>QPKB01000001.1:7224166-8424166 GCA_003546025.1 Camphora micrantha | reverse complement strand
AAAAAGGTCAGCTTTTTGTAAGGTCCAACCATACAAGTGAGTCCAATCCTCTTTATTTCACTACAGGAAATGAGGCTGAACTTTCACCAATGAGAGTCCGCATCCGCATAAGTGAATGGAGAGTGATAAAAGCAAAAAAAAAACAGAGAGAGAGAGAGAGAGAAATCCACTTTGGTGTGATGTTGCAATTAAGTAAGTATTTCATAATAAAAAAACTTACTTCAACCAATTTAAGGATTTGATTCGGAATTACATTGGCTATTCAAAGTTGGCCAACCCCATTTATCACTCCATGCTACTCCCACAATCCCACCCTTTAAGAAAAAAAAAACACCTAGGTGATGATGGTTCATGGCAGGCATGGGTTTTTGGCCCCCATACCATGTGTTCAAGTTACACCTTAGACTTACCTGTTGGGCTTGTATTGTGGGTCATATGCATGTCAAAAAGTAGTCCTTTCTGGATGGGATGGGTTACAAAAAGGTTGGGCATTCTCTTTAAAGTGGGCCCCATCTAAAGAAACCAACCATCTGTATACAGAGGAATGGGGATTCTCTGGGTGGGTCAATATACAGTGACTGTATGTGGGCCACTCAAGATCCGCCGTGTCATTAGAGGCAGCTCTTGTTCTCTCTAAATGCATGCAATTACGTGGCAGATCGTGTATGTGGCGGACCGTGTGTGGTGCACTTTAAAACACAGTTGAAATTTACCTCTCAAAGGAGTTGACAGAGTGTTGTTTATTTCCCAAGTCCTGACCTGGATGCATCAGATGCTGGGCGTGCGTTACCCCCTCTTCCTCTCCTCTCCTTACCCCCTCACTCCTCCCACGACATCGCTCTCACACAACCACACAGCCTCCTCTCGCTTCTTGAAAAACAAGTAAAGGAATCTCCTTTCTTTCTCTATCTCTACATTCGCAACCCAGGAGGAAGCACAGGAAAAGAAAGAGATAAGGGAGGAATGTCTCGATAGCGATCTCTTATCAGAGAGGCCCGAGAAAAAGGCAAACCGCCCAAAGCAGCAAAGCAATAAAGCTGACAAGAAAGTAGATCCTCTTATTCCCCTATATTCTCAGTCATTCATTTAAAATCTATCTCTATATTTCTCTCTCTCTCACGCACTTCACCTATATCAAAACCCAGTGGAGTTTACTAAGAGACAAGGCATATAAAAATTCTTCCTTCTTTTTCAAGCAAAAAAAAAAATTTCTTCTTCTTTCGTTTTCCGAGAGAGGGGGAGAGGGGAGATGGACACTGCTTTGGTGAACGATATCATAAGGCGGCTTCGAGAAGTGAGTGGTAGCAATGCAGGGAAGCGGGTGCAGTTATCGGAGTCTGAGATCCGCCAGCTCTGCGTCGTTTCAAGGGAAATCTTCATGAAGCAGCCCAATCTCCTCGAACTGGAACCACCCATCAAAATTTGTGGTACCATGCGAAAACCCATTTGCATCTCCCTCTCCACTTTTATTTTGCAGTTTTGCGATCTGGGTTTTACTCAGAATTCGATTTTTCTCTACGGGCATGTTTGTGTAACACCTTTCGGCGGAAAAATGAACAGTTTTCCGCGGAAAACTTATTTGTCCTGCGTTTGGTGCGGAATAATTCCGCGGAAATGCTTTCCTGTCCAGTCAACATTTTCCTTGATAATTGTGGAAATGGGTTTCCTATGAGGGGTATGGGAAATGGATTTCCTCAGAAAACTTCATCTTCTTTTCCTCATTTTTGTCCATTTCAACCCCAAAACCCTACAAATCTTTTATTTTCTATTTCTTTATATTAATTATTATTTAATGTTGAATAAATAATATACATGTTATGTTATTTTTCTTCAAAAAAGTATATTACCAAATAAAATTTTTTGATTTTCTATAAGGAATCCACAGCCGCACCAAACAACATTAGCACCAATTCAATGAGGAAACTCTTTTTGCACCAAACATGAATTTCTAAATTCCACGGAAATCCTTTTCCAAGGTTTTCATTTCTATGGAATTTGCTGACGTGGCAATTTTTCCTTTCCGTGAAAAGGGTGTGTACACAAATGTACTCTACATCATCTCCTCTTTCCATTTTCTTTTGCAGTTTTCCCATCTGGCTTTTATTCAAATACCATTTTTCTGAAATGGGTTTCTATTTTTTATTTCTAATTCTCCGTCTAGTGTTGTTTGCTTTGTTTTTTCACTTTTGAGGGCATAGATTGTTGCATTGGTTATCATGCAAATTAATAAACTCTAGATGTTATCTTTAGTTGGGGCTTCTGTCATGAGTAGGGCTGTAAATCCGGTCGTGTTAATGAATTCGGGTTGCGGGTCAAATGAATTTGAATTAGAATCACCTCAATCCAAACAAAACCCACTAAGAAAACGGGTCAAAAAACCAAACACGAACCCAATTCATTTATTTAACGGGTCATCCGACACGACCTGTTAACCCGTTAATTTTGAAAAAAATATTCATTGATCACTTTATCCTCTGTAAATTTATTAGAAGACTCCTCATACGGTCAAGCCTTGTTATAATTTAAATAAGTACATCTTCTAAGTAACTGTAGTATCTCTTTTCTAAATCATGGAGCCATGCTTTATGTTTTGAGGCTAGGCCCATTTTCTAAGTAACTGTTGTATCTCTTTTGATTAAGCGTATCTTCCACTGAACAAAAGTTACGTCACCCACACTTTGATTTTTTGTATGGTAATGTGATGCACACTTGGTAGCATGGCTTTTTGGCGGGTTGTATTGTCGTAATGGGTTACAGGGTTTATTCGTTAACGACCCATTAATTTAATGGGTTAACGGGGTCCGATACATTAACGACCCGAACCCATTAAGGGGTCATATAAACCCATTAATATCCTATGAGTTCGTGTCATATTAACGGGTTGTGTAACATTTTGACAGCCCTAGTCATGAGCAATTTTTTTTTTTTTTTTTTTGCTAAAGACAAATTATATTAAAGGAGAAAGGGAAAAGGAATTGAAAAAGGCTAGAAGCCCCCAAAGAGGAAACTACCCCAAGCCATTGCAAGAAGGAAGGAAAAAAGAAAAACAAAATAGAGGCCTACCATACCAATAGAAGCCTAAAACTAGATTAGACAAGAATTAGCAAAAGAGTGGCAAAAATTTTGCAGATGACCACCAGAAAAAAGTTTAGCAATCTGCCTGAGAGAAATGGAAAGAAGTTCAGTCAGGAAATATCTGACCTTCGCCTGGGAGACTCTAGAGTTGTGAAAAACTACATCATTTCGATTTTTCCAAATGGCAAAGGTGGTGGTGGAGAAGATTGCAGCAGCCCCTTTGCAAGCCAACCTGTCACTGTTATGAGAGAGAGCGCTGCAGATCTTAGAGGGAGACAAGGTTCCAACTACAGCAGCTCCTGCTGTACTAAGAATTCAATTGCCAATGCCAGAGGCAAAAGGGTAATGGAAGAGAAGGTGAGGGGTGGATTCCCGATCCTTGTTACACAGGCAACATCTCGATGCTAAACTGATACCAACAGATTGAGTCCAACTGTGAGTGGGGGTCTTGCCATGCAGTGGAAGAGAAGGTGAGGGGTGGATTCCCGATCCTTATTACACAGGCAGCATCTGGATGCTAACTGATACCAGCAGATTGAACCCAGTTGTGTGTGGGGGTCTTGCCGTGCAGCATTCTCCAAGCGAAGAGAGAGACGCGGGGCTGTTGGAGGGAGTTCCAAACCGGAGGAGCCCAATTCAACCATTCTGCATACGCTCTTCTAGTTCTGATGAGTTGCCAGGCTTCCTAAAGGGAGAGGCCCTTGTCCGGATGGGAGATCCAAACAAACTAGTCATTTGAAGTCAAGTCCAAGGAGATGCTTTGGACGGCCAAACTCAGAGCAACCTCTGCTGCAACAGGGGTGAAAGCTTCTGATTTGGAGGAAAGTGGACAAAAGGTAACATTGAAGCAAGGCAGCCATTAGGCGAACAACTGTCAATCCAAAAGCGTACGGACTTGCCATTAGCTACAGACCACTTGCTGCTAGAGTGAATATGGTGAGCCAATTTCCTGATATTTCCCCAGATGCAAGACCGCTAGGAAGCATTGGGGCTTCCTGATACAGTTTTTTTTTTTTTTTTTTGGGCTTCTGATACTTATTTCGGTACTTGGCCCTGATAATTAGCACCTTTAGAAACTAGGCCACGAGGTGATATTCATAGAATTTGCAATATGGGCATGTGTTCATAAAATATATAATGTGACTCTACCTTTTGCAACTGTGACCATATGATCCACCTTTTTAAGAATTATAAAGTGGGGTCACTTCTTCTGTTGTGGACATGTGACTTACCTTTAGAAATTACACCGTGATGCCATATTTAAAAATTAGAACATAGCCGGAAAGAGAGAAGAGATAAGTAGGGAAAACAATTGTGCCAAAAAGTTGTTTATTAAAAAAATAAAATTTTTTCATTCCAACTTTCTTAAGCCGACGAGTTAAAATTCTAAGACTCATTCCCATGAGCATAAAATTGGTAACAGTGATTTACCCTAGCTAAACATGTTTTTGGTGGTCTCGTCTCGTGGGAACATTTGAATGCACGGTGCCTAATGCTCCCTTAGAATAATTGAAGCAATGGTCTTATCTTGAAGTGTTTGGTGTGTGTACCGGGTTGACAAATAGTGCATGATAATTTTTGTTTGTAGGTGAAAAGGTGGAGAAACATGTCTTACGAGTAAATTGATAGATAATCTTGATGCAGTTGGTTCAGGATCATGAAACAAAAAAAAGGATTGGTAGACAATATATTGCAAGGAACTTTAATTGTCATTCTTGAGGGAAAATAGATCACCAATATATATTTTTTTGCACTAAAGAGACAAAGTCCAATTTAATATGGTACTAGCAAAAAAGGCCTATTCTAAGCGCGGGCTTTAGAAGAAACTAATATATTTACAAATTTTAGAATTTCTTTAAGCCGAGTAAAATGATTAAGTATAGATGTTTTAATATAATGATAAACTCAAATTTGGGAATTTCCTTGAGATATTATTGGGAGGAGAACAAATCCAAAATAATCAAAATATACTATGAAAATCATTCTTATCCCAATCTCCTCAAACTGCAACCACCCATCAAAATTTGGTGTACCATGCCAGAACCCATTTGACTCTCACTTTTGAATCTCCTCCTCCTCTTACTTTTATTTTGCAGTTTTGCTATATGGGTGAATTAGTTTTTTTTTTGTTTTTGTTTTTGTTTTTGTTTTTGTTTTCCGCATCATCTCCTCTTTCCTTTTTATTTTGGAGGTTTCATTATATATTAAAGAGAAAGGTTTCGTTTTCCATTTTGACTAGTAATTTTAATTTTGATCGGAAGTTACATTACTTTTTCTTTTTTTTTTTTTCAAAATCTTGCATGTTCTCTCCCCATTATACCGTATTAAAGCCATTTCAAGTCAATTTTGACGATAGCTACAGATTTTGATAGGGAGTTATATACCTTTTCTATAACTTACCCACATTCTCTCCCCACTTTTCACTATTCTCAACCACTTCATTTCCATCCCAAATCTTCCTTTACTCCTTTCCACTTCACTTTTCTTGCTCCATTTTTACACCACCTACTCTCGGATTTAAAATAAGAAAGAGAGATATGGTCATAATTCTCTTTTTTATTGTTCTCTGTCTTGGGGATGATTTTAGGTTATTTAAATTTATTTTTATTTGATTTTTATATATGATGCTGCAAATCTTATTGGTAAATATGCTCGTGCTTAGCATGGGTTATTGTGCTAGTATAATATATTAAAGAGAAGAGTTTCATTTTCCATTTTGAGTAGTAGTTTTAATTTTGACCGGAAGTTATATTACTTTTTTTCAAAATCTTGCATGTTCTCTCCTCACTCCTATCTTATGCAAGTAACTACTTTATAATTGCTTTATCAAAATCACTTATCTAATGTTCTTTTTGCTTCTTTTTTTTTTTTTGAAAAGGCTTTGTTTTCATCCAAATTTCATCATCCTCTTTTTACTCTAATTCTCCTATTTCATTTCTACACTATTGGCATTTAGATTACATAAACAAATATTCATAACCTCTTTTTTTTTTTTTTTCATTATAAATACTATGACTTTTTTTTTATGATTGAATATTTAGATTGAAACGTTGGTTATATCCATACCGAGCATGGGTTAGTATGCTAGTCTGGTCAGACTGAGATGTGTTTTACAAAAGTTGCTTCACACAATTATACCAAATTTTACACTGAGAATGAGATTGTTCATAACTTGTTTGGTAAGTTTTTTTTGTAAGTATTGTTACAAGGAACAAAATCAACAAAAGCATGTTTAATAGACATTCTTAAATCTACTGACCAATTAAAGAAATGCGAATATTAGTTGTTAAAAAGATTTGCACATCCATTACAAGGAAGATAGTGTTGTTTTTTTTTTTTTTTTTTTTTTTTTTTTTTTTTTTTTTTTTTTTTTAAGGCATTCTCATGTTAAAGAAGAGATTAGTAGGTTCCGGCTAGGAGAGCCTTAGAAATACAACCCCCATCCTTCATTACATTGGTTAGCTTTCAAGATTAGCTCCAAATACAAGACTATCTGTCCAAGCCATGCCCATCTAAAATGCCATATGTTTACATTATTTCCAATTATCTGCTAAATAATAAGTTAGTTGTGAATTGTGATTGACTTGAAATTATAATAATAATAAATACGTAAATCAAGCGTCAAACTTCCATATTAATTTCCTTTAAAAAATCAACAAAATGCTAATGGTTCAACCAAGCATAATCTAAGGAATTCACTCAATGACAAGGCCACCAACATGTAGCTACATGGCTGCATGAAGTATTAAGGCAGCCATTGCAAAGGCCAAGATGATGGAAAGATTCAAGACAATGGATCTCATCTTTATATAATCTCCCTACATTCTGAATTAATGGAATGTATAGTTTCTTGATGCTCTGGACTAGACCTATGGACAACATGATCACATCTGCCATGTCCGATTAAATTTGGTCATTTCACAACCACTTTTGAAGCAATTGTCATACTACAATTACATTGCTAAAAGATTTATAAATCAGTAGGTAATCATTAATTAATGGTCCCATAGGTCATTTCGATGTAGGGTAGTATTATACAAATAGAATTATTGTCTAGTTTTCACCATGGAAGAAATGAGAGATGATAGCTTGTTTTTAGTATATATGTTTATATGTACAATCAAACTCGATGCACTTCATATATCTATATATTTTTTTGGAAGCACCAAGCTTGCGAGAAAAATAAAATGTTGCAATAACCATTGACTATGGTGATTTTTCTTACTCAGCTTAGGAAAACTCTCCAGCGAGAGAAGTAGACTTTGAGTGAGGTGAGAGAGCCCTCGGGTGGGATATGTAGACTTCAAGTGAGGTTGGACAGTCCTCAGGTGAGGAAAGGTGGTTGCCCAAGGTTGAAACCCTGGGCAGCCATATAAGAATTGACGTCTCATACCACTGGGCTAAGAGGCTGTTTTTAACTATGGTGAGTTCTTTCAAAAATACATCAAGAGAACATTTTAGAAAGGGTAGAGACGTTTATAGGTTGGCTTTATGGTTAAAACCTTTGGTTGAATCATTAGCTCAGGGGGTTTAAGATATAGCACCAACAAAATAAAGGCATTTCAAATTGTTGTGAAGAAGTAGTAGTATTAGGCAAGGGTGGAACCAGAACATGGACATTGTGGGGACCATTGTGGAAAAAAAATTCTTAGAAGAGGGTGGGGGGTTGCATTGCCAAAAATAGCTTTAAATTTCAATTAAACTAAAGCGTATTTTGGCATTTTAGTGGGGGCCATGGCCCCCACTCTAGATCCGCCCCCAGTGCTAGGCTACATTGGTAGTTTGGTACGCCCGCGCACATTTATTACATGGCATTTATAAATGCCAAAAAAACATGCGATCCCATTATATTTATGAATTTCCAATATCACAAATATTCTTATATGAGATTTTGATAAACGAATAAGCCCTACAAGTCACTTCGGACTTGTTCTTACATTTTCCATCACATGAGAATGTAGGAATAACCCAATGAAATGATGCGAAATAGTCCCCATGTCTTTTTTGCTTTATTCCTGAATTACAATCGAAACACTAAATTCTTGGGGGTTTCTTCTTTGGAGTATTTAGTCCCACTTTCAAGTTATACTGCCCTTTAAATGACAATGTACCATATATTACCCAATGAAACTAACAAACAATCCTACTCATTTGTGAGTAATGGGTTCTATAAAGTTGGATGGATTAGAAGCAATAGGTCCCATCTATATTGTAAATTCCGTTAATAAAAAAGTAGCGACTCACAACGAAGGGTGTCTTAAGGCTGGTCTAATCTCTACAGGGTCTAATCTCTACAGGCCTAGGAAAAGCTGGATAAATCCCATGTGGCCTCAATATGATAGCGCGGTTTTGACCTCTAAATCTCTCAGAGCAAACCGTAGTCTTATGCTGATGGAGCTACTCCTTGAGATTAGGATTGTAAATGATACTTTTTACTCCTCATGTCAATAAAAAGAAAAAGTTCAATTGTTTTTCAGCAAATTCAACTTTCCTAAGAATTACAGTGGCCATGTAAGGTTGGCTAATCCCTCTCTCCAAAACAAGCAATATCCCTAAATATCATTCATTGGCTTAAAGTATGGGCTTATTCCCATTTCTATGGTTCAAATTCCACATTAGGGCCTGTTTGATTAAATGCATTTCTTACAAGGATTTGAATTTGTTGAGGTTTTTTTTTTTTTTTTTTCTTTGACATGATATAACATTTTGTCTTTAGACATTTCAAAATACTTTATTTGTCGCAAGAATTCAGAATTAAAGAACACATTAAAAATACACTTTTATTAGCTTTATAAAAATTTAAAATCTTAGCCTTTCAAATGCTCGAGGGGATTCACCATTTAAAATTCTATTTTAAGGCGGCATTTGAAATTCTTAAAATTAGAATCTAAACAAAAAACTCCCACAATTCATCTAACCAAATAGACTTTGTGGTTCATACGTGTGCCCACAACATAGTCCTTTTATGATGGGATGGGTCACAAAAAAAAAAAAAAAAAAAAAGGTTGGACATAGTGCTGTTTATCTCCCATGTCCTGACCTGGTTGCATCAGATGCTGTGCGTGCGTTACAAATACGCGGGGTGGGTGCCGCCTCCTCTCCCTTCCTTACCTTCCCCCTCACTCCTCTCCTCCCACGCCATCACACTCACACAAACAAACATCCTCCTCTCGCTTCTTGAAAACCAAGGGAAGGAATCTCCTTTCTTTCTCTATCTCTGCATTCGCAAGCCAGAAGAGTAAGAAAAGCAAGAGAAAGAGATAAGAGAGGCATGTCTCGATGGCTCTCACTCTTGTCAGAGAGGACCGGCCGTGAAAAAAAAGGCAAACCCCTCAAAGCAGCAAAGCAATAAAGTTGACAAGAAAGTAGATACTCTTATTCTCCTACCTTCAATCATTCATTTAAAATCTATCTCTATATCTATCCATATCTCTCTCTCTTTCTCTCACTCACTTCACCTATATCAAAACAAAACCCAGTTGGGGTTTAGTGAGAGAGAAGGCATATAAAAATTCTTCTTCTTTGATTTACTGAGAGCGAGAGAGAGAGAGAGGAGAGGGGGAAATGGATACTGGTTTGGTGAACGATATCATAAAGCGACTTCTAGAAGTGAGAGGGAGCAAGTCAGGGAAGCAGGTGCAGTTATCGGAGTCTGAGATCCGCCAGCTCTGCGTTGTTTCAAGGGAAATCTTCATGAAGCAGCCCAATCTCCTCGAACTGGAACCACCCATCAAAATTTGTGGTACCATGCGAAAACCCATTTGAATCTCCCTCTTTTTACTTTTATTTTGCGGTTTTGCTATCTGGGTTTGACTCAGAATTCGTGTTTTTTTTCTGCATTAACTCCTCTTTCCTTTTTGATTCTGCAGCTTCCCTATCTGGGTTTTACTCGAATACGGGTTTTCTGAAATGGGTTTCTCTTTTTTATTTATAATTTTCCTTCTAGGGTGATGATTTCTCATCGAGTGTTGTTTGATTTGCTTTTGAGGCCATAGATTGTTGCGTTGGGTATCATGCAAATTCAAAAGAATTTGGATTCTTATCTGATGTTATCTTGAATTGGGGTTTTCTGTTATGAGCAACATGGAATCATAGATTGAGCACTTGAAGTGATATTGACCGCTAGGAAGCATTGGGGCTCCCTTGTGTTTTGGGTTCTTTTAAGAAATGTATGGGGACCAAAAAGGCTTATTATTTTTACTGTGTGATTTAAGCCAGTTTCTTAGAAGCACAGAAATTGGTTTCTATATCATGTCTCCTATTTTGAATATGAGCCCGTAGATCAGATGATTTTGGTAATTATTGTTGAGGGTTTAGGGAGGTTAAAAAATGGGCCAAGGTCATTTGCCCTTTGTGTCTCTATCATATTTGGATGACTTGCTTACTTTTCTTATATAAATTACACAGAGGAAGAGGTTTGTGATATATTGGTAGTCTTTGGTTGGAGACTTTGGAGACATAAAAAATGACCAGCAGAGGGGATAAAATCTTTATTTTATTTATTTATTCCAAAATGGTAACTGTGATGGGAATGGGATAACAGAACATTATCATGAATGAAATGATATCCATGGCATTGAACTTTAAGTGTCTCAGTGGAGTGCATAAAGAACCTGTCCTATCAAGAAATTGAGTATAATTGAAGTTATGGTCTTACCTTGATGTGTTTGGTGCTTAATGAAAGACAGGGTTGGCACATAGCACATGGTGGTTTCTGTTTGGAGGTGAAAAGGTGGAGAAACTTACTATCAAGACTCATCTTATGAGTAAATTGATAGATAATCTTGATGCAGTTGGTTCAGGGCCATGCAAAGAAGGATTGGTAGACATTGCAGGGAACTTTAGTTGTCATTTTCGAGGGAAAATAGATCATCAGTAGGATTTTTTTTTTCTTTTCTTTGCACTAAAGAGACAAAGTGCAATTTAATATGGTACTAGCAGAATAGGCCTGTGCTAAGCGCGGGCCCTAGAAGAAACTAATATATTTACAAATTTTAGAATTTCTTTAAGCTGAGTAAAATGATTAAGTGTAGATGTTTTAATATAATGATAAACTCAAATTTGGGGATTTCCTCGAGATATTATTGGGAAGAGAAAAAATCCAAAATAATCAAAATATACTACGAAAATCATTCTGAAAATTCTATATATCAAAATTTATTCAAAAGAGTAAAAAGTGCAGTAAACATACATGAATTACAACTCAAAACTGAAGTTATAATTTTTCTAATATTTTGATTTCCCATTTAATTCTGATGTAGTTTTTCACTGAAATATATCATCAGATCAAATTGATTGGATTGTAACTCACTACATCGTGTGGTAACTTATCAAAGTTGTGTAAAATCTGAATTTAAGTATCTATGACTTGATTATGATACTTTGCACATGATTATTTTTTTTTTCTTGTATAAGATTAGATCTCCTTGGATCTAATTATAGATCTTGACTTGTTTCATTATTATTATTTTATAAATACCACATTATCTCTCTTGATGACGACTGGATTATTCTACTTAAAAATACAACGACTGGATGTCCTAGTGATAGCAGAATTTCAAACAGTCCTTCACATCTCTATCTATTATCCTTTTGCGAGTTCTATAAATACAACATTGTCTCTCTCGATGAAATACATTGTTTTTTTTTCTAATGTTTTGGTTCTCATTCAACTTAAAAATATGACGATTTCAAGAGTCCTAATGACAACAGAATTTCAAATCGAGTCACTTTTCTATTCCATGGGAGAAGAGAGAGCTTGAAGATCACATGTGCTGGGCTCATCTCATTGCCCTATTTATTATTTGATGGAAATAGGCAAAATTAATAGGAGCCATTCAAAATTGAATGCCAAACCTCAGCTGTAACATATAACAATTGGTTGTTTTATAAATACCACATTATCTCTCTTGATGAATTACACTGATTTCGTGGTCGTGTTTTGGTTCTTATTCAACCTTAAAATATGCTGATTGTAAGAGTCCTAAATGACAATATTTCAAGTAGAGTCACTTTTGTATTCCCACGTGAGGAGAGGGAGAGCGGCCACACATGTTGGGCCTATTTTGTGGTCCTATTCAAGGGAAATAATAAAAAATAATCGGAGATGGTCAAAGTTGAATACAAAAGCTTCAGCTATAATATATAGTAATTGTTTTATGTATGCATATTTTTATATATATATATATATATATATGGAGCTGAATATCAGGCGCCAAGAAACATTAAGAAGACAGAGTACATGTGGCACATGTGCGGATGCTATGGTTGATGGGTGAGAGTAAATAGGAAGGGTCAAATTATGAATGAATTCAAAAGAAGAAATTTATGGGTGACTATAACACTAGAGTAAATAAAGGAATGCCATCTAAGATGGTAATGTGCATATGCTTAAAAGTTACAAGTCTGGACTATGTATGAAGAACTGAAGTGCTGCACGTACAAGCTACTAAGAGAAAAAAGAGAGGTCGTGGGAAGGTGGTTTTGGGGATTAAAGGAAGTAATTAGAGGTGACGTGTTAGGCTATGGGCTGTAGAGAAACATAGCCCTATGAACAAATGTGTGCACAAGAACTCTTACAGCTGACTTTAGATGGATAGGAGATAGGACATGGCTTAGATGACGACAATGATATGTGTTTGAGAAAGAAAAGCTTGATGCATGTTTGAGTGTGGATGGTATCTTCAATGCAATCCTTTTCTTTTCTTGGTATTCTTTAACCCACTATTATTAGTAATTAGAACATAATTTTGGGCATAATTTGAGTAAAAAAAGAGCACAAGGTGAGACAAAGGAGGTTTTCTTTTTCAATTTTATTTACCATGTGACACATCTTCCTTACCAACTGAATTAAGTAAATGTCTAGATTTTCTTCATTGAAAAGCACCGTATCCTCTCTCTCTCCCAAACTTCAGTTAAGTCAATGATTCTTTGTGACACTTGAAATTCCTCTATACATTCTGATGTGCTTGTAAGACTTAAGACTTGGATATGCTGGATTGCGAAGTTAAAGATTACATGGTGTTGAATTGCAATTAGTGGAGAAGTAGAACTCGCTAAGATTGGGTGCAGGTATAAACCAAAAAAAAAAAAAGAGATAAAAATAGATAGATATAAATAGTAGATTTTGTATTTCATATCTCTATTATTCCGTACTATATTAATGGGATGAATCTGTGATAATAGTATGACATGGTGTTTGAATTTACCTACAGCTTCAGAAAGAAACTTTTCAAGACTGCTTTAAATTTTGAGACATCGCTAAACCTTCCTTAAATTTAAGAAACTAATTAAAACAAGCAGTCTTAGGGCTTCTAAAAGTTTCTTCCATACTCCATATCCATAAATGCTTCATAACTTGATCGATTCTTGTTAAGAGTTGCATAATTTTGGATAGTTTGTAAAAGGTGACTCAATAACCTTTCAAATGTCACCAGTCTTTCAGTAGTACATTCTATTACTGCACATCATACTTGCAATGAAAGCTTGATACACCATCACTCATAATGATATCATCATTTTAGCCTTATCCCATCGACACTTTTGTTGATATGGTACGTTTTAATCCTCCATTGAGTCAAAGAAGTCCTTGAATTTTGTTATGTCCTGAGACTAGAACTGTCCAAAGTTTTGGATGAGTGACACAAGAGGCGCATTGAAAGCTTTCCGATGGGTAAAGGCAAAAGATGAATGATTTGTAATGTTGTATCGGGAGAAGCATGCCTTTCGGAAATTGCATTAGGTGGCATGGTGTTTCTTTGACTAAATTGATATTGATAATTAGTTTTGAAAGTGATTAGGGGTGGAAAAATGGAAAATGGTAATCCATAATATGGATTCCAATATTAGCTTTGCCCAAAGTCATAGTGGAACAGATTTATCAAGCCATTCAAATCACTTGCACTTTGGAAGAATTCAAGCATCCATTTAGCTTTATTTGGGACACACTACACCTCAAGTGTCCCATTGACTTTTGCCTTTTCTTTTAATATTACTCTGTAAACTGCTCTAGCTGTGGATATGTTCTGTTCTTCCTCTTCGTCACTGTAAAACCATTTTTATATTAGCTCTTAGCTCTGGTTTGTTAATTTGCGTCTTCTATACTTAGAAAAGGAATCTGACATCTGTCTGATATTTAGGTGACATTCACGGTCAATATTCTGATCTTCTAAGACATTTTGAACATGGTGGGTTTCCACCTGGAGCCAGCTACTTATTCCTAGGGGATTATGTGGATCGGGGCAAGCAGAGTCTGGAGACAATATGCCTTCTGCTGGCTTATAAAATTAAATATCCAGAGAACTTCTTTCTCTTGAGGGGGAATCACGAATGTGCTTCTATAAATCGTATATATGGATTTTATGATGAATGCAAACGGAGGTTCAATGTGAGATTGTGGAAAATCTTCACCGACTGTTTTAACTGCCTACCTGTAGCTGCTCTCATTGATGATAAGATACTTTGCATGCATGGGGGTCTTTCTCCTGAACTGAATAGCCTTCATCAGATACGGAATTTAACTCGCCCAACTGACGTCCCAGACACTGGCTTGTTGTGTGATCTTCTTTGGTCTGATCCCAGCAATGAAATTCGAGGATGGGGCTCGAATGATAGGGGTGTTTCATATACCTTTGGCCCTGATGTGGTTTCGGAGTTTCTCCAGAAGCATGATCTGGACCTCATTTGCCGTGCTCACCAGGTTATAAATTACATTTCAGTTTGGTCCTATCAGTTTTGAAAGCAATCGCCACTGTACTAAAATGTTAATTTTTCCAGGTTGTGGAGGATGGGTATGAGTTCTTTGCTAACAGACAACTTGTGACAATATTCTCAGCGCCTAACTATTGTGGAGAATTTGATAATGCTGGTGCTATGATGAGTGTGGATGAAGATCTGATGTGCTCATTCCAAATACTAAAGCCTGCGCAAAAAAAATTTAGTTTTACCAGCAGTGCCAAGCCTGGAAGTGGAACAACCACATCTGGGGTCAAGGTAAATTCAATCTTGGTTAGTCATGATGTCATGAACTATTGTGTGCTAGTGAAGGAACGTAATTTTAATGGTTATTTGTTCACCGTCGTTCTTGCAATTGAACTATTGTTTGTGTTGTTTTTTTTTTTTTTTTTCCTGAATTACGAGTGTATTTGTTCTTGCTTCATTTTTTGTTGGCTTAATGCAGCCAAGGAGTGGGGGAGATTGACTAGGGTCAACCTCCAAAGCTGGACCCTCAAGATATCACAATAATCACCATGGATGTTAGCATTTCTTATCTTCCAGCATCAAACCAAAGTAGAATCACTCAAACCATTATTTCAATATCATTAATTGTCTCCCAGACTACTGGTTGGAATACATTAATATCTGGACTCTAACGGACATTCCCTATCTTTCTGGGATAGATTCTCTTCTCAATTTTTAGGAATTGACATCTGATCACATGAAGAGTGAAGACTCATTCCATCTCTACTTCTAGACTTCATAAACAAACATAAATAAATAATAAATAAATGATGAAATTCTTACAAGTTTATCCATTGTGATTCTTTCCTCTTGGATGTTTAGTTGGTCCCGCATGTTTAGCACGTATGTTGGATGGGTCCCATATTACCTCAATGACATATTTTGAGTCTCTGACTTGTATTGAATTACATACTAAGTGAATGGACCTCATGACAATTAGAGATGTGAAGGGCCATGGGCCTCCTCTTATAACATGAGTGGGATTTTGGCCCATGGGCCAGCCTTACAGGCCTTAGTCTAGATCTGGCCATCATTCAAAGGCCCATTATGTATGAGCCCTTAAGTTACATTTATTCCTTCCTATTTGAAGATCCACTATTTCAAAATCTTGATTTGTTGGTTGATCTTAATTCTCTTTCCATGGCTTGGATATTTTACTTGATCTTTTCCTCCAATTAGAAGTAGATTGGTGGCATTGCTTCTTGCAATGGTTGGAGTTTGCTTGGATGCTCGATCAGGTCATTACATGCTCTAATTGTTAAATTTATGCGATCAGATCACAATCTTTAACTATCTATCATTGATCCCGGAAGACGAAAGTTAATATGAGGATTCCAATGAATAGTGTTTTTTTTTTTTTTCTTTTCTTTTTTCGGAGAAATCATTAGGGCTATTCGTTTATCCTCCTATAATCTAGATGGCTCTACCGGAAACGTCATTATGATGAGGCTTGCTGTTTTGCAAGATCTATAATGTCTTGTTGTTATTGTTCTTTTATTATTTATTATTCTTCTTGTTATTATTATTATTATGATGATGATGATGTTCTATAGTGATCAACATTGGCAATGAAAGAAATCTTGTTCCTCTGTCTTCTTTATTATCTCTTGGATTTGGAAGTTGATGACATTGTAATGATGATGAGGACAGGTTGTTAGGTACCCCTGGCTTGAAAACTGAATTGTTTCCTCTGGACCGTCTGAGTCTATCTCCAGTAAAGAGACCTTTATGTGTTTCATTTATATTTTGGCATAAAACTAAAACCATACGGTTTGTGAACCCCGTAGCAGTTAGGCTCTTTTCCTCTTTATCGAGCCATTAGGCCTGTGTTTGGTAGTGAAGAGCCACCGACATCCAATTGCCTCTTTCCTTTTGGTAACCTTGTCAAACTCCCAAATATTGTTTTTACTTAAAACCTTTCATTTCTTCTTACATTTGTTCCTTTGTCTCTAGATGAAGTGAGTCTCCACAACACCAGATGTAATCTTAATTGAAGAATCTTTACATCACCGTATGTAATCTTGACTATAGGCAAAGTTCTAGAAAGCAACACCAATGAGGAACTAAGTGTTTGGAGACAAATTTGCATCATATGTTTTGCGTGCTTTCTTACCCTTGTCATTGCAATTGATAAGTTAAATGAACTAGAGATTAAGAGTTAAGCTTCAGTGACTTCAATGGTTTTGATTCATATAAAGTAGTAATAAGAATAAGAACTAATTGTGGACCTTTCTTCAGGAAACTTCTTTCTTGTGTTAAGAAATAAAATGGTATCTCTCAACTATGTTGGGGTATCTTTCTCTGGCGAATCCTAGGATAAATCCTTGGATAGGTTGCACTTCTTCAAATCTGTCATTACTATCATCCACACCATCTTTTACCTACCCCTTTTCCTTGAGGTACCTCCAACTTTCATAGTAAAACATACCCTTGGATAGGATGCTCCTTACCGGCACGATTGTTGGCATGCATTAAACAAGTCCAAACCATCTCAATTGAGTATCTTTTTATTTAACACTTATTGATGATACCCCTAAATGCTGCCAAATGCGCTCATTTTTTTTTTTTTTTTTTTTTTTATCTTTCTAAGTTTACCATACATCCATATCAACATTCTCATCTCTGCTACACTCACTTTTTTCATGTGTGGTGTCCTGATTAACCAACATTGTGCTCCATATGTCAAAGCTGGTCATTGTTTGATGCAGGATAGGCCCATGGTCCCCATGGGTCGACCCACCAATGGGCCCAGCCCATCTGTCTCGACCGGTTCTTTGGGCCTAGCCCACCTATCTTAGCCTACTTAGAGTTTTATTTATTTATTTATGTCTTAAGTTGTATTTAGGTGGATGTTTTAATCCTGGCCATCATTGCATTTGAATGGTCCAGATTAGTTTTAGGCTATGATGCCCAGATATGGCACGGATACGGTAGGGGTATGCCATAGACATAGCAGGGACACGGATTTTACATGTAAAAAGTGAAGTATCGGATACGATACGACACGATACGTTGCCCATTTTGAAGTATCCGTGCATTATAGGTTTTAGGGTTAGTCTTTTATCTATTTAAGCATTGTAATTCCTCATTTGGCTTTAGTTATTGATGAATGAAAATTTCTTACGAGTGATTTTGCGTTTTCCCAAGTTGTCTCTTCTTCCTCGCCTGCGATGGGGAGTTTGGCGTGAGGCCAATTTTCATACAAAAGTCTGACATATCCCTCTCACCATCCATCTCTCTTTTCTCCGCCTCTACCTGCCTCGCATCTGGTATCCCGCTCCGCATCATTATTGTCTTGTAAAATTTTTCCTTCAATTTTGTTGGTATGCTCCAATCATAAAGCACTCCAGAATCAAATCTCCACTTCAATCATCCAGCTTTTATCCTTTGTACTCTATCATCCTCAATCACTCCATCCTTACTAATTATAAAGCTAACATATCATCTGGAGTCACTTTGTGATATTTTTTGAGCTTCGGTTCTCATAGGAGTTACATTTCTTTGCACGTCCCCCACTGAAATCGTATGATGAATTTTATAGCCCTTGGATCATAAAACCTCTCAATCTCTCAATTTTTTATTCACACCATCTCTCCATTCATTCACCAACAGCATATCATCTACAAACAACATACAACAAGGTACCTTTTATTGAATATGAGTAGTTAACTTTTCTATAATTAGTGCAAAAAAGATAGGGGCTTAAAGCCGACTCTTGATGTAAACCTATGGTCATTGAAACTCACATCTCTCCATATGTAGTTCTCACACTTGGTATTGCTCCTTCATACATGTTTTTAATGATTTCAGTATAACCTCTTTGGATGCTTCTTTTATCTAAAATTTACTAAATCAAATTTCTAGGTATCCTGTTGTAGGCTTTCTCTAGATTGATGAAGACCATATGAAGAATTTTCTTTTTCATAATTGAGTTACTTTGCATGAAACCAAATTGGTCTTAAGATATTTTGGTCTTTTGTTTAGGTCTTTACTCCATTAGTCTTTACTATAGTTTCATAGTGTGACGCATAAGTTTAATCCCATGATAATTGGTATAGCTTTGTAAATCTCCATTGTTCTTCTATATAGATAGTACAATACTTATCTCTTCCTTTGCCATTTTATTTATCCTTATATCTTATTGAAAATCCTAATTAATTAAACACATCCAATTTCTCCTAAGTATTTTTAAGCCTTTATTGGAATTTCATCTTGTCCGGTAGCTTTTCCAGTTTTCCTTTTACCAATGCTTTCTTCACTTTGGCTGCTCAATTTCTGCGGTAGAAGGTATGTCTTGCTAATGAAGTCTTCTCTCTCATTTTTAAGCCTCCTATAGAATCTTCATTGAAAAGTTTGTTAAAATATTCTATCCACCTTTCTTTAATATCATTGTTCTTTACTAAAACCTTTTGGTCGTCGCCCTTTGTACATTTGATATGATTGAAGTCCCTCCTTTTCTTTTCCTTCATTCTTGCAACTTTGAAAATATTTTTGATCATTCTCTTGTTCCCTACTTATTATAAAAGTTGTCATATATGCTTTGGATTTTTGCATCACCTATTATTTTCTTAACTTCTATATTTGTCTTCTTTTACATTCCATAATTTTCTGTATTCCTAGTCTTTTGCAAAACTTTGTAGCAACGACTTTTTTGTTATATTTGAAAGTAGTTTTTATAGAAAAATATTGTTCCAAAGTCAGGATCAAAGCCCTTGTATCCTTTTTTCACTTGATGGAAATCCAAGGAATGTACACATGATTTTGAAGGACCTGACTTGTCCTTTATAAACTAAGCAAATAGACAAACAGACACAGCACACGCACACGCACACGCACGCGCAAATAATTCAGGGTAACAAGATAATAAACAATGCATAGAAATGAGAAAAAATTCTGTCTATTTGCTCATTCTCTGTTATTAGTGTTGATATTCCATGACTGCAATAATTGCCTCTTCTATCTTTTCCAGTCTTTCCTAGGTGCAAGAGGATGAGAAAGAAGTTTCATGAAGGGGATGCCATATCATATTGCAAACTCATCGTGTTGGCCATATTGAAGCAACTGAAGTAGTTCGTCTTAGGAAGGAAGTGTGAACATCATCTGATGTATTTTCCTATCGGGTATTTAGTTGGGACTTCAAAGAAGAAACTGATTTCTATGTACATTAGTCCTGGAAGATCCACCCATGTTTAACTACACATTCTTTCTGCTTCCAGGGACGGGGAAAACTATAAGTGCCCGAAATATATGGAACTAATTATTTCTCCCTATTTGTGATTAACCTGATACCACTGAAACCTGCAGAATTTGTGGATAACTAGTGTCAGTCTTCTGAGCTGGGGCTATGGAAATGCATTTCTTTGCTTCTATTGTGCCCAATCGTACACGTACACTGTCATGATATTGTGATGAATTTATAAATGCATCCATTGTATGTTCTAACTGAATTTCAGAGTTTGCTTGGATTCGGTATGGCTACGGTATGTTGTTTATGGTACTAGAATATAGACTAAGATGTCTGCTCATATGTAGCCAGCCACATGAAAGTCTCCCATGTCCATGATATCTTTACTGAGGCCACTTATTTCACAAGAGAGACTCTTGGGCCTGTTTGGATTTTGTGAACTGGCGCAGGTAACTCATTTCATGATTTATTAAAGATTCATGAGTTTTGGCTAACTTGAGTTGCACCCAGTTCATTCTTGATTTGTTCTTTGCTGGGAACAGCTGGTTACATGTAATTACATTACTGGGCGGCCGATTTTGGAAAATCGGATTGGGGGCCTATTACTTTCTTGCCTCCTCTTTGCAGTCCAGTTACATGTTTGTAATGCTTTCGAGTTTTCTGTTAGAAACCATTGTTGGTTTACTGTGATCTGTTGTAGTTGGAGAGGATTGGACACTTTGGAATTCTATGATGGCCTACAACATAACAAGCCTTTTTTTTTTTTTTTTTTCTGTATTAACTACACTATCTGAGTGCCCGGATGGATATTCCCAACCCTAGAACACCACAATGAATGGCTTGGATCTCTTGGGAGCAGTCTCTTTCCCTCAAGTTCCTCCTACATAGCAAGTAGTACCCCTCTATTGTGAACAGATGCACGATTGGCTGGACATACAGATGCAACTTGGTCGTGCTAAACCAAGAAGTGAAATTTGAGGTTATTATTATTATTATTATTACGGTAACAAAAATTTATTATTAAAAAAATATATACAAGAATAAAGAAATAAAGAAAAAAAAAAAAAAAAACAAACAAAAGAGGATATTGTACAAAAGCATTGTACCACACCCCAATCAGTACATAACTACACCCAAACAAGGAGAGACTCTATCAACCTATTGCTTGGCTAATGCATACGCCGTAGAATTGGTGGACCTAGTCTCATGATAAAAGCAGATATTGATGCTGGCTGCTAACTCCTTAATTTCATTGAAAATGAATTGAGATTTTCAAGGAATCGCCTTCTGGTTAGACACCAAAGCAATCGCATTTTATGAATCATTTTCTACCATAAGAGGGCCAAAAAATCTACTCGAAAACAATCTTAGACCTTCCGAACTAGCTAATACCTCTACTTCATTTGAATCACAAGCTCCTACATTATTGGAGAACATAAGCAACACTTCGCCCTTACAATAATGGAACGCACCTCAAATTCCTAGCAGACTTGGTTTAACCCTCGAAGCTCCATCAAGATTGAATTTCAAACCCCCAAAAGGAGGGCAAGACCAAGGGACGAGCTTCTCTCCTTAAGAGATCTACACCCCATATAAGTTTTCCAATTGAAGAGAACATTACTTAAGTTGAAGTTTGAGAACTCCTTTCCTACCAATCCTTTAAGGTTATCTTAGAAATCAACATTGTTGTTGAAGATGAAGCCTTTAAAAATCCTATTATTTTTTTCCCTTCCAAATAGATCATAAGACCACAAACGAAATAATCTTCCATAAGACACGCCCACAACCATGGAAACAAACTCCACAACTGCCACCTCACAATGAAGAAAGAGATGGTTCATAGTCTCCACCTCCTTGCCACACATCACACAAATATATGAAAGATTGGAAGATGTCATCCCTTGTTAGGTTATCGATTGTGGAGACTGCTGCCACAACTATTAACCAACAAAAAGCCTTTATGTGGGAGAACGAGCCCCAACCACACATAAGGAGTCCTATAAAGCTGATAGCTCTCAAGGGTCAAGTGGAAAGATT
Organism: Camphora micrantha; assembly: GCA_003546025.1. Classification (NCBI taxonomy): domain Eukaryota; kingdom Viridiplantae; phylum Streptophyta; class Magnoliopsida; order Laurales; family Lauraceae; genus Camphora; species Camphora micrantha. The sequence continues at coordinate 8,402,130 of QPKB01000001.1, read as the reverse complement.
TTAGAACTCCCCAGATATGGAAGGTTTCCAAACTCGAGAGTCCTTACAATTTCTACAAAGAAACAAAGAAATAAGATTTAATAACTCCTCACAAACTTCCCCCTCCAACCCCCAAGACTCCTTCTAAAAGGCACTCCACACCCTACCACCACTTGTCACCTCAAAGCAGTTCCTAAGAAAATATTCCTTATTGACTGCTAATCTAAAAGGCCTAGGAAATAACCCACGTAAGGGCTCCACCCCCACTCCCATCCAATCATCCAACCAAAACCTAACATCCCTATTCTCCCCTACCACAAGTCAGGTTTGTGTGTAGATTTTGAAATTTGTATTAGATTTAAGCCTTGTTTGAGTTTGGGCTTTGGTATCCATGTTGATCTTAGCATCCAACTTGAGACACAGATGAGGGTTTGAATCCCCATTTTTCATCCTACATTCTAGGGTTTGGATCCCAGCTTCGTTCCTATGATGAGATGAGCAGGCTCCTTAACTGCAGTATGCTAAAAAAAAAAAAGTGAGGGTTGCCATTGTTAAGGAAGAGGCCACCTGGGCGACATGGCATATGGGCCCCACCTCAAATTACCAATGCGATCTTTAGGAAGATTTTTTACCAGCAAGCAGACTGCATAATGTGATTGTGTTGTCCAGATCATGGGGGTTCATTTAGATGCATTTCTATCATTGGATGTAGATAGATGGAAAGGTCTCCATGCAAATGAGGGTCATTCAAAAATATCAGACTTTTTAAGTCCTTGACTTAACTATGCAAAATTTAATGAATTATATATATATTTTAAGATTTAATCCAAGAGTAAGTAAAGATTTTACGAACATAAAATTAAAATATGATAATCAAGGATTAGGGTTTCACAACATTATATCATAATAAGGTGAGAGCATCTCTCATACGAGCATCTCCCTATATATAAAGTTTTGTTCAAATTATGTTGGCTTCAATTAAATGAATTATGTTTCTTTATTCCGATCCTCTTCAGCCTACCTTTTTTTAGTGGCAAGTCGTCAACCTACATAGCCTAGTTTTTCTTTTTATTAGCACTATTGCCGACTTCCTTAAACCTTTCGGTAGATAACTTTTTTTCAATTTTTTTAGACGGCTCTCACTCTACCTCTTGTTTTATAACTATTTAGGACTGTAACAATTGATTGGACATGGTTTTTTATTTATTTATTTATGTATTTATTTATTTATTTTAATCTTAGGTGAATTGATGGGATGGGATGCTGAGTTAGGTGGTAATTGGACTTAACCTTTTTGTTAAGATAGGTTTACATAAGTTGGATGTCTTTTTTTTTTGACAACTCGATTAGAATACAAAAAGGAAAATGATAGCTACTCATACCTTTTGGAGGGTAAAGAGCTACTAAAATATAGTTAGTGAATCTGTTAGCCTAACTATTTAACAATGAACAGTTGTTAAATACTTAGCCTAACAGATTCACTAACTATATTATAGTAGCTCTTTTACCAAATAAAAAACAACAAAGAACTGTTATCTTAAGAACTCACACTGTTTGTGTTTGAATACCAAATCCCTAAGTTTGATTTTTCAAAACCTTTCTTAGCCCGTACAAATAAGTCCACCTGTGACAGATACATCCGAACAATCTCTGATAAAGAACGAAGAGAGAGAAAAACACAGGCAATGAAGCAACGAAAAGTCAAGAAAGTGTGTGAACCAAACGGCTAGTGATAGTGACAATGTATCTGTCCAGGGAGGCAGAGCCACTGGGCAGTTTCAGACCATCGTCCCCACAACTTTGTCGTCTTCCTTCTGACACGGCTCTGAAAGAATATATACTCTTTTTTATTTACTCTCATCCAATCGGATAGGATTCATAGGAAGGATTGTTTGGTAATTGGAATGCTACAGGCTTCCAAGAAATTCCTGAGAACACCCAATCTTTATCTCTTGGAAGGTTACATTCTAGCAAAGGATGGTGGAGGATGGAGACTTCCATTTACAGGGCTTCTTGGAAGCAGGGGCGGACCTCCTTTCCCACGTCAAATTTGAAATTTCCCACGTCAAATTTGAAATTACATGATATTTAATTGGGTCTGAAGCTCTCCCACGAATGTCTACTAAATAGTTGCCCTATTTTTAAATATTGTGATCACCTCATGTTATAAAATTTTAGTGACAACACTCATCTTCTACCCGTCGAGAACCGTTCACTCCTCGTTGTCGATTCTTAGTCTCTCTCTCACCATAACTCTAAATAAAACAATCTTCTTCTCTCCTTATATGTAGTATAATCCTAATTATTCTATACTTAAATTTGAACCTTCAAATTTTCAAATCCTAATTTCAAACTCTAAATCTCTAGATCTTAATTCAAACTCTAAGCTCTAAATCACCAAATCTAAGCATATCTATAAGTCACAAGATGACCAAATCACCAATGAGCACACTTTAAATTTCAATTCATACATAAATCAAGCCTTATGGCTCATATGTTTGGATAACTTGAATTATATTTATGTGACGATTTTTCATTTTTACCACGAGCCCATGACCATAGATAATGATTTTTATAGTTAGGTAAGTGCAGGCAACCAAATTCCTTAAATCCAAATAAAACCCCTTTGGGAACCCAAATTGGATACATGAGTGCTCACCCAAATCATCGTTGTAAGGCATCCAAATACTTAGGATTTAAGAAAATGTTATCTTAGGTTGTTTTGATGGTGATGAATTGATGATCATTTGAATTTGGAAGAGGGAGTGAGAGGCACTTCAATTGGGCGGGATATCTAAGCAAGGAAAAAGTTTTTGTGTCTATTTAAATGTAATTCATTTTTCGTATTGTTAATGTGAAAAAAAGCTAGTAAAGTCGAGTAAAAATTTAGCCCCACCCAAGTTAAAATCCTGAGTATGCCATTGCTTGGAAGGATTGTATCATGTATGGTATGGTAGAGACTTCCAAGAAATTGACTCTTTAAAAAGAAGAACTCGAATAATTTATCTCTTGAGTTAAAAAGATAATTATGTCTCATATTTTTACAACTTAAAAGCCAAAGGTTAGAATTATTTGAATGACTTGATGTTACGGATTTTTCTAATTTACATTAATTTTTTTTTAATCTTTATCCATGAAAGTTTGTTGTCATGTTTTACGCCATCAGGCCAAGGACCTCTTTGTAATAAAATAAAAAACTAAAAATGCTTTTTAAGGTAGATGATTAGATCAACACATCTGCATGGGAATGTCTCACGCTAAGAGAATCTTGAGCCATTTCAACAAAGGAAAATATTCTCCCTTTTCAATTTTACTGTCCAAAACGTATAATTTTCCTTCAATCACACAAACTAACCCATGACAAAAGGCATTGATCTGTTTTTCTGTTCTCCCACATCCTTCAACAGAACATCTTCTAGAATAAGAAGAGGGAATTCAATGAAAATAAAAAACTCCAATTATATTCTCAAAATAAGGAATCCATGATAAAATGAGCTTCTTTATTTTCTAGGAATCATATTCATGCAAATAAAAATATTATAAAATTTCAAGACAAGGGATTTTATGATAAAATAAGTTCCTTTAAATTTGTAGGGATTCAATTTCATGGCATTATGGGTTCTTTTGAATTATTAGAAATTCAGATCCAAAACTAATAGATTATATTTTAACATTAATGAATTCATTTCTTTAAATCCTTAAGGATTCAATTCCATGCAAATAAGTAAGCCCTGTTCTATGTTCATGATAAAAAAATAGTGGTAAAGTGGTTCCTTATCATTCCTAAGAACTATTTTCATGCAATAAAATTGGCCCTAAGCAAGAAAAGAACTAAAATTTTATTAGTCTTCCGTCCTTACTATGTATCAATCAATGCAATTTTTGGTGATAAGGACCTAAAAAGTGTACATTTTTTAGATCATGGAAGAAAAAAAAAAAAAAAACAATTTGTATAAAAAAATAGAAGTATATTTAATTAATCCTATTCGAGGCCCACTTTTTATTGTTTAAAGTTGATTATATGAAAACCCACTCCCAATATAAAGGTGGATTGTACACACAGGTGGGCTACATATGTTGTAATGACCAAATATTTGATAAAGGAAGAGGAAAATAGAAATTATACCAAGTGAGACAAAAGTAAAAATCAAAGAATGAGAATGCATCAAGAAAAGAGGGTTTGGACAGTTTTGTCGTTTAAAGATAACCTATCCGGGGGGGGGGGGGGGAATTAGCCTGAAAAATATGTGAACTTTAATTACAAACCTACATGAGTAGCGGGCCAGCTGAGCAAGAGCCGTGGATAATGCACCACCTATCGGGGTGGGGTACCCTCTATATTTTGGCCTGAAAAATATGTAAACTTTAATTATAAACCTACATAAATAGCTGATCAGCTGAGCAAGAGCCGTGGAAAATACACCATCCCTTGGAGAGTTGTAAGTTTTACCAGTTTTGGGTTTAGTCCATCGTGAGTGACAGGTATTTTCTTTCTTGATATTTTGCTAAATAGTGACAGGCAGAGAATGTGACAGGTGGGTCAATGGCCTTAGATTAGACATTTATAACAGAAAGGTTTACCGTTTAGACAAGCAAGCCAGAGTCAGAAAGAGACCTGGCCCTTAAGTGGCCCACCTGAAAACAACCTCTTTTAGCCTATGACCTTATATTCTGTCAAGAACCCCTGTAAATGGAGATGTGGTTGGAGCATGTTATGTCTTACTATTTTATGTAATGTCTTCTTCCTTGATTTCCAATGATTCGGAAATCCACCTTTCATTCCGTTCTCATGGGGACCATCTTCTTGTTATTTGATTCTAAAGATTTTGATGAAAAACAGGTTTAAGTTTAAACTCTTAGAAAATAAGTCAATGAAAAAATTGTAAAAACCTTTACTTATGGGGATAAAATTAAAAAGCACAACATTGGGAACCCATTTATATGGACTCGGGGTGCAAAACGGGTCGTGCCAGCAATCAAAACCCTAACCCAACTGTACTATGGGGTTAGCCGTGGCTAGCAGGGCCGGCTGACCCACGTGCCAACATTTTTTTTTTTAAATTTAAATTAAAAACTAATATTGAAACTTGAAAAAAGGATTAATGAGGTCACATAGGGAGTTCAAAGTGGATGTGAGGGAGAAAATCAACCAAACTGTAAATGCAAGGATCTTGAAAATAGGCGAATGTTTAAAGGGGTCTTTAAAATAGGAGAACATTAAGAAAATGATAATGATATGAGAGAGAAAATCAAGAAAATAATAAATTCAAGGATTTAGAGAATAGAAAAATGGAGTTACCGCTCAGAAAAAAATGTTAAAAGTTTTTGCCTAAGGTAGTACAATGGGTCAAGATAGTAATAGGCAAAAAAAAAAAAAAAAAAAAAAAAAAAAAAAACACCGAGGCGTGCGTACAAGCCACTTATTGTGCTAGAGCTTGGTAAACGGGCTGTGCCGTGCCACAGGCCCAATGCCATGCCCGTGCTAGGCCCAGCGCCGGCCCTGAGAATTTTAGGGTCGCCTAAAGCAAAGATTTCAAAGGGGGCCTCTTTATATATTGTATACGAAAATTAGCTAGGAAACTTTCAATCATCTGAATATACAAGCCACTTTCTATCATGTTTCTCTCCATTTGATAAATGCCGGATGTAGTGTGTGGAAGATAAGTGTCTATTAAGATCATCTTTAGGATAATTCACATCGTCAACTCTTCTTTTAGGACCCCTTTCTACTAAAAAGTCTTGTAAATTCTTATCCATTTTATCCCAATTACTCGGATCATCAACATTTGAAGGCTGAAATTCTACATTTTGGTCTTCATGTTGACTACCATCATTCTCATTGTCATTTTCATTAATCCACTGATTATTTCCTCATCAAGTGTCTCTTCATGCTCTTTATTTACTGAATCTATAAATTCTTCATCCTCAAAATTTTCAACTAGAACTGAATCATCTATTTGTTTCTTGGTAACAACAAACTTATCAAGAGCTCTTGATTGAGATTGAATAAGTGCATAAACTTTTTTTTTTTTCTTTTTTCAGACTCTAAGAGGCACTTTCTAGGATGCATGATTGGAAACAATCTAATGCAGAACTCAAGAACCAACGATCAATTCAAATTCAAAAGCTTCAAATTCAAGTAAAATTCCCGATGTTGCAAAACAATAGAGTGCTAGGCCAACATCAATAACTCAATCAACACCATAAGAGCATATGTAAATCATCAAATCAAATAAACAACAATCAACAAATTTGCCAAACATAACCCATCTACAAATTATTTGTATTTTCATAATGTGATGATTCAACTGAAATTTTTTCTTCATAATAAGCGAAAGATCATTTGATTCAATTGATATTGTGGTTAAACTTAGTGGTACCTTATCTTATCCTTTTATTTTTATATTGAGTTTATGTATACAACAAATTTTTATATAACGAAAAAAAATAAAATGTTAATCAATAATCTTGTCCCCTTAAAAGTCAAAAAGATTAAAAGAACAGATAAAAAAAATAATGACTGATTTTTAAAATATTCTTTGAAACTTGGAAATGAGAGAATGTTCAATCACCTGATTCTCTACCCGGCTTGTTGGCATAAAGCTGTGAAACATATAAACAGAAAGTTGAAAACGGTTTTGCAGTCCAAAAACCTAATTTTAATTAGGAATAAGGAGACCCAGTTTTGATTGTGAATAAGGAAGGAAGGAGAGAGAGCGAGAGCGAGAGAGAGAGAGAGAGAGAGAGAGAGAGAGAGAGAGGAGGTGTATTTGATCTCCAAAGTCGAAAGTGAATCGGCATCCAAAACTACTATATAATAGTCGACGTACTCTTTTCCAATTTCCAAAGTTTCATACTCTTTTTTTCATTTTTTTACTTTTAAATATAACACAAAATCATTAATTTGGGGCCCTTTTGTAATGGGCTGTTTAGAAATTGGGCCATTTCTCATGTTTTGGGCAGCATTTTTTTTTATTTTTTACAGACCTATATATTATATGGGCTAAAGAAATTTAGGGCCCCAAAAAATGGACAAAAATTGGGGGCCTAAAGCGGCGGCTTCCTCGGCTTTAGCCCAGGGCTGGCTCTGGCTAGGCCAGGCTGCGATACGTTGACAGGCGTGCTGGGCTGCCCATTCTGCATCCCTAATATTGGCACTCTTGCACTTGCAAAGACATCAAAGCTCTCCATATAAGGTCTTCATCATAAAAGTTGTGTTGTTGTTGAAGACTTTTCATTGTTATTACTACTGTATTATCTGTATTATTCTCATGGGTACCCCATAGGATTTTCAAAAAATGATTTTTAGTCTTTAACTAAATTAAATGGTGTTGTCAAAACAAGATAACAATTTTTGTGGGCCATATTAGAAATGTAAGTAAGTCCCTCAAATCACAATAAATCTCTTTTTATTCCTTCATTATTTGAACTCTCTTAAAATCTCTCATACTAATAAAAACTAATTGAAACTGGAGAGCTATAAAGGCATTTCAAACCACAAATTTTACTCAGCAAATCACGCGGCCCAATTACTAACAATGAGTGTGTTCAGAAGCCAAATCTAGGGCTTCAAAAAACTAATTGGATAATTAAAATTAATGGGGGGGTAATTCACACATTGGTTTCTTGCATGACTTATTGCATCTATTTTTCAGTTAAGCAACCACAGTGCTAAAATTGTTTGTGAACATTTTGATCCAGCCAAAAGAATCTTAACAGTCATTAAAATTTTAGTCTTGAATTTCCTGGTCTCCACACAATTTTCTTAAAGATAGGTACAGAATATACTAGTACATTGGCTGATAAGTTTACTACGTACAGCCACATAGGTACAAAATCATGTTTAAAGTTTAGATTCGATGGACTGAATTTTCTTGTGATCGGATATAGTATCATGAGAACCATTCAAAAAGAAAAGTGTCATGACTCATGAGAATGTTGTGAAGGGGGGGTTGCACGTCTCTTTCTTTCTAAATGGTGACGACAAGTAGGTACTTACAATGTCACAGGAGGTTATGCCACAAACAAATATCCAAAATGGGAACTGCATGACACATGTCTCCAAGTCTATTATGGGCACATATATATATATATATATATATATATTTTGATAATTCAGGTTGTTCAAGATAAATTTCAATCGGCCCGGATTTATATTTCCTAAAACTCTACTTCAATAGGAGTGGTCTCACTATTCTATTAAATATACGACGAATATGTGATTGATGCTACATCAACAACAATGCCACGTTAACGCCTCGTCAGGTTTCCAATCATGTGTTCAACAGATGGTGGGCTCCGCTCCTAATGAAATAAAATTTTAGAATAGTCATAGAGGCTATAAGATTTATTTAGAATGATCTGATTTATCTCTATATGAGTCTACGATGGAGTGCCCCGATATTTGCTACACGGCTCCCGTGTATTAGGTGTTGACTTAATATTGTTGACGTACAAGCTACCATAATCGGAATATACCACAACGAATGTGGTATAATTTAATTTAGAAATTAGCCCCATGACATAGAAGTTATTATATAATTATGTCCATGGATATGATTTTGTGTGACCGACAATGAAAGGGCCAACAACAACATTGACTTATAGATTGTGTTTGTGGGTTGTTCACACGGCATGCTCTTTGGGTGACCCACAATGATCAAATAAATAAATTAAGGCTAACTTTAAGTGTGAATAATAAATAATCACGCCGTAGATGAGGAAAATAAAACCAAGAATTGTTGTAAAGATTAAAGAGTCTTTTTGGATAATTTTGTTTAGGTCCTATTTGATAGCTAGCTAGGGTTGCGATGGTTCCGGATCGGAAACATAGTGGACCCGGAACCAAACCCGTTTTTAAATAATGGTTCCGGAACCGGGTCTACCTAGAGGACTCGAATCTAGTTCCAAAATTGTTTCTAACTTCACTATATTCTTCTTTAAAAAAAATAAAATTTAAATATATTATTTAGGTTATAACAGTGCATCAAGTCTACAACATCTAGTATTATACATAAGAATGCTAAAAAATAGTTGGTTTTAAAGTACAAATTGTAATATCAAAGACTCATATGTTGGGTTTTGGGTCAACGGGTCGGAATCTATATGGACCCGGAACCGGAATCGTTTATCAATCGGAACCTAAATTAAGTTCCGGACTTGGACCCGTTTATGAATCAAAACCTAAAATATGTTCCAGACTCGATTTTATGTGGGTCAGAACTTTCGGATAATTGGAGAATCGGATACCCGTTTGCAACCTTATTGATAGCATTAGGATAAATTGGAATTGAGTTTGGTTGCGTTACCTTACATAGGACCAGCGGTAGAACTGGGATACATAACTTTGGTTTGGATTTGGTTAAAAATGAATATCAAAAGTGAATTTTCAAAAAAATGAGTATCAAGTAACCTTTACTATTAGAAAAAAATAATTAAAAGATGATGGACAAATGAATAGTCAATCATCACACTGGAATTCCTTAAATGAAGTGAAGGTCCTATCTTCATCTTCTTCTTATATCATTCACTCCTTACTTTTTTAATAGTTCTTCGGTAAAGTTGATTTCACTAAGAATTCTTATATTTTTTAAAGCAAACAAATAAGCCCTCAGTCGGATTGGATTGCCAATCTCTAAGTTGGGACCTCTCTTGTGGGACTCCTATGATCAACCCAACCTACTTGCATACGCATCCCCATCCTTATCACAAAGGTATTCATTGTGGAAATTTGTGACCATCCTTATCATCATTACCGTATTCTTGACCATCAATCCTGAGTTGGGCTTATCAATCAAGTGTTAGAATACTACTTTTTTTTTTTTTGGGTTCCCCAACCATATGGGGCTGGGAACCAAAGGCAGCTCACACAATTGAAAAGGAAGTGTACAAATAATCCTTAATTGTTTCGGTGGAAGGGAGGTGTCCTCTAAACTTCATTACAACATCTCCAATTTCATTACAATTTCCTGAAAAAATAGTTTGGGTCATTGAGAGAATATCTATTCCTACGATAACTTCAAGAGAACCAAGTCATGGTCTTCGTGGTGGGGCCACACTAACCCTGTCACATTCCAAATGAGAACTCCAAACCATTTCTATTTGTTTTGTGTGCGCCCTTCCAAATCCGAGTCAAACATCATCCAATCCATACCCTAGTTTCAATCCAAATGAACACAGCAACTCCACTTTCCTTCTCACTCATTCATTTTTGGACCATGTGTGTGGAATGAACAACCAAAACAAGGGCACACCCATAAACTATGGATTAAGACCCTTTCATATGGCCTGTCTGTCTACGCGTTTGAATGAAGAAAAGAATAAAAAAATTGTCTTCTCACATTTCAGAAACTCTGAAAACCCATCTTTCCTTTCATAGTGGCTACCTTATGTGCTGGGTTGACTTGATTGAATTACTTTTGACGTGCTTGCATAGAACTCTTACATATGGAATTTAATGTCTTTTCATACTATCAAAAGGCCAAATGCCCAGCTTGCTTAAATTTATCAACATGTTGTTCGCATAATGTTCTCACTAAGTTTTAACATTCAAGCTAGTAATGGTTATACTTAGAAATGTGGCTCCGTTGAAACTACTCTATTTTAAGTTTATCTATATTTGACCTTAATCGTGGCAACTTGGCATTTACAAATTGTATTGTATTCTATAATCATATTGCATATAAATTTTATGTATCTTTTTTTTATTTTATTTTATATGGTGTCATCACTTGTACACAATAATATAATAATATGGCTTGCATTGATTAGAAATTTAGAATACAAGATTCCATGAATTGTTCGAGCCTGACCTATGAAGGCAGTTCGGGATGTAGGCATTCAAATGGAAATATGGTCCATGGGTGCCGCGGATTTAACCTTTCCAGGGCTGTGGCCTGTGGGTTACATCAACATGAGTCATGACATATCTTCATGTTCCTCTTCAGGAGGTTTGTCTGCCAAGTGCAAATAGGATGTTCCCTGTATATAAAATGACAGATTCTTCAAAAACTAGCCAATGCGGGGTTGCTACTTGCCCAACACAACTGTGCCAAACAACACCTAGATTTGAGTGCTGCCCAATTCAGCTCACATCAAGTTATTATGATGATTTGCTTTTACCAATTAGGAGAAAAAAAGGATGGAATTATAAAAAAAAAAACCTTCTTTTTCAAGTTTTTTATATTTTATTTTCCACAAAATATAGTAAAAATCTGTCATAAAAGGAAAAACTATGCTTCGAATTTCATATGCAGAGAATAAATTTTTTAGAAACGGATGTTTGATAACGCTTAAGAATGATAGAGAATTTTTTATATTAGAAAGTATGGATGTGTACTTTAAGATCACATCACAATGATTTGACAACATCTTAAACTAATATTAGATTTAGTTATCAGGATTAAATCTCCTTTTTTAAGCTATATTTGATTTCATTGTGACTAAATTTCCATGTTTAATTTAGATTCGATTTCATCTAATTAGATTTTCCTGTATAAGTTAATAAATTTGTCCTTTTAAATTTTATCACTGTATCATGCCCGACTATGATCTTGTGATTTAGCCGGTCATGATCCTAGTTGTTCCCACTCACAATAAACATCACACCAAGTTTGTTCTTAATTCCACCTAGCATTTCAAAAAATTAAATAAAATAAACACCTTATCAAAATAAAGATCCTACTAATATCCATATGCAAATATGACGCAGGAGCACTTGATCTAGTCTTTTAGCTAGGCAAAACATGATATGTTGGAGGGACCACTGGCTATGTGATATAAGGTATCATGGATTAGTTAGCTAACAAATAAGTTCTTTCTCTCTGCTGATCTAATTCCCATACTAATTGAAGTAAGGGCACCATTAAATTATTCATATATTAAAAACTTAATCAAATTTCATTAGCTAAGCAACACACGGTACTGCAACACAATGATTTGGGGCTTCATGGATGGACCTAATTTGATGGGCCAAGCTAAGTTAGTTTTGTTGATTCGACCGTGGTAAGGTTTTTGGCAAGTAGACTTTTTGAGCTTATTTGATTTAAAACTAACTTAAAAAGATGTTTGGGTACTTTAAAATATTCAAAAGTTTAAAAAATGTCAGATTCAATTTAGTTATAAGGCATTTTTCTCCTTTCTAAAAACATAACAAAAGGCTACTTTTTACAAATAGACCAAAATATGTAAAGCAAGCACACACATTTTGCTCGTTTAACTTTTATAATAAATTTGCCCATACAACATTTATGACATGACAAGTTTTCCTATTCAACTTTTAATTACTTGATAACTTTGTCTATATACCTTTTACAAAAACGAAACATGATTGTTTTAACTAATTGAAAGAAACAAACAAAACACACTATTTGTACTTTGGACTATTTCCTTTAACTCTATTTCAATCTGTTCTAATTTAATCAATTCTATTTAAATCAAATCAAACTTGCCAAACAAGGCCTTAGTATTATGGTCGATAAATCAACGCCGGTTTCCTAACCCAACCCCTCTAGCCTAAACAAGGACTCACACTTGGTACTTCTCACATCAGGTGCATTCATCCTATTCATTAACGGCTCTAATTTTGAATGTGATTTGTCCCAAAACGCATAAAGATCAAACGTCCATATATTCTCTAATTTGTCATAATTATATGTACACAGCTCATAATTAATAAATTTCAAATGGACATGATCGCCATAGCATGAAAAGGCAATCCGATTGTTCTAAAGCATTCCCTTTTGACCTTTCTGTAATGATTTCTCATGATTTGTGCAATCCTATACTTTCCTCCAATAAGACCCACAAATTATTACATCCATCTGTACATTGCATCCCCATATTGTTTGGGTCAATTGTACGCTCTTCCATTCTGTGGTTTCAATAAAGGTATGATGCCTTAAAATAGGGATTGGACAGATCCGTAACGGAGTCCCCAACCAACCTCCAATCTATCGACCGTTGACTGCAGAAAAGAATATGCGTTTGGAGATCCCGTTCGTTACCGCAAATAAATACGCTCCTACTCCTCCTGCACTTGTAACACTTCTCTCCATCTGTTTATCTCGGACTAGGAAAAGGAAATCAGGGAAAAGGTTAGATGAGAAACCCTTTTTTTGGCTTTCCCTTCTTTTTGTCTCTCGATTTCCTAAGCTGACTTTTCAGTGATTTCAGATTTCTATCTTTTCTTTGAACCAATGAAACCCATTCTCATCTAGCAGTGTTTTTTTTTTTCTCTTCAGAGAACCCACGACTCCTTTTAGTCCTTTGGGAGCAGGAAAAGCTGCTTTTTTTTTCTGAGAAACTAAGGTATTGGTCTACTTCTCCGTCTCTCTCTGCGCTCTCTGCTATGTCATGGTATATGCTTTTCCTTTGAAATAATGTTTATTTCAGATCTGGTAAGCGTTTTAGATTTTAGTTTCTGGGTTGGTTTTGTTTGTAGAATTTTTAATGAAGAGGTTAGTGGGTGAAATCATAGGAGATACTTGATAAAGGAAATGATGGTATATATGCTTATTAGATGGAAAGGGCCAAATACATTTTAAGCTTGACGCCTGTTTTTGAGGGGAATTCAGACCCTTCAACAGGACAATTCATTGGAGTCCTGGCATTAAATGATGCGCTGCTTCCCAACTCTGACTTTTCAGCTTTTGTGGGGCATTTCCTAACATTTTTTACTTTTTACTTTTGGAATTTTTACTAGTGCATCTTTTTTCCAGGTTTAGTTCTGTATTGCAATCTAATCTAGATTAATCTTGTTATACAAATCTTGGGGTCTCTCTCTTGTTCTTCCATCTTCCACATATGTTAAGGTTTTAGATTAATCTTGTCATACAAATCTTGGGGTCGCTCTCTTGTTCTTCCATCTTCCACATATGTTAAGGTTTTAGACAGCTGAGAACTTTTTTTTTTTTTGGTATGGTTTTTGAGTTTTTTTTTTTTTTCCTTCAATCAGGGAGAAGTTTTTGGCCCTTTTTATGTTACCAAGTCTTATGGATGCGTTTATGAAAGTTAATATGTGTTAACACATTTATTGTATAAATTAAAGAATTTATATATTTGAAATTCTTTAAAGATTTTCAGATTTAGTAGTTTTATGTCAATAAAGGATATCTTCACCCTTTAACTTTAGCAACCCGAGAATGCCATTAATTAGAGACCCAAACAATTCAATACCCAATTAACAAAAAGACAAATGTTTTGAAAAATTATATTTTATGTATAGTAGCATTGTTATTTTCTTTTTTATATCAAATTCATCCCAAATCCTGAGTTTGAACTGCTTGTAAATTATCAACATGGCCTACCTATAATTTTATACAGATATTTTCCACTACCAATTTGACGGTGACCCAAACTTCAACAAAGTGAATTTTAGCCTACTTTGAAAATGCCAAAGAAAATGTGATTTTAAGTCCTATTGATTATAGATGTGGGTGATATAGGAATTATAAGGCTGGCCTCGGAAAAACTTTCCTGATTTCACATGTGTTCGACCATATGCTAGGCATCATGAGATCAAAGATACTGATATGGTTGTTTGCTCCTTTCATGGAAAACTTTAATGGGATGCTCATTCAAATTTTTTTTTTGTGTGTCCCAATTAAGGAGGTTGAAATTTAAGAGAGAGCCCACGTGCACACAATAGGTAACTCACTCAAGTAAAAATAAGATTGACATAAAAAAAAAAAAAAAAACTCACGCAAATGAAAAGGTAGCTGGTACAAGAAAAAAGAGGTGACTCAGGTCGAGTTGAAACCCACCCATCCAGGTTACAACCGATACTGTTGCTCTTCCTAAATAGTTGAAGATTCATCCTTATTACAAGGATGTTTCGTCAATGATTCTTGTGCCCTGTCAGTCTGCTGCCATTGGCCTTTGACAACAAAGTACCAACAACCTAATTGTCCACTTGTTGCTGGATTATATATGAAACCCCGTAAGAAAGCTACCTGCATATTTTACAATTAACAAAACCACTTTTATCTAATTATATTAGTTATATATAGATAAGCTACCTCTCCAACTTTATCAATTAAACATCCTTAATAATTAAAAATATAGTGTCTAGTGGACATGCTATATCTTTAATTAATATTAATCTGGGGGGATGGGCTGAAGAGTCAACACATGTGTGAGGAGTCACATGCCCAATGGTTGGGCAATCAATATTGTTTCATGATTTGAATAGATGGGTCCTGGTTTTTTTTTTTTTTTTTTTTTTTTTTTTTTTTTAGGCCTATGAATTGCATCATAAGGTTCATGGGCCCTACAGTTGTTCTATCCACATGAACTAGTCTGAAGTAAAGTAGATGGATGGGTATCCTTCCCCCACCCAAAAAAAAAATAAAGGTTGGGTTACTTGGGTATCCTTCTTATCATAGCATATCACATATGTAACTGAGAAAGTCAAAATTGTTCTTTCATGTGAAAAAGGAAGAAGGAAAGGAAGAAGAAGAAGAAGCAGCCATGGCTCGAGAGCAGTTGGAGGTTCTGAACGCTCTCGACGTCGCTAAGACGCAGTGGTACCACTTCACGGCCATAGTGATCGCGGGCATGGGCTTCTTTACCGACGCCTACGACCTCTTTTGTATCTCCCTCGTCACCAAGCTCCTCGGCCGCATTTACTACCACGTCGAAGGAGATGCCAAGCCCGGCAGCCTCCCCCCCAACGTCTCCGCCGCCGTCAACGGCGTCGCCTTTTGCGGCACCCTCGCCGGCCAGCTCTTCTTCGGCTGGCTCGGAGACAAGATGGGCCGGAAGCGCGTATATGGCATGACCCTCCTCCTCATGGTCGTCTGCTCAGTCGCCTCCGGCCTCTCCTTCGGCCACAGCGCCAAGTCTGTCATAGCCACCCTCTGCTTCTTTCGCTTCTGGCTCGGCTTCGGCATCGGCGGTGACTACCCCCTCTCCGCCACCATCATGTCCGAGTACGCCAACAAGAAGACCCGCGGCGCCTTCATCGCAGCCGTCTTCGCCATGCAGGGATTCGGCATCCTGGCCGGCGGCATGGTCGCCATCATCGTCTCCTCCGCCTTCAAGGCCAAATTCTCCGCCCCGCCTTACTCCGTCGACGCCAAAGGCTCCACCGTCTCAGAGGCCGACTATGTATGGAGAATTATCCTCATGTTCGGCGCGTTGCCCGCCGCTCTCACCTACTACTGGCGGATGAAGATGCCGGAGACCGCCCGTTACACCGCCTTGGTGGCGAAGAACGCCAAGCAGGCGGCGTCGGACATGTCCAAAGTATTGCAGATGGATATCCAACCAGAACAAGAGAAGCTAGATAAGCAAATGGACCACTCGAACTCGTTCGGTCTCTTGTCGAGGGAGTTCCTACGCCGCCATGGCCTCCACCTCCTCGGCACCACCACCACCTGGTTTCTCCTTGACATAGCCTTCTACAGCCAAAACCTCTTCCAAAAGGACATCTTCACTGCAATTGGGTGGATCCCGTCAGCCGAAACCATGAACGCCCTTGAAGAAGTTTTCAAAATTGCGAGGGCGCAGACCCTCATCGCGCTATGCAGCACTGTGCCGGGGTACTGGTTTACTGTGGCACTCATAGACCGCATTGGGCGGTTCACAATTCAAGCAATGGGGTTCTTCTTCATGACAGTTTTCATGTTCGCACTTGCAATTCCATACCATCATTGGACGTTGAAGGAGAATAGGATTGGATTTGTCATCATGTATGCATTGACCTTCTTCTTTGCGAATTTTGGGCCTAACAGCACGACGTTCATAGTGCCGGCGGAGATATTTCCCGCGAGACTGAGGTCAACGTGCCATGGAATATCAGCTGCGGCGGGGAAGGCCGGGGCGATTGTGGGGGCGTTCGGGTTCTTGTATGCGGCGCAGAGTAAGAATCCAAGTAAGACAGACCACGGGTACCCGCCGGGCATTGGGGTGAAGAATGCATTGATAGTGCTGGGGGTGACGAATTTTCTGGGGCTTTTGTTTACATTCTTGGTGCCGGAGTCAAACGGGAAGTCGCTGGAGGAGATGTCTGGGGAGAATGAAGAAGTTGAAGAGAATAGAAGAGATGTGGTGCCTGTCTAGTTGCAGTTTGGTCATTGGTGGTGGTGGTGAACATAAGGGTAATGTTTTGTGGCTAAATAAACTCTCTCTCTCTCTCTCTCTCTCTCTCTGATCCCTTAGTGATGATTATTTTTGTTATAAGTTGCTTTCAGTTCTTCTATTTTTGTTCACATGAAGTTTATCAGACAATGAAGATTTTCTTTATGCCACATTTTTGTTAGTTTTTTTTTTTTTTCCTTCCATTCAACATCATCTACCATTGTGTTGATTTACAACTTGCGTAGATGGACATGAGCCAGAGTCTTTGGCATCTGGGCCACCTAAAACCACGAATTCTGAAACACCAGTGTGAGGGTTGCGTTAACATCTGGTGTGAAACTTCTTTACACCTGCTTCTGTGATCATGCTAGGGTGTAATTGTGCATATACATGAGTTATAGATAGGTTAGAAAATAGAATCCTTAGTTACATGACTTCCCCTTCCTATTTCACCCTCCTGGCTCTTCCAGCCTTCCCTAGTCAATTGTTGATGTGGACGACCATGATTGACGGGATAGATGATGGCATTGGATTTGAGATCAAGCCATATAATCATCATCATCAAAGCCTTATCTCAACTATATTCGAGTTGACTTCACGAATTCTGTTTTTCTATTCCCATATAGCTTGAGTCAAATTCTTAGATAAAGTGCACTACTTCTTTAGATTTATTTTTACTGTTCTCCATTCATGTCATCTTTGTCCTAATCCTTTCTCTTCGTATAGTTGATGTTAGTGGGCAATTAACCCACCACACATGCATCTCAACATTCTCATCTCTGCATATGTTAGTTCTTGATTGACGTCTCATACTTGGATTGAGCCATGTGATTAAAGGTCCAAAAGGCTGCATTTGACCCAACCCATGGCTTGCCTCCATGAGCAAAAGACAGTCCAATCCTTTGTGGGTCTAACACTTGGGCTTCCACAAGTCTTGCACATGGCCCCTTTCCTCCTCATTTGTCCTCAATCTTTTATTTAGTATATGCCAAAAGATATTTTTTTTATTTAGTTTTTACTTCAAAAGATCTTCCCTTTTATTTAGTTTCTTATCTTAGAAGATATTTTTAATTTAGCTTCCTAAATATTCTCTTTCTCATTTTTGGTTCCTCTTTTAGGCTATTAACTTCCCCATCTTAGGGCCCATTTGATACCTCTAAAAACAGGCTCCTATTTTATGATTCACAGCTTATTTGCATATTAGGGCAATCAGTAACCCTCTAAATTATTTTTAAATTTGAGAGCTTATTTATAAATTAGAGCTTTTGCTTTTAAAAAATAAGATAAGGGGGCTGCTTATTTTTTTAGAGCTTTTAAAGGTAAAGTAGATAGAGGTGGACAATGCAAAATTTATGTGCTTTTGAATGAGAATAACCTCATAAATTTTCAAAAAGAAGCAAATAGTGGGTTCTACATTGTAATTTTTAAAAGGTGTGGCCCAATGACACCATGAAATAAGAGCTTTTTATTGTTTTTTCAAACACACTAATAGCAAATTAGAACTTAAAGGTTAGAGCTTTATATAAGACCTCAATCTAACTAGCTTTTTATTAATTAGATTAGAGTCTCTAAATTGTCCCTTTGTTTATGATTGAGATTTGGTATCTCCTTATTTTATCTTGTACATACCAATGTCCTTGTTAGTCATATCTTTCACCTTCTAATTCGACGTGTGAGCCCATATGAACTTAAATTGATTTTACTTCTCAGAGAACAAAATTGACCGATTTGATTTCACTTATACTTTGAATTTCAATCTTCTGAGGTGATCAGACAAATATGCTGTGATGATTGGAATGATTCTCTTTAAACTTGTGGATCCAAATTGTATATAATTAACTTGATCTATATTAGGCCTGTAGTCATGGAGAAATCTCTACAACCAAGGTGGAATCATTACTCTCCATAAAATGTGAGTGCTGAAGAAAGGCCATTTATTTAGGCACACATTCAAAGACATAATTAAGAAAAATAAACCTCAAGTATTTTCAAACGTTTGTTATTTTATTATATAAGTAAAACTACATAGCCATTATTTAACTACAAAACTCTTCTAACTCACATCGTAACTATGAAGAGTAAAATTGCCCCAACAATGATACCATAGAAATGTAAGAAATGAACTATAAGAATTGATGATGTGTATGTATGTATGTATCCATGTCCCAACCCAATTCAATGTGTAAGCCTCTAAGGATTGAAGCTTTCTTCATGGATGTTGGGCCTGTAGAGAAGTAGTTCACGCTCGTTGACTGCCTGTGTGGGTCTCGCATTCATTTCCGCATTCTGCCACCAAGAAATTCAATCAGCTTAACAATTCATAGATCCTAATACCTTTCGTTAGATGGATACTTGTATCGGCCATTGATCCTTAATGTGTGGAAATTAGAGCGTTCAAAAGATGAGACATTGGGGGGAAATTTAACATTAGAGCAGTTCTTATGAAATGTGTGTGGCAAGGTGAAAGAAATGGATGGAGGAGAAAAATTAGGATTGCACATGGACCTGGCCAACTTGAAGATGTTTGGTTATTGAGCCTAATTCGTGGGGGCAAAAACAATCTATAAGAAAAGGCTAGATCATCATTATCATCCAAGCCTTGTCACAGCTACTTTGGAGATGACTAAGACAGTTTAAAATAAGATGATTCTTAAAACTTCTGTCACAACCCAAACAACAAGACAAGGCTAGATGATGGGTTGTATTGTGTTGAAATTTGAAAGACAAAGATGTGCATATAGTTTGGTGCTCAAGAAGTATAGGTTCAGGGCCAGGCCCATCATTGCTTGGGCCAAAATATCAGGCTTAAGGCACCCTGTGGCTGAATAGAAAAATCCATTCCTGCCACAACAAGGCTGGTCATGGCCTGCAGTACTTGGGTTCAATGGCGGACTGACGGTTTTCGTTTGGGTGGTACGGACAATATTTAAGTGAAAAGGTCAAATAACAAAATAAAATTTTTAAAGTCTTATTTAAGGAGTTCCTCGAATCTCAGGGTCTGGCCATGCTTGGGTTATCCCATGTGCAGGAGAAAAGTGCTCTTTTTGTTTAGCATTTCTAGTTTACTGGTGTTATTGATTAGAAGAGAAAATGAGAAGTGCTTAGAATATGGAGACTCACATCCTCGACAGCCTGCCTTAGCAATCTCACTTGCTCTCTTGAGACTGTTCTAACCTGTGGTCAAGAGTTTATGATTCTGTTAATAAATTTTTCCACACAAGAAATGACAATATTAGTCCATAGATAAGAGAGTTTGGAGGGATGTAGTTGATAGACTGATAAGATTACCTTTCTGACCAATGTCCAGACGACATCTTCAGTGCATGGAGGAGTAGTGAGAGAACCCAGGTATCTGTAGTACTTCCTACTCCCCATCTTTAAATGCCTTGGGTCGATTACACCTGCAACAATCTCCTTTTCATGTGTACCGGCGATGGATTTTATGTGCCCCATCAACTGCAAAAGAAACGCATAGACCCACACATGAGACGGAGGGAAATGCGAACTCAAGACTAAAATGTGTCAAGACCCAAGACCCCACTATGTCAAACCCAATAGTTATCAAATTTGAGTCCGAATTTATTCTACTAGCTGGTCAGGTTTAAATTCAGAGCTCAAGAGTGAAGACATGACGGCTTGAGAGAGATGTGAACCTAGAGCTGTAAATTTAGGTCCAACCTAGAAGTCTGTAAAAGATTTGGGACCAAGGTTGATGTTGTATCCAGAACCAGATGACCGGGACGTCCTGATGGCTTGGTTGGACCCTCAACTGAAAAAATTACCTGATTATTATGGAATACAGAATAGTGAACATTTTACGCACATGCCTATGTAAGAAAGATTTCTTGGAGGGGCCAATGTAAAAAGAGACTAAAATTTTCTAAAAAAAACTGGGGGTTTTCCCAATTTCTGGAGGGCCAATATAAAAAGAATGAAGATTTTCATAACAAGAGGGTGAAAAACTAGAAGGCAGGTGGTCTTTTGTAATTTCCAAAGAAATTGTGGTTCTATGTAAAGTTCCCTATATTGTTATAGTTGAATATATGGGTATCTCGGTATGGGAGAAACCAGACCCAGAACTGACTTATAATCTCTACCATAAAAATGATCCATAAGTACTTGATTTCCAGGATCGAGACCATTGGCTAATCAGGCAATTTATAACCTGAATACAGCCTTGGTCCGACCTTAGATCGTACTGTATCATATCCTAGCGATATCATATCCAAGTTTCATGTCAAGTCTGGAAAATTTGGCTATAATCCGAACGCAACCTCCAAAGGACCTGACTAAAAAGCTGGACCTGACTCTGAGCTGAGTATATATTAGAGTAACAACAATAATACAACTTTAAAAAAATTTCTCCTAATGCAGACTGCATGTGAAGCCGAGCTCTAAGGAGTCCACTTGTGCGCTGCTCACCTTTGACCAGTGTGTCACGTTCACATTCACTACCCCATGATCTTGGGCCAGGCCCAATTTGACATTTATTTGAGCTTTTAAATCTCAAAGAACTCGATCCATAGTTAGAAGACCGTTAAACTTGAAGGTTACTTAAGTAGGACATGGTAATTTGATTAGGATGACCCTTTTGCTTGATCCTTATCCATGGCGACACCTTTCCATCACCCCCATCCTAGTGACAAGCTGAACCTAGGTGGCCCTGTAGCTTGACCCAATATGAGATCTGATGGGTGAAAAATTCCCATGTAATGACACAGAATACCAAAATCACAAGAAGAAGAAGAAACCCTACATGGTATATTTTATAAAATCTGCATGTTATTAAGATTATAATTGTAGATCCAAACCTGACCCTATTAAATATAATCACTTAATTAGTTCTGTGTGGCTGAGATCCACATGTCTGCGTCTTGATTACATACCATGATCTTGTAGTCAAGTAACTCAACAATAGTAAAATGGTAGAAGCATACCTCTGATAGAAATGTGTCGGGTCGGCCTATGGTGTACAGAATTCCAACCACTGCAGACTTATTCTCCGAGTTTTGGTGCACCATATGTACCTCTAGATCATACCTGCAGCATCCATCCATGTAAAGTTTTTTATAAAATAAATATTATGATGAGAAACTGTTAGGTTCTAATGGCAAAATTTCAAACCCACATAACCCTCCTACATGGTCTGGGTCAGGGTTTGGTTTGGGTAAAAGGTCTGGGTTAGGGTTGATCAGCATATCTAAACCATTTAAACAATTGAGTAGTTGATAGGAGGATTTTAAAATAAGGCCTTAATTTCTTGCTATATCTCAAAAATGGACACAAGTGTCAAAACTTTTCAAATTAGGATGTAAGTTTTCAATTAAGGACAACTCACCAATTTAAAGTTATTTTCCGACGATTTTTTCCCTCATTTTTTAAAGATAACCAAATTACCTTCATTTAAAGTCATGACATGCTTCCGGCAACTACTATATGCTACCAATTATTGTGAGAACGTTGGTTGTTGTCGATCACTGTGAGAAACGCTGGTGATGGAAGGGAGAAGAAAATGATAGAAGCGAAGGTGAGTTTTATTTCAATGAAAGCCAATTTGGATATTTTAAAAAAAAACTGAGAGAAAAAGTTGCTGAAAAATAACTTTAAATGAGTGGTTGTCCTTAATTAAAAACTTAAACTTATGCCCTAATTTAAAGGGTTTTGAAGCTTGTGTTTTTTTTTTTGAAATAAAGTAAAAATTTAAAAGTCTTATTTGAAAACTTTTCAGTTTGATAGTCTTATTTTATAAGGAATGAGCTTGGTATGTAACTTAATTGACTCGAATCTTATCAAAATGGGTGGGATGCATGTTGAACTTCAACCAGTAGATGCGCTTCCACCCAACCCGACCCATTTTAACCCAAATCCGACCCGGTTGCCACTCGTACTGGATTTAACAATTCAGAGGATTCATCCTAACATGTAGAGTGAGATGTGTGGGCCAGTGCATACACATTAGAGACATCAGACATGTGATGCAGGTGGTTTGGTTTTGAAAAGGGTGTCCCCGAATGGATCAAAGTCACATGTTTAGGAAGGTCTCATTTCAAACGAATATATGTTCTTTAATTTTTTATGTGCATGACCATAATGGAAAACGTTCTCCTACCAAACAGCATCTGAAGTCCAACTTTATGGCCCCACCCACTTATATTCTTTGCAACCCCTTGATAATTTTGTCAACTCATCATTTAGTATTGGGCCTAATTTTATCCTTGGAACCTCTACGGATAAGATGTTGTCAAATTAGGACTTAGGACAATTTAATGGGGTCGATTTTCTTGGGCCCTATTGCCGACAAGGAGATCTTTTTTTTTAGATGGTTGGATGGGCCGAAAAAATTTACCCTCATTAATTAACATTTATCTAAGTAGGACTTTCGAGCTGGACTGCAATTACTGGTATTCTATAATAGCTCCTCAGTGAACAATATTCTATAATAGCTAATTTCTCATTTTTGTGTGTGCGACGCATCTGACAAAGGCTCATGTGAACGCGTCACCACTTGTCCCATCTCATATCATGGTTGGTAAGGAAAAGGCGCGACCTGTACATGTCTCAAAATTCAGTGTAATGAAAGGAATAGGAGTTTTGAGCTGTGAAAGTCAATATTTCAATCCGGCCATAAGTAACAGTTAGATGGTCAGTGTGGGATGAGTGAAAATTCAAGAGATAATAAGTGTGAGGGGTTGAATTCATCATTAGTTTAAAGCAGCCATGAATATATCTGAAAATAGTGCATAGTGTGAAAGCATATCATGTAAAGGAAGGAAAGATGAAAGAGAAGGAAGAAACAGCTCACCTCCTACCATTAATGGTATGCTCAGAAGGGGAGTGCCAATGGCATTGTTGAAGCTCATAGTCAGTCCCATTAACATTAATTGATCCGGCATCATCGACCCATTTCAACTGGATTCATCCAAAATTAAAAAAGAAAGAAACCTTCAGAATATTGTGCATGGCATGAACAAAATAAGAACAACAACAATAATAAATAAATAATCTCTGCGTACCATAATGTCATGGCCTCTATTCTTGAGTGTTGCATTTGAGGGCTTGTAACTTCGCTTCAGCCTCCCTAAATGGCTCACCACTTGCACCCTTTCATGCATCAAATCTATTGGAGATTGCATCTCTCCATTATTGCATAGTTGCCACTCCTCATGAATATCTCCCCAATCTTCCGGCCCTTTTCCGCTCCCCTTAATGTAATCGAACTCCTTCTCATCCTCTGTAAATGCATCATAATCACAGAAGATCAGCAAAAAAAACATGACCCAATTCAAAAGAAGAAGAAGAAGAAGAAGGAGGAGGAGTTCTTGTGAATTACCAACTTCTTGAGACGTTGTTAGGCAGGAATGAGATGCAAGAAGGAGAACGAGGAGAGAATAGCAGAAGATGTTCATTTTTTCCTTTTGTACGTACAGGATAGATTGTAAAAAGGCTAGGAGAGATTTAAAGTCAGCTTCTTACACTGGAATAGAAAAGTGGGGGAGCGACAACATCTTATATATATAAACAACAGATCACCTACCCTTCAAGAAAGTAGTGTTTGAATTTGCATGTGAAACTGATTTTCTTTTTTTCGTTGATTAATCAATGGGCGTGTTGAATCACATTAACTCTTACATCACATGTACGAAAAGAGAGTACAAGAAGCAGGACACATCAGAAGCAACAAGCAAGCCATGGACGTTTTCTTCGAGAGATTGGGTCACACCAAGCCACGATCTTCAGACCCTTTACCTGCTTTATTGTGAGATAGCTAATAATAAACCAATGCAGCATCCCAATTCCCAACTGTATTTTCATAATTAAATAATCTGGTCCGCTACAATATGGGATTAGTTATATTGAAACCAATGACAGATTCTTGCTGCATTGACCGACATATTTGAGAGATTTTGCCTGAGAAATTGGGCAGGTGGAAATCCTATTTTTATGGATTTGGGCAGGTGGAAGTGCTTATTGTTTAAAGATTTTCAGGTCCGACCCTCTTCGTATGATTTGGAAATCTTTAGAGCCCGAATTTGTACTGTGAAGTTAAGTCATCTCATGTACCCACCGTCGGCAAAATCACTTTATGGATTAAATCTTTGATTTTAAAGATTTTTCATAAGATTTGGAAATCTTTAGTTTTGCGGATTTACACATTAATACCAATTTTCTCAATGATACACATTGATAATTTGATATGCATAGATAGCAATATGAGATGTTCAACTTTTACAAGTTCTTGGTGAGAAATCCACACCCAAATTGTTTGAGAGATTTTGATTGAGTCATGATTGATAGATTTTTACTTATTCACATTGAGATATTTCAGGAGTTGTGATTGAAAGATTGAATAGAGTGATATGTCATCTGAGTAGTGCGTGGGAGAAGAAGCCTAAGTGGAATGGAAACAAAGAAATGGAGCAATAAAAAGATTGAATAAAGTGATATGTCATCTGAGTAGTGCGTGGGAGAAGAAGCCTAAGTGGAAACAAAGAAATGGAGCAATATAATAGGCCTACTTACCTTCTTTCCCGAGATAAGATTGATGGTTTCTTTTGGGAAATTGAAAAAGAGAGTGCCTTTTTTTTTTTTATTGTCTCTTCAAACTTGCCCTTTCTCTTTCCAGTTCTTTCCCAAGTAACCTTATACTGGTGGCCTCTACCTCATAAATACTTTAATTGTTGAAATGTATGCCCTCTTCTATGGGACTTCATCCAAATTTTACTTAATTAGACGCCATTGTGAGATTGAATTTCATATAAAATGCATAAATAAAGTATACAAAGTATATGTATTTTGTATAAGAGGGACTACTTTCTCTGATGAAACACATAAATAAAATATAAAAAAATGGTAAATGTATTTTATTCATTGGGAATTGAAATTGTGGAGCTTAGATTTTTAGGTATTGAGAAGTCATTGCCAAATTGAAGTATAATGCTTTTTATTCATTTTTGAAAAAAAAAAAAAAAAAGACGACTTGTTTACTTTCAATTAAAACAAAGAAAGACAGAAGATTTCTCTTGGGATCACCATTTGCCCTTATCAAACAAAATTTTGTTTTGGCGCTTTTTAATGTCTAGTATCTAAATCAATGTAATGGACCTCAAACCCTACCTAATACTCAAACTTGATTTTTTTTTTTTTTAAAGTCAAGACAAATTTGTATTTTTTAAAATCATCAAGGTATACAAAAATAAAGTCAAGCCAATTTTTTATTTTTTAAAATCATCAAGGTATACAATTTGGCTACATTCAATAGAAGAGGAGGACATACAATAGAGAAGTTTAGGATTTCAAATAATGGTCCACTCATAGAAGGTTTGGAAAAAAGAGTAATAAGAGAAGCAGCTTCCATTTATGTCTCCAAAAAATTCTTCTAGAAAAAGGACATTTTAGGCAAATCACTTGCCTAATTAGTTCGTTTAAAATTAGGCTTCGTCTCTATAGAATTTTTTCTAATATATATCTTATATATGTTCAAATAATAATATATTGAAGCGAAGGGCTTAGTCTTTAATTTTGTCTAATAGCTCTAATTTTGGCTGAGAGTTTTGCCTTTTTGTTCAAATGTTCCACGTTCTCTCCGGAACTTATCTCATGCAACTACCCACTCTGTAAAATCTCTCTGCTACCCCCATCTATTATATTCCTTTCTGCCCCAAATTTCTTATTTTCATTTTATACAACTTGCTCAAAGGAAAAAAGGTATTCTCATAATCTCAATGTATGATTATTTATTTTACAATGTATGGAGATACCATGCTGAGCCCGAATTATTTTGCTAGTGTAATATTATAATATTAGTATTTGTGGGGGCAGTGTGGTCCACTTAACCGTACGCCCACTAGTGAGTCCTACATTGGAAGTCCAATACTATTAAAGACTCCTCTTATTTATTGGTTCTCTATATACATGTCCTATTGGAATATGGTTAAATCTTGCTTCCGAGTTCATCTTGTAATTGCACAATAGATTTGATCGAACATGACGTACAATATATATATATATATGCAATCTAGCAACCGACTTATTCTAAATTTTCCTGCAACACAGAGAGAGATAATGAATAGTCAAACGCAGTGTGGCATCTGCTGGTATTTTAGGTGATTACGACAAGTCTATACATGAATTGAATGAGGACGCATAGTCTTCCAGCCAAAAAGAAAGAAAGAAAAAGAGACACTTAAGTCGTACCCGGTGACGAAGGAGAGTAGAAGTAGAAAGGAAAGTCTCAAATCGGAGTCTGCGGTCCGCTGCTTTTCCTTGACTCGCGAGGTATATGCACCGTGTTCTGACGACTACTTGTTGAAGAAGGTGTGCTTTCAATTTGAAGACTAGAACCTTCTAACTGGTAGATGAGTCTTTTCTCCACATGCAATAACTGGGACTAGAAGAGATGTGAGACGTGTGTTTGATATAGAAGAGCGTTTAAAAAAATGTGCGAGGCTAGCAAGAAAATCAAGTATGGAACTGTGGATCCAAGATTTGTATTCATTTTATAATTGGGTTCTGGCTTCAGGTGCACCTAGCATGAGCCCTGGTTAAATTTTGATTTGGGTCAATGGATATTGGCGCTCAAGAAATTCATTTGGACGTTGGAGCCCACTTGGCCAATGGTGGACCCGAAGAATTTTCCTCAAAGAGGCCACCAAGTTAAAAAGGAAAGAAAAAGAGAGGGGGTTATATGTAAAAGAGGATATGATTTAAAAAAAAAAAAAAAAAGATTTGGGGTGGGTGGTCCTCTTCTTTTTACTCTCCCTACCGTTGGCTCATCCTATAATCAATCTAAAACCACACACAAATTCTCTCCTTTCCATTAATTAGCACTTACCAAAGTTTTACATTATTCCAAGTTTGTGGGCTTTTGGACTGATCATGTAAATTTGACATCCATCAGTCTTTATCTAATGGTTAGATTTGAAAAGTTTGCGAACCCCCTTCCCCCAATCGAAAAAAAAACTACTCTGCCCATGCTTAGATATTGCTTTTGTTTGTATAATTGACTCTAATAAGCATATAATATATAGGGTGATTTTTTACTTTCTTAAAAGCGCGCATGTCAATTACAGGGATAGTGTGATAATGGAAAAAGATCTTTTTCGGTTTAGATTTTGAGAAGAAAACTCCTTTTTCTGTTAGTTTGGGCAAAATATCATTTCAATTTGATTGTAACAATCAACGGTTCGGAGATAAAAGTATAATGATTTTGTAAGTTTCAGTTTTGTATGAAGTTGGAATGTAATTCAAAGAAGTGTCAAATTAGGGTGAAAGTCAATGGCTTGAGGGTTAGTTCTGGTCTCAATTTGGTTTTTTCTTTATATTATATCTAAACATGCGTAGGGTCAAGTAAGCTTCTCCGTTTGATTGATCACAGGTCCATTTTGTAATTCACGTACCAGCATGTCCCAACTTGTTTCATCCCCAAGGAGCCGTTTTGTGCACGAGCTGTCGTTTCCTCTTTTGTGGCACGAAGGCCAAATTTCCTCTAGCATAGAAAACATGCCTAAACACGTTTCCTCCTTTGAATCGGCGCTGCACCAAATGACAACAAAGAAATCACCTCTCAAAAGACATCGTTTAACGAACGCCTGCTGAAAGTTCATATGGACCATAGATTAATTAGTTGTCACAACAAAAAATTAAATGAAAAGAAAAGTAAAGATAACAAAATGATGTCATGGTACATTTGTCAAATTACACTGTAACACGATTAGATTCTTCACCAAACGGTATTTGAGTTTTTCCTAATCTTGCATTGAATAATACAAATGTCGACAATGGATACTTTTACTCTATTTCTAGACGATTTTTTTGCTGATCTGTTGTGGGAACGTGTGGTCCATCTATCCTATATTAAACCTGTAAATGGTGACCCATGGTCCAGCTAAAAGTCTTAAACAAGAAAGTTGAAAAGTTTCCTTTACCACTGATGGAAGCATACACTACAGCTGTTGGCTTTTGGTGCAAGGTTATGTCAGTAGGTTAGGACCAAACATGCACATTTCTCATTTGGCAAACCACTCAATATTATCCTTAAACGTGTTTACATATTGGTGTAGAAATAATATCTCTGAAATAGAAACAAGCTGTTTTTATGGGTCCAAGCCAACCTCTCACATGCATGTAATTAATGTCTAAGAGAGTGTCTATTTGCTAAGCCTAACCTCACCTTGACCCTCTAAACGGGTTCGGTGGGACCTGAATCCGATGGAACCCAATGCAAAAAAAAAAAAAAATAAAAATAAAAAAATGCCAGGTGGTGGATTGAGTCCAGGTCTAATCCAAAATCCACATCCAAATACTGTAATGATGAATCTCACTCTGGCTTTCATCAAATTTAGTGAAGGTGCATATTTTGCAACCACAAGGTTGTGAGTAAAGTCATGTTACCATGGGAATATAATGGATCCCACTCAAACTGAAAGCCCTAGCTACTAATATTATTTTTAAAAAAAATTCAAAAATAATCTTAACTTTTTTGGAGTTTTCTGGATTGCATATTCAACAATGCCCAGTCCATCCATCAATCTCATGATATTATTGTTATTTTACATAAGAAAAAATAAAACAAAATCAACCCATTTTGGGATTCTTGCATTATTATTGGTTGATTATTACTGTTACTATTATTTTTGTGTTTGGTCCACTTGAAAAATTAGAACTTAGGAAGCCTGTTTGGTTTGCACTTGTTGGAAGTTTCACATTTCTACATGCAGGTATTGCTTAAATTTATATTTATTATTTTACCTTGAACATTGAATAAAAAGGGTGCAGAACCCACAAAATCAACTCGTTTGTGGCATGAGATGGTGACATCCATGATGGACCCCCGCTGGTTGTGCAGTGGACTGAAAAGACCAATTTCATATCAAATATCAACAACAAAGAAAGTGAGGGGAGGAGGAAAAGGAAAGATAATAAGGATTGCTGGTAGGTCCCTGGCAGGTGAATGGGAAAAGGTGGGAATGGAAAGAGAGAGGGATGAAAGAGAAAGAAAGAAAGAAATGAAGAAAAAACATATAAGCTCTCTCTTTCAAAGGAAGGGCATTTCTGTTATTATAAAAAATAAAAGTCGTCGCGGTCAAATGTGAAAAGCTTAAATACTGCTTTGAAACCCTTGTTTGAAAACTCTGAAACAGTTAGGAATTTTGTTGAAAATTTCCGTTCTAAATTTTCTTAACTTCTATACATATGTTTTTGGTACCCAGCTTAGGTGGGCGAGCCAGCCTTTTGGTGAGGGAAGTGGACCACGGGTGAAGTAAGAGAGTCCTCGGGTAAAGTAGGACAGCTTTCTGGGTGAAGGTAGGTGATTATCCAGATTCAAACTTTAGACAGTCAGATAAAAACTACCGCCTTTTACCACTTTATTAGAGTCTACAACATAAAGCAGGACCTTCTTAGATGAAACCGGGGTGGGTCCGGATAGAGAGCCTATGAATGGGAGCATATAGTCTTCTAGGTGGATGGATCCAACTCAAATCATGTTTGCTTATAAGATTCAAGTGGACCTCCTATTCTCATGAACTCAATCATAAGTAGGTGGTGAAAACGAAGGGGTCATAAAACTAGAAGAGGAGGAAGTCCAATCCACTTGTCAATTAGGTGACCTACACATGATCTTATTTTCATAAGTTACACGTCATATATTAGAAATCAGTGTCGGCTCAGGGCGTGGCAAACGAGTTCGGGTCAAAAGGACTCGATTGATAGAATATAAATCTAGGGTTCATGTCCGATCCGTATCTGACTCGTTTTTAAAATAAGTCTTAAACTTCAAACAGGCCCGATCCACATAACTAGCACTCAGTGTGGATAAAACCCCATTCAACCTGGACCCAACTTGTAGAACTGTGGCCCAAACTCAACCCGTTTCAAATATTAATGCTACATTTGAGTTAAGTCGGCGAGGCTTGGCTCGGAGGTAGTAGTTGTCCTCCTTGGACTTACAGATATCGTAGACATCTTTGATGTCATGAACGTCGAGGTCGATATCTAGTTTCTTGTTCAGCGCGGCCGTGCCCATGATGATTTTGTAGCCGTTGGGCAATAGCTGGTAAGAGGTGATGGACTAGGCGCTGAGACAAGCCCTAAGCAAAGGTCTAGGGACAACCTAACTCCTCCTTCTACGATGGCTATCAGCGGAACGAGCGTTCAGCCGTACGAATATGAGCGGAGTGCGTAATCCGCAGGGTTTGCCCGCCCAGGGCCGGCTCGAGACAATTTGAGGCCTAAAGCGACAAATTTCTAAATGAGGCTTCAAATTATCTATTTTTTTCTTTTTCTTTCTTTTTTTCTTTTTAAGTTTTGAGCATATGAATTCGTATTTTCTAATAGATATATTTATCATTTATAAACTATAAATAATAATATTTATAAATAAAACAATCACTAATTATAATAAACATACAATACAAGCATGGAATTAAAATAAAAAAAAACCTTAAAATCATAAAATAATAGAACTTCATTTAGTGATTTATCATTGTTGGCCATAAAGATTGTAGATGTAGATGAATTTTGAATTTGATCCAGTTTTTTTTACTATGAAAAAAATGGATTATATTTGAGTTAGTGGGTTATGATTAACATATATTATACAAAAGACTCACATATATTATTAGAATATATCCACATATATTATTAAAAAGAAGACAAAACCAGATCAATAAATCTTTAAAGAAGATTGCTTTAGAAATAAAAAAAAAAAAGTAATTACAGAGAAAGGCAATCTGTGTGAGAGACAGAGGGTGAGAGAGTAAAGAGTATGTAAGATGAAAAAGCGTTGGTGGAGAAAAAATCATTTGAAAAACCTCATTGGTGAGGTGGCAAGGAGGTTGGGTTTGAGATTTGCTGGGATTTAAAAAAACACACTATGTAGAGAAAAAAAAGGATGACACTTGCTTTAATGCTTTGTTTAAATGTGAAAACATGGCTTTAATGAGATGTGATATTAATTACTATTATGGGGCCTTGGGAGAAAAAAACCTATGAGAGTTGCTTGAATGTTTTTTAGAATTTGAAAATATGATTTTTATGGGGGCCTAAAGTAAGGGCTTTTCTTGCCCAATGGTCAAGCCGGCCCTGCGCTCGCCTGACTAAGACGTCGTTTGGTATATCGTAAGCCCTTTTTAAGCCCTTCTATGGCCACAAGGTTCTCTAAGCTAGTGGCTATAGACGCCCATTTCTAAAAGGCAGAAAGGCCTAAAGATAGAAGAAGAGTAAACCCCCCACAGAGAGAGAAAAAAAAAAAAAACCTAGAAGGAAGCGAAAATGAATCAAACAGGACGGAACTTATGAATCACTCTCAGGACTTCTCTCGCGCGTCAATGCAACTTCTAAACTTCTGCTCTGAAAAGCTCTGGAAAGCTTCTTTCGAATATAGGAAATAAATATAAGGAGAAAGAAGACGACGCCACTATTTATAAGAGAAAGAAGCGTCATCTTAAGGCACCGTTTTTTAAATTCGAAAGGCTGCGAGCGCCCTCTGTTTGACGACGTAGCAAACCAGATAATGACGCGTGTCGTCGCCAGCGTGTTTTCTGCAATGATTAAAGAACATCATTTATTGCCTTGGGCAGACAGAGAAACCGAGTGAAGATCAAACGTCGGCAGCCGTCATTAAGACAGATCTGTCTGGTTCTCATAAGCTTCCGACCCCAAAGAGTCCGAGACTTTGAAGAGTCAGAAGCTTGGGAGCAATTGTGTGGGGCAACTCTCAAGACACCAAGATTATGCTAACTCCAGCAGCGATCTCTGCTACGTGCACTCCGGCTCGAATGCTAATACGTCAGCCGAGACGATTATCGTCATTTTGGTTAACCCTGGCCTAAGACCATTGTGATCTCGGCTATATGGCTTGGACTCGGTCACGCACCTCGGCAACAGCTGTATGACGAACAGCCAACT
Source organism: Camphora micrantha (assembly GCA_003546025.1). Lineage (NCBI taxonomy): Eukaryota > Viridiplantae > Streptophyta > Magnoliopsida > Laurales > Lauraceae > Camphora > Camphora micrantha. The sequence continues at coordinate 8,369,166 of QPKB01000001.1, read as the reverse complement.
GAGACAGGCATTGACAGCCATCTCCCCTCTCCAGACACGTGGTGACAAGATATAAGTACGCACCAATGGGACAAGTGCATCATCCTAGCCGTCCAAATCCTCCTCGAATCTCTGATAGAGCGGCATCCAACGGCTACAGCCATATCAGGGCGAAGCCTAAGAAGGGATCCGATGGGACCTTTACTGCCAATAAGTCAAGACAGGATCAGGCCCAATGTGATTGACATTTAATGCAACGTGGGCATGATCGGACCATCATTTAATGTAATGTGGGCTATGATGGACCCTCATTAATTACTTTATGGCTGATGAGACCTTAGCAGTCAGATCATCAGGCCCACCTCCAAATATCTAAAAACTCTCTTATATATAAGAGGGCGGATTCCAACAGTGGTACGTAAGCAAAAAAATCCATACACGTGGTAGATCTCTTCTTCTTCAACCTCAGCTCAGTCTCTGCACTAGCTTGAGCATCGGAGAGCCCTATGCCACCACAACCAGAGTCCTTTGACCATTCTTTCTTCCCTTTCAGGTCCCCGAAGCGGCTAGCTTTCACAGTCGATTGGATAAGTCCCGTAGGACTCTCCTTAATCTTGTGAGTTATATTTTATGCACTTACAAAAGAGGATATTATGGGTACATGTATGAGCTATAGAATAGAATCGTATATTACATTAAACCCTTCCTACTTCACCCTTAGTCGGTCGTTGATGTGAACAACCATGCTCATCGGGATGGATGATGGTATTGAATTACATGGCCAGTTGGGATTGAGCCATAGGATCAAAGGCCCAAAATAAATGCATTCCATCCTGAAAGGACTGCACTTGACCCAACCGACGACTTGCCTCCATCAGCAAAAGAGGGTCCACTCTTTTGTGGGTCCAAAAATTGGGCTTCCACAAGTCTTGCACATGGCCCCTTTCCTCCTTTTCTCCTTAAATCCAATCTTATTCTTAGTATGCCAAAAGATCTCTCTCTCTCTCTCTCTCTCTCTCTCTCTCTCTCTCTCTCTTAAAATAAGTCATAACCATGGGGTTCATATCTAGGGGTGGGGTGTACACGGATTAGATTGGTGCGGATTGGGTCAAATCCGTCACGAATCCGTTATCTACGGATTGATGGATTTGGAATCCATCACTAATCCGTAGTTGTTAAAAATCGATCTGATCCGATCCGTGGAGGATTAATCCGTTCAATCCGTGCAATCTAATATTAAAAGAAAGATATCATACATGTTGTAAAAAAACTTCATATTTGACAATTAATTTTTTTTTTCTTATTTTATATTTATACATCTTAACTTATATTTAGACCCCTAAAATTTTTTTATGTCAACAAATCGGATCGGATCGGATTGAATTCGCTAATTGAGGGTGAAATCCGTCACCGATCCATTGCTAACGAATTCCAAGATTTTCAATCCGTTGCCAATCCGTTTACCTTTATATCGGTTAAAAATCCACAGATTGGAACAGATTGAATCGGTTTGACGGATCGACAAATTTTTTGTACATCCCTATCTAGGGGGTTTCATGTTTGTAAGTGCAAAAAATGTAACTCACAAGATTAGGGGGTGCCTTAGAGGACTTACCCAAATGACTGTAGAAAGCCAGGTGGTGGAAGGTTTCTTTGGGAAAGATTGCTCGCCGGAGAACCTGAAAAGGGCAGCGGAAGACCAGTCAGAGGACCCTGGCTGTGGCAGCGCAGGGCTCTCCGATGCCTAAGTTAGTGCAGGGACTGAACTAGGGGTGGAGAAGAAGAGAAGCAGAGTGAGAGCGTATTTGTGTATCTGCAACTGAGTGTGAATCCTCTTCTGTGTTGGAACAGGTTCGTTTTAATAGGAGAGGAGCCTCCAGATATTTGATGGTGGGCCTGATGATGTGACTGCTAAGGTCTCATCAGCCCACAATGTATTAAATGCCAGTCACATGGGGTCTGCTCCTGTCTTGACTTATTGGTAGCAAAGGTCCCATCGGATGCCACGTGTCTGAAGAGAGGAGATGGCTATCAGTGCCTGTCTCGGTTGGCAGTCCGTAATACAGCTACAGCCGAGACGCTATTGCCGAGGTGCCGAGATGGTATTGGCCGAACTGGAATTGGCCGAGCTGATATGTGCTAGGATCATGAGATGGTGTTGGCCGTGATGGAACTGGCCTAGCCGAGATGGTGCTTCCCCGAGCTGAGACCGAGCGGGGCTGCAAGTCGTGGCTGGCGATACTGGTCCCGGCTTGGCGCGTTAATACTGGAGCCGAGATGCACGTAACCGAGATCTTGCTGGATTTGCAATAATCTTGGAGTCTTAAAATTTGCCCCCACACAATGTCCAACTCGTACCTTACTCGCTTTTAAAATAAGTCATAACTAGCACTCTGTGTGGATAGACCGGCATTCAACATGGACCCAACTTGTAGAACTGTGACCCAAACTCAAACTGTTTCAAATATTAATGCGTCGTTTGAGTTAAGTTGAAGGCTGAAAAACGCCCAACACAAGGCCGACTCACTCCATATACAATAAATATTAAGTATCAAAATATTAAGAGGATTTTACAAAAAAAAAATTGGGTATTTGAAAATTTTTCGAGAAGGGCCCCCGCAGATTGTACAGTAAAAACAACACAAACGGGGTCCATCGCTCTCTCAAAATTGTAAAATAAAAAAAACTAAAATAAAAACCGAAAGCAGGCGGACCTCGTTTGTACTACACAGTCTGCGGAGCCCCTTCCTAAGAAATGGCTAAATACCAGAATGCTTTCTAGTAAAATCCTCAAATATTAAATTGCACCCTAATCTAATGTTTGTTCTCCCAATCGGTGACCTACCCATATCTCGCAGGTAAAATCAGATTCTACCACCCCCGAGATGAGTTGAGCTCTCCATTTTGGAGGATAATATAAAACATTCCACCCTCTTTTCAGGCCCACTGTTCTTCCGAAAGGCTCATGATCCTACTCAAAGTAGATTTGGTCCGCATTAGATTGATCAGGTCCAGATCATATATATGATTAACATAATGGTAGTAACATTTCTTATCATGAGCCAACTCCAACGGAGTGAAATTTGGCCAATGGTACAATTCACAAGAGAGGGTGTCCTGGTTAGTTTATGAGCAGTTTGGGTTGAAGCATGCCATGATGGCCCTTAGGGGTCATTTGCATGCCTTGTTAACATATGTAAATGATGCACATGGCTTAATTGATTGGTTTGTTTCTTTTGTGTTTTTCTTCTGTTTCGGTAATGATGATTTTCTTATGATTACCAAAAAAATATAAAAAATGGAGTATGGTCATAGGTTGCAATAGACTCACAACATGGAGATGGATAATATGCCGACATTTGGGTTGGGCCAACTGTAAAGATTGGGTTTCATGCATGCAAATTCAGAGTCAGGATTTGTATAAAACTTGTCTTGGGCAGAGGACAGGTCAATACATGGCCCAAATGATAGTGATTCTGAAATTATTCCCCTGCTTTTGTTGTGAAAATATTGTTATGAGCACAGGCTACGGCTAGGCGTGCTCACGGGCCGGGCCAGCGATTGCCCAATCCAAGCCCTGCCTGCTTTGGGCTGGAGCTGAATATATAATTTGAGCCGACCTTGAGTTAAATGATAGAGAGCCCTAAGCCTAGCCTAGCCCACAACCTCAGTAAGCAGCGCTTGTAATTTAGTGGTAATTTGTCCAAACAATTGCTAGAATGCTTGTACAACTGATAAAAGCTTGATTTGGCCTGATCTAGCCAGACTTGAGTGATTAAATGGGGGGGCTTGGATTTGACAATTATTGCTTGTGTGGGGCTCGGGCTGTGTTAGGGTTGGGCATGGATATTCCTCAGCCGGGCCCATGAACAACCATAGGGCACATCCGAGCAAATGACAAATAATAAATGAGGGCTTCTTCCAACACCAAAAGAAAAGGAAAAAATAAAAAAAACACTCAAAGACCATGCCTGCTCAATTCTTAATTCAATGCAGACCTACCCTCCCGGGCATTAGTGGAGTGGATTAAGACATGGGTTTGCTCCCAAGGTCTTGTATTTGAGACCTGCCCTAAATTTACCGAGTGTGTTTTTGTGTGGGTTTAGCGGGCGCCGTACTTGAAAATAATCTTGTTGGGTCAAAGACTTCAAGGATACCCACATCATAAAAAAGCTCAACCTAGACCAAAAGTAGGTTTTTAGCTTAGATAGTAGAAATCGCATGTCTTTCTATTCGATAACTACCCACGCCAGACCTGATAATCCTCAAGGGCAAAGGTGCTTTCCGGCAAGTCTGAATTTTTGGGCCTCTACTTGATTCAAAATTAATCTCAATCAATGTTTGACTGTTTTGAAGTATTTGGTAAAGTTTATGTGAATATCTGATTTTATTAGCATAAAGATTTTTTCCTCTTTTTTTAAAAAAACAATAAAAGGTAACTTTTTCAAACACATACTATTTGTCTAAATTAAACCCAATTAACATCTACTGGATGACAAGTACCTTCACCCTAACACTTTACACCCAAAATATAAAATGTCCCCAAAAGATCACAATAAAGTAGTTAGCAGTTACATGTAACATGGATCAAGATCATACAAGCAGTTGTTTAATTTTCAGTACTTGATGACATGACATATGCAAATAAACCTAACATTATTTGACACTTAGTTAAGTCACACATACATACCATACCAATGTATTTGGCAAGCAAAGCTCACAGTCAACATCATATCAGCATTAGAAAAAAAAAAAGCAACAACAAACTAGGTCCAACAACAACAACGACAATAATAATAATAATAGTCGTAGTAGTAGTGCCTAGTAATTCAAATGGATTGGAGGATGGTAGGGTGGTAGCCCGGTTCATTGAGAAGCACTTCACGTCCGTTGAGGGGCTGTATGGGTCTCGCATTAGATATTGCATACTGCCAACAAATACATAATTCAAGTTACAAATTCATATGCATGCATAATATCAGCTTTTGCAACAATACTTGCATTGCATTAGCATTTTAGGGCCACATTCATGATACACCCCAATGCTTAGAACAGTGAAAGAAGAAGAGTTAAGTGGGGGCAAAAAAAAAAAAAAAAAAAAGGGTAATTGTTGATTTTATTCAGATGATCCATTAATTGTTGACCTTTACAAAGCACAAGTCGGAGAAAACCCATCAGTTTTCGACCCGAAATCTTTGGATTAGGCCCAGCACATGAAAATAGTTGGTGAGGACTCAAACCCATACTGGGCTGGCTCAGCTCTTATGTGCAATAGAATTGAGGGAGGGGCATCAAAAGAGACTCAACTCAACTCGGTCAAGATGCTCGAGTCCTTTGAATAAGGTTAGTCTGACGAAGTCTAGAGTGTAAACTCAAAACTTGAATCCTACTCAACTCTCCTTTAACATGATTTTGGGTCAGTTCTTTGTTTCAATTTTCAACAACAGAATAGGATCCATTGTTTAAAACCCAAAACACAGTCTCGGCTCAAAACCTGCTGACTCTACAACCACGTCTCACTGAGTTTCTTGTCAAACGCACCCAGCTTGATAGCCCATTGAGTTGAGTCAAAATCGATTCAGCCAGTTGAGTCAATTGTGGTTCAGTATTTTTTTTTTTCCAAAGAAAGGTCGAGTGTTAAAACAAATGTAGGACCATTCTAAATACTAATTCCTAGTGGTGGTTAAGGTACTAGAAAGTAGAAAGTAGAAAGTAGAAAGTAGAAAGTAGGAACTCACATCATGGACAGCATTCCTGAGCTTCTTCACTTGATCAAATGAAACTGTCCTAAACCATGGCTGAGACATTGAGATAATAAGTAAGACTTCTGTTCTATAAAAAAGTTTAAAGAAAATGGAATTTGTAACCAAATAGAGTTCAGTAAGAGAGTGCAGTTCTGTACCTCTTTCAGTACGGTCCACACAACACCTTCAGAGCAAGGGGGAGTAGGAAGAGAGCCAATGTATCTGTAGTACTCCCATACATTATCCGTTATTAAATGGTATGGGTCAACCACACCTACTACAGTCTCATTTACATCGCCATCGGCTATGATATTTAAGGGCCCCCTCAACTGAAAAGAACAAGAAGCTTCATACGTGTGAGTAAGATGTGAACCCACCCACTAGGGCGGTCAATCGTGTGACGCCCCGGAGTCTCACATCGACTATAGAGAGGAAAGTGAATGGGGTTATATGTAGAATTTACACCCTTACCTTGCATGAGGCCTTTTGACGGGTTGAGGCCCATCAGAAGCAAAACCGTGAGGCCCGTGGGCCAAAGCGGACAATATCATGCATGTGTGTAAGGGTGGGGCGTTACAAATGGTATCAGAGCCGACTCTCGACTAGTTCGAGTGTGGGTCCTCTGCCGTGGCCTGGTGTAAGTGGACGGGTCTCCATGTGGGCGGGCCAAGAAGCCTGCCAGTCTATCTTGGCCCGCCAGGCTACCGAGACTGGCAGGCTATTGCACAGGGACGTGCTCCCTTAAGGGGAGTGGTACCTTGCATGAGGCCTTATGACGGGTTGAGGCCCATCAGAAGCAAAACCGTGAGGCCCGTGGGCCGAAGCGGACAATATCATGCATGTGTGTAAGGGTGGGGCGTTACAAATCGTGTCGTGTTAACGAATTCGGGTTACGGGTTAACGAATTCGGGTTAAAATCACCTCAACCCATACCCGACCAGTTAACTTAACGGGTCAAAAAATCTAACCCGAACACGACCCGTTAATTTAACGGGTTACCCGACCCAACCCGTCGACCCAACCCGTTAAGTAATTAAGTCATTTCGAAATTTAAAAAAATTATAATAAAAATAGCAGAAGAAAAATATATAAGCCACATGAAACTATAAGTGAGGATCTCAAATGGATCCCACCAAAAAACCCACTATAAAACAATAAATTTTAATTTCTTTTTTTATGAATATAAATTAATTTATTTACATTTAGGGAGTAAAAAAAAAATTAACGGGTCAAGCGGGTTGTTAACGGGTTACTTGTTTAATTCATACCCGACCCGTTAACTTAACGTGTTAACGGGTTTGACCCATTAACGACCCGAGCCAATTAAGAGCTAACCCAAACCCGTTAATATTGTGTGAGTTCGTGTCGTGTTAACGGGTCGTGTGATATTTTGACAGCCCTACCACCCACTACCAAGGGCTGTAAAAATAGGTCCACAGTTCGAAAACTTGACTGGACCATAGTTCTGTCTCGGCTGAGTTGACAAGACTGGGAAGGGCATCAAGAAAACTGTTTTAAGTCTACAGAAAACTCGGTCAAACTCACACAAGTTATTCAACTCAATCCCCTTCCAGGTCTTTCAGACAGTTCAAGTAGAAAGTTCTAAATTGGCATAGCGAGAGAAGTAAATGTGTTGTTTAGGGCTTGAGACTTTTGTTTGGTAAAATTAATTCATCAGTAAAGTTGAGTGAACAGTCAAATCAAGAGAGATTAAAATTAGAGAATGCCAAATGTGCCATGAAAAGGTCGTTTTTGACCATTTTGGTAAAAAGAATTTTTTTTCTCATTTAATGGCATGGGAGAATAACTTTTTAACTTTTTTTTTAATAAAAAAAAATCTGTTTTTTGCAATTGAGTATTTTTTTTATTTGATCCCTCTTTTTTCTTCTTTTGTGAATTGACCATTTACTTCATTTCACTAGTTAAGTAATTTTACTAAACAAGAACCCACGTCCTTTGCTAAAAACATATACACTATATATAGATGAAAATGGGACCTCCAATACCCACTCCATCCAAAACCAAATTTGGGAAGCAGTCCATAGTTTGGATCCATTCTAAATTTATGTCCCTTCCTAGGTCCAATAGGTTTATTCCCGATCACCCAAATTCCTGAATTTTACCACCGTATAGTTTTATATAAACATATGAATGTACTTGGACCTCAATTCTGGTGTGGGTCAAGGTCCAGCCCTTTATATTAGATTAAAGTATTAAAGTAAGGCCCAAAGCTTGTACCCTGCTGGTTTGTATCGGGTCAGACTTGGGGTCCATGTATACTGTGGGCCTTTCCGAACCCCACTCCTAAATTTCACTTTGTAATTTTGCAAAATTACATGGATCCCACTTTTGGGTCCATGTATATGATCAGTTTGCTAAAAATAAATGTTCCACATATGCTTGATTGGTCAAAGCAAGCGAAAAAGTAACATCCAAGCAACAAAAAGATTTCACTTTTCACTTTATAAAAAACAAGTAAGTTGGATATTATATATATATATATATATATATATTAATTTTTAATTTTTCATCTCACTTTAAATTACTTTACTTCACATTATTTTCTTGATAAATTATTCAAAACTCATCAAGGGACAACAGTAGATCAATAGAACTGATGTAAATGGGTACCCGATTATCCGGAGGTTCCAACCCGTTAAAAACCCGGTCTGGGACCTTATTTAGGCTCCGATAAGTAAATGGGTCCGAGTCCGGGTCTGATTCCACCTTGGTTCGGATCCGTAGACTCGAGACCCGACATATTACATCAATTTTCAAAAATCTCTCCTAAAAACTATGTTTTTTTAATATCATTCTCTATCTAAATCCGGACTCGGATCCAGACCCGTCCCATATATGGTTTTGGTTCCGGTTTCAGAGCCAAGAAATTGGTTCCAAAACGGTTTCAGGTCCGGATCCGATTTCACCTTCTTCTTAACGGTTTTGGTTCTGGATCCAACATGGACTCGGACCGGAATTGACCTGTTTACAACCCTAAATAAAAGCATACCTCCTTGAGGAATGGGTCTTCTCCAAAACCGATTTTATAGAGAATTCCTATTACAGCCATCCTTCCATCCGAGCTTTGATGTACCATGCGTACCTCTAGGTCTACCCTGCAACATTCATCTAATTGTTATTATTATTATGACATTATCATAATCTACTCTTTCTTCAATTAACCAAGATAGCAATGCAAAGCCAAAGCTTTTCTATGCCCAATGTCTGCCTTTGATTGATATAATGGTTGTTCTCATTTTCTTTTGTAAAAGAAAAGAACTCAAAGAAAAATGTTAAAAATTTGAAGGTGATGGAAATATAGGTCCCCTGTGTTTTTGATTTCAAGCAAAAACCATAGCAAATTAGTATGTGTCAAGGCTAAATCATTTTGCAAATTAATCCCGAGAGACCTTGCTGTTCATGTAAACTTGAGTGGCGTTCAGGCGCATGTGATTTCCCACACCTTTCCATGGGGCCCCACCTGAGGATGGGGCTCAGGATCCATAGATCTGGATGGGCCCTACCTCCCACCGAGTTTGGGGCCCACCCAATCGTCCTACCCCCTTGATCAATGGTCCACCAGGTTTCACTCCTTAAAAAATTGGCCGTCGATCCACATGCAGTTCATTCGAATGGTATTAAAGAATGCCATGACATAATTCATGTGTGTGGTCCATTCGGATGGGTGACTAAATAGGCCCTACTATGGGGTGTGCACTTGAACGCCTAGAAATGGGTATGCACTCGATAATTTCTACACACACCCACCACTGTAGAAAGTTAATGAAGGATGAAAGAGAAGTGAAGAAGTAGCTCACCCCCAACCGTTGATGCGATGCTCAGAGGGTGAGTGCCAGTGAACCTGTTTCAGCTTATAATCAGTTCCTTCAATGTTAAGTGATCCGGCATCATCGACCCAATTCAACTGTTTTTACATGAAAAAGCAGAAAAAAAAAAGGGTAAGTTTTGCTTCTAAATATTAAGGAAGCACATGGAATTTTAGGATGTGGGGGAAAGGAATAATAGTAACAATAAATAGAGTCTATAAAAGTGGAGAGAGCTGAAGATAAGGGAGGGATGCACAAATAGGAGTAGAGAAAACTGAAACTTGATTGGCATTTCCTGAGAAAAAACGTGAGGAAGAATCAGTTTCTCTTAAATGCTGCATTTATGCATCTAGATGACGGATTTTTATTTTCATAATAGACAGTAATTCTTCATTTCTACCTCTCAATTAGGAAAAAAAAATCTTTCCCGATCAAAGAAAATCTCTTCATTTTTTTCTTCCTTCTCTATGAGGAAAATGCATCACACAAAATGAGTAGAAAAGGGATTGCATCGAAAATCAGAATAATTTTCCTTTTTACTGTGGATTCTCATCTAATCAAACAAGCACCCGCCGTGGCCATTGTGTTGACAGCTTTAATATGATCTAACCATTGTAGAGCCACTTTTGTTTGTTAAAACCACAAATCTCCCTTTGGTTAATTGATCTTGTGAAGAAAATATAGATTAGAAAAAAAAAATCATGTGTGAAAAGCATAATTATCTTATGTCTTACTATCTTTATGAATTTTACTGATTACTTCCTCTTAAACCTAGCTTTAGCCTCTTAGATGGTTGGTCACTCATTAGCTTATAGAAGTCAAGTTTAAGAGGAAGTAATCAGTAAAAATCCCTTCTTGTTTCTTACCATGATGCCAAGCCCCCAATTCACGAGTGTTGCATTTGCAGGCTTATATCTTGTCTGTAGCTTCCCCAAATGCCTCACAACATCTACCCATCCGTCCCAAAGTTCTATTGGAGACTGCCTGAATCCAGTTTTACAAATAGTCCAGTTCTCATTAAGATCTCCCCAGTGCTCTGGTCCCCTGCCACTGTCCTTCTGGTAATTCCACTCCCTCTCATCATCTGTTCCAAACATGAAACTTTTGTAAGATTTGAGACCAACAAAACCAATCAACCACACAAGAAGGAAGAAGAAGAAGAAGAAGAAGAAGAAGATGATGATGATGATAGAAATAACTTTATTGTGATTGGACAATCCACTACCATATTCTTGTGAAGTGGTTAGGGGTGAGAGGGAGACAACAAGGAGAATCAGGAGTGCACAGAAGAAGAAGCCCTTCATGTCTCTCTTTTTTTTTAGGCAGACTGGTTGCAGATGAAAGGAGAGGGAAGAACAAATACAGCTTAAATAAACCTCAAAACCAAAGACCCCAGAAGTGAATCTTGTTGGAAATTATTTTCAAAGACAGAATCTTTCCATGGTCGATTATATGTGGCCACAGCTCCATATGAAAGAAAAAGGGTAAAGTAAAACAAAAGCATGATAAAGCTATAAGAGAAATCAGTCCAAAATCCAAATCACCTAGTGCGGCCCACTACACCCAGGTATCAACACGTGGAAAGTTGGATAAGAACGGTCCTGAGCTGAGTGGATGTGGTCCAAATTTGAAATCCGACTCCGTGAACTTGTCTATTGAATTAAGAGTCTACAAATTGAACGGTTACAATCATCAAACGAGAGTAATCTTCCAATTATATGCAATTCAAAAAAAAAAAAAAAAAACTAAGTCCTAAAATGTCTTGGCCTATTTGAGAGTTGTTGGTAGAACTCTTAAAGACACTAAAAGGTGGGTCCCATAAGTTGATTTGAACTGCTATGATGGTCTCACCAGTTGGACTTGATCATTTCTATTTGGTTCTATAATATATCACAGGGGTAACCACTTAAAGAAAACATATATCACAAGGGTTTTCAAGTGATGAATTTTGATGAACAGGAAAAACATTTAATGTGTTGTCTGTTGTCATTGAGTGTAGAAAGTTTCTAGCAAACAAACAGTCCTCCTTGAATAAATGGGGAGAGGCGACATGGGAGGCAATGTCTTTTTCATTAACATCTTAGGTCAAATATCTTTGAATTTATATCATTGATAAGTTCATTATATGTTTACAGACATATAGGGTTAGATCGTGTAGTGTCATTATCCTTTACAGAAGAAGAGCATCCGCAAAAGGAAGTGGAGGTCATGAGATGAACGTTCACAGGTATCAATACTGGAAGATGGAATGGAGCCATGGCCATGAGACAAGGTGAGAACCAAACTGGAATTGGCTCTACTGATTCTCCATGTGAAGGGTCATTGTGCACTTGTTTTTTCTGGTAGACGGGTCTGTGTCCACTTGAAAGGTTTTTTGGTATCATTGCAACTAAAAATACAAAAGTTTCCAAACCTGCGTACGAAGGGGGGAAAGAGGAGGTTAAAAAAAAAAAAAAAAAAAGATGAGAATGCCCCCGGTTTTAAAAGAAAAGCTTGTTAGTACATGTTTGTTTAGAAGAATTTTGAGAATTCTTATTTGTCGAATTTTGAAAAATTCAAATAGTGTCCTCTAAAAGTAGAATTTCAAATGCTCAACCCTTCTAGCATTTAGAATGCTGAAATTTTGAAAATTCATAAGGTTTTTTTTTTTTTTCTCTGAATTTTGAGAATTCTTGTTTGTCGAGTTTTGAAAAATTCAAATAGTGTCCTCTAAAAGTAGAATTTCAAATGCTCAACCCTTCTAGCATTTGGAATGCTAAAATTCTGAAAATTCATAAGGTTTTTTTTTTTTTTTTTTTGGTAAATTCTGAAATTCATAAGGCTAAGGACACATTTGGTTAGTAAAAAAACGAGCCCTAAAAATACATTTTCATTTGGTTTGGAATTCTGAATTCTTGCAACAAACAAAACATTTGTGTCTCATTATGTCATAAATCCCCAACTTAAGCCTAATTCCTCATCAGAAATGCCTCTAACCAAGTAGGCCCTTAGTGTCTTATATCGCATGCCTTATTTACATTTAAAAATAAGTAACTTTTAGCGGGGAAAAAATCCACATTTACCAACAATTTTTTTCCGCCGCTAAAACTCGGTAGAGTTTTTTTTTTTTAGCTGCTAAAACTGTTGTTTTTGCCTCATGATGTATGATCAAAACTTTTTCTACAAGTTTAGCGGCAAAAAATAATATAAATTAGACATTAGGCCTCATCATGATTTAATCATGGAGTGGTTTGGAGCTATTTATTAAGAACTTACTTCTCAATACTCTCCCTCATGTGGAACCCTTTCGGCACACTTTTAACGACATGCATGTTTTTTTAGTGTTGAGATTCAAACTTAGCGATATTTAAAAATTTTCTTAGCTAATCGTTCCTTTCAGAATCCCTAGACGTTAGTAGAGGCGACATAAATTCTTTTTAATGCTCTCCCTCGGTGGAGCCCACTCATAAATAGCATCAGGTATGAATCCTAAAATATTAGTCATTTTCACCGGTCCCAAAATGTCACTTTAGGACTTGATTTTAAAACAGGGTACGTTATCATCTTTTTCACTCTATGAGACAGGGTAAAGTTGCTATAGAGACTTAAATCATTAATCAATAAGAGAGGTTTGGGAAAGCACAGGATTGATCCCTAGTCATCCAGGTGAGAGGGGTTGCCAACCAATTGAATAACTCCTTATTCTTCTCTCTCATATTTAATTTTTTTAGATGGCTTGGACTACAATACTTCCCCATAAAGTCTCTTTATATTCATCTTGTAAATACCAATTTCATCTTTCATCTTCTATTTGGGAGTGTGAATCTTTGGATGATGGTTATAATATTTGAATGTGATTTAAATTCACTTCTACTTTGAATTTCTAATATTTTGAGTTAAGAACACAAATATGTTGTGGTCATTGGAACGATTCAAAATTGTGGATCCAAGTTGTAAATAGGCTTGAACTACATTCTTGGAGAAATCTTAGACAAACCCCCACCCCCACCCCCACTGGCCACCTCACCACCCATTTTCTGGTTCCGCCCCTGCAACCAAGGTGGAATCCATACTCTCCATAAAATGTCAATGCTGAAGAAAGAGGATAGGCACACAATCAAAGAAATAATTAAAAAAATTTAAATTTAAATAAAAAATATTTTAATAATCTTTATTTTACATAGCCATTATTTAACTGCAAAACTCATCAACTCACATCAAATCAAACTGCCTAAAAAAGATTTCTAAGAAACGTGAGAAATGAAATATAAGAAGTGATGATGTCAACCCAATTCAAAGAGTCTAATAAGCCTCTAAGGATGTAGATTTTCATCATGGATTGGTGGGTCTGTAGAGAAGCACTTCACGCTCGTTGACTGCCTGCGTGGGTCTTGCATTCCTTTCTGCATTCTGCACACCCAAAAAAACAATCAGCTAAACCATTCACAGATCCAATGCACACAATTTTTTATTTTTTTTTGTTGTATTCTTGTGTATGTGTGTGTGTGTGTGTTTTTTTTTTTTTTTTTTTTTGGGGGGGTGGGTTTGGGTTGGGGTGGGGGCTGTTTGAATTGCAAGTTAGAGGAATTCTTACGAAGTGTGTGGCAAGGTGAAAGGAAATAGGATTCAATTGCAAGTTAGTGGAATTCTTATGAAGTGTGTGGCAAAGTGAGAAAAAATAGGATTGCACATTGGCCGGGGCCAACTTGAAGATGTTTAGTTACTGAGCCTAATTCATGGGATAGATCAACCCACAAAACAAGACTAGATGATGGGCCCATTTGTACTGACTTGGAGCGACAGGGAACCACTTTTAGTTGGGTCTTTAGAAGGTATAGATAGGTTCAGGGCCATGACCATTCTTTACTGGGCCAAAATATCAGGCTTAAGTCCTTTCTCTGCCCAACCAAGGCTGGTCGTGGCCGAACTTGGGTTGGCCCATGTGCAGGAAAAATGTTGCTCTTTCTTTTTTGCATTTCTTAGCTTCCACTGTTGGTCTCGATTAGCAGAGAAAATTAGTGGTTAGAATATGGAGACTCACATCTTCGACAGCCAGCCTTAGTAATCTCACTTGCTCTCTTGAAACTGTCCTAACCTGCAGTCAAGACTCAAGATAATGAGATGATAAGATATACAATGATTCTGTGTGGAAACTTGCACACAAGAAAGCACCATATAGTCCATAGATAGGAGAATTTGGAGGGATTTTAGTGGATAGAGCAGATAGAGTACCTTTCTGACAATTGTCCAAATGACACCTTCAGTGCAGGGAGGCGTAGTGAGAGAACCCAAGTATCTGTAATACTTTCTACTTCCCATCTTTAAATGCCTTGGGTCTACAACACCTGCAGCAATCTCCATATCGTGTCTATCGGCGAGAGATTTTATTTGCCCCATCAACTGCACAAGAAACGCATAGACCCACACATATGAGAGAGAGAGAGGATTCAGAGCTCAAGAGTGGAGACCCAACGGCTAGAGAGAGATGTGAACCAGGACTGTAAATGAGTCAGGTCCAACCTAAGCCGGTAAAAGGTCCGGGACTAAGTCAGGTTGGTGCTGTTTACAGAACCAGATGACTGTGGTCGATGGTCTGGTTTGACCCACAAATCAAGATTGACCTGTGTTATGATGAGATATCATTATTATAAATAAATAATGAAAAGGTGCTGATACCATTTCTAATTTTTTGAGAGTCACAAATGGCCGACCACATGCCTTTTCTGCTTTAACAAAGAACCTCCTATTTTAATAGCAAAACCTTTCTTAATCACCTTGAGTGGCAAGGGAGTCCAATTTTGGACCAATTGATGAACTCCACCCTATTTTAGTGTAAAAAAGATGAAGACTTTCTTAGATCTAGCCTACTTTAGATTAAATTGAGGGTGTTAATTGCTATTGAATTAACTCGAATTCATATATATATATATATATATATATATATTTATATATTGGTGCTACTGCTTTGAATTTAATCCAAATGGAGACAGAAACTACATGAGGCCTGTTTGTTTGCAGGCTACTAAATAAGCACAAGGTAATTTGATTGGGCTCACTTTTTGCCTGACTCTTATCGATGATGACATATTTCCATCACCCATGTCCTATTGATGGGTTGAACCTAGGTGGTCCCATAAGCTTGACTGCATATCAATAATATGCAAGTACTCACCTAGGTGAGAACGGCCGCTTACCATTTTTACCTAGTTGCCCCTAGGCCTGTCAATGGGACAGGCCGGGCGTGGGCTTAGGTTGTTCAATCCCGTCCTAAAAATAGGACGGGCTTGCCAAGTGTTGTCCAATCTCGGCCCTAAATTGAACGGGCCTACATTAAATCCCGTCCCGTACGGGCCCGGGCTGGGACAGGACCGGGCCTGGACTTAGCCCGATCCTAGACATAAGCAAAACATTATTTAATTATTCCTGCTGTCACTAGACACCCGATGTGAATCGGACTTTAAACCCTCCTCTTTTTCTTTGGGCTTGGGACCGGCAATGCAATGCAACAAGCAACATGGCGGAGTTAAAAACTTTTTTTTTTTTGCCGATGATAGTAGAAATCAGAAAATCAATAGAAATGAATGAGTATCTAATAGGCTATATGGGTCAAGAAATGAATGAGTATCATATATAAGTCAAGTTAAAGTAATGTAGGATCGGTTAAAAACTTCTTTTTTTTTTTGGACAGTGAAAGTACAAAATGAAAAAAATCAATAAAATGAATGAGAATGAGTATCCTATTTTCCTATATGGGTCAAGTAATTTAAAAAAAGAAATGAACAGAAATGTATTGTCCAAATCCAGCTCACTGGGCTCAAATGTTTTTAAAAGCCCTGTATTTTAGAGCTTGGGACGGGCCGGGTCTGAAAGGGCCGGGCATCCTCTACCCAGTCCCAGTCCCATTTTGGCCGGTCTTTAAAATGTATTGTCCAAACCTAACCCACTGGGCTCAAATTTCTTTTAAAAGCCCTGTATTTTAGGATTTGGGACGGGCTGGGCCGGGCTTTTTACCCATTTCATCATATCCCATTGACAGGCCTAGTTGCCCCAGGTTCAAACCCTGGGTACATACACCACTTCTTTCCATTTGTGTAGGCTTTATTCCTCTCTTGGATCCTAGCTCCTTAAAAAGACTAGATTAACTCAACATGGCCCCCATGACCAAAAATGTGATGAGCGAAAAAAAGGATGTTTTTAAAGTGAGATGTTTTTTAGAAATTTCATATATATATATATATATATATATATTAGCTAAAAATCCCCAAATAATTAAATAGCGTATTTTATAATATCTGCATGTTATTAAGGTTATAATCATAGAGCCAAACCTAACCCTATTCAATATAATCAATCAGGTTTGGATGCGATCAAGCTGGATCTGACCCGACCCAACATGTCTGTGTCCTGAACACTCCTGATCATACACCATCTTGTAGTCAATTAACTCAAGAATAACAAAAAAAAAAAAAGGCCTAATGAATTCCAATTTCCACCCCTTTTTTTGGGGAAAAAGACTCAACAATAGAAATATGGTAGAAGCATACCTCTGATAGAAATGTGTCAGGTCGGCCTATAGTGTACATAATCCCAACCACTGCAAACTTGTTGTCCGAGCTTTCATGCACCATATGCACCTCTAGATCATAACTGTAGCATCCATCCATATGAAGCCTTTTAGTAAATATAAATAAATATTATGATGAGAAACTACTACTTTAGATGGAAAATTTTGACCTGACCCACTAATCCCACCGGACCCCGACCCGACCTGCTACATATAGTGGATTTTACCTACAACAAATTAGGGGTTGGTCATGGGTAATAAAATCCTAACCCTATTAAAATGGGTCGGGTTATGGTCGACCCACATAATTCGCTTAACCCATTTAAATTGATTGGATTAAGGTTGTTCCGCATATCAAAGCCATTTAATAATTGGATAAATTGATTTATCGGTATTTAAAATGGTTTTTGTTATTTAAAATGAGCTGATCTTTTTTGGCCTGTAACTTAACTCAAATATAGCCTTACATTTGAAATGGATTGGATTTGGATCAAGCGTCTGTACATTGGGTCGGGTCGACCTACCGGGTTAAAATCATTTGGACTTTATCTAGTGAAAACCCCTTGTCAGCCCAACCCGTTTGCCACCCCTTCGTATATCTGGATTGAACAATTGAGATGATTCATCCTCATATGTACAGTGGGCCAATGCATATACATTGGATTGGAGGCATGCACCGCATGTGGTATGGATTCAGAAAGGCTGCCTCCATATGGGTCCAATCACATGTTAGAAAGGTACCTTACATGCCCTTTTCTTTTTCTTATTTCCCATTTTTATTTATTATTATTATTATTTTTTTTTTTTTTGTGTTATTGTAGGTTGGCCTATTGGCCAAAAGTAATACTATCAAAATTTTTTTTTTTAGAATTTAGTACTATATATAAACTTGAACACACAAGCATCGGCATATCAAGGGGGCTGAGATGTCCCCTCCCGCCCCCTTAAATCTTCAGAAATACCTTTATATGTTTTGAAAAATATATATTTTTTCTATATAGCCTTTCCAAGGATTTTTCTTCCGGTCCTACTGAGAAAGAATTCCTAAATTCGTCCGTGGACACAATAATCAATCCTTGGGCGATAAAAAGGTGCCAACCCTACCCAAATATGAGTGTGTTGGTGTGTATATATATATATATATATATATATATATATATATATATATATATATGGGGGCTGCTCTCTTCAGCTGCAGCCCTCCTCTATCCTCAGCTGCAGGCATGTGAGGAGGGCAGCTGCACCCCTCCTCACATGCCTGCAACTGAGGATAGAGGGAGGCTGCAGCTGAGGAGAGCAGCCCCATATACATATATATATATATATATATATATATGCCCCTTTCATCAATTCACCCACCCAGAATTTTATTTGAATATAATATTATGCAACTAATACTGCTTGCATCTTTGAAAAGCCAAAAAAAAAACAAACAAAAAAAAAAAAAACTCATATTGCTGTGGCACATCCAAACATATAGTAGCTTCCAGAGACATTAAAATAATTGCCATATTGATACAGAGTTCCACCCACTACCTCGTTGTCATTTTGTTTCGTGAAATATTAACCGACAAACGCGCAGTGTGACGCGTTGCCATCATAGCATGTTTGGTAAGGGGAATGGAAGCCCTGTGCATACACGTCTTAAAGGATACAAAAAATGGAGTTTTGATCTGCAAATCTCAATATTTCAATCTGACTGTGAGTGGGGTCAGAAGAATATCAATTTAGGATGAGTAACAATTCGTTAAATAGATCATTGCCGGGCCCCATGGATGTTTTTTTTTTGGGAACAGTGAGTCCATGACCCCATAGATGAATCAAGCAGACATGACTTTCTGAAAAGAGTGCATAATGTGAATGCATATCATGTAAATGAAGGAAAGATGAAAGAGAAGGGAAGAAGAAGCTTACCTGCTCCCATTGATGGTGTGTTCAGAAGGGGAGTGCCAATGGAGTTGTTTGAGCTTATACTCAGTCCCATTAACATTAATTGATCCGGCATCATCGACCCACTTCAACTGGATTCATCATAAAATAAAAATTAAAAAAACCTCTTAGATTATTGTGAGATGAACAAAATAAAACAGAGGAGCTGCAGCAACAAAAATTATAAAAATAATCTCTGCGTACCATTATGTCATGGCCTCTGTTCTTGAGTGTTGCATTGGAGGGCTTATAACCTCGTTTCAGCCTCCCTAAACGGCTCACCACTTGTACCCTTTCATGCGTCAAATCTATTGGAGACTGCATCTCTCCATTCTTACAAAGTCTCCACTCCTCATGAATATGTCCCCAATCTTCTGGCCCCTTCCCGCTCCCCTCAACGTAATTGAACTCCCTCTCATTCTCTGTAAATGCAAAAACCATCCAAGTCATACAAGAAGAAGAAGAAGAAGAAGAAGAAGACGAGGAGGAGGACTTGTTGTGAATTACCAACTTCTTGTGACGTTGTTAGGCGTGGACGAGAGGCAAGAAGGAGAACAAGGAGAGCATAACAGAAGATGTTCATATTTCCTCCTCTCCGTACGTTACTTGATTGTAAAACCAAAGAGAGATTATAGAGAAAGTCAGCTTCTCACACTGCAATAGAAATGTGGGGGAACAAATACGTCTTATATAAAGCGCAGGTCACCTACTCAGGAGAAATTAGTGTTTGAATTTGCCTTTGAAACAGAAAAACTGATCAATGGGTGTGTTGAATCACTTCAACTCTTACGTCACATATATAAAAGAGACAAAAACAAGCACATGTTCACCGGCTATACTGAGAGAGCTAATACTAAACAAAGGTACCATGCCAGCTGTGTTCACATCATAAAATAATACAGCCCACTACAAATATGGGTTTGGCTGTTGTCAGCAATGACAATGGTAAAGATTCCACACATTGAAAGTCGACGGAATTGATCGAAACATTTGTGAGAATTTGACCCTTAAGAATTTTCCCACGTGAAATAAAGATTAAGTAAAGCATTAAATCAAAAAAGAATAAAATATAAGTAATTTATGATGGTATTTTATTTTTAGTTATTTAATATATAATTATAAGTATTTTTTTATGTTGGCTAATTCATGGGTTAGATAAAACTTTGAGTCTATTGAGTTGTATTTTTCTAATTTATTTTAAAATGGACTATGGTTGTGTCGCCGGAAGAACTGAACCGAAGAAAAGAGAAGATCGGGCAAACAGGGCAAAACAGCCTGTCCGACCGATCGGAGGGTTGACATGTGCCAGTTATTTCCATGTCCGATCGATCAGAGCCTCTGTCCGATCGATCAAATGGCCGCACGAATTTCGAAAAAGTCTCCTAAACTGATTTGAATTTGTTTTTTCTGGATACTTTGCTTCCCAATTTGAGTTATATTTGTATTCTAAGTCTAAGGCACGAATTTGGGGCTATAAATATGGTATTGCTCTCAACCCTAAAGATATGGGTGTGCATTTTGAATATTAGAGACACAACATCTCTCATATATCTGAGTAAGAGATATTTTATAGAGAGATCTATTCTCTAGAGCCATTGACAGATCGTTCTGAATGGCTGCTTTAGAAGGACATAATTGC
This sequence comes from Camphora micrantha, assembly GCA_003546025.1. NCBI lineage: Eukaryota > Viridiplantae > Streptophyta > Magnoliopsida > Laurales > Lauraceae > Camphora > Camphora micrantha. The sequence goes on along the minus strand of QPKB01000001.1, from coordinate 8,348,505 downwards.
TTCTACTTTCTTACAGAAGATAATTCATTTTCACTGACAATGTGCGGGGAGATCAAGTAAGAAGAACGGTGCAAGGTGGATGTCGTGGCAATGAATTTTGTACAAAAACAACTACAATCTTTAGGTCGAGGTACAGACTGAGATAAATGAGCTATGAGTATATCTTATAACTGTTTGTAAACTTTTGATTTTTGGTTCGTAGTTTTTCTCCTTGGATAAGATTTCAACACTAAATATTGTGTCGGCCTTCTTGCAGTGTGGTGTGTGATTGATGTTTTACTTCTTTTATAGAAAAGTGGAGTTTTTATAACTTTTAGTAGAAAAGAGAAGTTGATTTTTTACTTCTCTTTTATTAAAGAAAGAGAAATTTTTTAAAAAGTATACTTTTGATGAGAGCCCTTGACTAAACAATAGAGGCTTTGTTTGACTTTTACTATACTTGTAAAGTGCCAAATGGGCTCTAGGTCATGTTGAGCAATAAAATTATCGAGGATTCCTCACCGATTACTCTTGACTATGTGAAGAATTCAAGCTTGACAGTAGTGAGTATTTGAAGATCCGGCTCCCTATAGGATTTGAAAAATCCTTAATTAGTCTTGACAGTTGTGAGATTTTGATTCAGTCATTATTGAGACATTTTTACTCATTCTAATTGGGATATTTCAGAAATTGATGTGATTGAAAGGTTGTATAGAGTGAAATATTATATTTAGATGTTAGTCCAAATCTTGTCACATGCATATTGTAATGTATGAAAAACAACGACTTAATTATTTTATATTTATCTGCCACACTGATGGAGCTAATAAATAAAGAAACATAGCTTGACATCTGATGCCACACGCATGTTTCAATTCAGTCCAAAAAAAATGGTTTTGAAAGTGATTACGATGACTATATAGTTGAATGAAGACGTTGAGTCGCACATGGTGACGAAGGAGAGTAGAAAGTGTTGTGTCTGCTGTTGGCCGCGTTTCCTTGAATCGTGGGGTATGCTCTGACGACTGCCGTTGAAGAAGGTTTCGCTTGTGTGAATATTTTCTATTACAAAATTACAACCTTCTAAGATGTAGAAGCCATGTTGATGTTGTTGTTGTTGTTGTTGTTCTTCTTCTTCTTCTTCTTCTTCTTCTTCTTCTTCTTCTTCTTCTTCTTTCTTCTTATCATCCAATAAATAATATCAGAAGATCAGCCCCTAAACTGATATTAGAAGACCACAAGAGGTTATCCGTTACCCTATTGATTGGCAACACCGATTATCATCCAGCTGTCCAGAGATCAACCTTTGAGGGTATGTCTTATCCCACTTGTGTGGGCTCTCTTGTTTTCCAAGGTGATTTTTTTTTCTTTTTTATTTTGAGATTAGAAGATCTGTGGGATGCGTGTCTAATGTATGGCAGAGGATTGTGTTTGAAAAAATGTGCTGGGCTAGAAAATGGAGTATGGATACAAGCTTTGAAGTCATTTCTAATCGGGCTCGGATTCAACAATGGCATGAGCCCAAGTAAAATTTGGATTCACATGTTGGTCAATTGAATTGCGCTCAAGGAATTGGAAAAGTCCGCCACCACAGTAGTACTATATTAGCAAGAAACCATTTGGCCCTTGGGGCTCACTTGGTCCATGGCTGACCCAGAAGATTTTTGTGTTGGAGGTACAAAAGAAGATGTCTTTTTAAAAAACTTGGGGTTAGTAGGCTCCCCCAATCTAGACCCCACACGCTCACCATCTCCTTTTCATCAATTAGCAGTTTAGCACTCACTAAAAAAATTGGCATTTGCCAATTTTATAGGCTCCTAGACTCATCATGCAAATTTGACATACAATTGACTTTATCTAATGGTTGGGATTTGAACACGCGTGTGACTTTCTACCTCTCTTTACCAAATTGGGGGAACTTTTAGCGCCTCGCTCTGCAAACCCAACTCTTTGTTTAAAAAAAATGATTCTAATTTGCATTTAGGATCACTTTTATTTACTTCAATACATTTAAAATACAGGGGATAATCAGGTGATTGGAAAGGACTCATTTTCATAATTAGATTGTGGGCAAAAAATCATTCTTTTTATCATTTGTACAAAATGTCATCTCAATCGAATCATAATAACCATTGATTTAGAGGAATTAGAATTTAACAGTTTCTTGTTCAGTTTCATTTGTTTTAATTATAGTTAATCAAAGGATACATGTAATTAAACTATGTATCAAATTAAGGTAATCGCCAATTCATTAAGGTAAGTTCAGATCTCCATTTGGGTTTTTGTTTAGATGACATCTAAATGCGATCTTGGACCATGGAACCGTCTCTATTGACTGAGCTGAGGACCCTTTTCAATTAATTGGCGTACCTATGCAACCCAACCTTTTTACAATGGTTTACGATGGATCCATTGCTTGCATTGGTGTTATATTCAAAAATTGATGTCATGGTACATTTGTCAAGTTACACTTTCAACAAGCTGATTTGATTCTTCAAAAATAGGAGAATTGAGTTTTTCCTAATCTTGAATTGAATAATGCAAATATCAAGACCATGAATATGTTTACTCTATTTCTAGACGAATCTTGCTGATCGGTTGTTGGAACGTGTGGTCCCATTAATTCTATATTAAACTGGTAAAATGGTGACCCATCACCCATGGTCCAGCTAAAAACCTTGAACAGGAAAGCTGAAAAGTTTCCTTACCACACAAGTATGTACAGCTGTTTTTGGCCTTTTGCTGTGATTTTTTTAGTGGGTTTTGGAGTTTGGACCAGGGCTACCCAGTGCATGTCATTTTTCACATTTGTGTAGAATGAATGGATGAATGAATGATATTTCTAATATAGAAAGAAGCTGTTTTAGTGGGTCCAAGAAGCCAACCTCTCACGTATAAGCAAATCATGTCTACGAGAGCCTCTATTTTTTCAAAAAAAAAAAAAAGCCTCTATTTACGGCTCTAAATACATCAATACACTCATCACATTAATCTGCCATTTACACGTCCCTTCCATTTCTTCTTATTTCTTAAAAGTGAGAAGTGGTGAAAAAAAAAAATCTACAAAGTTCTTTGGGAGGGGAGAGATAAGTAAAAAATGGCATAGAGTCTTCAAAAAATTTTGCTCTGAATTTTTTTTTTTTTTTTTTTTTGACAGGAACTTCCTTCCATATTCATATTCCGCTCTTAGATATAGGTAGTTGTGAACTCAGGATTTTCATTTGAGTGGGGCAGATCCATATAGGTAGTTGAAATTTATGGTTGAATCCGAAATTTTCATTTCATCAGTTTTGGAGCTAGACCCAAAATTTTCACGTGGTTGGATCTTGTGGGCAAATCCAAAATTTTCATGTGGATTTTGGTGGTAGATACTAAGATTTCATTCAAGATTTTAAATATGCACCCAAGTCCAATGTGGGGCAGCTATCACATTCGAATATACGTGGGTGTGGCCCAGATGTAGGCACACTGGCCAAACCATAAAAATCCCTGTGTTTGCTTTGTGTAATTGTCATGGTGAAAGAACAGGCATGTATGCACAAGCGAGCTATGTGCACTCAATATTGGTGAGAAATGTCCTTGGACTAGAAAATGACAAACTCAAAAAGTGAAAAAAAAAAAAAAAAAAAAAAAAGAAGAAGGCCTTAACAAAGGCGGAGGTCCAATAATCAGATCTCTATCCACACGTGATTAAACTAATAATTAAACCTAAATCAAATTAAAAGCAATCAAACCACTCAAAGAGAAGGATACATGATTTTTACGTGGAAAAACCCTACTCGGGAAAAAACAACGGCCTTACCGTCTAGGCCAACAGACAACCGAGCACTATTTGAAACGAAAGTTACAAGAGACACTTACAACCATTTCCCAGTTGTTGACTCAATCTAAAGACTGCTTTGATCTTGTCGACTACTCGTCATGCTCTTTCACCGTACTTGAAACAACCACCTTAAATGCATCTTCAAGATGAATCCACTACAGAGATATAGCAAGAAGAACCTCCAAAGACTTAAACTTCAGCACAGCAACTTGAAGCTTTGGAGAAAATAATCTCTCAATAAATCTCTAGGCTTTAGGATGAGAGAGAGAGAGTAATCTAGAATTGAGAGAGGAAGACAATATATAGGTATTAATTCGTATCTCAAGTCTTAGGATAGAAGTAGGATATGAGAGTTTTGCTTGAGAGAAAATAGGAATGAGTTTTCGGATGGAATTAAAAGTTTCCAAGGCTCGCTCGAGCGGACTAGAGAGTTCGCTCGAGCGAACTGCTCTCTTTCTCAGACGTTCAGCGCAGAATGAAGATCGCTCGAGCAGAGGAATATGGTGGGTCAAGTGACGAAGGTTATGTGAGGGGTTCACTAGAGCGAATTGAGGTTCGTTCGAACGACCTCTGCAATTTTCAGACTCCGGAATTTTCTGACTTTCTTTCATTCTTTGCAGATCTTGAGCAGTCCTTTTCTAAATAAAATTTACAACTTAAAGAGTTCCAATTTTATCCATAATCCTATGAATTAGCCAACTAAAATTCTTACAAAAAGGCTGCTAAAGTGTTGTAAGTTGTAACCTGAAGGAGAAAGGGCACATGTGTAGGCTTGCAAATTTAACTACTGCTTATCTTTTTGAGGCATGGGATCTAGGTACAAGTTTAACTACTGATTCAAGTCTTCTTAACGGCAGGCCAAAATATGTTGGGGATGTTTATAATAAATGACGTCTTATATTCTAGGGTTCTTAAAGGTAAATATTGTTTTCTAAAAACAAGCCCGTGTGAGGGCAAGTTTAGAAATGAAATGTACTCCTGATTTTGGAGGGCTTTTACGGACTCTTTAGAATTCATTAATGATAAGTTGATATGGGTGCTAGAAAATGGGTGAAAATCTTTTAGTCTGAAAAAGCAATTGGATTAAGCAATTGGATTCCTTATGATGGGGTCTTAGAAAATCATTGTCACATATTTTGAATCCAGACCTAAAAGATAAAAACCTATGGGATGATAATGGAGAGTGGGATGGGAATTTAATTAAAAATATGTTAAGTGATATAAGAGATGTTGATAATAGGGGATTTTATCGGAAAAGTCCACTCAGATTCACTGTAGAGCAAAAGGGGCTTAAAAGATGTGAAATGATTGCAATAGTTTCAGGGGCCCTTCTCAGTTTATTTTTTTATTTTTTTTTTTTGTTGTTTCGTTGAGTGATAATATCCCCGCTCACCTGCATATACGAGCGGGGATATCCCCACTCGTTTTTTCTTTCTTTTTTTTTTTCTTCACAGTTAAGCGACGATATTCCCGCTCACTCGTATATACAAGTGAGGATATCCTCGTTCGTTTATTATTATTATTCTTCTTCCCCTTCCTCCTCCTCCTCCTCCTCCTTCCACCTCAATCAACTAATCCCTTACGCTTTATATCCAACTTTATAGTATAAGCCTTCCCCTTAGAATAATGAGGCATTGGGGCTTGGATTGGATCGATTGAATATATAAAATAACTTGCGCTATGGCATCTAGTGAAGGTTTTTTGGGTTGAGTTCTAGGACAAGTTTGTTGGATCCATACCTCTCAACTTCAACTTGAGCCCAACTCGATGTCACTAGATCCATTGTACGTGGACCACACCCAATTCAAGAACTCAAGATTTGGATTATTATATTGAGCAAGATAAATGAATCAGCCGGTTGGAGTTGGGCCTGCTCATGTTACACTTACAAGATTGTAAAAGTCCCCATTATGTGTAGGTGTTTGGGTGATGAAAAGGTTTTAAAAGAGAGATTGTGAGAGCATATGAATTCAAAAAAGAATTATCTGATGTTCAAAGTTGAGTTGGCCTTGATCATGTACCATTAAATTAAGAGGAAGTTAGTGATGCTCGATAATAATAAAAAAAAGAAACTATATTTCTATTTTACCCCCCAACTGTACAGATGTGGTCCACCTTCTGGTGACACAAGCCATTGATCATGGATGAAAACTTTAGGGTTCTCCATCAACCATAGGAACCAACAAATGAAAGGCTCATATGGCCAATAAAGGCTCATGTGTATGGTTTGTTGAGTCCAAAAGATTCCTGATTAAACATTTTATGTATCCTCCTCTAAACTAATCCAATGGAACAGCGTCCAGCTTGGACCTCTTGTCTTGCATTAGAGCAATGAATATGGAAACCACCGACGATAAACAGAAATATAGGTGGGCACCAATTTGATCGAGACAGGCCAACCAATGATCGAGCCACCGGTGTAGAGATCTTAGCAAGGAAAGGGGCTGATTAGGACCAGAACATGATTAAATTAATCTCATTGCAGCTCTACTTGCATACAAATACATAGACAAGGGCTTAAATGATTGTGAAAGGTATCAAAAGGATTCTATGAAGTATGGCTATTTTCTAATCCATCTCCCACGCCTGGACCCTCATTTTCATAGAATTGCAACCATGTGAGGGATGTAAAAGAAGGTTCAGCCCTACAGAATTAAGTGGCAGGGAGTTTGTAACCACCCACAAATATCTTATTCCCAAGCTCTAGAGAGGAGGAGGAGGAGGAATAAATGAGTAGGGTTATAGCCGCTTAACCGTGAAGAAGAAAAAATAATGAGCGGGGATATCGCCACTCAACGAAACAACAAAAAAAATGAATCGAATAGGGCTCTTTGGACTACTAAGGTCATTTCATGTCTTTTAAGTCCTTTTTGCTCTATAGTGAATCTAATGGGATTTTTTCGGTAAAATCCTCTTGATAATATCTTGAAAATCCACAATCCAAGAGAAAATAGAGATGATAGTTGGATCTAGCCTTCCACCAAAAATGATACCCTCTCAACCTAAATATGCTAATAGGATTTTAAATGATAATGACAGTGATGATCACAATCCGCCTATAAGGTCTCACATCGCTCATGTGAGTGTCCGGAGACTGACCTATATGTGTGGACTCCTCATTATCTAGTATAATGCGTTTTGGGTACGCTAATTAGAACCCCACCCAGAAATAAAGCCGTGCGCGTACACCTATGGGGGCCCAAAGTGGACAATATTATACTGAACAAGGTAGGTCGTGACAATTGGTATCAAAGCCGATGACGGCTCTTCTCTAAGGGTGGAGCGATTTGTGCTATTTATGAGAATAGCGAGGAGTCCATTGAACATGCTCTTTTCTAATGTAATCATGCTATGACCGCTTGGTTCGGTTCAATTCTCAACCTTATGAATTAAATATATCTTCTCATTTTGGGTTTTGGAGTGATGGAAAGAATTGGTAAGAAATGTGAGTATGTTAGGTCTGTCGGTTTGCGCTCAAATCTAGGGCTTATGACTCAATCAATCTCCTCATATGGTGCTTTGTAGTGGTGGAAAGAATTTTTTAAAGAACATGAATTGGCTTCTTACGAAATGGTTAATCTAACTGAAGTCTGGGTCTCGGCCATATAGTGGGCAATGTGGAAAGCCAAAAATAACTTCATATATATATATATATATATATATATATATATATATATAAAAGGTTGTTGAGATAAACCCCTTTAAAATAATGAAATATGCAAGTAGCTTCGTGGGTGGGTCGAGAATCCAAGCTCAGTCAATAAACCCCCATAGCAAAAATCTGATGGAAAACGTTATTTTGGCAATGCTGTTTGGTATATGTAGGTTTAATGGAAGGTCCAAATGCCTCTTCCTCTGTAGTAGGACTTAACCATGTAACGGAAAGACAATTTTCACACGACCAGAATGAGGGGTCCATAGAGAAATAACCATCAAACTAATAATAAAACTAGAGTTGCCATTGAGTCAAGCTGTCTCTGCCCCAGCTCAAACAAATGACTCGAGCTTGTGGGTTAATCAGGCAGAGCCGAGCTTGGTTCCATGGAGAGTAGATTACTAAAACCGTGCTCTCACTAATCCCTTCTCAGCTTTTCCTTGTTTACACTTTACGCCCAAGATAAAAGTCCTCCATTGATACGTACCCTTTGAGGGGGACGGAGAACTCCTATAATGTTCAATTTGAGAAAAACCTGCCTCCAGTAATAATTCATTTATTCCAGATAACTTCTATTGATTGCTGTCTACTTACCTGTAGGCTTTATCATGTGGATAACCCACCTCCTATAAACTAGTCATAAGCAACAACTCATCTAACAAATAGCAACTACTAAAAGAGTGGAGAATGGAGAGTGGAAAAAACAGAATAGGATTTGTTCAAAAGGACTATTACACACCTAACACTTATATCCACAAAATAGGTACGTATCATCCATAGATCACCATGAAGTAGAGGCATCATGGACAAAGATGATACAAACAAGCAAGTTGTTTAATTTTTTTATTTGATGACATGACAAACGCAAATAAACCTAAACGTTAGTTAACACTAAGTTAGATGACACGTACTTATCATACCAATGTATTTGGCATGCAAAGCTCACAGTCATCATCACTTCTAGGTTCAATAACAACAACAATCACAAGCTATAATTCAAATGGATTGGAGGGTGGGGTGATCGTGGCCCAGATCACTCAGAAGCACTTCACGTCCTTTGAGTGGTTGTACGGGCCTCGCATTACTTCTTGCATACTGCAAATAAATGAATCAAGTTACAAATTCGTACAACTATGGAAGGAGAGAAGCAGAATAGAGCAAAATGCATCCCTAGAAATATTAGAAAGGTGAAGGAAGAAAAGTGTAGTATTGCACATGGGGCAGGCCAAAGCTAGCTACTCCAACCCCAGGACATTTCCGTATCTGGTGATCTAATCTTCAAACCATACTATTGACTCGAGATTGATTCGGCCAGTCGAGTCAATTCTGCTTGTGTGGTCAAACTAGTGTAGGACCATCCTAATGCCTAGTGGTAGTTGAGGTACTAGAAAGTAGAAACTCACATCATGAACAGCATCCCTGAGCTTCTTCACTTGCTCAAATGAGACTTGCCTAATCCGTGGCTGAGACATTGAGACAATAAGTAAGATTTCTGTGCTGCGAGACTTTAACAAACGAAATTTGTGACCAAACAGAGTTCAATAAGTAGAGTGCAGTTCTGTACCTCTTTTAGTACTGTCCATACAACACCTTCAGTGCAGGGTGGAGTAGTAAGAGAACCCATGTATCTGTAGTACTCCCGGCCACCATCCATTATTAAATCGTATGGGTCAACCACACCTACTCCAGTCTCATTTGCATTGCCATTGGCTAGGAAATTCAAGTGGCCCTGCAACTGAAAAGAGCGACATGCTTCCATACACGTGAGAAAGATGTGAACACACTAACCAGGGCTGTAAATGCATGGCATATGTTGTATAAAAAAATTGACTAGCCTAGTTCTTGAGAAGTAAATGTGTCGTTTAAAGCTTGAGACTTTACAAGTTTAGGCCTGTTGGATTGGACTCAAGTCCATCCTCCCTTGCTCAAAACATATACACAAGGGCGAGGTTGAAAAACCCAGCAAATTGACTTTTAACTCTACTGAGCCACTTCATTTTGATGAAAGATCTAGTCAAATATAAGTTTAACTCGGCCAACTCAAATATATTTCTAAATCTTATAAGTATTTTATCTACTTTTAAGTTTTTTTTTTTTTTATTTAAAAAAACCAAGTCGCCAAGTAGTTGAGTCTGAGTTAGGAGTTTTCCAACCAAAGACAAGAGACGAGGAGTCCTCCAATACCCAATTTATTTCTACCCAGATTTGTGGAACAACACAATTTGGGTCCATGGTAAATTTAGGTTCGGCTCTTAAGTCATGGGGTCTGTTCCCAAGGACCCAAATTCCCGAATTTTACTTCCTTATATTTATACAAAGTATAAATGTGCTTGGACCTCAATTCTGATGTAGGTTCAGGTACAGGCCTTTAAATTAGATTTAAGTATGGCCAAAAGCTTGTACCCATGTCTGAATCGGGTCAGGCTCTGGGTCCATGTATTCTGTGGACCTTACCGAAACCCCACTCCTGTTAATCAATACAAGAGGCCCAAAATCCTTGCTAATATGGTATGCTCTGAATCGGATATCAGGTTTAAGTGCAGAAACATAAACTGAATCAGCTAGAGCTACAAATCCGTGGTCAAACTATAGAAAAGATGGGCTCAAGTCAGTTTGACCCATCAAACTGTCGCCATGTGCCCAGCCAGCAATAACAGAGGACATGTAGAAAATATTGTCACACACGAGGGAGCAATTTAAGGTATAAGGATCAATCATGCAAGATTACCAAGGAGCTTTTTAAGGGATAAGGACCAATCATGCAAGATTACTGAGGATTGCTTCATTATTGCTGGACATGTGGCAACGGTTTCGAAGGTAAAGTGATAACCCTGGGAAATTAATTTCAACGGCCAATATATTTTTAATTATACCTATGTTTGGTTGGTCACAACAAGTAGAAAAGTAAAGTGCTAGTTGCTAACAAATTCGACCTCATGAAACACTACTAAACTAAAACCTATTACTTTACAAATTGTTATCTTCTTATCTCACTTCACATTACTCTATCCCACGAAAACAAAAGCAAATATAGTTTATTTGAAAGTATACTTTTACCTTATATGACTATTACTTTTTTCACTAATTTGACATTTACTTTACATTATTAAGGATCAATAGTAGATTAATAGTAGAAGCATACCTTACTGAGGAATGGGTCTTCTCCAAAACCGATTTTATAGAGAATTCCGACTACAGCTATCCTTCCATCCAAGCTTTGATGTACCATGTGCACCTCTAGGTCTGACCTGTAAGTAACATTCATCTAATTGTTGTTGTTATTATTATCATCACAATCATCTACTCTTTCTTCAAATTACCAAGATACCAATCTGCCAAAACTTTTTTGTATCCGCCAATAATCTGCCTTGGATTGATATCTTGGTTATTTTCAGCTTTTCTTTTGTAATAGAAAAGAACTGAAAATAAATATTTAAAATGTGAAGGTGGTGGGAACTATCAACTATCTCCCCTGTTTTTCAGATTTCAAGTTAAAACCATAGCTAATAGGTATCCAACTATCCATCATGGATGAAAACATTAAGCACATTAGTTCCGAGGGACCTTGTTATTCATATATTAATCTTGAGTGGCATATACATATACATATACATACCAAATGAGGGATGTAAGAGAAGTTAAGAAGCAGCTTACCACCAACCGTTGATGTGATGCTCAGAAGGTGAGTGCCAGTGGCACTGTTTAAGCTCATAATCAATTCCTCCAATGTTAATCGATCCAGCATCTTCAACCCATTTCAACTGTTTCACATCAAAACGGAAAAAAATTTATTAATTGGGTAAGTTTTGAAATTTTATACTTTTTTATAAAAAAAAAAAAAACCTCTTTTCTTTTCTTCTCTATTAAAGTGACCCTTTACATGTGAATTCATGAATTACCCAAGCAGAAAGGGGTTTTTACCGATTAAAACCTCTTAACTTATATGTTGCTTTGTCTTCTTTAATGAAAATCGCATTACTGATAAAAATAAATAAAAAAAAAACCTTTTAAACTTGATTTTCACAGTAGCTCTATTGGTTAGGCACCTCACTTCCTAAAAAAAACAAATAGGGCTCAATCCTTAGCTTAGCGCTAATGACGAGGGAGATGGGTGAGCATGCTTGTGAGTCTTAATTACCTTTCCCAGAAAAATCAGAAAAAAAAAAATCTCATCGAATAACAACTAAAGATAAAACAATATCAGTAAGCACTTTGACCACACTTTTTTATAGCCCTAACCCTAAACTGCACTCCTGTGGGCTAAGGTATATCATGGGTGAGGGAGAGAATCTTCTTCATATACGTAGACCCACAGATGTTATAATAATCCAAAACGCTCCAACCAGGGGCCAGACCAGAAAACTTGCATTTGGGGCCACATGTAAAACATAAATAACTTTTTCTTGGGGTTGGATTGTGGGGTGGTGGAGATACCGGCTCCAACAAAAGTAATTTGTAGAATGCAAATGTGTGCAAGAAGCATCCTCTAATTCTTCATATGTACACACACAAATGAATTTGACATCCCCGAAATGCAAGGAAGATGATTGTCACCCACGAAGGTAAAAACACATCTACAAAACAGAACGTATCGGCATCAAGAAATGGAGTGAACCTTCACTGTTAAGATTCAGGGAGAGCTGAAATGTCATTTTATGGAGAAGAACGGGCAAGTTGAAGAAGCTACCAAGGATCTTCTCAAAGGGTATCGGAAACAGAGCAGATTTATGGAGAAGTCGAGAGAGATGTACAAGAAAATGTTATCTAAAAAGAAGAAGAAGACGACGACGACGAACGCGACTAGAACCATGCATAGACTGAGCTGTTCTATTTCTGATCTGTTCAGTCGCGGTGATCGACAGAAACTAAGAAGAGCTTCCAGTGCATGAGACCCTCCTCGATCTTCCTCGGTGATATCATGGCAAATTAAAATAAAAAAAAGACATAGCTGTCGACTTCCTTCTCCCACGAAATTACTGTATCAATCCTACCAAAACTACAAAGCATCAATAGAGGGACTGGAATTACTTTCCAATACTCCCCCTCTTGATGGAACCTGGTTGACTGCCAACGTATTTCAGCGTCGAATCATTATTTTTAGGATTTAAGCCTGATACAAATTAGCGTTGATACCGTATTAAATTTTTTCCCCGAACCAATCATACCAAAATCTTAAAGAATTAGTAGAGGGAGTGGAAATAATTTCAGCAAACTTGTGAATTAGGGTCAAGGCCAGTGGACTTACATATTGGGTCTTGCGGGTAATTACCCATGTGCGAAAAAGTTTGAAGCTTCTTTTTAAATCTAATCGAGAATCTCAGATGACCAATGCCTCAATAAAAATAAGCCTTGGCCCCCTAAATGACAAACTAAAAAAGCAACATTAGCGCCATCTTCGGTCTGGCGTTACACTTAAGACCGTTAAAATGAAAGTGACCGTTAAAATGAAAGTAGGATCACGGCATGTTGAGTCCAGATCTAGTAAGGTTTTACCCCACGGTGAAGCGGTAGATCGTGATTGGTCCACTCACACTCACTCTAAGTTTAATCCCTCATAGGATCCTAAATCAGGCAAGTTTGTGATATTTAGCCTGCGAAAGTAGGTTTAAGAGGTAATAAAAATAAGCCTTGGCCCCCTCAAATGACAAATTAAAAAAGCAACATTAGCGCCATCCTCAGTCTGGCATTATACTTAAGTCCGTTAAAATGAAAGTAGGATCACGGCATGTTGAGTCCAGATCTAGTGAGGTTTTACCCCACGGTGACGCGGCAGATTGTGATTGGTCCACTCACACTCACTCTAAGTCAAATCCCTCGTAGGATCCTAAATCAGGCAAGTTTGTGATATTTAGCCTGCGAAAGTAGGTTTAAGAGGTATTACTCCTTAAAAATCTCTTTTTTTTTCTTATACAAGCATAAAAATCACTACTTTAAAACACTTTTAGCCTTATATAAGGATACTAGAGCAGCTATCTTCTGTTTCTTTTTTCCCTTTTTTTTTTTACCATGATGTCATGCCCCCTATTCATGAGTTCTGCAATTGCAGGCTTATAACTTGTTTGTAGCCCCCCTAAATGCCTCACAACATCTGCCCATCCGTCCCTAAGATCTATTGGAGACTGCCAGACTCCAGTTTTACAACTAGTCCAGTTCTCATTAAGATCTCCCCAGTGCTCTGGTCCCTTGCCACTGTCCTTTAGGTAATCCCACTCCCTCTCATCATCTGTTCCAACAAATGAAGAACATTAGAGACTAACAAAACCAATCAGGTACATACTTAAAAAACCAATCAACTACACAAAAATGAACAACAATAACGACAACAAGCTGGTGATGTAGAAATAAATTTATTGTAATCACATAACACATTACCATATTCTTGTGAACTGGCTAGGGGTGAATGAGAAAGAAGAAGAACAGTCAGGACAGCACAGAAATAGATACTCTGCATGTTTCTATTTTTTTATGCAGACAGATTGCAAATGCAATGAACTAAATGGAGTTTGGTTTCTACCTATGAAGAAATGTTGGAGAGTAAAGACAGCTTAAATAAGCCTCAAAGTTGACGACCCCTTAAGTAAAACGTGTTGGAAATTACTTTTCAAAGATGGAATCTTTTCTGCGGTCGGTTGCAAGTTAGCACAGTATTCACACATCATGCCCAGGAAAGAAACAAACAGTAAGTAAAACAAAAGCACGAAAGGAGATACAGGGTAATATTCCTACGTACGCATATGGGGCACTCCATATCATTGGGACATGCGAGGTGGAAAGATCCATTCACGATGAACTCAAATATCAAAATTAGGATCAATCTCGGGCCTTTAACCTCTTCATCCATTGCCAACAAATTTAATAGATTTCGATTTTCATAAGAAAAAGGACCCTTAATTCAATGATCCAGTTCATTCAGTGGTGTAAATTTCAGGGTCCAATCACTATCAAAAGGGTCTCATGTGTGAATGGTTGGGATGAATCATACGGTGGGCTGCTGGATGTTCACAAAGTAAGCTTAGACAGTGGTAAGGGAATAAAATGTGTATCACGTGAAAAAGTAAAAGAGCCACAGGTTGGATGGCAGAAAGCAGTCCCAAGTCCAAATCACCTAGTGGGGCCCACTGTGGCTGCTATCTGTTCGAGTAGCTAGTTGTTAAAGTAGTTCTAGGGAATAAGTTTTAAATCTTTACTATAAATAGAGCAATATGTATTCTGGATAATTCATTGAAGAATAGAAAGTAAATCTTCAAGTTTATCTCAAATTCTCAAAAACTCTCTAAGAATGGTCCAAATTTATAATTTGACTCCATGAACATGTTGGTCCATTGGATGAAGAGTATATATATATAAAATGAAGGGTTAAATAGACTCTTCTAATTATTTTTTTTTCTACGAAAGTTCATCGTATAATATTGGTTACAAGCATTAGACGAGCAATCTTTTAATTAGATGCAATTCATAAAAATATATTATGTTTGGAAATTTTATGACTGTTTTGTAGTTGTTAGAAGAATCTCCTTAAAGCCAAATACTATATTTATAGAATTAGGATCTAGCCCATCTGGTCCAGCCATCCATCAAGTTCTTAATTAAAGACACTAATAAGGTGATTTGAACTGCTATGATCGTCTCAACTTTGGACTTCTTCATTTTTCTTCTGACCTATTATATCACTAGTGTTTTCATGTGATGATGAACTTTTATGAACAGGAAGAGCACTTTATGTGTTTTCTATTGTAATTAATGTCAGAACAACATGATCTTAGGTCACATTTTTCAACTTACATCATTAATAGCTCATTTAGATGAGGAGCTCTGCTACATGGACAGAACATTGGGACCAGTTTTTGGACCGATCCCAATGTTCTCATCCAAAGACCGATCCCAATGTTCTCCTCCTTGGATGAGAACATTGGGATTGGTCCAAAGACCGGTCCCAATGTTCTGTCCATTTAGACTTTTTCTTATATGAGATAGATCTTGTAACATGCATCACAGAAGATGACGACCATATGTAGACAAGAAGCTGAAGGCCATGAGATAAACTTCCACATGTTTCACAAAGGCCATATGACGAAGGTGGGAATCAATGTCTAACTGGCACGACGGAAAGGTCATACAGTCCGATTAAGACTCGTGCAGTGAGGGGATTTTGTTGTAATGGATATTTATTTTGGCAAGACAAAGGAACTCTCCATTTCTACCCCTTATATGGAAAACCAAAATTCTTTTTATAAGGAAAATATGGTGCACCAAAGGACCAAACCAAAGAGGTAGTGCGCAGGAAATCAAAACAATATTTGTTCTCTCAACCACAACTTCCTTCAGTCACACAAATACACACCAGTTTTAAAACAAAGCTTTAGGAGAATAATACCCGAGTTTAGGGCCACCATGATTTAACCATGCAGTGGAGCTGTCAAAAATGGATCCTAACATATTTGGTCGCTTTCGCAATTCCAAAATGTTAAAAGGATTTTATCATCTATTTTCTTTCTATCAGTGTCACGTCCCCAAAATACAACCAAGGGATAACGTGAAAAATAAGAATAAATATTTAATTTCCTGTGTTTAATACAACACAAGCTTCCAAAAGTGGACCCACATAACAAATCGTGGTGAGTCAAAATAAATTTCATTAAATGCAATGGAAGCTTTATTCAATTGGTATTTAAGATTCATAGTTAAGATCCAACACAATCATCAGATAAAGAAATAATAGTTAAAGTTGCAGAATAAATCAAACAATTACTAAGGAAAAGTTTTTCATTAAAGAAAGTTCATCTAAAGAAGTTCTAAAATGACGTTCTTTCTCATGCAGGCTCAGACGACTCCGTAGCCATCTCCGGCTCTCCACTCAGGTTCGTCAATTGGTTCAAACGCTTGAAACGTTTGACCATCCTCCGTCTCCATAGTAGGGTAGGGGTCAGTACATATGCACCAATAAACAAAGTAAACAGCAAGTACGAAAACATAATTCATAAATAAAATACAAGATCAATGTGAGTAATGACAGGTAAAAATCATAAGAGAATAACACCACATAATGACGAAAAGAACGTATAACCTAAATCTAATCTACACAAATAGAGCAATACAATAATCACACAGAAGCACAGCTACATTATTGTGACGCCCCGGAGTCCTACATCGACTATACAGAAGAAAGTGAATGGGGTTATATGTAGAGCTTACACGATTACCTTGCATGAGGCCTTTTGATGGGTTGAGGCCCATCAGAAGCAAAACCATAAGGCTCGTGGGCCAAAGTGGACAATATCATGCATGCGTATAGGGGTGGGGCGTTACAAATGGTATCAGAACCGACTCTCGACTAGTTCGAGTGTGGGTCCCCTGCCGTGGGCGGGTCTCCATGTGGGAGGGCCAAGAGGACTGGCAGGCTACTGCACAGGAACGTGCAGTCTTAAAGGGGGTGGATTGTGACGCCCCGGAGTCCCACATTGACTATAGAGAGGAAAGTGAATGGAGTTATATGTAGAGCTTACACCCTTACCTTGCATGAGGCCTTTTGATGGGTCGAGGCCCATCAGAAGCAAAACCGTGAGGCCCGTGGGCCAAAGCGGACAATATCATATATGCGTGTAGGGGTGAGGCGTTATAATCAGCGATTAGGTATAATTGCTAAAAGGTTTTGAATCATTAATGCATGATGATCTTTATAAAAATTTCTCGATGATGGGTTTTAGAATTATGAAAGTGTCAAAGGTACAGTTTCTCTAATTTAACACTAACCTGACTTTATTTATTAAAGAAGCCTCCTTACATAATGGTATGGTCTCTGGCTGTTTCTGACCTGGTTAAGGCCATGACTTTTTGAGATGAGTTCAAATCTCCAATAGTCCAATGTATACAAATAAATAATGATTAATACTTTGACCTGTAAGATCTGATATGGTTTGCAATACAAATCAAATCTATGGATCTAGATTTATGCATTAAACAATATATGATCTCTAATAATATAAAAGCGTACCTTGCGCCATGATCACCCATTCCAATATATGTGAAGTTGATGGTTACTTTTCAGATCTCGTAGGTTAAGAGATAGAACCAGAAAACCATATATATAGATAAACCCTAGAGAGATTTCTCAATACTGCCCCTCCATCAAAAAAAATCTGGCGGCGCAATAAAGGTAAGTTTTCTTAATTCCCTCAAATTAGCCAACAAGAGTCTTACTTGATTGAGCTGATACATATTAAATTGAATTAGCTAATAAAATTACCAAAAATCGAAAAACCTGAGTAGGGCCGAAAGTAACTTAGATTAGTGGGCTCAAACCGTGGGTCCCAATATTATTATTGCACATGTGGTCATGAGGACCACTCACGTCTAACATGACCGGCATGGATGTAACCCCGACCTTGAAAAAGAAATGAAATACGGCCAACATTTCGAAATGCTAACCCTTTCAAGTGGTTTAGGAGGCTGACTCATTTTTCATTCTCATGGAGACTTTGAGGAACTGGATTTGATACTCGCCCTCAAGCTAGGCAGTCCTTCTTGGAAGGTGGGCCTGTCTCGAAGGAATTGAAATTGTTATGAGCTAAGTACCTTAGTGAATATGTCCGCAGATTTATCTAATTAGATGAAATAAAACAAACTTCAAGAGACTTTTAAACTACTTTTTTAGGCATGAAGTCACTATTTATTTCAATATGTTTTGTCCGTGTGTGGAACGCTAGATTTACAAGTGAGATATGTTGCTCCAGGTTGTTCAATTCAAATGATAGGTGGAGAAGATACACGTAGGGCCAACTCACGAGAGACTGTATCCATATATTTACTTCATCAGTAGCATTTGTCAACCCACGGTACTCTGATTATGTACGGAACGAGAGATAGCATATTGTTTACGTGAGCTCCATGAAATGAGATTAGGCCCAAGATAAATACAATATCCACTAGTGGATCATCGATCATTAGAGCAATCGGCTCAATCTATATCTAAAAAGGAACTTATCACAAATTGTGGAGATGGCTGAATGGGAATACCATGAAAAAGGGTGAATTTGAGATAGCGCAAGTTACGTCTAATTAACTGCTGCCCAATGATCATCAGGTTTTGCATAAAATTTGCGAACTTTGTTGATGCGGCGAAAGCAATATCAAGATGTGTGAGTATCAAGTACTGTAAGGCCCCGACAATACTGCGATATAGTGTTGGATCTTGAAAAGCGGACCCACCATATTTCGAAAGTTTGGTCATGCCGCAAATTGGAGTTTTTTTTGTGTCTTTGCACCATCCATGTTGGTTCTTTAAGTAGATCAACGATATACCTCTTTTGTGAAAGAAAGAGTCCATAAGAAGATCTAATTACTTCCACTCATAAAAAGTAATGGAGAGATATAAGGTCTTTGATTGTAAAAATAGAGCGCAAGTGACAATGACTTCTTTAATGCAACTCATATAGGACCCAGTGATGATAATATCATCAACATAAATAAGGATAAATATTGTGATTTTTCGTAATAAACAGAGATGTGAATCAAGGAATCAGGATGGTGCTTAGCCGAGTGATACCAAGCTCAAGGCGCTTGTTTAAGCCCATATAACGACTTATGCAATCGACACCATAGGGTTGATATGGGAATAGAATGGAAATTGCTTAAAATGAGTTGAAAATCTCACTTTAAAAATATTTTAAAATCCTAAGTATCAATTCAGTGGGTCCGTTCTAGTTTTCCTTTTCTTTTTTTCTGATATGGCTTGTTAGTACGTTCCATATTTACAATAGCCGTTTAATTGGTTTCTAATGTAATGATTGGATGTGTTTCATGATAATAAAAAATCCATGTATTCAGATTAAAAATAGAAGCATTTTCATTGTGCCTAATAAAGGAATAAATTCATTCAAAAATAATAGAGATTTTCACTTACATAAATATTTGAAGACAATGAGAATTACTCAGTGGCAATACCACTATTAGATTTTTCACATACAAAAATTATCTACTGTCACTGTTAATAGTCCAGTAATGGATCTTATTTTTAAAACTCGAAATAATCGAAATGAGGGTTCATTCTTATATGGGAACCGCTGTAGAACCAATTATACTTGGGCCACTGTCAGATTATTCGCTTGTGAAACACAATATTTACTCATGGGCTTTTGGTCAAATTGTTTACTTGTAAACATTATATCTAATAATAATGTTATAAATTGACCATTGAATTCTGTTCTCAAAACATTTGTTTGAAGAATAAGTTAAGTTAACATAAAATATTTATATTAGATCTCAAACTAAATAATTTAAAATTAAGAAAATTATAATTGAAAGATGCTCCTGTGAGAACTTCTCTCACCTTACTATGAGAGATAAGGTGGGGACTCTCACATTTAAGTTGGTAGCATTATGTATAAATGTAAGAGCCATCGTCTATCTCTCATAGTAAGGTGAGAGCATCTCTAATAGAAACATATCCCATTATAATAAATGTGTGAAAACTAAATTTGAAAACAGTATTGATGTATAAACATACAAATCTAGTAGGCCTATCAGAATGAAGTGCATATCTAAATCTAGCCATATTAGAATTTTAAACCACGGTTGAGTCATCTATGCAAAGCTCACACTCATCATCATATCAGCATTAGGTAAAAAAGGCCAGAGAATTAGGTTCAACAACAACAACAACAACAACAACAATCATATTATAAACAATAATTCAAATGGATTAGAGGGTGGTAGGATGGTGGCAAAGAACATTGAGAAGCACTTCACGTCCGTTGAGTGGTTGTATGGGTCTCGCATTAGATCTTGCATTCTGCCAACAAATAAATAAATCAAGTTACAAACGAAGGCCACATAACCACTTTTACAAGAACACTGGCATGTATGAACATTTTTAAGGCCAAGTTTATGAGACATCGAGGACTATATATATTCGATGCCTTGGAAAAAGTTCTGGTTTTTGCATGCACATGTTTTTTTCCCCCTTGTTTAGTGCATTGCGTTTTCACACATAAATGAAAATCTTAAACTAAGTTTTCTCAGTTTTTCAAGAAATCCTTTTCTATTTGAGGGTAGAGGCTAGAAGCACTCTTCTAAACCCATATAGGATCAAAGTTTTGCTGAGCTTAGATCACAACGTGACACAAACAAATTCAAATCATGTTTGTGTGTGTCCGTGGAAAATCAATTCTAGAGGCTTTTTCTTCATCCGTAGTAAAAATATATAAATTTCCAACCTTCAATAAGGAAAAGCTTTTCGGCAAACTACTGAAAAAGTGCCTATACCATACATAAATCTTACTCTAGCATGGAAAAGCGTGTTTTCATAATCCTCGCTTTCTCCATGAAAACCGGCCGCACAAATGTGCCATTAATGTCAAGGGATTATCAGGCGGTTGATGTAGCTAGAAGTGTACATCATGGGCCTGCTTTTATGAGGAATCATGTAAAACAGCTATGGCAGGAGATGAGCAGAAGAAACCAAAATGCATCCCTATGAAGTTTAGAAAGGAAAGCTACAGAATTAAAGTTGGAAGGAAAAAACTTTGTAGAATTTTCACATGGGCCAGGCCAAACCTAGTCGAAGCCCGGGACAATTCCGAATCGGGTCTAGATTTCAACCCATACATTCTATGGGCCTAAAATGAATTATTTGGATGACCCTTAATTGGGTGTTTACCAGGCAGAGGCCTACACAGACAGACCATTAGATAGTGGCCCAAAACATTAGCCCTCCTCCAGTCCACGAAATGAAGAGCCCTGCTACTTGTCCAGTCTGGACACGACACTGATCCCAGGGCTAGGGGGCTGTTTGTCCAGAATTCTGTCCAGAATTCTGGACAAGTAGACTTTTTGCGAAATGAATGGTCAAGGCTCAAACATATACTGGGCTGGCATAGTTCATAGTGCTACAGGATCGTGGGAGGACCGTTATTATTATTGAAAGACTCAACTCACTCGGTCAAGTTGACTCGGCATTCTGTTGAGTCCATCGAATGAGGTTAGTCTGACCAAGTCCATGAGTTAACTCAGATTTGATCTGCCTATACTCGACTCTTGATTTAACATGATTTTGGGTCGAGCCTGAGTCTCAGTTTTCAAGACGTACAGAGTAGGATGTACACTGTTTAAAAACATAGAACACAATCTTGGTTCATTACCTAGCTAGCTCAGAGTCAAAATTTCCCAGCTTGATAGCCTATTGAGTCAAGATTGACTCGGCCTGTCGAGTCAATTCTGCTTAAGTGTTAAAAGAAGTGTAGGACCATCCTAATTCCTAATTCCTTGTGGTGGTAAAGGTAATAAAAAGTGGAAACTCACATCATGAACAGCATCCCTGAGCTTCTTCACCTGATCAAATGAAACTGTCCTGATCCATGGCTGAGACATTTGAGACAATAAGTAAGACTTCTGTTCTGTAAAACGTTAACAAACAGAAATTGTGACCAAACAGAGTTCAATAAGAGAGTGCAGTTCTGTACCTCTTTTAGTACTGTCCAAACAACACGTTCAGTGCAGGGAGGAGTAGTAAGAGAACCCATGTATCTGTAGTACTCCCAGCCTCCATCCATTATTAAATCGTATGGGTCAACCACACCTACTACTGTCTCATTTGTACTGCCATCGGCTATGATATTTAAGTGGCCCTGCAACTGAAAAGAAGGAATTCCAAATTGGAAACATTCCACAATTGAAAATGCAGGGTCCTCCAATACCCAATTGATCCGAATTCCAAACCCCAAATTCTGGAAGCAGTCCACAACTTGGATCCGTCC
Organism: Camphora micrantha; assembly: GCA_003546025.1. Taxonomy (NCBI): domain Eukaryota; kingdom Viridiplantae; phylum Streptophyta; class Magnoliopsida; order Laurales; family Lauraceae; genus Camphora; species Camphora micrantha. Next base: position 8,326,298 of record QPKB01000001.1, on the reverse strand, counting down.
TTAATTTAGGTCCGGGTCATTGGTCCATGAGCTTTATTTATTCCCAAGGGCCCAAATTCCAGAATCTCACCACCTTGTATTTTTTATAAAATACAAGCAAACTAGTTAAATTTGTCAAACTTCTCACCTCACTATAAAAATACCTTGTCCCATGAAAACGAACACAAATCTAGTTTAGCGAAAAGTCTACTTCTGCTTTATACAACTATGACATTCTCTACTACTAATTTAACATTTACTTTCTTAGTAAAATAATTCAGCATTATGTGAAAGTCAATGCTAGAATAATGAAGCAAGCATACCTTCACGAGGAATGGGTCGTCTCCAAAGTTGATTCTATAGAGAATCCCAACTACGGCTGTCTTTTCATCCGAGCTTTGATGTACCATGTGCACCTCTAGATCTAACCTGTAACATTAATTCATCTAATTATGGTTGGTAGTATCACCATCACCACCATCATTAACTCTTTCCTCAATTAACCAACACATCAATCCAAAGCCAAAACGTTTCTACATCCGGCAATGTCTGCCTTTGTATTTATACTTGGTTTTTTTAATCTTTTCTTTTGTAACAAATGTTTAAAATATGAAGCAATGCGAATATAATTCCCGTGTTTTAGGTTTCAAGCCAAAACCATAGCAAACTGGTATCTCTCTTGGCCAAAATATTCACATTCAAAGTCCCAAGGGACCTTGCTATTCATGTACTTGATTGGCTGGCATATGCATATATATAATCATAAGAGAGTTAATCAAGGTAAGAACGGCTCTTTACCCGAATGGTAAGAAGCGTCAATTCTTACTTAGCTATCTAGGGTTTGAATCCTAGATACCTCACCTCTCTCCACTTGTGTAGGCTCTTTCCCACTTGTGTGGGCTTTTTCCCCACATGTGCGGGCTTCCTTCCCACTTGAGTAGACTGCTTTCCCATGTGGGCACTCTCTTGGGTTCCAGCACCCTTGTCTCGGGTATAAAAAGAAAACAAAACAAAAGAAAGTTAATGAAGGATGACAGAGAAGTGAAAAGGCAGCTCACCCGAAACCGTTAATGTGATGCTCAGAAGGTGAGTGCCAGTGACACTGTTTAAGCGCATAATTAGTTCCTTCAATTTGAAGTGATCCTGCATCATCGACCCATTTCAACTGTTTTACATCAAAAAGATGATAAAAAAATTAATCATTGGGTTGCTTCCAAACATTAATTATGAAGCATATGGAATTTGAGAATGTTGGGAAAGGAATAATAGTAGTTGTAGTATTGGAAAAGAGCTGAAGAGAGCTGAATTTAAGTATTGGAAAAGAAAGCTGCAAATTGATTGGCATTTACCGGGAAAAAGTGAGGAAAAACCATTTTCTTAAGAGAATTGATCCCATGCCACTTGATTGACACTTTTAATACGATCTAACAATTCTTGATCTTCTATACAACCTATTTGCGAATTTGAGGAGGAATATGTGGAACATGCTCTTCTTCTATCTAATTATGTAAGGGCGGTTTGGTTTGGTTGTAACCTTGAATTACTGGCTCATTCCATAAGAAATATGGATATTGTAGAAGTATCGTAATCTCGCTTCGATGGCTCTAATTATCTGGCGGGTGTTATGGAAAGCCAGAAAAAAAATTATTTTTAAAGGGATAGCCAATTATTTCAAAAATAAATTAAAAGGTTTCATCCAAATCATGCATCCTTATAACAGGGAGGGGATTGCCAAAAAGAATGTCTATCTAGCCTCAAAGCTTTAAAGTTGCCTGGAGCCCACCCAAATAATACTTTATTAATTTTTTCGGACGCAACTTTTAATACTAAAGATGGAAAATCTTCTTTTGGTTAATTTGATGATGATGATGAATAATTCTTTTATTTGTGTAGACACTCACTATGGGCCAAAACTCCCTTCCTAAAAACAAAAAAAAAAAAAAAGGGGGCAAGGGCTATTCTATTTGTGCTAAAAGAAGCTTCGTGTAAAGGTTTCTTTAAAATTGCGCTTTTTTCAGATGCTAATAAGGAAGTAATTGAGCCCATCAATGAAATTTTAAATTAGATCATCAAACCAATTATTTTAGATATTATGCAGTTGTTTTTCTTTTATAAGTTTCTTTTTGTTTCTAGAACCTTATATGAGACTGCTCATATTTTGGCCAAGTATTGCTCTAGACTTGGTAAGAGTTTTATAGGGTTATGATGAGATTCTCGATTGGGTTAGGCCTGTTTTGCCTCCACCCTAATTGTTGTTTTTGGTTTGGCTTGTCTTTCAATTAAAGTCTCAATTAAAAAAAAAAAAAAAAAAAGGGACCTGGAGCCAACTTGGACTTCTAAAAATTGCTAATCTCCTTAAGTTTAGGGATTGCCCCCAAATTTCTCCACTTGGACCTCTAAGCACCGTTGACTGATCTTGTGTGAAAAAACATTTTAAAAATCTCATGTGTGAGTGTGTGTGTGTGTGTGTATATATATATATATATATTTATAAGGATGTGCTCTTATGAGAGACACTCTCACCGAGTTTATGAGAGATGGGTGGGGGCTCTCACTTCCATATCCACTTCTTACCATAGGATGAAAGATATTTCTATAATTAGAAATTTTCATGTATAAAAATAGAAAAAGTCATAAAATTTATATGCATAAAAAGAAGTGTCATGTGTAAAAATGGAAAATTCCCTCACCCTAAGGTGAGGAATGGATGCACATGAATGTCATATATATATAGGAGAATATTCATGTGCATCTATCCCTCACCATAGAGAGAGGCACTTTTCTTTTTTGCACATGAAGACAAGGAAGTGTACCTCATCCTATGTACTTAAAATTTCACTTTTGTACTTGAAAATCTCCATTTATAGAAGTGTCCCTCACCATATGGTGAGATATAGATGCACATGAATGTTTTATATATATATATATATATATAACAAGAAGTTGACTTGGGTCATCAGACCATCGGCATCAAGAAAAGCGGTAAATCTCCACCGTTGATATTCGGGAAGGAGATGAAACGTCATTTTATGGAGAAGAACAGTCAAGTTGAAGAATGGTTCTCCTCAAAGAGTATAAGACTACTAAGAGAAAGAGCGCACACATTTATGGAGAAGACATGACTTGAGAGATATACACAAAAACATCATCTACAAACAAGAAGAAAACTAAAAATTGCAATCAAGGCATTCTGGTGATATGTAGCACGTAAAAATAAGTTTAACAGGTATTTCATAATTAAAAAACACTGTAGGCTTTAGCCGTACATAAGGATATTAGGGCAACTATCTTCTCTCTTTAGTTTTTTTTTTTTTTTTTTTTTTTTTTTTTTTCTTACCATGATGTCATGCCCCCTATTCAAGAGTGTTGCATTTGCAGGCTTGTAACTCGTCTGTAGCCTCCCTAAATGCCTCACAACATCTGCCCATCCGTCCCAAAGATCTATTGGAGACTGCCAGACTCCAGTTTTACAAATAGTCCAGTTCTCATTAAGGTCCCCCCAGTGCTCTGGTCCCTTGCCACTGTCCTCTAGGTAATCCCACTCCCTCTCATCATCTGTTCCAACAAATGAAATTTTTCGTAACATTAAAGATCAGCAACAAAAAAACAATCAACCTCGCACACACCCAAAGAAGAAGAAAGAGAAGGATGACAAGATGATAACGATCATAAAAATAAATTTATTGTGATTAGACAATCCATTACCATATTCTTGTGCTGTGGTTAGGAGTGAATGAGAGACAAGAAGGACAATAAGGAGAGCCAAGAAGATGCTCTTCATGTTTCTCTTCTTTTATCCAGATATAGATTGCAAATGCAAGGAAAGGGTGTGTTGGCTTCTGCCTATGGAGAAATGTACAAGAACAAAGACAGCTTAAATAAGCCTCAAAATCGAAGATCCCAGAAGAGAATCATGTTGGAAATTGCTTTTCAAAGGCGTCGATTCGCACCAATGAAAGAAACAGACAATAAGTAAAAAAAAAAACAAAAGGGAAAGTTCCCTTACCCTTTTAAAATCTGATTTTCATAATAGTTAAATTAGCTAAGTAAAGCTATAAAAGTAATATTGTAATATATACGTATCATGATTCATGTGTAAAAGAAGAAGAGCGACAGGTTTGATTACAAAAGGCAGTCTCGATCGACTACAAATCACCTCGTGGGCCCCTCTGCAGCTAGGTATCAACACATGGAAAGTTAATAAGAATGATCCAGGACTGATTGGATATGGTCCAAGTTTAAAATTTGACTCTATGAACAGGTCTATTGAATTAATAAAGTGTTTACAAAATGAATAGATTATTCTAATTTTTTTTTATATTGAAGCCTTCGTTTCCATCATGAATGGATTTTTAATTATATGCAATTCAGATAAAACTAAGTTTTAAAATGTTATGACCTATTTTGTAGCTGTTGGTAGAATCTCTTTCAAGACAAATACTAGATTGATGGAATTAGGTGAGGATGAAAATGAAGATGTTGCCCTTCTAATCTAACCATCCATCAAGTTTTTAATTATATGTTGTGATGACCTCAAATGTTGGATTTGATCATTTCTCTTTTGACCTAAAAGTATTTGATGTGTTGTCTATTGTAATTAAGTGCGGGAAGCTTCTAGTAAACATCAAATTAATGTGTTGTCTATTGTAATTAAGTGCGGGAAGCTTCTAGTAAACATCAAGTTTCTGGTAAACATCCATTCCTTGTTTTGAATAAATGGGGGAAGTGACATAGGAGGCAATGTCTTTGTTCAACAACATCTTAGGTCACATTTTTCAATTCATATCTGTGTGGGGCAGTTCCTAAGGACTCTAAGATTATATTAACTACAGCACTAATAGCTTTTCTTATCCGTCCTGGCTGAGCGCATCTCGGCTGAAACGCCAGCACGCTAGCCGAGACCGGTGGTGTGACCTCGATCCAGCTGAGCATAACCTCAGCCACGCGCTTTGGATCCAATCACGCATTTTGGCTGCAGCTGTGAGGACTGTCAGCCGAGATGAGTGTTGACAACTATCCCCTACCTCCAAGCACGTGGCATGGTGTGAACACGTGCTGATGGGACAGATGTCATCCCAGCCGTTCAAGTTCCTCATCAGAGCTCTGACAAAGCAGCATCCAGTGGCTGTAACCATATCAGGGGGAGGCCCAAGAAGGGATCCGATGGGACCTTTGCTACCAATAAGTCAAGACAGGATCAAGCCCAATGTGACTGGCATTTAATGCAACATGGGCTGATCAGACTGGCATTTAATGCAATGTGGGCTGTGATGGACTCTCATCAATTACTTTGTGAGCTGATGAGACTTCAGCAGTCAGGTCATCAAGCCCACCACCCAAGATCTTAGGACCTCCTCTCTTATATATACAGAGATAGATTCTAACCCAAGTACGCAGAAAAAAACATGCATGCACTCTGTATCCCTTCCTCTCCAACCTTAACTCAGTTCCTGCACTAACTAAGGCATCGGAGAGCCCTGCGCTGCCCACAGCCAGGGTCCTTTGACCTTCTTCTATTCCCTTTCAGGTCCCGGAAGCAGCTAGCTCTCGACTGTCATTTGGATAAGTCCTGCAAGGCACCCCTTAATCTTGTGAGTTACGTTTTTTGCACTTACAATTGGCGCCGTCTGTGGGAAAACAAAAAACCCTTCTATAACATCATGACTGAGAAAGCTGTGAAAGGCGGGGAAGCATCAAAGACGCACGGTGCAGGACCAGCTTCATTCGTCCCCCCTTCCGAGAGAAAGACAAGGTCGAAAACAACCGCGAAAGACTCCAGACTACCCCCAAAGGCGACAGTGGCACTTGTCCAGCAGGATAGATCCCAACAACCTCCCGGAGGAAGAGATCCTCCAAGTGGGACCCGACGAAGTAAGTCCCCAGTTGCGGAAGAGCCACATCTTCCCGACCATGAGGATGACGACGATGAAGATTATGAGCCTACCGAAGACTCCGACTCCGCCCGAGAGGAGATTCGAGCACAAAATATCACCATCCAGAAGAAGGATGTCTTGATTTCTCAGCTCCGGCAGCATCTGAAGGAAAGAGCAGCTGGCTCGACCATACAGCATTCCCGACGGTATGACTATGAGAGGGCCTCTCATAGTAGGACTACTCCTCCCTGGACAAATCTGAGGGCTCATTTGAATAAGAAGAGGCGCGGCTGGACCTGCGATGAGGGCTCGAGCAACAGTCCCAGCCATAAAAGAAGGTCAGACACTATATTGGAAGTCAAGCGTGACGACCAGGAGTGGCTCGACGAGCACAATCAGGAAGTTGTTCCCCACAACCTGGAAGTGGCCGGTCTCGCCCGAGACCAACGAGATATTTGCCAGACCATTGATCTCGGCACGTCCCATTTTTCTCGCGACATCAGAGATTTTTCCCTCCTGAGGAAGTTCATTGTCCCGAGGTTCATCACTTATGGCGAGGCCTCGGATCCGGCTGCACATCTTCGACACTTCTCTCAAAGGATGTCTGTTTGGGGAGATGAAGGTCACCTTAACTGCAGGGTCTTCTCCTCTAGTCTGGGTGAGCTCCCCCTGAAATGGTTCTGCGCGCTCCCGGAGAGGTCTATCTAAAGTTGGCAGCAGCTTCAACAGTCCTTTATGAAGAAATTCCAAGCCTATAGAGTCATACCCAAAACTGACATGGATATCATGGCCCTGAAGATGAAGAAGGGAGAGAATATCACCCAGTTCGCCAAGCGGTTCTGGACAGTCTATAGCCAGATTGATAACTTCAAAGATGAGGTGGCGATCTTCGCCTTCCAAAATGCTCTGCTGCCAAATAACGATCTTCGTAAAGATCTAGCTGGACACCCTATGACCTCCATAGCATCACTGATGACCAGGGTAAACCGTTTCATCGCTCAAGAAGAAGATCAGATCCTAGCTCGGGAAAGCTTCTACCTCAATCGGAGAGACCGAAGTGACGGGCCCTCGAAGAAGGATAAGGAATCACGTCGGAGAGAAGAGCCGAGCCGACGCTGGGTGCCATCCAGCTCAGCGAAGGCCCCAGCATCCGCCTCGGGAGGAAGCAGGAGGCCCAGGCCGTTTGTTGACCCTTATAAAGCTGTCAACACCATCTTCAAAGAGCCTATTCATAAGATTATGAATAAGATTAAGTCGAAGTCGTACTTCAGCTGACCGCAGCCCATGAGGGGCCATCCTTCCGACCGTGATCAAAGCAGATTCTGCGCTTATCATAGGCAAAGCGGTCACAAGATCGAGGAGTGCAGAATCCTCAGGTCTCATCTGGAGAGGCTAGTCCAGGATGGACATCTCAAAGGTTACATTAAGGCGAGCACCAAGAGTGATACCCGAACTCAGCGCCGAAATGACAAGGGCCAGGACAGCGATGAGTCCGAAAAACTCATAAGCGTCATACACCTCGCTCCTCCTCCTAGGGGGAGTAATCAAGCTCGTGCCGAGTCTAGACGGGCATCCCATGGTAAACAAGTGATGACAACCGAGCTCGAACCAGTTGCGAAAAGGGCTCGCAAGGAGAGGCCCAAGATATGGTTCTCAGATGAAGATCTGGAAGTTGTGCAGCTCCCGCACAATGACCCGCTCGTCGTCACACTGAAGTTGAAAAATTGCAGGGTCCAGAGGATCCTTGTCGACCCCAGCAGTTCATCCGAGGTCCTCTACTTCGATTGCTTCAAAAAGATGGGCCTCTAGGAAGAAGACCTGCAGGAGGCCCGAACTCCACTGATAGGGTTCAGTGCCAAGCCTGTATACCCCAAAGGGAAGGTGACCCTTAAAGTTCAGATCGAAAGAGCTTCCGCGATGGTGGACTTTCTGGTGGTTGACGCGCCATCCCCCTACAATGCCATCATGGGTAGGACTTGGCTTCATAGTATGGAAGCGGTGCCCTCTACTCGCCACCAAAAGCTGAAATTCCCATTGGAAGACGACGACAAGGTAAGGATAGTCACGGTTCGGGGAGATCAACAAATGGCCCAACAGTGCTTGATGGCCGTGGTACCTGGAAAGCGCGAACCCAAGCAGGTCAACATGGCCGAACTGGAGAAAAAGCTGGATGGAGTTGGTCAGGATCTTGAGAAAAAGATCATGGAAAACCTGACCGAGATCAGCATCGACCCACGTAATCCAGAGAAGTTTTTTCTGCTCAGCAGCCAGCTTACCGAACCAGAACGGTCCAAGCTAATCGAGTTCCTGCTCCGAAATAAAGAAGCCTTCGCCTGGACGCTAGAAGAGATGCCGGCATCGACCCCGAGGTCATGTGCAATAAGCTGAATGTAGACCCCAGGCACAAGCCAGTGATGCAGAAAGCTCGCAGAGCTGGGGTGCTGCAGACAGAGGCCGTGGTCGAGGAAGTTGGCAAATTACTTGAAGCCGGAGTGGTCAAAGAGGTGCAATACCCGGTTTGGTTGGCCAACACAGTGGTGGTAAAAAAGAAGACTGGCAAGTGGAGGGTGTGCGTCGATTTCACCGACCTCAATAAAGCTTGCCCCAAGGACAGCTTCCCACTCCCCAAGATTGATCAGATGATCGACGCCACCGCTGGCCATGATCGGATGAGCTTCCTCGACGCCTATCGGGGCTATCACGCAAATACCATTGTACGGTTTGGATGAAGAGAAGACTGCGTTCATAACACCCAGGGGCACCTACTGTTATAAAGTGATGCCTTTCGGATTAAAGAATGCAGGAGCTACATACCAGCGCCTCGTCACCAAAATGTTCGAGGCATGGCTCGGCAAAATCGTCGAGGTATACATTGATGATATGGTCGTCAAGTCTAAGCAATCTGCAAACCATCTAGCAGACCTAACTGAAGTGTTCGCCATTTTAAAGAAATACAAGTTGAAGCTAAATGCCTCCAAGTGTGCTTTCGGCGTCGATTCCGGCAAGTTCCTTGGAAGCTTGGTCACGCGAAGAGGAATCGAGGCCAATCTGGATCAGATCTCCGCTATCCTTAAAGAACAGAGCCTGACCACTACAAAAGAGGTCCAGAAGCTTACTGGCATGGCTGCCGCACTGAACCGATTCATCAGCAGATCCTCAGATAAGTGCCAGCCCTTCTTTAAACTTCTAAGAAAAAGTTTGAAATTCCAGTGGACTCTCGAGTGTGACCAGGCCTTACAAACACTCAAGGCCTACCTCTCTTCACCCCCTTTACTTTCAACTCCAAAACAAGGAGAGATATTGTAGTTATATTTAGCGGTCTCGGATCGAGCAGTGAGCTCGGTCCTCATTAGAGAGGAAGAAAAACATCAAAAACCAATTTATTACACGAGCAAAGCACTCCTCGATGCCGAGACCAGATATTTGCAACTGGAGAAACTCGCATTGGCACTCGTTAGTGCCTCTCGCAAGCTCTCCCACTATTTCCAAACTCACACTATAGTGGTTGTTACAGAACACCCACTAAAATCTGTCTTTCGAAAAGCTGATTTTTCAGGAAGGCTATCGCATTGGGAAATTGAACTAGGGCAATATGATATCCAATACCAGCCCAGGACAACAGTCAAGGCCCAGATTCTGGCAGATTTCATCGTGGAGTTTATCCCTCCAGCTTCGGCACCAACCCAGCTCAGCGCCAAACTAGGGGGCAGCGGACTTGAGGCAGCACCCATAGAGACTGATGAACTACCTCAGAACCAATCTCCGGCCCCGGTTTGGAAAGTCTTCGTCGACGGATCATCAACCACCAAGAGAGCTGGCGCTGGCACTGTCCTCTAATCTCCAGAAGGGCTAGTCATCGAACAGGCTTTAACCCTGGATTTCAAGGCGTCAAATAATGAGGCGGAGTATGAAGCCCTATTAGCAGGACTGAGCAGCGCCAAAATCCTCGGAGCTCAGTAACTAGTGGTCTTCAGTGATTCCCAACTGGTGACGAACCTGTTGACTGGAGACTACCAAGCTCGGGACGACAGGATGGCTGCCTACCTCGTCCTTGAAAGGAAGCTCCTCTCAGAATTCCAGACAGCCGAAATCAGACGGATTGGCAGTGAATCGAATTCTCACGCCGATGCCCATGCCAGTTTAGCCTCTGCCGTCGAGGCAGGAAAAAGAACCATCGAAGTGGGATCATTAGCAAGGCCCAGCATAGAGCTTCATTCACCTCGGGAAGTCCTCTGCCTTGACTTCGGCCCGAGCTGGATGGATCCGATCATATCCTACCTTAAGGACGACCAGCTCCCCGAAGATAAAAGCGAGGCTCATCGAATCAGACTAAAAGCGGCATGGTTCTGGTTATCTCCCGAGGGCAGACTCTACATGAAGTCATTCACCGGCCCATACCTTCAGTGTGTTCACCCGAGCAAAGTTGAAGATTTTCTCTATGAAATACACGAAGGAATCTGTGGAAGCCATATAGGAGGAAGATCGTTAGCATACCGAGCGATCAGCCAGGGGTATTGGTGGCCGTATATGCAAAAGGATACACAGCTGTACGCCAAAAAATGTGAGAAGTGCCAGAAATTCTCCCATTCTCTCCATCAACCGGCGCAAGATCTGAGTCCGCTCTCCAGCCCGTGGCCCTTCGCTCAGTGGGGGCTGGACATCGTGGGACAACTCCACAGAGCTCCGGGGAATAAGAGGTGGTTGATAGTGGCCACCGACTATTTCACCAAATGGATAGAGGCAGAATCACTGTCCTCCATCACAGAGCATGACACGAAAAATTTTATTTGGAAGAACATCATCACGAGGTTCGGCATCCCAAGAGCCCTGATCTCGGATAATGGCACCCAGTTTGATTCCGCCTTTTTCAAGAATTTCTCCCGAGAGCTCCGCATCAGAAACCACTATTCTACTCCGACGTACCCGTAGAGCAACGGCCAAGCAGAGATCTCCAATAAAGTGGTACTTGATGGGCTGAAGAAGCGATTGGATCAAGCTAAAGGAAGGTGGGTAGAAGAGCTTCCAAGCGTCTTGTGGGCTTACAAAACGACTCCAAGACGCTCCACTTCGGCAGCCCCTTTCTCCCTCGCCTATGGGATGGAAGCAGTCATTCCTCTTGAGGTCGGCCTCCCGACTCTGAGATCCGAACTCTGACAAAGGCCAGAACAAAAGCAACCTTGCTCGGGAATTGGCTTTCGCTGACGAACGCAGAGAAGCAGCAGCTATCAGACTGGCTGCCTATCAGCAGCAACTGGCCAAGGACTACAACAAAAAGGTCAATGAGAGAAGGTTCTCAATTGGAGAGCTAGTTCTAAAGAAGACACTCCCAGGAGATAGAGACCCGAATCAAGGCAAGCTGGCACCAAACTGGCACAGACCATTCAAGGTAGTTGCCACTGCCGGACAGTCAGCTTACAAGCTTGAAAATATGGATGGCCGGCAATTGCCGCAGCCATGGAATGTATCACACCTCAAAAAGTTCTATTTTTGAGTCTGTATTCAAGTTTCCCAAGATCAATGAAAGCAGTTCTTGTTCTTGTCCCCATTGTTACCGAACTTAGGAACCATAGTCGGCAGCTCGGCGACAACGCCATGATGAGATTGCCTGAGGGTCGGTCCACGCACCACCCCGGCATGAAGCCATTACGGCCATGATGAGATTGTCTGAGGGTCGGTCCACGCACCACCCCGGCATGAAGCCATTACGGCCACGATGAGATTGCCTGAGGGTCGGTCCACGCACCACCCCGGCATGAAGCCATTACGGCCATGATGAGATTGTCTGAGCGACATGCACCACCCCGGCATGAAGCCATTACGGCCATGATGAGATTGCCTGAGGGCCGGTCCACGCACCACCCCGGCATGAAGCCATTACGACCATGATGAGACTGTCTGAGGGTCGGTCCACACACCACCCCGGCATGAAGCCATTACGACCATGATGAGATTGCCTTAGGGTCGGTCCATGCACCACCCAGGCGCGAAGCCATCTCGCCATTATGTTGTGTGCCAAATCATATTTTAAATCAACTATCCTCGGCAAGATCTACTAAAGCCGAACCCAGATACTGCTAGCAAGAAATCAAGCACAACAAAGTAAAGGACACGCCATGATTTCAGAAATAAATTTCCAATTTTATTAATTTGTGAAGTCATTACAACCGACAAACCAAAAGAGAAAATACATCCTCGGCAAAAAAAAAAAAAAAAAACAAAAAAAATTGATTACATCATCACTGCATCACAAATTTTGAGGGTTAGAACCCTCGGGATCGCCGGCCTCAGGTCGACCAGAGCCAGAAGCCTCAGCTGCCTCTATGTGGACATTGATCACCGGGGCCGACGGGCCAGGGAATGACGGGGGATCACAAAGGACTGGTGACCCTCTGTAATCCCCACTGCCTTCAGAGCGGCGCGCCACGCCCTCTCCCAAGCCTTATCTCGGACACGGAAGACCTTTGCCTCATAATAGGCTGTCGCCTGCCTCGCCGCGTCCTCGAAGGCGGCCTTAACTTCCAAGTTTGCCTTGGCCGCGGCTTCTTTTGCCCGTTCCGTTTCGGCCGAGAGGTCGCCCCTCAGCTTATCCACCAAGGCCTCGAGGTCGGCTGCCTTTCTCTTCTCCGCCTCGATCTCGGTTGCGGGTTCCCCAAGCTTGGCCTCGAGCTCTTCTTTCAACTTCTCCGACTGGTTCGCTTTCAGCATGCTCTCCTCCAAGGCAGCCTCCAGCTCCCCTTTCTCCTCGTTGAGCTTGGCCACTAGGGGGCCCTGTTCCTTTAGCCTCTCGCCGACCACTAGTGACTTCTGCACCGTCTGCCGACAAAAATGAAAAATCAATAAACAGCAACCGGAATGAAGTGCTTAGCAAAAAAGTAAAGAATTCAACCCACTTCAAGGCACGAGCACATCAGGGACGCCATCAACCTCGGATCGTCCATCTTTGTCAGACGAGCCATATCCCGCGGTAGAGCGCAAGCGTGTCCGAGCTTCTCCATAACAAGAGAGTTGGCCCTCCTGTGGATGCAGTGCTTCACAGTCACGGGCCTACCCTCGCTCATTAGGAAGCTCGGCTGCCAAGGGTCCAAACCGACTGGTGACGACACTCCACCCGAACTGGTCCTCTCCTCTCTAGGCCTCTTCCTTGGGCGACCCGAGGGCTGAACAGGATTCACCTCAAGCGCGGGCGCCTCTCCTATCAGGCCCTCCCCTGTCGGAATCTCCTCTTCCGCACCGTCATCAACCCTAACGAGTCCCTGGGTAGGAATTTCGGCAGCTTCTGAGATCACTGGCGGAGGGGACTCTGGAGTCTCATCCCCGAGTGCCAGCGCCTCCAAATCCACAAACGTCGGGATCTGAGCCATTCCTTCCTCCAGGTTCGACGAGATGCGGCGCGGTCTTCTCCTGAGGGGAGTCTCCTGTGGCTCCGACTCAGAGCTAGTCGCCCCGGCACCAGACGCAGCGCGACCAGCAGTATCGGTCGCAGCTCTTGAAGGACCTCCCACCTCGAATACAGCAGTAGGCTGGCTCCCACCAGCCTCGGGTTCACTCGCCCTCAGACTGCCCCCTCAAAGCGACTGCGACGACAGCTCGGATCTCTTGTAATATCCGCGGTACTTCGGCTCGTAACCAAGGAGCGCCCAAGTCGCCCTATGCGAAAAGTCAGTGCACCTTTCGATCTTCTCGAGCCACTCCTCGTTCCTCTTCCAGTCGAACTGCCTGGCGAGTCGTTTCCGCTCTCGAGCAGCTGCAAAAATGATCAAACATCAGCTCGACGAAGTGATAAGAGAAGATAATTCTAAAAGAAACAACAATTACTTGGAACGGTTCCAAGGCTACGAGGAACCCTGTACGCTTTGTTGACCCCAGCACCGAACTCTCAGTTCCCCGAAACGCACAGGAGGTCCTCCCCCGCATACTTGTTCGAGTCTTAGAGCGTCGTGATAAAGCCATGTCGGCGGGGTTTGACGCGGAGGTAGTAGTTGTCCTCCTTGGTCTTGCAGATGTCATAAACGTCCTCGATGTCATGGACGCTGATGTCGATTTCTAGCTTCTGATTCAGAGCGGCCGTGCCCACGATGATTTTGTAACCGTTGGGCATTAGCTGGCAGGGATTTATGTTCCAAGTGCTAAGGCAGGCCCTAAGGAGGGGGTCTAAAGGGAACCTAACCCCCACCACCCCCCCCCCTCTCTATGATGGCTATCAGCGGGAAGGGCATCCAGCCTTCCGAGTACCTACGGAGGAAGTAATCCGAAGGATCCGCCGCTCTGACCTGGACGTCATCCGGTATCTGGTACGCCCCTTTTAACCCTTCTATGGCTGCTGGACCCTCTAACCAGTGACTATAGATCCCCATATCTAAAGAAGAAAAAGACTACCCAAAGGGAGAAACCCTAGAGAAAAGGAAGTAAAACTCACAGCCAAAGAGAATGCAAGCGAGGAAGTCTCTCAGGCGCACGTCGCTGCAACTTTTTTTATGTTGGGAAGCTCTGAGAAGGTCCTTTGGAAGCAAGAGATAAAGAAGAGGAAGAAGACGACAGCACCACTATATGTAGAAAAAGAGGCATCGTTTCAGGGCGCCGCTTTCGAAATTCGAAACATCGCGTCTGGTAGTTGTACGCGCCCCCTGCCTGACGGCGCAGTCAACCAGGTGGTGACACGTGGCATCGCCGATCCAGCTTCCATGATGATTGAGGCATGGCATTTATTGCCCTGGGCGGACGAAAGGGTTTCGGATGAAGATCAAACACCAGCGGCTGTCATCAAAGCTAGATCTCTGGCAATGTACCATTATAGCTTCCAACTCCAAAGAGTCCGAGACCCTAAAGGAGTCACAAGCTAAGGGGCAATTGTGTGGGGCAGTTCCTAAGGATTCTAAGATTATGTTAACTACAGCACTAATAGCTTTTCTTATCCGTCCCGGCTGATTGCATATCGCCTGAAACGCCAGCACGCTAGCCGATACCGGTGTTGTGACCTCAATCCAGCTGAGCATGACCTCAGCCACGCGCTTTGACTCCAGTCACGCATTTCGGCTGCAGCTATGAGGACTGACAGCCGATATGGGTGTTGACAACTATCCCCTACCTCCGAGCATGTGGCATGGTGTAAACACGTGCTGATGGGACAGATGTCATCCCAGTCGTTCAAGGTCCTCATCAGAGCTCTGACAAAGCAGCATCCAATGGCTGTAACCATATCAGGGGGAGGCCCAAGAAGGGATCCGATGGGACCTTTGCTACCAATAAGTCAAGACAAGATCAGGCCCAATGTAACTGGCATTTAATGCAATGTGGGCTGTGATGGACTCTCATCAATTACTTTGTGGGCTAATGAGACTTCAGCAGTTAGGTCATCAAGCCCACCACCCAAGATTTTAGGACCTCCTCTCTTATATATACAGAGATAGATTCTAACCCAAGTACGCAGAACAGAACATACATGCACTCTGTATCCCTTCCTCTCTAACCTTAACTCAGTTCCTGCACTAACTAAGGCATCGGAGAGCCCTGCGCTGCCCACAGCAAGGGTCCTCTAACCTTCTTCTATTCCCTTTCAGGTATCAGAAGCAGCTAGCTCTCGACTGTCATTTGGATAAGTCCTGTATGGCACCCCTTCATCTTGTGAGTTACGTTTTTTGCACTTATAATATCATTAACAGCTCATTTATGTGAAACGGATATATTGGCTTAGATTGTGTCACATGCATAACAGAAAAAGACCATGTGTACAAAAGAAGAGACCTGGACCCAAACCTACAGGCCTAAACTTGGATCCAGACCTGGTTATTTTTCAGTTGAGTCTAGTCAGGTCCTGAATCTGATTCAACCCATTTACAGCTACAAAGGGTGATGCCGCGTGGATAGAGTTAGCAATACCGTTAAACACGGATTAGAATAATCGTATGCACTTCTAAGATAGGCTTCTTCAGAGCCTGCAAGACAAAATGTTCTAGATATTAAAGGGGGGGACAATGACAGAAAGTTACCTATAAGAAATGGGTAACCAAATGAGCCTTTTTGACTAGCAAGTTTGATAATGCAGCATTAAATAGTTTCTACTGTTTTTCTCTTTGTCGTTTTCCATTGAATCAATGGTGACACCATCATGTTTGATTTTCCTTGAAAACATTACTATGATTTCTGGAATCCCATCATTTGAACCATCATGTTTGATTTTCCTTGAAAACATTACTATGATTTCTGGAATCCCACCCTTTTTCAAATGAAGAAGGTTGGCCACTTTCTTTAAAATCTCCACAATTTCACACCTTTTAGAGCCCATGTGATGAGTGAATGACTTTTGAAATGATGATCATCGTGGCTCCAATCTCGTGAGCGGACAGTTAATTAAGATCATTATCATGCACACTTGCCATTAGTTTGACTGGTAAGAAATGAAAGTTGGTTGTAACTTTGGCAAAGCTTAAAATTTTAGGCATTTATAACAACTTATTAATTAAAGCTATAAAAACTAAGATCAATTGGGTTGGCACTTATTTATTGCGTCCCAATTCTAATCAACTTAATAAACCCACCTACGAGTTGGTGGAGTCGCATTTTTTTGTTCTTGTATTTGTGTGTTTGCACTTAATGAAAGTTGTGTGTTTGCGCGTTTTCCTATTCTAAACCAGCTCACATTTTCTTTGTGTGCATTTGCGTGTGTTTAGTGGGCAGTACAGCGAGAGTTAGTCTTGCTGGGTCAAATAGGTCATAGATACCCACGTCATAAAAAAACTAAAAAAAAATAAAACAGCTTAATAGGACCCCTTGAGACTTTTTTTTTTTTTTTTTTTTCCCGGTAACCCAGCCAAAAGGGGACCTATGGGAACACGTGGAAATCGAAGCCCACACATGTGGGAAGGCCCTTTCGATGGATTCAATCTTCAACACTGTGAAGAGAAACTTCATGAGTGGCACAATGCTGAAAACAGCATTCAATAAACTTTTTGACATAAAAAATTTTCTAATAAACTTTTTATGTAAAGATTTTTTTAATAAACTTTATGAAGTAATAAGTCAGATTTTATAACCTTGGGATGATGGTGACGAGGTGTACTAGGCAACAATGTAAGATCAAATGTTTGTTGAACTAGGCCTATAATATCATAAGGTGGGCCCCACAGGCCGGCCTGATTCTGGCCCTATTGTAATATGAGCCTTAACAAATTTTATATAATTAGTTATATTATTATTGTATGTTTATGTTAACCAGACCCGGCTATGGGTGCAGTTAATAGGGTTAGAATATTCCAGACCAGATTCCATTTCTAAAATCTCGCACATTTGAGTTCGAAACTGTGACCACAAACGTTTATCATGTGACCCAGATGGTGAACCAAGAGAAAAAAAATTCCCCCTTCTTTGGCTGTTGTTGTTTCCCCCTGGATCTTTTTCTTGTTCCTTTCAAAACTTCCACGACCAGCCATTTCCTCTTAAATCTCCATTTTAGGTTGGAATTTGAGCAATGAAAATCATCACATTCCCTGAATTTCCTAGTTTATAGTCACCTCAATAGATTCTATATTAGATATTCCTAGAAATATTCATCAACCAAAGTTCTGGAGGAAAGTTGACATAGAATACATAGGACCCAACACATAGGAATTCACGGTTAAATGAGGAATTCACGGTTAAATGAGCTTCATACATAAGATCATCAAAGAAGCAATGGGTAAATTAAAATAGTAGGGTAATGGATGGGTATTGATCATTTCACATCATCCCTTCATTCAATTTCTAAGAAGGAAAAGTAATTTGATGGTAAAATATTCACCTACCGACTTCATTTTTAACTACTAATTGGATATGTTTATGCAGCTGATTTTTGATGAAAAGCATAAACAAAAGTTAAAGCTTCCAATAGGAGGTGCGAGGAAATCCATTTCCTTGGATTGCTTCTGTCTGGGGTGGTTAGTTACCAGTTGGGGCTCATGAGGAAATCTGTTTCCTGGGTTGGGAAACCCGTTCGTGCAGCCCAGTGTTCCACAAACATTCCCAAGAGAAATGTTTTTTTTTTTTTTTCAAATCTTCTGTTCAGCTATTCTGAGAGGACATCACAACCCTTGACACCATCAACCCTTCCAATCCTTCCTGTCCCTATGATTAGTGTTCGTAACGTAGCCCAAATTCATCCCAAAGTGGTCTGAACTTGGGTCAAATCCTTTTTTCCCAACAAAGAAAAAGGACTTGGGTCAAACCCACAAAGCAGCCATTGAAATCAAAGCGATAGCCACACTCAACGGAGGGAAGCAAGTGGCAACAAGCAATGAAGGCATATAAAATCAACATGGCCATTAGCATGTTGGATCAGTGTTGGGGTCCAAGAATGGGACTTGACCATGTATAGGAAGGCCTGTTCACACCACCAAAACGTGGGATCGATAGCCATAGACAAATAGTCATCAAACAGATAACAATGTAAAACCAGAGTTGGCGAGAACAACATCTTACCTAAGTGGTAAGAAGAGTTAGTTCTCACTTAACTGTCTAAGGTTCGAGCTCTACGATGCCACTTTCCTTCACCCGAGGACAATAGTTGACTCGAGATTATCGGCTAATCAAGTGGACTTGAGCTCAGTTCCGTTGCCTCTAGGCCATGCTCTGCCTAACCCTTGCTCAGCTTGTTTACACTTTATACTCAAGATAAAATGTCCTCCAAATATCACAATTAAGCAGTTGCATGTAACCTGGACAAGATCATACAAGCAGTTGTCTAATTCTACTTATTTGATGACATGACATGTGCAAATAAACCTAACATTAATTAACACAAAGTTGGACAGCACATACATATTGTAACAATACATTCGGCATGCAAAGCTAGCCGCGTCATCTGTCACAGACCCGAAACCCGGGTGTCTAGAAAACAAGAAAACTAGGTCCAAGAAAAACAACAACAATAATAATAATTCAAATGGATTGGAGAGTAGTAGGATGGCAGCCCAGTTCATTCAGCAGCAGTTCACGTCCGTTGAATTGTTGTATGGGTCTCGCATTTGATCTTGCATACTGCCAACAAATTTATCATCAATCAAATTACAATTTCATGGGCCCAATAACCTCATTTAATATAATACTCGCATCGTATGAACATTCTAAGGCCACGTTCATAAGACACATGGGCTGGGCCGATACTAGTCGACGACGAAAAACTGCATTCGACCCATACATTCTATAGGCCTCACATGAATTTTAGACCCAACCAGCTCCTAAAGATTTGGCCATTTGTGCTGAATTTATTTGGATGACACCTAGTTGTGTTTACAAAAAAACATAGGCTCAAGCCTATACTAGGCTGGCTCAGCTCATAATTAGTCAAGTTGACTTGACATGCTGTAGGGCCCATCGAATGAGGTTTAGCCAGACCAAGTCTAAGCCTAAACTCATTATTACCCTGACCACTTGACCCTCGATTTAACATGATTTTGGGTCGAGCCTGATTTTCAATATTGTAAACAGAGTACGATCCAAAGGATCCAATATTTTTAAAACCCACCAACTCTAGTCACTACAGCCATGTCTCACCGAGTTTCTTGTTAAACTCGCCCTACTTGACATTGGGTTGGGTCAACATCGACTCAGCCCATCGAGTCAATTCTGGTCGAGAGTGTTAGAACCAATGTAAAGGAACTACAAAGTAGAAACTCACATCATGTACAGCATCCCTGAGCTTCTTCACTTGATCAAATGAAACTGGCCTAATACATGGCTGAGACAATGAAATAAATAGTGAGACTTGGAATCTGTAAAAAGTTAACAAATGGGATTTTTGACCAAACAGAGTTCAATAAGTTGAGTGCAGTTCTGTACCTCTTTGAGTACTGTCCAAACAACACCTTCAGTGCAGGGAGGAGTAGTAAGAGAACCCACGTATCAGTAGTATTCCCTACCACCATCCATTATTAAATCGTATGGGTCAACCACACCTGCTACAGTCTCATTTACATTGCCATCGGCTAGGACGTCCAAGGGGGCCCTCAACTGAAAGAACAACATGCATCATATAGGTGAGAAAGATGTCAACCTAGCTAGGTCTGTAAATGGTTCCATAGTTTAAAAGGCTTGAGTAGTTCTGGCTTGGCTGAGTTTACATCACTGGAATGGCATCAATTAAACCGATGAGTTAAGTCAAAACTCGGTCATATTCACACAAGTTAACTCAACGCCCTTCCAAGTCAGTTTGACTCATCAACCCGTTGCATGATTGATCCTCCTTGGCGATTTTGCAATGTGCGCGCGGAGACAATTTCTATATGTCCTCTATTATTGTTGGACACACGGAGACGGTCTGATGGATCAAACCAACTTGAGCCAATCTTCTCTCTACAGACAAAGCTTTACTTCTCATCAATAGATAAAAGCATAGTTCTATCACATGCATCAAATGTTGAGGCTTGTGCTACATTCATGGGGGGAAATATTTGTCTTTCAAGAGGTATAAAGTGATAACTGTGGGAAATAATTTAAATGGTTAGTTTATTAATTTCTTTTAAACTTTAATCTTGCTTGGTTGATTTCAACAACCGGGAAAGTAAAGTCCTAACCGCCAAAGATTTTTAATTTATAAAACACAAGTAATCTGGTTATTTTATATGACAATCATTATTTTCTCATTTCATTTCAAATTACATTACGACATGAAAACAAACACATTTAGTTTATGATTTTACATTTACTTTATATTACTTTCTAAATAAATTATTCAAGCACCACCTGAGGGTCAACAGTAGAACAATGGTAGAAGCATACCTTCTCAAGGAATAGGTCTTCTCTAAGGAAGATTTCATCAATTTTATAAAGAGCTCCAACTACAGCTATCTTTCCATCCAAGCTTTGATGTACCATGTGCACCTCTAGGTCTAACCTGTAATTCATGTAATTTCATTATTATTATGCATATGATTTTGGCGTTTTTTCTGTTACGTTGGGGACTCGAACTTATACACTCTAACTCACACAAGCTTGTGATTTCTATAATTTTTTTTCTTTTTTTTCTTTTTTTCTTCTTTCCCTTCTTTTTTTTTTTATTTATTTATTTATTTTTTGTGTGGTATGTGTGTGTTGGGTTGGGGGGGGGCGGGGTGTGCAAGGTGAAAAATACCAAAACACAATTTCAGAGCACTGGTTTTTCAGATTTCTGGGGGTGGCCCTGGCGATCTCCAGCCCCTCTCTAATTCCACCCTTGCTCATCCATCAATGGTGGTGGTTTTGGTGGGCCTACAGGTTATTGAAGTTTTTATAAAGCTTTTCTTAGATGAGGAGAAAATATGGAGAACTATAAAGATGAAGATTTCTATATATTCTAGAAGTATAAATTAAGGAGATTCTCCATTTTCTCTTCCCTTTCTCCCCATCCAAACAAAGCCTTTCTCTACATATTCTCAGCCATCGATCTCTCTGAAGTTTGTAGTTTGCCATGTTGTGCAAAACTAATAGTCAATCTTTCTCCACTTGTGTAGATATCCCGCTTGTGCTAAATCTAAGCTGCAATCTCAGCTATATATATTCGTTATATTTATGGCAACAAATCAAGGGGTTAGGATGATCGAATAGGCTTGAGATTTTCCCTACAAGTACAAGTAGGGCCCATCGAGAAACTTTCGGTAGTACATCGAGAACTTTCGGTAACACCCCCCCCCCCCTACAGGTACAAGTAGGGCCCATCGAGAACTTTCGGTAACCACCCCCCCACCCCCAAAAAAAAAAAAAAAAAAACAATAAATAAATAAATAAAAACACACAAAAAAAAGAAAGCACCTATCCCTTGATTGGTGGGGCCTTAGCTCGGCCTCACAACGAAGTGGGTGCAAGTCAAGGTGAGCAAGATAAAGGTGCACGGGGGATCCGGACTCTATATATATACCTGAAAATTGTTGATGAAGGAGAAGGACAAAAGAAAATAGAAGAAATGGCTCACCTATGACCATTGACAATATGCTCAGAAGGTGAGTGCCAATGACATTGCATAAGCTCATAATCAGTTCCATCAATGTGAAGTGATCCAGCATAATTGACCCATTTCAACTGTTTTACATCAAAAGGAACAAGATCCGAATGAATATGAGATTGTGGGGGCTGTAATAATATTAACAATTGATAACAAGGCTATGTTTGGTTGGTTGGCAACCTTCCGTGTCACCCGGCTGTTAATGATAGATCTCTGGATATGTCACTCTTCTCACTTGTGGAGGCTTCTTTTTCCACATGTGTGGGCCCTCCTTCACATGGTGTGGGCTTTCTCTTCCCACTTGTGAGGGCTCCCTTGGATCCCAACACCCTTGACTTGAGTACCAATAATAATAATACTAATAATAATAATAATAATTATTATTATTATTATTATTATTACTATTATAGAATCCATACAAAGTGGAGAGCGCCAAGATATGGGAGGGAGGGACATAAAAATTTGAGAAGAGAGAACTGAAAAATGATTGGCATATACCTGAAAAAAGTGGTAGAGAAATGATCCCATCCTACTTCCATTATGATGATGACAGCAGCGTTAATAATGATCTAACTACCGCAAAGCCACTTTGTTTAATCTAAATTGTTCAAACACATATTTTCTAGGTTTAAGCATTGCCCTCATACACTAAAATATATATATATATATATATATGACTTCTAGCTGCGGAAAAAATCACTTTTAGTGGCTGTTCTTTCCCGTTGCTAAAGGTCATTTTTAGTTGCAAAAAACTTTTACCATTAAAACCATCCCAAAAGTTTAGACAGCCGGTTTTGAAGCAAAAACGGCACTTTTAGTGGTGAAAAAAAAAAAGCACCCACTACTTGAAGCGGTTTTTTCCTACTACTACAAGTCATATTTTTTGTATTATATATTTCTTCAATTGGATTTATGTGTGTTGTTGAAAAATCGTGTAAGAAAAAAACATATATTTTACACTTATCAATCTAACAATATATACTGTTCTAATTGAAGTGAAATTCGGCTAGTTCTAAGACGTGTGATTTGAATGATCCCGATCAAACAATAGTAGGCTATGCAGGAATTAAATCTGATTGCAGCTGCTGTCAACACTATACTCATGGAAGAATATTGGGATCGTTTCTCTATACTATATATACAAGAATATATATTTATGATCCTTTTCCTCTCATTTCTCTCATTTAAATACCTCCCTTAAAAGAAGAAAAGGAAGAATAATTAAAAACCCTTTTAGCCTTATATGAAGATATTAGCTAGGGCAACTCTCTTCACTTTGTTTTACCATGATGTCATGCCCCCTATTCAAGAGTGTTGCATTTGCAGCCATATAGCTTGTCTGTAGCCTCCCTAATGGCCTCGCATCTACCCATCCATCCCGTAAATTTATTGGAGACTGCCTAGTTCCATTTTTACAAATAGTCCAGTTCTCATTAAGATCTCCCCAGTGCTCTGGTCCCTTGCCACTGTCCTCTAGGTAATCCCAATCTCTCTCATCATCTGTTCCAACAAATGAAATTTTTTGTGTAACATTAGAGACTAACAAAACCAATCAACCTCACAAAAGTGAAGAATAACAACAGCAAGATGATAGAAATAAATTTACTATGATTAGACAACTCATACCATATTCTTCTGAAGTGCTTAGAGGTGAACGAGAGATAACAAGGAGAATCAGTAGAGCACATAAGAAGAAACTCTTCATGTTTCTCTTTTTTATGGAGAGAGATAGATTGGAAATGAAAGGATGGAGAAATGTTGGGGAGCAACGAAAGCTTAAATAGACCTGAAAATCCAAAACCCCAGAAGAAAACCGTCCTGGAAATTGCTTTTCAAAGACAGAATCTTATAGTAGTTGGTAGCATCTATTGAATCAAGAACATGCAAAATAAACAGTTGAATAAATTATTCTAATCTTTTATATTAAAAGTCCTCATATAATGGTTCAATCATCGAACGAGTAATCTTTTAATTATAAGCAATTCATATAAAATTAAGTTTTAAAATGTTGTGACCTGTGTTGTGCTTGTCGGAAGAAAAGCCAATGCTAGAATATTGAGGATGAAAAGAGACCGGTTGGACTGGATCACTTCTCTTCTGACCTATGTATCACAAGGATTTTCATGTGATGAATTTTGATGAACAGGACAAGTAATCTAATGTGTTGTCTATTGTTATTAACTGCAGAAAATTTATGGTAAACATTCATTTCTTGTTAAATAAATGGGGGGAGGTGAGTCAGGTGACATAGGAAGTAACGTCTTATTCAACAACTTCTTATAAGCTCACAATTTTTTTTTAATCTTTAACATTAAGATCGTGTCTTGTCACATGCATTACCATGTGAAGGAAGGAAGCTGGAGTTGGCAAGGAGATAGACTTTCACCTGGATCACAAGGAGATGTAACAAAGGCGATAAGACCAATGTAACAAAGGCGATAAGGCAAGGAGATAAACTTTCAAATTAATAGCTCTTCTTATTCCTTATGTGATGGGTCATTGTCCACATGAAAAATACTTTGGCTCCATTGAAACTATAAACACACAACTTTTCAAAGCTATGGAGAGAGAGAGAGAGAGGGGGGGTGCCCTTGGTTTTTTAAGCTTTAGGATACTATTGAACCTAATATAATGACAAATTCCTGACATTATGTCTCACCATAATTTAATGGTTGAGTGGAGGAGAGCTATCAAATGCGGATCATAAAATGTCACTATACTATGTGTTTAAACCGGGGATGTTATTTCATCTTTTTTCCTCTATGACCTACTACATAAAATAGCTAAAGATTTGAATCATAAATTAATAAAAGGTCTTGAAAAGCATTTTTCCATGATGAAGTTTAATTAGAATTATCATAGGGTTTCTAAATTATCACAAACCTCTAAGTTTCTTTCTTAAGAAGTCTCTTTACATAATTGATGATGGCAGCTAATTTGAAGGGGATTGGTCCCCTGCTATTGATCATCTAGTTATGGACATGAGTCTGTAAGTAAGAGTGTATGGGTGGGAGTTCCAAAGGTAGAGAGAAAAACAAGACGGTGATTGATAATTTGACAAGCTTGAATTTAAGTACTCTAGAGAAATCTATGAATGTCATTATAATTTCTTTAGGGGTCATTTGCCTAGTACACGAGATAGGAAAGTTGGTTTTACATATGAAAATATGACATAAGTACATGTCACATATGCAAATGTTACACGCGTGAAACACATTATTATGTTGTCAAAATCATTATTTTCACATGAGCGAATGAGCGTTTTCAACAATTTTAGATGTATTTGTTTTTTTTTAATTTTTACACAAGTTTCTCAAAATCAATGAATGAAGAGATGAAACCTAACATCCTGTTATTTTCTATTAATACAAGAATATTGAACGGTGTGGGTCATGAATTAGGGCCGACAAAAGTCTAAAAAATTAAATATATAGGTTGAAACTTTTTCACAAATTACTTAAAACTTATGAAAATTTAAGATAATCAACTACAAGATCATATGAGACTTATTAGATCAATTAATAAATTGAATAGTTTGGATTACAAATATGAGGCCCATAAAAATTAAAAATAAAATAAAATAAAGGGTGTTTATGGGCCTCATAAGAATGCAATCGCTACGTAAGACATTGTACTAGCACCTCTTTAAAAGAGGGGTGTGTATTGTTTTCTCACCTGTACAGGCGTGAAACTGGCCTATTTTTTTCACCTCTGATGCGTATGCACCACACGGGCAAATGAATACAAACAGATGCAATGATTCATAACTATAACTTGTAGGGAACATTTACGTGTGTAACTGACTACAAACAAACGATCCCAAAAAGTGCATGCATGGAAGAAACAATAGTGTATATATATAGGAAAATTTTCTCCAGCTCATGCGCTCCACTATTGGGAGCATGCATCTGGACCATCACCATATATATGCAAAGCATCCCACCCAAATCTCATTGGGTCAGTGGTCAGGTGCATAGGAGAAATCATTTGTGCATACATATATAATAAGGTTGCAATGTTGATGAACTAGTGCGAGGGAACATCCCAATGAAAAAGTAACGAGGGGAGTCACGAATAGCTCCAAAGACCAATGGGGTTAGACTGGAGATGAGTGGGACACAGAAGTTACAAAACCAACCTTAGCTAAGTAAAAAATAAAAAATTTAATGATTAGTATCATTAATTTTTTTAGTTAACCATTTCTATCAAAAAATTGATGCACGGTAGAAGCTATAAAGAATACAAAATCCATCAAAAGTCAAAGAACTAATTCAAGGGATTAATTCAAGGGATGTGATATATTCCATCAAGAGTCAAAGGCATCATTCAAGGGATTGAGATTTCTGTACCGGAAATTAATCCCACTGATTGTATATCTTGTAATTTTATTACTATTCATGGTAAGCTAATCCCTGCAATCATGTAAATTAGAACCTATATAATGGGCAATACAATCATACATACCTCACCTCGAATTTGGTAAGATCACACAAATTAATATTGAGTTTGGTTTTTCTATTATGGTATCAGAGCTGAAGGTTACGCTGTAATCTCAAGAAAATATCATTTGAATCCCACCATCCAGCCACTATACTGGTCGCTGGACAATATTCATCACCACTTCAATTGGCCGGTTTCTTCCTAACAGCCAACTTCTTCTGATTGTCAAGAGGGGATTGATTCGAATCAATACCCTTCTTCTAAACCTACACTCGAGTCAGATTGGAGTTAGGTTTTTGTTCCTGGCACAAAGACTCACATCAGCATAACAAGCAAAGTTGTTGAAGTTTTGCAGTCTGATCAAGTGCAAAGGTCAGTACACAGGATACCCACATTCCTTTTAATGGCTTTCAGTCAAACATCAAAATATCCCTATCCTTCAACATTGAATGTAGGGAATTTTGTAACTATCCGGTTGACACAAACAAATTTTTTGTTGTGGAAAACCCAAGTGATGGGTCTAATTGAAAGCCAAGAAATGTATGGCTTTATCAATGGTGAATATCCCATGCCAGATAAATATGTACTTTTACCAGATGATGACTCAGCTGAAAAAAGTGTTAGATTATATGGACTCAATCCATCATATGATGTAATAAACTGATTAATTTCTTTATTTATCAATAATACCATGCTTTCCTTTCATGAGATGAATGGTGTTTTATTACATAATGCACATGACCAATACATATGACATAAATGGTTCATGAGATGAACCGGGTCCCATTAGTATATTAGATGTGATATATGTGTATGGATGAGATCCACACACAGGAGACATTTGTCACAAATCTTATACTTAAACTTCTTCACAACCGGTGATGAGACTGAGCATCTCATCTGATAAAGTTGCAGCGCTTCGATCACTAAGAAATAGTATGATTTGTCTCGATCATCAGAATGTAAGATTCTGGATCACGGTGCTGGTACATTGGATGTATTGAAGGACCATGAGAAGCACCTTATGGAATACTGTCTCTAGTTTAAGGTTTGCTCTCATAATTCCCTAACAATAGGCTCTCAATCCTGAGACATTGATGAACTCAAGTTTCTATCTATTCATTTGCTTTGAGTCACCAATGAGTGAGGCCAACTGTAGGTCAACACCTCGGTATCTTGGGTACGTGGTAGTAGGACTGTGGGAACATCCAATTGTCAAAATGGAATCTATCTATATTATCCCCTTGTGCCAATTAATGGATTTATCATTAGTAAGTGCGCACCCATCTCGATTAAGAGTTAATTGGATGGTACTGATGATCACTATGATTAATTGGGGCTCAAGGATAATAAGATGTGGATTTAAATTGGCAAGACAGTATTAGTCCAGTTAATCCATGGATATTGATAGAGGGGTTTAATTGTGGTAATCGGGAAGTTTAGGGTCTTCATTGTAATTTATTCCTAAGACTGGAGTGCAATTGCATTTATATAGTGGTATTATTTGCAATTAACTGTGGGCCCAGATTGCACATGAGATGTGGGGTCACGTGTCCCAGTTGGAGCCAGCTTTCTATGGAATCCCTAGTGGTCCCCACGCTAGCCCAAGTTATTAGAAAGATACTAATCCTACTAGAACTCTAAGATGAAGGAATTAGGAAGTTACTATTTCTATTTGAAGTTGGACTTCTAATAGTGGTAATAGTAAGGTTACTATTTTGTGTAGAAGTAAGACTTCTATTTCAATTAGTACAAGAGAAGGAGATTGCTTAATGCTATAAAAGGAGTAACAAAGGGCTGGGATAGATACAATCTTTAGAAAAACGTCCAGCCCCCTTTGTGCAAGAGTTGCACATACTTCTCTTCTCCTTCTAGTTCTCTTATAGTTTCGTTTAGAGCTTCTAGTTGTTTTCTGTAGGAGATCCCACCCATCTCCTATAGAGAAGAGATCTGGTACGGGTCATAGCGTGGAAGGCTAAGAGGGCTTGGAGATCCAAAGTTGTTTTCTTCTTCATCAAAGCATAACCGGACAGCAAAGGTATAATCTGTTTCTCTATCTTTTGTAGATTATATTTGCATGGTGTTGCTTGTATTAATACTGTACATGGTATATGAGTATGAGGGATTGCATCCTGGATATGGTTAATGGCCTTATGGGCGTTTGATCCCTGATTCAAGTGGGTCAAAAGTTTTGAAATCGCATCCACGAGGCCCACCTATTTCTAACAAAAAGCATGGGTGAAAATCCTGAATACACTACTTGGAGACGCTCAGATCGACTTCTCCGAGGGTGGATAACCCGAACTCTTTCAGAGGAAGTTCTTAATCTTGTTGTGGAACTTGAGACATCATCTGAGGTTTGGGCTGCTCTTGTTGATTCATTTGCTCAAGAATCTCAAGAAAGAGAATTCTACTTACTTCAAAAATTGCAATTTCATCGTAAGGGATCTTCAACTATCTCTGAATATCTACAGATTTTCAAAAATATCTGTGATGATTTGAGTGCTATTGGCAAGCCTTTGACTCGTAACAAAGTCTTTGCTCTTCTAAACGGACTAGGACCTGGTTATGAGTCCTTTGTTAGTACTTATCTTCGTCCCCCTATACCATCTTACAAAGAGATCGTGCCCCTCTTACAAGGACATGAAACGATGAGGTCCATTCACACTATTGAGAGTTCTGGGGGAACAAACCAGCATATGGCCTTCTATGGTCAGCGATCTCAAGGATAGGGGAATAACAAAAATTATAAGAAGGGTAGTCAAGGACATTTCAACTCCAAGGGTCGTGGGTTCACCCAATTTGGTCAACAACCCAACGATGGAAATAACTCCCAAAACTTTCAGGGAGATAATTCATTTCCCAAACAAAATCATAATGTTGTGGCCAATAAGAATGAACGATCCAATCAACCACGCCAGGAAAAGCAAAAAGGTTCAATATGTCAAATCTGCAACAAGCCTAATCACACTGCACTGCGATGCTGGAATCGCTTTAACCAGACCTATCAACCTGAGGATACATCTCAAGCATTGGCTGCTATGACTCTTGCTGATCACCAAGATAATGCTTGGTTTCCAGACACTGGTGCATCAGCTCACATGACCGCTGATACTGGTAAGCTTCAAACATTTAAACGTTATTTTGGTCCTGAGAAAATAATGGTTGGAAATGGTGATATATTGGATATTACTCATATTGGCAACAGTGTTTTATCATTGGGTAATAACAATTTTGAATTGAAAAATGTGTTAGTTGTCCCTAACATTAAGAAGAACCTTTTGTCTGTTAGTCAAATGACTATAGACCATCCTTATAACTTTGAGTTCTCACATGATGGGTTTGTGATAAAGAACTGGGAAACAGGGAGAATAGTTGCAGCGGGAAATAGGTGTGGCGGTCTATATGCACTACAGCCAAACGAAGGAATTGCTTTATTCTCAACTCGATTCCAAAATGCAAGCGATGATGTATGGCATCAACGACTTGGACACCCACATATGCAGGTTATTAATCATTTGAAGAAAAATAAACTTATCATCAGCAGAGACAACAATAAAGTTGGGAGTTTATGTAGTAGTTGTCAGTTGGGAAAGGCTTGTCGTTTACCATTTGTTTTATCTGATGATTTTTGTGATGAACCCATTGCAAAAATTCATTGTGATCTTTGGGGGCCAGCCCCGGTCCTCTCTTTCCAAAGATTTAGATATTATGTGATTTTTATTGATGAATGCACTCGTTTTAGTTGGTTCTTTCCACTTAAGAATAAATCTGATTTCTATGATTGCTTCGTCAACTTTCACAAGTATCTTCAAAATCAATTTGATAAAAAGATAAGGATTTTTCAATCAAATGGTGGAGGAGAGTTCAGTGCACACACTTTCCAATCTTATTTAAAAGATCATGGTATTAAACATCAAATGTCATGTCCTAAGACGCCGGAGTAAAATGGACTTGCTGAAAGGAAGCATCGCAATATTACAGAGTTGGGTCTTACTATGCTCTTTCATAGTCACATACCTAAAAGATTTTGGGTTGAAGGTTTTGGGACAGCTGTGTGGCTCATTAATAGGCTGCCCACACGTACATTGGAAATGAAAAGTCCTTATGAGTGCTTACTAGGAAAACAACCAGATTATACATCGTTGCGAGTTTTTGGTACACGTTGTTTTCCTTATCTAAGGGACTATGGGAAATCAAAATTTGACCCCAGATCATTACCATGCATTTTCTTGGGGTATAGTGAATTCTATAAAGGATACAGATGTTATTATCCTCCAACAGGCAGGGTGTATCTCTCCCGCCATGTGGTATTTGATGAGATAACATATCCATTCCGTACACCAGGATCTCTTTTTACTAATGCAAGTGTTAATGGTGAGATTACCACATTTTCTGAGTGGGTTACAGGTGCACCAAATTCAACATCTTCATTGAAGACTAACTATTGTGGGCCACAATCCAACACTACAGCACCCATCATCACCCCTCTTCCTCAAGTGGTTGATGATCCAAATTCCATTGGCACTTCTGACTTTACTACAGTAACAGCAACTGTTCCTGAGCTAGAACAATCCCAGCCCATTGAAATAGAATCATCTCAGGCCGTTGAAATAGAATCATCTCAGCCCACGATTGTGCATGTGAATGGGTCAAATCTTCTTCAGCCTTCGAACATTTCTTTGGATGATAATACATCGCTCTTCGATGAACATATTGAAGAAACTGTGTCTCACACACCACCTGCCATGTCCAACACAAATGAAGGATCATCATGTGAATCTGAGCACACTACTGCATTAAGGTCTCCAATGATGACACGGGCCCAAACTGGTATTACTAAGCCTAATCCAAAGTACTTTTCATCTGATTATGCTCTCATGGCTAATAATATTACCTCTGAGTCTACAAGGCTTGAATCTATACCAATTGAACCAAAGAATGTTCGTGCGGCTTTAAAAGATCCGAGCTGGTCTCAAGCCATGAGAGATGAACTAAAGGCCCTGGCTGAAAATTCTACTTGGGAACTTGTACCAAGAACACCAAATATGAACGTTGTTGGGTGTAAATGGGTATTCAAAACAAAGTTGCATGCTAATAGAAGTCTTGAAAGACTAAAGGCACGCCTAGTAGCCAAGGGCTACACCCAAATCCCAGGAATTGACTTTGTGGAGACTTTTTCTCCTGTAATAAGACCTACCACTATTCGGATAGTTTTAACTTTTGCATTGGCACATAAATGGGATATTCGACAGCTTGATGTTAAAAATGCATTTCTGAATGGTCATCTTGTTGAACCAGTGTTCATGGAACAACCACCCAGCTTTAAGGACCAAGGGAGACCAGATTATGTATGTAGACTTACACGTGCTATATATGGACTTCGTCAAGCACCACGGGCATGGTTTGATCGTTTTAGCCTCTTTCTTTTATCTGTAGGGTTCTTTTACAGCACAGCTGACCCATCTCTCTTTGTGTGTCATAACACATATGGTACCCTACTACTTTTGTTGTATGTTGATGACATCATTCTTACAGGTAATAATCCTGCATTATTGAATTGCCTTATTCAACGTCTCAACATGGAGTTTGCAATGAAGGACTTGGGCTATCTTCATTACTTTCTCGGGATTGAGGTGCAACGATTTTCTGGTGGTATTTTTCTCAATCAAGCTAAATATGCCTCTGATCTCTTGGACCAAGCCCAAATGCGATGTTGCAAGCCAATTTCAACACCCATGGTCACCAAGCTACGGGCACCACTTGATGATGCTCTATTTCATGATCCTCAATTTTTCAGAAGTATTGTTGGAGGTCTGCAATACTTAACGTTTACTAGACCAGAATTATCTTTTAGTGTGAACTATGTGTGTCAACATATGCAAAGCCCAACAAACTTTCATTTTCAGCTAGTGAAACGCATTCTTCGCTATGTCCAAGGGACCATTGAGTATGGCATTCATCTATTATCCAGCAACACTCTTGATCTATATGGATTTAGTGATGCAGACTAGGCTGGATGTCCCATCACTAGACGGTCTACAACTGGATTTTGTGTGTTCATTGGTGGAAATTGTATTTCTTGGAGTGCTAAGAAGCAACCAACAATATCTCGCTCTAGCACTGAAGCGGAGTATCGGGCTCTTGCATCTACGGCAGTTGAGCTCACATGGATCTCGTATATTTTACGAGATATTGGTCTTCACCTCTTTCAACCCTCAATTTTATTTTGTGTTAATGTGTCGGCACTTCACATGACCATCAATCCAGTCTTTCATGCAAGGACAACATATTGAGGTTGATTATCATTTTGTTAGAGAAAAGGTGGCCCTTGGATCTCTTATTACTCGATTTG
Source organism: Camphora micrantha (assembly GCA_003546025.1). Lineage (NCBI taxonomy): Eukaryota > Viridiplantae > Streptophyta > Magnoliopsida > Laurales > Lauraceae > Camphora > Camphora micrantha. The sequence continues at coordinate 8,293,705 of QPKB01000001.1, read as the reverse complement.
TCTCTTCTAGCAATCAAGTTGCTGATGTATTCACTAAACCATTATCTCGGCAGTCATTTGAGATATTTCGCACCAAACTGGGTCTTTGGCTCCCACCACGGCCCAGTTTGAAGGAGGGTATAAAGAATACAAAATCCATCAAAAGTCAAAGAACTAATTCAAGGGATTAATTCAAGGGATGTGATATATTCCATCAAGAGTCAAAGGCATCATTCAAGGGATTGAGATTTCTGTACCGGAAATTAATCCCACTGATTGTATATCTTGTAATTTTATTACTATTCATGGTAAGCTAATCCCTGCAATCATGTAAATTAGAACCTATATAATGGGCAATACAATCATACATACCTCACCTCGAATTTGGTGAGATCACACAAATTAATATTGAGTTTGGTTTTTCTATTAGAAGCATCATAAATACTTTTCATCCTTTTTAAGTGGAGTATGATTTTTCGTAATATGTTTGGATGGCGGGGTTCTCAATTTTCAGAGCAAAAGAAAAGGTACCACGAGGGTTGAACTATTGTCTGAATGCTTCTCATGGGCTCCCCGGGTGGACTCTCATGTGGGGCTCCCCTACAGTCAAGCCAATCTTAGATTAGGGAGGTGGGTATCATTTCAATATTTTCATATACTATTTTTTGCAACAATATAACATCAAATGTTTGTCAATTTAGTGGTAACTAGGGCTATAATATCATTAAGATGGGCCCCACATGCCGGCCCAATTCTGGGTGGGCCCTAGCGATTCCTGTCCATACCAAATGTGTATTTAGCATATGACATATCATTAGTTATACTATTATATTATATGTCGATGTTAACCAGACCCGGCTATGGGTGCAGTTAATAGGGTTAGAATATTCCAGACCAGATTCCATTTATGAAATCTCGCACATTTGAGTTCGAAACTGTGACCACAAACGTTTAGCATGTGACCCAGATGGTGAACCAAGAGAAAAAAAAATTCCCCTTCTTTGGCTGTTATTGTTTCCTCCTTGATCTTTTTCTTGTTCCTTTCAAAACTTCCCCGAGCAACCATTTCCTTTTAAATTTCCATTTGAGCAATGAAAATCATCACATTCCCTGAATTTCCTAGTTTATAGCCACCCCAATAGATTCTATATTAGATATTCCTAGAAATATTCATCAACCAACGCTCTTGAGGAAAGTTGACATAGAATACATATGACCCAACACATAGGAATTCACGGTTAAATGAGCTTCATACATAAGAACATCAAAAAAGCAATGGGTAAATTAATAGCTCTTCTTATTCCTTATGTGATGGGTCATTGTCCACATGAAAAATACATTGGCTCCATTGAATACATAGGACCCAACACATAGGGATTCAATTTCTAAGAAGGATTCACGGTTAACTGAGGAAGGGGTAAATTAAAATAGTAAGGTCATGGATGGGTATTCATTTCATATCATCCCTTCATTTAATTTCTAAAAATAAAAGGTAATTTGATGGTAAAATATTCACCTTCCGTCTTCATTCTTAACTACTAAGGGTACGTTTATGCAGCTGATTTTTAATGAAAAGCAGAAACAAAAGTTAAAGCCTCCAATAGGAGGTGCGAGGAAATTCATTTCCTTGGATTGCTTCTGTCAGGGGTGGTTAGTTACCAGTTGGGGCTATTATATATTCCTTGCTAATGAGGACATCCGTTTCATGTGGGAAACCCATTTGTGCAGCCCAATGTTACACATGCATTCTCAAGAGAAAAGTGTTTTGTTGTTGTTGTTGTTGTTGTTGTTGTTGTTGTTGTGTGTGTGTTCACCTGTTCTGAGAGGACATCACAACCCTTGACACCATCAACCCCTTCCAATCCTTCCTGCCCCTACAATTAGTGTTCTTCACGTAGCCCAAATTCATCCCAAAGTGGTCTGAACTTGGATCAAACCATTTTTTCCCAACAAAAAAAAAGAAAAAGACTTGGGTCAAACCCACAAATCAGCCATTAAAATCAAAGCCACAACCACTCTCAACGGAGGGAACCAAGTGGCAATAAGCAATGAAGGCATATAAAATCAACATGGCCATTAGCATGTTGGATCAGTGTCGGGGTCCAAGAATGGGACTTGACCATGTATAGGAAGCCTGTTCACACCACCAAAACGCAGGATAGCCATAGACAAATAGCCATCAAACAGATAACAATGTAAAACCAGAGTTGCCAAGAACGACATCTTATCGCAGTGGTAAAAGGAGTCTGTCTCTCACTTGATCGTCCAAAGTTCGAGCTCTAAGATGTCACTTTCCCTCACCCGAGAGCAATAGTTGACTCGAGATTGTCGGCTAATCAAGTGGACTTGAGCTCAGTTCCCTTTGCCTCTAGGGCCATGCTCTGCCTAACCCTTGCTCAGCTTAATTATCTTGTTTACACTTTACACTCAAGATAAAATGTCCTCCAAATATCACAATTAAGCAGTTACATGTAACATGGACAAGATCATACCGGCCATTGTCTAATTTTATTTATTTGATGACATGAAATATGCAAATAAACCTAACATTATTTAATACTAGGCTAGGCAGCACATACATACTGTAAGAATACATTCGGCTTGCAAAGCTAACCGGGTCATCTATCACAGACCCGAAACCCGGGTGTCTATAAAACAAGCAAACTAGGTCCAATAACAACAACAATAATAATAATTCAAATGGATTGGAGAGTCGTAGAATCGGGGCTCGGTTCATTCAGCAGCAGTTCACGTCCGTTGAATTGTTGTATGGGTCTCGCATTTGATCTTGCATACTGCCAACAAATTTATCATCAATCAAATTACAATTTCATGGGCCCAATAACCTCATCTAATATAATACTCGCATCGTATGAACATTCTAAGGCCACGTTCATAAGACACATGGGCTGGGCCGATACTAGTCGGCGACGAATAACTGCATTCGACCCATACATTCTATAGGCCTCACATGAATTTTAGAACCAACCAGCTCCTAAAGATTTGGCCATTTGTGCTGATTTTATATGGATGACACCTAGTTCTGTTTACAAAAAAACATAGGCCCAGAGACATAGCATTAGAACTAAATGGTCATGGCTCAAGCCTATACTGGGCTGCCTCAGCTCTACTCAGTTAAGTTGACTTGACATGCTGTTTGGCCCATCGAATGAGGTTTAGCCGGACCAAGTCTAAGCGTAAACTCATACTTACCCTGACTACTTGACTCTCAATTTAACATGATTTTGGGTGAGTCAGATTTTCAATATTGTAAACAGAGTAGGATCCAATTTTTTAAAACCCAAAACATGTATGGGTCAAGACCCGCCAATTCGAGTGGCTACAACCATGTCTCGCCAAGTTTCTTGTCAAATTGGGTCAAACTCGCCCTACTTGACATTGAGTTGGGTCAACATCGATTCAGCCCATCGAGTCAATTCTGGTCGAGTGTTAGAACGAGTGTAGGACCATCCTAATTCCTTGTGGTGGTTTAAAGGTACCACAAAGTAGAAACTCACATCATGTACAGCATCCCTGAGCTTCTTCACTTGATCAAATGAAACTGGCCTAATACATGGCTGAGACAATGAAACAAATAGTTAAGACTTGTAATCTGCAAAAAGTTAACAAATGGAATTTTTGACCAAACAGAGTTCAATAAGTTGAGTGCAGTTCTGTACCTCTTTTAGTACTGTCCAAACAACATCTTCAGTGCAGGGAGGGGTAGTAAGAGAACCCATGTATCTGTAGTATTCCCCACCACCATCCATTATTAAATGGTATGGGTCAACCACACCTACTACAGTCTCATTTACATTGCCATCGGCTAGGACGTCCAAGGGGGCCCTCAACTGAAAGAACAACATGCATCATATTTGTGAGAAAGATGTCAAACTAGCTAGGTCTGTAAATGGTTCCATAGTTTAAAGTTCTGGCTTGGCTGAGTTGACATCACTGGAATGGCATCAATTAAACCGATGAGTTAACTCAAAACTCGGTCATATTCACACAAGTTAACTCAACGCCCTTCCAAGTCTTTTCGACAAATCAAGTTCAGAAAAATTGGCCTAGAGAGGTTAATGTGTTGGTTAAGGCATTAGATTTGACAAGTTTAGACCCAATGGGTTGGACTCAAGTCCACAGCTCAGAGCCTATAGACTAGAGATGAAAATGGGTCCTCCAAAACCCATTTGATCCAAACCCAAATTTGGAAAACAGCAAAATTTGGACCATTTTTTGTTTAGGTCCGGGTCCTAGGTCCATGGGGTTTATTCCCAAGGATTCAAGAGGACTCAAATTTCCAAACTCTACCACGTTATATTTTATATAAAAATATAAATGTACTCGGACCTCAATTCTGGTGTAGGTTCAGGTCCAGGCCTTTAAATTAGATTAAAGTACGGCCAAAAGTTTGAACCCTGGTCTGAATCGGGTCGGGCTTTGGGTCCATGTATACGGTGGACCTCACCAAATCCTACCCCTTTTAATCACTCACTACAAGAGACCTAAAAACCATATTCATATAGCATGCTTTGAATTATGTATCAGGTATGATTAAGTGCATAACTAAACATGGATATAGACTCTTAGTTTTAAAAATAAAAATGGTTTTAGCCGATAATGTTTTAATTGCATTACACAAAAAAAAAAAAAAAAAAATTGCATTGCACCATGAATCAGCTAGAGTTACAACCCCACAGCTCATACTATAGAAAGGATTGGCTCAAGTCAGTTTGACTCATCAACCCGTTGCATGATTGATCCTTAAAAATTTCTCCTTGGCGATTTTGCAATTTGTGGAGACAATTTCTCTATGTCCTCTATTGTTGTTGGACACACGGAGGCGGTCTGATGGATCAAACCAACTTGAGCCAATCTTCTCTATACAGACAAAGTTTTACTTCTCATCAATAGATAAAAGCATAGTTCTATCACAGGCATCAAATGTTGAGGCTTGTGCTGCATTCATGGGGGCCAATACTTGTCTTTCAAGAGGTATAAAGTGATAACTATGGGAAATAATTTTACTCTTGTTTGGTTGATTTCAACAACTGGGAAAGTAAAGGCCAAACCGCCTTGTAAAACACAAGTAACCTGGTTATTTTATATACCAATCATTATTTTCTCATTTCATTTCAAATTACATTACGAAATGAAAACAAACACAAAAATATAATTTGACATTTACTTTACATTACTTTTTAAATAAATTATTCAAGCACCACCTTAGAGTCAACAGTAGAACAGTGGTAGAAGCATACCTCCCTAAGGAATGGGTCTTCTCTAAGGAAGATTTCATCAATTTTATAAAGAATTCCAACTACAGCTATCTTTCCATCCAAGCTTTGATGTACCATGTGCACCTCTAGGTCGAACCTGGAACATTCATGTAATTTCATTATCAGCATGCATATCATTTTGGCCTTTTTCTGCTACATTGGGAACTCGAACTTACACACTCTTAACTCATTCGGGTTTGAGATTTCTATAACCTTTTTCTTTGAGGCGTGGGTTTGTTGTTTATGAAAAAAAATATAAGATTTTCTATAACATTGGGGTAGGGATTTTAAATTATTTTAGGGGCCAAGGTGAAAAATGCCAAAACAAAATTTTAGAGAACTTGTTTTTCAGATTTCTGGGTGTGGCCCTGGCTACCCCCAGCCCCTCTCTAATTCCACCGCTGCTTATCCATCAATGGTGGTGGTTTTGGTGGGCCTACAGGTTATTAAAGGTTTTATAAAGCTCTTCTTAGATGAGGAGAAAATATGGAGAACTATAAAGATGAAGATTTCTATATATTCTAGAAGTATAAATTAAGGGAAATTCTCCATTTTCTCTTCCCTTTCTCCCCCATCCAAACAAAGCCTTTCTCTACATATTCTCAGCCATCAATCTCTCTGAAGTTTGCCATGTTCTGCAAGACTAATAGTCAATCTTTCTCCATTATCAAGGGGTTAGAATGATCCCCCCACCCACCCCCCACCACCACACCCCCTCCCCCCCCCACCGGACCCCGATTGTTGGGGCCCTAGCTGGTATGTGCAAGGTGAGCAAGATAAAGGTGCACGGGGATCATATACCTGAAAAGGAGTGTTGATGAAGGACAAAAGAAAAATAGAAGAAATGGCTCACCTATGACCGTTGACGATATGCTCAGAAGGTGAGTGCCAGTGACATTGTTTAAGCTCATAATCAATTCCATCGATGTGAAGTGATCCAGCATAATTGACCCATTGCAACTGTTTTACATCAAAAGGAACAAGAAATTTAATGATGGGACAAATTTTCTCTTAAACATTAAGCAATCGATGGAATTTAAGAAGGTGGGGGATGTAATAATATTAACAATTGATAACAAGGGGCTGCTTGGTTGGTCGGTAACCCTGCGTGTCACCCGGCTGCCAAGGACAAATCCCTGGATATGTCACTCTTCTCACTTGTGCAGGCTTCTCTTTCCACATGTGAGTCCTCCTTTTCAAGGTGTGGGCTTTCTCTTTCCACTTACGTGGGCTCTCTTGAATCCCAACACTTGGCTTGGGTACCAATAATTATTATTATCATTATTGTTATAAAATCCATACAAAGTGGAGAGCGCGGAAGATATGGGAGGGAGGGACAAAACAAGTGTAAAAGAGAGAACTGAAACATGATTAGCATATACTTGAAAAAATTGGGAAAAATCAGTTTCACTGCTTCCATTATGATAATGACAACAGCGTTAATTATGATATAACTAGGGCAAAGCCGGCCACTTTGTTTGATCCAAATTGTTCAAACACATATTTTCTAAGTTTAAGCATTGCCCTCATACACAAAATTCGCTTTTAGCGGCAGTTCTTTCCCGCTGCTAAAAGTGATTTTTAGTGGCAAAAAAAATTCATCGTTAAAACCACCCCAAAAGTTTAGACGGTGGGTTTTGAAGCAAAAACGACACTTACAGTGGTGAAAACAAAAACAAAAATATATATAAAAAAAAAAAAAAAACAGCTACCATAAGTAGTTTTTTCTTTCCGCTACAAGTCACGTTTTTTATAGTGTATATGTTTCTTCAATTGAATTTATATGCGTTGTTGAATGATCGAGTAAGAAAAATACATATATATTACACTTATCAATTTAACAATATATACTACTCCAATTGAATTGAAATTCGGCTAGTTCTAAGATGTGTGATTTGAAAGATCCGGATCAAACAATATTAGGCTCCATAGGAGTTAAATCTGATTACAGCTGCTGCCAACACTATATATACCAATGGTGTTTTACGACAAAAAAAAATAATGGAAGAATATATATTGGGATCGTTTCTCTATACTATATATACAAGAATATATATTTAAGATCCTTTCCCTCTCATTTCTTTCAATTAAAAACCGCCCTTAAAAGAAGAAAAGGAAGAATAAATAAAAGCCCTTTTAGCCTTATATAATTAAAAACTCTCTTCACTTTGTTTTACCATGATGTCATGCCCCCTATTCAAGAGTGTTGCATTTGCAGGATTATAACTTGTCTGTAGCCTCCCTAATGGCCTCTTATCTACCCATCCATCCCGTAGATTTATTGGAGACTGCCTAGTTCCATTTTTACAAATGGTCCAGTTCTCATTAAGATCTCCCCAGTGCTCTGGTCCCTTGCCACTGTCCTCTAGGTAATCCCACTCGCTCTCATCATCTGTTTCAACAAATAAAATTTTTGTAACGTTAAGAGTAGCAAAACCAATCAACCATACAAAAGTGATCAATAACAACAGAAAGATGATAGAAATAGATTAACTGTGATTAGATAGACAGCTCATTACCATATTCTTGTGAAGTGGTTAGAGGTGAATGAGAGACAGCAAGGAGAATCAGGAGAGCACAGAAGAAGAAACTCTTCATGTTTCTCTTTTTTTATGGGGATAGATTGGAAATGAAAGGATGGAGAAATGTTGAGGGAGCAAAAGAAAGCTTAAATAGACCTGAAAATCAAAAACCCCTGAAGAAAATCGTGCTGGAAATTGCATTTCAAAGTCAGAATCTTAGAGTAGTTGGTAGCATCCGTTTATTGAAAAAAAAATCCATTGAAAATAGAACGTGCAAAATAAACAGTTGAATAAATTATTCTAGTCTTTTTATGTCGAAAGTCCTCATATAATGGTTCGATCATAAAACAAGTAATCTTTTAATATAAAATTAAGTTTTAAAATGTTCTGAACTATATTGTACTTGCCAATGCTAGAATATTGATATAATTAGGGTGAGGATGAAAAGAACGATGTAGCCTTCATATCCAACCATCCATCAGGTTTACAAAGATACTGAAAGGTGGTCCTACAAGGTGATTTGAACTGCAATGATGGTCTCACCATGTTGGACTGGATCACTTCTCTTCTGACCTATATATCACAAGGGTTTTCATGTGATGAATTTTGATGAACAGGACAAGTAATCTAATGTGTTGTCTATTGTAATTAACTGCAAAAAATTTCTGGTAAACATTCATTTCTTGTTAAATAAATGGGGGGAGGTGACATAGGAAGTAATGTCTTATTCAACATCATCTTATAAGCTCACAATTTTTTAAGTCTTTAACATTAATAGCTCATTAAGATCGTGACTTGTCACATGCATTACACAAGACGACGATGTGAAGGAAAGAAGCTGGAGGCGGCAAGGAGATAGACTTTCACATGGATCACGAGGAGATGTAACAAGGTGATAGGACCAATGTATCAAAGACGGTAAGGCAAGGAGATAAACTTTCATATTAATAGCTCTTCAATTTCCTAATGTGATGGGTCATTGTCCACATGAAAACTACTTTGGCTCCATTGAAATTAGAAACATAAGTTTTTAAAGCTATGGAGAGAGAGAGAGAGAGAGAGAGAGAGAGAGAGAGGAGAGAGAGAGAGAGTCATTGTCCACATGAAAACTACTTTGGCTCCATTAAAATTAGGAACATAAGTTTTTAAAGCTATGGAGAGAGGGAGAGAGAGAGAGAGAGAGAGAGAGAGAGAGAGAGAGAGAGAGAGAGAGAAAGCGCCCTTGGTTTTTTGAAGCTTTAGGATAATATTGAACTTAATAAAATGACAAATACGGACATTATGTCTCATGATAATTTAATCATTGAGTGGACAAGAGCTATCAAATGCGGATTCTAAAATGTCACAATACAATGTGCTTAAACCGGGGATGGTATCATCTTTTTTCCTTTATGACCTACTACAGAAAATAGATAAAGATTAGAATCATAAATTAATAAAAGATCTTGAAATGCATTTTTCCATGATGAAGTTTAGAATTATCGTAGGGTTTCTAAATTATCACAATCCTCTAAGTTTCGTTCTTAAGAAGTCTCTTTACATAATTGATGATGGCGGCTAATTTGAAGGGAATTGGTCATTTACTATATATTTCTCATCCAGTTAGGGACATGAGTTTGTGAGTAAAAATGTGCAAGTACGAGTCCTATGGTAGATAAAAGAAATAGGACGGTGATTGATAGTTTGACCAGCATGAATTTAAATACTCTAGAGAAATTTATGAATGTTATTATAAATTTTTTATAGTTCATTTGCCTTGTACACATAATTGGAAAATAGGTTTTACATATGAAGATATTACATATGTAAATGTCACATATGCAAATGTTACACGCTTGAAACACATTATTATGTTGTCAAAATCATTATTTTCACATGAGAAAATCAGTATATTCAACAATTTCAGATGTATTTGGACTTTTTACGTTTTTTCACAAGTTTTTCAAAATCAATGAAGATTTATTTTATTTTATTTTTGCTTAAAGGGTAAAATGTATAATAAAAAAAAAAAGATTACAAAGGCTCAAAGAACCCCCAGATGAACATGACATGAAACCTAACATCCTGCTATTTTCTATTAATACAAGAATATTGAACGGTGTGGGCCAAGAATTAGGGTCCACATAAGTTCAGAAAATTAGTTTTATAGATTGAGACTTCTTCACAAATTACTTAAAACTCATTAAGATTTAAGATAATCAACTACAAAATCATAGAATTTATTAGACCAATAAACAAATTGAACAGTTTGGATTACATATTGGAGGCCCACGAGAATAAAAATATAAAGGGTGTTTATGGGCTCCATAAGAATGCAATCGCTACGTAAGACATTGTACTAAGCGTCTCTTTAAAATAAGGGTGTAAATTGTATTCTCACCTATACAGGTGTGAAACTGGCCTATTTTTTCACCCCTCATGCACCACATGGGCAAATGAATACAAACAGATGCAATGATTCAAAACTATTACTTGTAGGGACCATTTACGTGAGTAACTGACTACAAACAAACGATCCCAGTGCATGCATAGAAGAAACAATAGCATATATAGGAAAATTTTCTCCAGCTCAAGCGCTCCAGTATTGGAGCATGCATCTGGACCATCACCATATGCGGGGCACCAAATCCAAATTTCATTGGGTCAATCATTTGTGCATACATACTAAGGTTGATGAAGTAGCTAGTGCGAGGGAACATCCCAATGAAAAAGTAACAAGGGGAGTCACGAATAGCTCCAAAGGCTAATGGGGTTACAGTGGAGATGAGTGGGACACAGAAGTTACAAAACCAACCTTAGATAAATAAGAAAAAGATTTAATCATTAGTATTATTAAGTTTATTAGCTAACCATAGCTACCAAAACCTCGAGATATGGTAGAAGCATCATAAATATTTTTCCTCCCCTAAGGTGGAGCCCGACTTTTCTAAACATGTTCGGGTGGCGGAGTGAGTACGTATTTCTCAGAGCAACAGAAAAGGTATCACTAGGGTTGTGCTATTGTCTGAATGCTTCTCATGGGCTCCCCACGTGGACTCTCAAGTAGGGCTCCCCTACAGTCAAGCCAATCTTACATTAGGAAGGTGGGTGGTCGAAAGATCTAGATGAGACCTATATGTGTGTAAAATCTCCTGTGGGATCATTACAAATCCATGACCCTCAAGTATAAAGTTTTAAGGTTTCATTTTTTTTTTGTAGGGGTTTCGATCCAGCGGTGAGCAATATCAGGATGGTTGCATTATGACTGCTGATGAGGAAGATAATAAGGTTGAATGATATTCATCATTACAGTAGTATTTGGATATGGATGTCGATCTTAGGCTTCAGACTACTCATAAGTATCAGTGGTGTCTTAAAAATATATCAAACACAACATATTTTCATTAACCCAAATAGAAAATATTGCAATAAATATTTAGAAAAGTCTGTAAAGATGATTTTTAATGGTATTGTGTGTGTGTGTGTGTGTGTGTGTGGTGGGGGGGGGGGGGGGGGGTTGGCGCGGGATAATATTATTTACTCATTTGAAATTACTTTATTTCCTGCAGGATTTTTTCCATAATATCTTGAGAGAAAACCAAAAAATGAAAAATATTCCTCAGGAACAATATTTATGACTATCCACAAACAATTTCCTAGAATGATATTTATGAAAATACTTTGGACCTGGTCCCAAACTATCAACCCTAAACTTGGACCCAGACTTGGCTATTTTTTTAGTCGAGTATAGCCGGGACCCATATCCAATCTGGCATTGTGGGAACAGTTAGCAATATACTGTAAAGCATGGATGAGACTAATTAGCTGCACTTCTGTGATAGGCTTCTTCAGACCATGTAAAAAGAAAGGTGCAAGATGTAAAAAGTCCAAAACACTCATAAGGACAATTATTGAAGGGTATCAGAAATGGGTACCAAATGCAACTTTTTGACTAGCAAGTATGAAAATGCAGCCTGAAATAGTCTTTATTTTACTTTTCTTTCTTTTGTATTTCACCATTAAATCAACGTAACAGCATCATGTTTGATTCTCATTGAAAACATGTCTATGATTTCTGCTATCCTACCCTTTTTCAACGAGGGAGGTTGGGGATTTTTTTCTGACTAACCTCGATTCACACCATTAGCCCATGTGATGAGTGAAAATGACTTTCAAATGGTGATCACTGTGGGATCGATCCTGCTGTGGACGTACACTTGCCATTAGTTGAACGGTGAGAAATGAAAGTTAGGAGTAGGTTTGGCAACACTCTCCATCTTAGGCATGTAAAACAAGTTATTAATTAAAGCTATGAAACTGAGATCAACTGGGTTGATATTTGTTTCGAGCGTCCCAATTCTAATCAGCTTAATAGGGGCACTTTAGACCGATTCAATCATCAACAGTGTAAAGTATTAACAAATACTTATGGGTAGGACCATCCTAAAACAGCCTTAGATAAAAACTTGAGGAGTATTTTATAAGAAAAATTTCGGAATTTGGCCATCTCTCGCGAAGGGTCCCCGCAAATTGTACAGCACAAACGGGGTCCGTCAAGCCCTCTTTGGGTTTTTTTTTTTTTTTTTTTTTTTTTTTAATGATGTAGGTTGTGACACTAGCGTCACTCTACGCAGTTTTTTTTAAAACATATAACTCCTTTTGTTTCTTCTTTCTCTTATTTTTTTTTTTCCCTTCTCCCGCCTATTTCTCTATCTCCCCCACTCCATTATCTTCATATCATCTTTGAAAAATAGTATCACGTGCTTTATAAAAAGATTACTGCTAACCGACATACAATTCATTTCTTTCCTCTTTTTATATTCCCAAGATTTATCTTGAAAAGTAAAAGATACGGAAATGGAAAAAAATTACAGATACAACATGGAATAATGATTCCAATAACAATCTTATGCCCATACATTATCATGTAGAGCTTACCCTTAACCCATGAATCCATCCACAAGAAAACGAGAGAGAGAAAGACTGCTCGGCGGGATAAACCTATAATCGCAGCTTTTCGTAGATATGCATAGTGGTAAACCAATATTAGCAGCTTTTTCCTGATATGAATAGTGGTAAACCTATATTCGCAGCTTTTTCCGCCAATATGAATAGTGGTAAACCTGTGTTCGCAGCTTTTTCGCCGATATGAATAGTAGTAAACCTGTATTAGAATATTGAAAAACTTGCATTCGCAGTTTTTCCGCCGAAATGGATAGTGTAGCTTTTATGCTGACCAAGGGTTGGGTGAGAAATGAAGTGGGGGCTATCGAGAAATATGAAGGAGATCAGGAAGAAGAAGATGTGAGGAATGACGCCAATTTTTCCTGTGCGATGCTATCGTTGTTCAGAAAAAAAGTACAAAAATAAAAATAAAAAAAGTAGCGAGAAGACCAAGTTAGTTTTATACAATCTTCGGGACGTTTCGAGAGGACTGGCCAAATTCTGAAATTTTTTTCATAAAATCCTCTAAAAACTTTGACATTCTTAGACTATGGTTATTCATCCTCCAATAATTGTTATTTCAATATTTTCATCTAGTATTTTTGGCAAGAATATAACAACAAATGTTTGTTAATTTAGTGGTAACTAGGCCTATAATATCATAAAGTGGGCCCCGCAGGCCGGCCCGATTCTGGGTGGGCCCTAGCGATTCCTGCCCATACCTAATGTGTACTTAACAAATAATATATCATTAGTTATATTATTATAGTATATGTATATGTTAACCCGACCTGACCTCGCTATGGGTGCAGGTAATAGGGTTAGCTACCATATTCCATTTCTATAATCTCCACATTTGAGTATGAAACTAAGACTACAAACGTTTATCATGTGGTCCAGATGGTCAACCAAGAGATTTGGTTTTTCCTCTTTGTATTTTCCTGTTGACGTTTTAATCCTTCCTTTCTGATATAAAACTATAAATCCTTGAGAGAGAGAGAGAGATTCCTTTGTATGATAAAATACTTGTTTCTAACAGGTGGCCCAGATCAGTGGTCTCCGAGCAGTTTGCTCTACGCTTCCCATACGTTATTAGGGTTGAGAAAAAATGATGGGCTTAGAATGTACGATTTAAGAGGTTAAAGAAGATTCCTAATCTCCAAAAATTCCTTGTTTGTTATTTAGTGAAAATTTCTCGTAGTCACAACTTCCACTACCAACCAAAAACTGATACACTAATTATATCATGGCATTCGCTGAAATTTCCAGTTCATAGCCACCGCCTTAAATTCTGTCTTAGATATTCCTAGAATTCATCTCTGCCAAAGCTCAGGAGTGAAGTTCAAAGAAATTTTGCCGCTGTCAAGTTCGCTAACATAGAATACAACCAATTCAACACATAGGAATTCACTGTTGAATGAGCCCGACATTTAAGATTATCAAAGAGATAAGAGATGAAGGATATAAGATAGCAATGCAAATAAAATCTTAACTTTCTTAAAACTTCAATTACTATGGGTGATTGCTGGACATTGATTTCCCATCACCCCTAAGATCTCTTTTTTTCTAGTATTCAATTTCCTCAAAAGCACATGCAGTTAGCTCGATACTTACTTTTTCAGATGGAATTCCCACTGCCAAGCACCAGACCAAAACACCCAGTGGCACTCCACCTACAATCCATCCGGGTAGAGCATAAAACAGTACACCACCGGACAGTCACAGAACTCAAATTTGACATCCATCCAAATAGAGTTGGGAGAGCTTGGCACCGATAAAGACTTGTCGGCCATTAAGTAAATAGTTAGGAAGCTTTTTTCTTAGGGAGGGGGCGTGGGTGGGGATTTTTTTAGACATCTTCTCTTCTTCCATCCTCATGCACTCGTGAGGAAGGGAGCGGGGAAATCCATGCGAGGGGTGCCCTTTTTCTTTCCAGTAAGGAAACCGGTTTCCTGGGTGGGATACACCAACATGCACAAAAAGAAACACTTTTACTGATCCTCAATTCTGAGAGGAAATCCAGCACAATCCCTGCCATCATCAACCCTTACCAATCCTGTGGTCAGTTTGCAGCATCTCCCAAAGTGGTGGTTATAGCATTCAAGGGTTTTATAGCAAGTCAACCAAAGTCAATCTTCAAAACATATATTTTGCTTTTGTACTTCATTGCTCATGCATTTTTGTCCATCACAAATGAATTCAGCATTATCAAACTTCTTTTTTTTTTAGGAAACATTAAAAAACATTAGTAACTACTTGTGTGATGTTAGGAATTACACAAGCCCATTACCCAGCATCAACAGGAGAAGCCCTGCTAACTTTTAAAAAAGTAATTATCAAGTTCCAATTAAATAAATAATTGGATCCAGTTAAAACCCCACCACAGCTCTACCCTCCATTGCTAAGGGGAGATTTAAGTTCATATCAAATCATGAACCATCCGACCTCCAAAATGCATCCTTAGCGGCTGCTGGTGGTGTTGCTGCTCGGCACTGTGCCTAAGCCCCAAAGTAAGTGACACTGCCCCAAGTCCTACATTTTCCATCCCACCACAGTAAGGCACAAAACCGATCAGGCCCCCATCCACAGTTGATGGTATCTGATACTCATCAACTCTCGTCCGCTTATCCAAATGCCAGAGCTCCGGGTTCTGCCTGCCTTCTGTGTTAATCACAGGGTAGGCCGTAGAACATTCAGATTGTTTGTCAGAGACTGCATTGTTTGTTTGAATGTCCACATCTCCATTGTCAGCAAACGCCCTTCTATCATTTTTCACAGAATTGAGATCAACCCCTGCAGTCCCTTTTGTTTCGAGCATGTGTATCTCCTCAACCATGGGCTTCCACAATCGCACCCGAGCATTGATGAACCAGTTTGAAACCTGCATGAAGAAATTCACATATTCAAGCAGGGAGCATTGGTGCATAATTTCCAACTGTCCACACTTTACCATTATCAAACGTAACAAAATTATCAACTCACTACTATGTGCCCACAGAATTAATACCTAGCGCATTGATCATATGCAGCACTGGATCAGTTTACACGGCCAACTTAAACAAATGTCAGTTCAACAATAGTAGGAATCACGTGATGGACAAGGTTGGCCAAGTTTGAAAAAGGATTTGAGAAATGCTTGGCTGGAGCATGCCATAACAAGAGTAAATGAAAAATGAATAGAGCATGCAATGATGTTGAAATCACCTGATTTCGCGAGAGACCCGTTTGAGTTGCTAACATATGCTTGTCTGTGTCAGTTGGATACCTGTAGAAATGCACCCATCACAATCATGAATACACGCTCGAACACATTGCAAATACAATAGACTGATCACAACATGCACCCAACAAGCAATAGGGAACATCAAGCAATGCTTTTCACACGTGACATTTACACTCCCACATAAGCAAAAGGAAATGTTAAGTGTTGAAATCAGAAACTCACGGATGAAGAAAATGCTCAAATAGCCAGGCCCTCAGAATGGAAACTGCTCGTTCGGGAAGGCCTCTTTGAGGTCTCCAGATGTGCTGCTGATGTTGGTCTAAGAAGCTGAGACTTTCACTTGTCTTTTGCTTCCGAAAACCTTGATCAATGAACTTCAGCCTCGGCATTATTTCACCCTTACTTGTACCAGCAGACATGAGCTCCTCTCCTAATGCCTTGCCAATGCGTAGAAGCTGATCAGAGATGGCATGTTTAAGGCATCTGAAGTGCTTCGAGACAGCCTTTAAAGCCAAAGAGGTGTAGGGTGTTGCAGCGCTAAGTCCCGCTACTGATTCAAATGAGGATATCACCATTTGCATCTGCTGATGGTATTGCTTGTACCGACTGCATACCTTTGATCATGGGGATAGAATGAATCAATAAATAAATACTATTAAAAAGTAACTAACTACCAAATATGCATATATATCTTCATATGAAAATGATTAACGGGAGAAACGATAACAAGGATATGAAAACAGAGACATGATGTAAATGTAAAATAAGTTTCAATATCATCTCACATCTGAATCAGCTGGTGAGGAACATAGTATATTCAGATCTCTTCTAAAACAATCCAATTTGGAGGAACAATTGATCATTCAGTGACTAAATAATTCATTCATGAGTCTGACAGAACTTTAGCCAACAAAAGATGTGAACTATATAATAGATTTTATGCAACTAGAGTCGCCCAGGTCTTTTGTATGTACAAGTGAAGTCAATTTTGGGACAAGAATAAGATTGATGGATGAGTTTTTTATATGGACAAGAATGTGATTGAAGGGATGAGTTTGTAGAAAGCCAAGATTTTTTCCATATTGAAGAAAAGCCAAGACTTGTTTTTCCATATTGAAGAAGCCTTTCACTTCTGATGGTGGTGCCATCAAAATGCCTCATGCAAGGTAAGGGTGTAAGCTCTACATATAACCCCATTCACTTTCCTCTCTATAGTCGATATGGGACTCCGGGGCGTCACATAACTGCCCACATTGAACAGAAGAAAAACATAAGAATGGATGGCTAGGACCTCACATTCAGCTCTCCTTTGAATGCACAACAGAAAAGTACAGATCATT
The DNA here is from genome assembly GCA_003546025.1 of Camphora micrantha. NCBI lineage: Eukaryota > Viridiplantae > Streptophyta > Magnoliopsida > Laurales > Lauraceae > Camphora > Camphora micrantha. The sequence goes on along the minus strand of QPKB01000001.1, from coordinate 8,276,439 downwards.
GTATATTTCCTCAACATACATTGCAATTTGCAGCTGTCAAAATTTGCATGGTTAGTGTATAAATTAGAAAAGCAACACAGTACAATACAATATATACATTGAAAAATTCAAGATCAAGAAAACAGAAAAGCAAGATCGATAAAGACCGTGAATGAAGTAGCAAGGAAAGAATAGACTACAGAGTTACAGGAAACATGTCCTCGTATAAGCCTGAGTGGAACAAGAGAATTCAAAAGCCGGCCCAAGATACATGATATACGGTTGCATGTGATGATGACAAATGCACCTGAACAAACTGAAGGCTGCGTTTGCCAATACAAAAGCAATGTGAAAACCTATCATAGTGACTAAGTGAGCGAACAAAAGCAACGAAAAGCTTTAAATGCACTGCCTTGTAATCACACCAAGCGCACTGATTGCTAGGCCAGTACTTCACAGCAATTCACATTACTTCTACAATAACTAGAAGATACACAACCAAAGTAGTTTCCACATACCCTTTTACGAAGTGTAACCAAATCATATATTCTAACAAAACCTACACAGCAAAAGGCAAATATAGCTATCCGAAAACAAAAATCTCTTGCAATTAGAAAATATGCCTCTCAAACTGAACTGCATTCACAACGCCTTGTTCGAGACCTCCCAATTTTCTTCTCCTGTTTCTGGCTACATCTATTCATGTATAAGTTGAAACAAAATAACAAATAAGAGATTTCAAATTCTTCAATCACACTGCCGTAAGCACATAGCTTGGTCACCTTCAAAGAGTGTTCAACGTCTTCAGAATACAACTAATTTCATGTGGTTGGAGACAGCCTAGAAGTTGGAACTGGTGTGAAACAATATGTTAATCCAAGTGTCGTGGGTTATGTCAAATTTGGTAAAAACCAACCACATCAGCACCCACTTTTTGCCAGTTTGTAGGTCAAGCTCCCGACCTTCTTAAATGGTTTCTGCCACATTGTAAAAGTTCAAAAGGCTGGCACTGAACCAACATTTGTTTGAGACAGATCATCTACTCGCCTAATCCATAACCTCCACAGCATGGAATGTTCAGAGCAATTAATTAATTGCAGAATAGGTATCCATGGGAGCTACCTTCCTGGCGTCTCATGCTGAAACACATCAGCCTTGCTCAATTTCATTTTGGGCCATTCTTTTTTCATGCTGGACAAACAAAGATACAGATGGCAGATATTCAACCATTGTAAAGGTCTAGATGAAGATATTCTTGGGCTCCTCAATGAATGCCTCATTTGTATTCACATGGTTGGGAGCATACTCCAATCTTATATGGGTATTGTGTGTTTCGCATAAGGCTGCAATATTTGCATTTTGCTTGTCGGAAACACACTCCCATTTATGTGGGTATTCTGTGGTTTGCATAAGGTGCAGCCTCGTCAAATTGAATGGAAAAACACACAATCCTAAAACTCAACACCAAAGATCAAAGAAGAAGAACAATCAAGAGATGAAGGGGGGAGAAATTAACTTCATTCAAAGATAAAACATTACAAGTATAACATAGGCCATGATGCAGAACAGGCCACAAGTAGTCCCACCCAAGTAGTTTAGGAATTTTTTTATAGTAGTAGGCTTCTAATTTTTATTGTAATTAGAATCAGGTTACCAAAGGTTTTCAATTTATTTAGTTTCCTAGTTTAATCATATTTCTTAGGCTCCAAGTAGTTTTGTTTCCTATCTATATGGCATTGTAGAGATGAAAATCTTAGACTTGGTTATCAAATAGAATTATTGTGGAGTTCTTCCCTCAAAGAGATGTGTCCTCGAGTTAAAGTCTCTACGGACACTGCTAGACTTCGGACACATGCTTCAGCAACCACACAAGCCCTAACCCAAGGGTGTGCGTCAGGCCACCACTTGCACAAGATATATACTACTTGTTGATATAACTTCACACTCCTCTCAACTTGCTTAAATGTTTCATGGACATCGCTGTGAAGGGATTAGCACATGCAAATATATAGGTGATTGAGAAAATTGGTAGCATAAAGAGATGGTTGTATGGAAAAAGAAAGTAATTAGTGGAGGATCATGAGAAACATAAGAATGCCAAATGGGATTAAAGAAATGTATGGGAAGTGTAAGATTGGTATATGGAGAAATGGATAGGAGTAATGAAGTATATGGGAAGTGTGGTATTTTGCATAGAAAAGAGAATGGGAGCAATTACCCATATGGGAAGTGTATGTTCAGTGTATGGGAATTTGTATGAAGGTAATGACTTGGTGAGGGTAATGATAAGTTGAGTGGAGATAAGTTAAGAGAGAGAGACTTGTGCTGGCCTCAATGTGTGAGTGGGACCTATGCACAAAAGACCAAAATACCTCAACCCAAAATTACATAAATAACCTCACCACAGCAGACGAAGACGAAGAAGAAACAAGAAGAAGAAGACGAAACAAAGAATATTCAAGAAAATGCACTAAAAGGAATAAGTTTGATTAGTGTTCGAGAAGTTTAATCAAGGCTAGAGGCCCTAAAAACTAGTCACAATTTGAAGCAACTGCACAGGCGTGCTCAGGTCCTATGGTGCAGAGATACGGATTACGGATGCAAAAACGAGGATTGAGGCTACAACTCTACACTTTAGAAAATGTAGGACCCAGATATGAATTCGAATATGGCTGTCCTAATTTTTTCTATAAAACATTTGAAATAATGAACTAATCATTATTCACATTCCTAACACTTCTTCTGTTTAGAAGTAAGAAAATTAATGGAACTATATGAAATAACAGACTTATTAAATAGGACTGTTCCATAGAAGTATTGGCGCAATATTAAGTGCCAATAGAAGCATCGTGAAGGGTCCAACACAGAAAAGCTGGGCATACAAAGTGTATCATAGCTCTGGTCATATAGCTTCTTGGGACAGATTTAGCAAATGGGTTAATGGGTTGATTGTTCATTGTACTAAAAAAAAAAAATCTAATGCACGTCTTACAGTCAGAAATTTGTTAATTTTGTGCAAATTGTGCATCCACTCAAGGGTATGGTTATTTGTACAGTGGAGAATGGACTAATCAGAAAGAAGCACGACCCATGACATCCTCTGTCCTTACAACCTCCCCAGCATTAGTTTAGTCTTCAGAGCTTTCTTCACAAGTCCAATCTATAAGATGCACCAAGTCCTTCAACATCCATGCAGTCGCAGTAATAAAATCAATCCCTCGCTTAGGTTACAGACATCTATAATTCCACCTTTAAAACTCAAGTTTGCAGTAGATAATGGTAAACTACGTAAATAACCTTAAAAAAAAACAAAATAGTAGATTCAGTTCGAAAATCCAACAAAATTACATACAAGATGACCGCATGAGTTTATATTTTCCAACTAAGCCTTAGTAAGAAACATCAGAAAATAGATAGCAGATCTCTTACAGTAACTCCATTTTTTTTATCAGCAATAGTAAATTATATTGAAGGAGGGACAAGTCCCATATATAAACATTTAACAGACGCTAGGTATCCAGAATAATCACCGAAAATTTCATGATATGAGTCCTCTAAATTTAAGCACACTAATAACAAGACTACTAAAAATTTCGAATAACCCAATCTTATCAAAACCAAACCCAATCTATAACCAGCAAAATCAGTTATCTCTAACACCCTCCCACAATCTCATAGTCCTTCCTTTGGAAGAATCCACGATTATCAATAAAATAACAAAACCCTAAAAATAAATGACAAATATTTGGCAAAAACGATCAAGCTGGCGATCACCGTCACTCAGTAGAGTTCATCACTGTTGCAACCTGCTCCGTTAGAGTCTATTGTTGCCAATGGCCAACTACATCAGATACGTCATGATTCTATGAGAACCATTCATCATATGGCTTGATGAGAGGACAAGATCATTAAGGTCTGGAGCAACACATTAACAAGAGGGGATGTTTGAATTCATTTAAGAGAGAAAAAGATGACGGTGGGACCAATTGATGGTGAGATTATGACAGAAGCATTAGAGGAGGGACCACGGCAGGCATGATCACTAGAATACAACCAGGGCATGGCTCCAATACCACGTAAACTTTCAAAAGACACTACATATCCAAAATAATCATTGTAGCTTTCACGAGAGAAAAGGCTCCTAATTATAGCTCTAACAAACGAATCTCATCTTTAACCAGACCCAATCTCACATATTAAAAATGGATATCTCTAACAGTGCATATAGCTTAAAACACCAAAGCAACATAGAAAAGTGATGACTTTCTCTACAAAAGTTCTTGTTAGGAATTTTATTTTGATTGGCTAATTCATAGGTTGGACAAACATCTAGATACATTTGCGCTGTAATTTTCTATTTAATTTAGAATGGACGGTAGTTGAGCCACGAAAGAGCTGAAGCGAAGACTAAGAAATTTTGGGACTTTCAAGAAAAATTCTAGCAAGGCAGTTTGCCATAGCAAACATGCATTTCTCTAGAGCGAAGTTGCATCCGAGCCAAATGGCAAAGACAGGACTCGCTATAGTGAGCGTGGTGAATGAAGCCCAGTTGGATCCGAACTCTATGATAGAGTTTGAAAAGAACTTCTATTATGATTTTATTATTCCTGGGAGTCTTACAAACGGATTTGGGGCTATAAATTGGATGTTTCTCTCAACCCAAAGGTACTCACCATCTCACTCATAATTCTGAGTAAGAGATATCTTAGAGAGAGAATTATTCTCTAGAGCCATTGAGAGATAGTTTCTGAAAGGCTGCTCCAGAAGGTTTGAAGCTTCTACTTCTTTACAAAAGATTGTGCATCTTGGTCTCAAGGTGTTGAAGGAGGATCAAGGATCAAGCACAGGGAGCAGTGCACAGCGAGTAATCATGGCAGTAGGAGTTGTGCAAGAACAACTATAGTCCTTAGGTGGACGTACTGACTGGGATAAAGGAACTGTGAGAATATCTTATAACCGTTCAATAGTAACTGGTTCTTCTGATCAAGGTTTTTCTGCTATAAAGGGTTTCCACGTTAAATTTGTGTCTCCCTTCTTGTGGTGATTGCTTGGTAGATATATTTGCTAGGTCTATCTTATTTGGTTAATTACTTCCGCTGTGCATTGGTTATTAGACTAGTTACTCATCCCATTCTAGTAGCTTTCGGTTATCTTAGGTAACCTATAGGTTTCAGTTTATATGAACAATGTTTTCCTGGACGATACAGGAAATTGAGAAAAATTAAGGACTACATCTTGCTAAATCTCTTAGGCAATCTCATTAAGAATAGCAAATTACTATAAATAGAGTACAATACTTAAAAGTCTCCAATCACACCACCACCACACGACCATCATCAAATCCTTGTCCTAACATGATCACATCACGAGGACAATAATTCACAATTTAAACTAACCCTAATATCTCTAACCAATTATATAAAATATAATACAAATTAAATATAAACTGATCCAAAATGAATTCGTCCTTTCCAAATCCAACCCCTCAGAACTATAATTTAATTCACCCCCGCAATTGTGTGGTGCTCTAAAGAAAAGATCCTGCAATCGGTTACAATGAACATAGCACTTTTCACTTGGCTCATGTCTTTCCAAAGTTCCATCGAACTTCATTCGTGGTGGCTATCTATATGAAGTTATACATGAAATGCCACTTCCTTTTCTTCTCTAGAGTGAATTAAAATAACATATCGGCTTATCAAACTTGCTTGGACATGCTTGTAATCGCATGGTCCTTTAAGAAAAAGATAATGCAATTGGTAGAAAAGAAAATAATTATTTTGATCATGGCTTATGTCTAGCCAAAGTTTCATTGTACTTCACTGATGTTCGTTGACTGTACGAAATTATTCAAACGTCGTCACTCTTTCTTTTTTTTTTGTTCATTCAATCAATATAACTTCTATACCTCCTCAAACGTGCTCGGACGGACCAAGATGGATGAACTAAAGACAATGCTTCTTCAGCCATAAACCCAACCAAGAATGTAATGAGAAACTGATCGTTCCTCTCCAATTCCTCATTTTCCTATGCCTTTATTCAACTTCAATCAGGCTAGGAGGGGCATCTTTGTTGAAGTAATCAAAGAAGCCAAGGCTTTTGGCTTATGAAAAGATGTGCATCCCACATAAAAGATAATTTCTTAAGCTGAAATTTTGAAAAGTCAACAATGAGGGGCTTCAATATGTGGATGATTGCAAACAAAACCTTTTGTCCTTATGCTCCTCCATTGCATGGAATGGATCACGTCCTCACTAGCTAGATCGACAATCAAAGTCCAAATTGTTCATCTAGATTGTTATCCCCTTCACTAATATCTCAAGCTTTTGGTGCTTCTGGCTTCTAACATGGTGTTAAGAGTAAGAGGACACGAGTTCGAGACACCTGGGCAGAATGTTACTTCCATTTGTATGTCTAGTCTGTATGTTCCGTCTGTCTTTTGTGTTTCAATTTCAAAAGCTTTTCCATTCAAGGGGTTGTTGATATAAATTGCAATGATGTTCACTAATAGCTCGAGCTTTTTGTGTTACTAGTTATTCACACAAGTCCGGAAAACTTCAAAACAACTTGACTTATTTGTTATGGTCAAAGTTGACCAGTGAAATAGCACATGGAGCAACTGGTTACTGCATTATGCTATTGTATAGATAGGGGGCGAACCTGTAAGACCACCAAAAAACTGTGGCCCTGTGTGAGGGCAACAAAGCGGGAGGTGCTGAGGCGCGCCAAAATACTTTCTTCAAGAATGGCGAATTTTATAAATAGCACAAACTTTTTGGCCTTCTCTTTCTTTTGTACTCTTTACTTGACGATATTTTTTTCCTCTTCTATATGGTTCCTATCATCCTGCGGATAAAGCCCCATAAAAAAAAAATGAAGACAGAGAAAAGATTACCTTTGATCCATCCCTTCCATAATCACAAGTATCTTTTGTGCATTAATGTGAATATTCTAGAAGCTAGCAAGATTCTACTGCCTTTTGGTAGCTACTATGCATGGCCTATTTATCTTATGACACTAGAATCAAAGAATGTAAATATCAAAACTCTTCTAGTCCACTCGCTATAGCTCTATAATGGGCATTGCAGAAAAAAATGCTTCAGATGTGTTGTTGTCCAAAAACATATGTTAAAAATTATTGCTCATGGTCATTAGGAAATCATTAGTCAGCTGGTGCATGAAAGGGTATTTCAATCGACTTGCTTACAAATTTCTCAGGTACATAAGGAAAAACCCTAGTATAAAAGATATATATAGCCATTAAAAAAAAATAGCAAAATCAGAAATGCTATTATCTTTGTTGCTCAACCGTTGTTCCTCAGGAGTTCATTTGTCAAGTAGTACTCATTTTGGATAAACCATCCATGGAAACTCATGCTAGGGAACAATGAGATCTAACGGAATGGATGGTAGCCCATAAGTTGGGACCTACTGAATGAACCATAAATCACACATTGAAAGATTAAAGCACTCACCGTATAGCAGATAGCACAGTTAAGTGTTGGCAAGATCTTCATAGAATTTTCTACATAATCCCCATCAATAATTGAAAAGGGTAAGGATTATTTGGTCTTTGCACCATGCTAAGACAATATGTCTTTTCAAATTGACCAATCAAATCAAAATATCATGATACTATAGCTGTCCCCTTATTAAAAAAAAAGCAACAAAATTATGAAATTATCCTCCTTTGATTCTCAGAAGGTTAAAGGCAGGCATTTTTTCACCCCCCTAAAAAAGGGGAGGCAATACTAATAATTCAATGAAGTTGGACTACCCTACCCATTTTCTATACATGTCCCCTAGTAAATGGCTTTCAATGAGCCACAGTAGAGAAAATATCTGGCCATCAGTGTTCAAGCTACACTGGCGATGAGAGAACAAGCATAAACAACACAACGAGGAACCTAAAACTACCATTTCTTAACCATGGACAATTATTTAGGAATTATATAATTCTAATTCTAATTATTCAAGTAATTCTTATGGAGCTAAAGTAAGATCAACTGGCATCACGTTTGCCTGTCATTCATACAGATATGTAAACAAGATAATACCTCTGCGCATAACCACTGCAAATAACCTGAAACAATAGCAAATCAAACTTCCGAAACCCAAAGGAAAAAAATTTTAGAAGGGATCATACTCATATGAATAATTTAAAATAACCATGCATCGAAGAAAAACCAGTCAGATGATGACCACTGTCTAAATGTATTGTAACTGACCTCCTCCTGCATAAACAAGAGCCTTGCTTTCCTACGCTGGAAGTCAGGGTGATAAGGTTGGCAGCTCTCCCTCACATTAGGACCTTCACCACAGGCATCAGTAGAACTGAAGAATGATGAAGCCGAGACAACTGTGGTCCCACTCCTCCCACCAACTTCACTTTCAACATTTACGGCTTCATTTGAGGCGCTCAAGTCTATTGAGCTTTTCTCAGATGTTTCACTCGATTTTGCAAGCTTTTGGCCATTTGCATTGCAGAATTCATCTAAAAGCTGTTGGGCAGGTTTCAAGAACTTTGAGCTCTTCAAAATGGTTGCATATCCCGTAAACGGCCCTAGAGGACCCACAACTCGACGAGCATCCATTGATGAGCTTACAGCTCCTTGGACTGACTCCCCATAACCTTTATTCCCCATAAGCGATTTCGAAACTGGATAATAATATCCAAGGTTGTTAGCTTTTAGACTTTGGGTACTGTTCAGAATTCCAGGCCTAGATGGCAATTCTTGTGAGCCAAATTTCTCTTGATATTGAGCTGCTTGCAATTCATTTGCCGTATGTGAAGAAAGTGATAGCGATAACCCTTGTATTGAATTATCATTAGCAACAGCGGCCAATCCCCCTTGGGTCCTATCCGACAGAAAGTCTCCGCCATTCCATTGATGATCGCTCTCCACAGACCGCTGGATCCATGCCGCCCCCACTGTGGTAGGGGTGGCCGCATTGTTAAGTTGCAAGGATGTGGTAGGAGTTCCAAAACTTGGGAGAAGAACAAGTTCATTGCCTCCATCCACCCATGCACCATGTTCAGCTCCCCTAACATCTTGCTGAACTAGAGAATCCATTCCAATTACTTGACTGCCCCCCATAGAAGGAGAAGATGTAGTGACAACTTCCTGAAAGGCATTGTTGTGGTAAAAAGATGTTGAACCGATGGACATGTCCTCATACTGCCTACCGGCATCATGACTTGAGACTTCACTAGATGGGGCATTCAAAGTAGATGGGGCATTTTGGAAGCCAATGTAACCAGACCTCAAATAAGGAGAGGAGGAAGAGATGTTTCCCACCTTGATTAATGGGCTAGACACTATGCCCCCAACAGACAAAGGGTTCTGATTGCAAGCATTGCTGCCTGACCCACTCACACAGTTCATAACCCAATCACACCCATGGTGCTGCTGTGAGGTTAGGTCTTTCCAGTAGCTGGAGTTGTGTGGATCACAGACTTTGGCAGGAGTGTTAAAACTACACGAAACTGGGTGTGGTGAAGGATCACTAGCAAATGGTGCATCAACATCCGATGCCACTAGCCTCCCACTACTCAGCTCTTGATGTGAGACCACATCTTTGTGAGCTAACAAGACATGGGCAGCTGAGGAGAAATTCAGCATTTCTGAGGAAAACATAGCTTCAGGATCGTAAACCAGACGATTGAGATTTCTAATGCTCCTAACCTGATTAACTGGATCTGGGTCAACTACAGATTCACCTGCAGTAGAGTGGAGAAGATGGTTTGGGTGAGTCGGGGTCTGAGCCTGCTGGACTCTGAGCTTGTCACGGCGGCTTTGCTGTGCGACGTGGGAGTCTGGCCTAAAGCTGTTCATCCCCAGAACTGAGTTCTCTTCGAAGCCTGTCGTTGGATACAAGCATCCTGTCTCAAATCTCTCATTCATGGGTGGCGGTGAGAGCTCAGGTCTTGTTCAAATCTGCAATCTTTTCAAACCTGCTGTAGAGAGATTCATATCTTCCTCAATGATTCAGAACCCTGCAAGGAAAAGATGCAAAATCTATTTATGTAGTGCACTTGTCAAAACATATGGTTTCAGGCTCTCAGCATTTTATTAAAATATAAAATCCCATGCAATTCGATAATCTTGCAAAACAAAAGGAGAAGACAAAATAAATAAATAAAATAATATTTTGCAAAGCCAAAAACCATCAGAGCCTCAAGAGAAGAAACCCCATATCAAAACGAGAAAGAAAGAGAGAAAGAAAGAGAAGTGACTGTTTGCAATTAAAAATAGCACTTGTTCTTTGGACTTCTAGGTGGAATAGAAGAAAAAAATAGACGAGCTGTGGAGAAATAACACCGACAGAAATTCAGTTTCTCAGCGTTCAAACAGATCCACATGAGCAACGGCAAAAGAAACAAAACCGTGAAAGCATTTACTTCACATCATATCATCAAAACTTCCACAAAAATCACCTCTTTCTTTCCTCTCTCTTTCCCTCCCAGGTTTTCTTGCCTCTCTCTCTCTCTCTCTCTCTCTATCTCTCAGTTCTCTCAGTTTTTACTACGAGTAAACTTCAAAACAGTAGTTCCTATCCAGCAAAACCCTAACGTGGAAACGGTATCAAAACTCCGTCCCATGATCCAAAACGGAACGGAGAATTCAAAACCTCCCTCAAATGATAAAAAGCGCAAATTCCCCACCAACAGCTGAATCAACCCACAGAAACATCGATTTCCACACCAGAAGCGTAGAAACCTCGAAATTATAAACCAAAACCCAAACACCCATCCATTTCCAAACCATCCCACAAAAACAAAATCTTTCCCAAACCCCAGAAACCAAAATCCCCGAAAACAATCAATGAACAGCAAAAACACCAGCAAAAATGTTCTCTTTTACCTCCCAACAATACTATAGCAGCACAGTAAACCTCTTCGGATGGTACAGATCTCAATCTGTGTATGCACCAATCCTCGTCTAGAATCAGAACTCCACAAATTTGAAAATCAGAAACTCTCAGACAAACAGAGAAAGTGAATATCACGTCCCAGGCAGAAGCAGAAGCAGACGCAGAAGCAGACGCAGCTTCAGGCGTTAACAGTGTTGATGGAAGGAGCGTGCGAGAAAGAGAGAATATAAGGGAATAGACGGCCGTTACCGTTAACTTTAACGTGGGCGCAAGTGCTGTCGAAGTCCTCGTGGCTGGTGTGTGGAGAGATGAGAACGTCATCCCTACAGAAATTCCCTGCTTTTTCTCCGCATTATAAAGGCTACACATGGAAAAACTCAAAAAAGCAGAAGATGGTTTCAGTGAAAGAAGGTCTGGTGTAGTGTTTAATATCCAAAGTACCATTGTCTTTACTACAAGAGCAGTGACGGTAGGTAAAGTACTGTTACATGACTTCACTGGAATAGTTAAAACCGTCACACACCACGTGGGAGTGGGAGAAAAGGAAAAATTATGGAATCCTCCCTCTTTCTTTCTTTTCTTTCCAGAATGACTGAAATCTCCTCCTCCTCCTCCTCCTGTTCTTTTCTTCTCTTTCTTTGTAGTATTCATGAAACAAGGTACGTCCACGGGAGGTAGAAAGATGGGTCGGGTACACGTTGGATGGATGCACCTAGCATGGCTTTTATTGAGTGTGTGGGGAGTATGAAGGACCCATCTGTAACAGTGGACTAGGATGAGTGATTTGATGCAGATGGACCTATGAGGATTTGGACATAAATCAGTCTTGATCTTGATGTTTTGGTAGTTGGAAGTTGGGACAGTTGAAAGCATCAACCTATGATCATAGGAGAGAAAATATGGGAAATGTCTGTTCAAACAAAAATTAGAGAGCATGTAATGTAATTAAGTATAATGATCCTCTATTTTAAAGGGCTTCTCTCTTTGTTGATGTGGATGGGGATGAATCAAATAAAGTGTCACTTTGATATGCAAGTTGTTGTTGTGAAATGAGTACAACTGATCATATGTGGGGCCAACTGATCTTTTACAAAGGCTAACCAGTAAGCTACTTTAGATGACTCCATGATCCCACACGTTAGAATGGAAACCTCCTTTTATGGTCCTTGATGGGGCCCACCCTGTTAAATATGTGTGCCTTCAAAATTAAATGCATGGGGTTTCCTTAATTTTATATAAATGGGAGCTGTACATATCACAAAATTGATTTAAAATATGATTAACGCTGTCTTAATACATATTCATTTATGAGTGACCCACTCATATTGGTCTAAAATTCAAGGATATATATTACATTGGGAGAGTGAATATTCAATAGGTAACATCTCTGAGTCAACATCTCTGAGTCAACGCCTCAGAGGATCTGGACTCGTGTGCTTTATTTCAATAGAGTAATTGTTGTAACTATAAGTAACTGTTTGATTTACAGATCAACTTTTATCCAACTGTATAATGAGCTGCCCTGTGGAGTGTGCCTACAATAGATGTTTCATATCAATCATATTTCCACTTTTTCATGAGCAACAATGATCTAATATCAAATTGGCTTAATCCACCTACCTCTACGTGAATAATCATTGGACTAAATTCTATTATAATTTGATTAAGGCTTGCTAATGGATTTATCATATCTAAAGCATGAGGTAAACCACATCGGATTAATTAATATTATAAGTTCAACGATACAACCCACTCAATGAAAGAGAGAGAGAGAGAGATAGTGGCTAGAATGATTGAAGACCCTCCGTACCGATCCATGGGAATGAACCTAAATTCAGACTCAATTATTAATTGTGCCAAAAATATGGGTCTCCATTCAAATGAGCCAAGTTATGTGATTATGCCAAAAAACTCCAGCCTGTTAGGGAAATTCAAATTCAGAGAGTTATGAAGAGACAATGTTGCCAAGAGGGAACATATGCCCCAATAAGTGGCGGATCGGGGATTTTCGTCTGGATGGGATATATAATAAGTCAATTTCAACATAATCACAACATAATATCTAGATTTAAGATACGAAATTTTAAAAACAATCATTATCTTGATAACCAAGCATATACACACATCAGCATATTGTCGGAAAGTCTCACATTCCATATCGTCTAAATAATAGACTTGTCATGTCTTAATAGACTTATATGAGCCTTCCATCTATGAATTTAAGTTTTTGAGTTGATATATAGTTTCTTATACATACCACATTCTAAAAGTATATAAACACATCAACATATCACATTCTAAAGGTATATAAACACATCAACATATCCATCAGCATATCACATTCTAAAAATACTTAAACACATCAACATATCACATTCTAACAAATAGGTCATGACTCATGACGATTATCTTGATAACCAATCATGACCTGTTTTAATCCAAACCCAAAGCAATACAAACCAAAATTCAAGAAACCAATCACAAATCGGACTTCAAGAAGCAAGTCACACTGACACTAAATGCAAATATCACTAACAGGCAAAACAAAAGTTCTTAAAAGAATTAAAGAATTAAAATTGATAGTAAATTAAATAAAAAACAAAGTGTCCCCATTTTTCTACCAAAATCATAAGAATCTGTTGGTATTGTAAATGATAGTCTGTGACTAGACTTGAAATCCAAGCTACCTTTGCAGAGATTGGAATAATTGAGCAGCCAACAATGAAAGCATTGGGCATTTCATGAATGGATGGATGTGAAGTTGCATTTAGAAAGAGAGAGATTAATAGAAACAAAGTTTTCAACGAGGCATCGGATACTAATGACGATTAGCAGATACAAATGACGACTCGATGAGGTTTAGAGCAAACCACAGAATCAATCCGGCCTCGCACCGAAAAGCTCTTCTACAAGACCGCAAAATGGTTGCAAAAGGAGGACCCCTGTGAGACGACGAAATCAAAGGAACTCTAAAAAGAAAAACAGAAAAGAAGAGGATGTCAGAAAGATAGAGATACATAAAGACCTCCGAGAGTTTATGACTGTGTGGTGTAACCATGACAACACTCTTTTGTTTATGGACGTTGACGGATTTTTCCGAATCAATTGAAATCACTATCTCTCTTGTGTGGTATGTTTATTTGATTGCAGGTTTTGAGCTTTCACAAGTAACGTACACAACAACTAGGGATTCCGTGGGAGATTCCTAATGGCATGTTTGTGTTACACTTTTCGGCAGAAAAGTTAGATGGTTTTCCGTGGAAGACCTATTTTTCCAATGTTTGGTGCGGAACAATTCCGTAGAAATGCTTTCCTGCCTCGTCAGCATTTTCCTTGATAATTGTGGAAATGAGTTTCCTATGTGGAGTATGAAAAATAAATTTCCTAGGAAAACTTATCCATCTTTTCCTCACTTTTGTCCAATTCAACCTAAAACCCTACAACTCTTTCATTTTTTTATTTTTTTAAATAAATTATCAGTTGATGTTGAATAAATAATATACATGTTATGTTATTTTTCTTCAAAAAATTATTTCACCAACTAAAGAAAATTTGATTTTCTATGAGAAATTCATAGCCGCACCAAACAACATTAACACTAATTAAATGAGTATTTTTTTTTTTTTGCATCAAACATGAATTTCTAAATTCTATAGAAATCATTTTCCGAAGTTTCCATTTCTATGGAATTTACTGACATGGTAATTCCTACTTTCCGTCGAAAGGATGTGTACACAAACATGCCCCAAAGAGCAGGGGCAGGGCAATAGTTTTGATATCATTTGGGGAATGGGTCAAAGGTCTGATACTATTTTTTGCCATCTTTAAATCTAGCCTGCGGCGTTCACATGTGTCAGCCCATGGCCACAACTTGTGGCTATCCCAGTTGCTTGAAAAGACAATATAAGATGCAATATATATATGGGATATGCTCCTATGAGAGCATCTCTCACATTACTATGAAAGTTAAGGTGTGGTCCCTCACATTCTACCATAGCTCTCATAGTAAGGTGAAAGCATCTCTCATAAAAGCATTACGCACACAAACATATATTCAAAATTGGACATTCTAAAAAGTAATAAAAACATAAAATTTTATTGGCCTATTTTTTTTCTGTTGAGGTTTTTTTTTAGACAATAACATAAACACTCGATAAAGAAAAAGGAGATTACAAAAGCGGAGACAAAAAGAGGTAGAAGAGCATTGTACCCCACCCCCATCTCACTCACAAGATGATACCCTCCCAATGAAACACCCCATCAATCCCTTGTTTGGCTAATGCGTCAGCCATAGAATTAGGCTATCTTAGCACTTGAATGACTACAACATTGATGGATGCCGATAACTCTTGGATTTTATTAAAAAGGAATTGAGATTTTCATGGCTTGATCTCATGATTAGACACTCAAGCTATGGCATTAGAAGAGCCACCCTCCACAAATAAGTTCGCCTTCAAAGTACTTAGTAAAGCACCGGAGGGCTTCCAAAATAGCTAACACATTTGTTTCGTTTGATTCGCTAACACCAACATGCTTAAAAAACATAAACAATACATCACTATTACTATTACGAAAAATACCCCTAATTCTTACTAGCCCTGGTTTACCTTTTGAGGCACCATCAATATTGAACTTGAACACCCCCAAAATGGAAGAAGATTAAAGAATATATTTCCTCTCATTCAAATGACCACACCCCATACAAGCTTCCAAATTAACAATTATATCATCAATAGTGAAATTAGAGAACTCCTTTCCCATTGAAGCCCACTTTGCAAGGTGATTGTAGAGATTAACTTTGTTAAAGAAGACGAGGAATGTTTGAAAATTTTGTCATTTCTTTCCCTCCAAATTGACCAGAAGATTGCAAACAGAATCATCCTCCAAAGAGTATGACTACGGCCAAAGAAACCATCTTCCCTCCAAGACTCAACCATCTTTGCAATCATTTCAAGACAGCACCACGCCACGCCAAATCTACCGGCCATCTTTCAAAGACTCGACGATCTTTACTAAAGCCTCAAAATGAAGGAAAAGGTGGTTAACTGATTCCACGTCTTTATTACACAACAAACAAGTATCAGAAATGGCTCTTGAATTTATGTCGACATGTCTGCGGCAGTCCACCATCTTTAAAATTCTCTATCTACAAATTCTTCTGGTACTCATGGTCTTTAAACTTATAGAATTTACCAAATTCTTGAATATCTTATTTACAAAATGTCCAGAGGCATTTGAACACTTGTGAGTGCAAGTGAAAAATAACATCTAAATCCTTGAATTCTTTTCCGTAGAAGTTCTCCGATGTCTTTTTACGAAATAGGCTATACTTCTTTCATAAAATTTATAAAGAGAATTTGTGGTTCTGGAATTTGTCCAAAGTCATAAAAAAAAATATATATATATATTTTTCTATTTCTAGAATTTGAAATTTCAGCTACCAAAATGATTTCAAATAGCCTTTAAAATTCCCGAATCCAACTTCCTTCATTAATCCTCCACCCTAGAAAAGAATTCCATCTAGGGAGGGATCAGGGAGAATTTAAAATTTTTTTTATATGTGAATCTCCTAGATTCCACTAAGTAGAGATGGTCATAGGGAAGTCATAGTTTCAGTCATGGTTGCAACAGAGAGGTAATATTGGCCATTAAATTAGGAAAAACTAATCTTAACCCAATTACTTTCTCACCCATTAATCACTCTAAAGGGAATTTAACTCGTGCCCAAGAAATACTCCAAAAGAATCATTAATGCCATTGATTCTGATCATGACCCAAGTTGTAGAAAACGATGACCTTCATCCATCCGTCCGTCTGCATAAACCATCATGACCGAACCTGTCTCTCCCCGGACGAACCGCACGACTTCAAACTTCGAAACTAATAACAACAGGGCAGGTGTCAAGCAACCAGCTGCTACGTTAAAGTCTTCGTCAGCTCCACGCAGAGCTACAGCTGCAGGAGCCCGCAAATCGAAGCTCTGCATCGGCCGTTTGGACTCGTGGGGAGAAGACGAAGAAGAGAAGCGATTGGGAGAGAGAGAGAGAGAGAGAGCCGGCTCGAACTCCCACGGCATTTGCAGAGCCGAGCCGCGTGGGATGACGTCATGTGCCGGTTGTACCGGAGTCGTGTTGGTCTGGACACAGAGGACCAGAGATCTTTTGCTTGGAGGGAACGTTATTGTGTGTGTGTGAAGTAGAGTGTAGTGGTGTGGCACTGTGGCCACAGCGATTACCGATGCCAAAAAGCCTGCTCAGGGTTTGATGAGTACGGCCTCTGAAACTTCTCTCCTGCTGCTCTACTCTACAACACTGTCTACACTCTACCCCAACTCCTCAGCAACTCATTGTCTCTGTAATATGAATCTCTCTCTCTCTCTCTCTTTCTGCCTAGATTTTGGGGAGGGTCTTATTTTACTTTGTGTTTTTACGGTTTCCTCAGATGGGAAAGTAAAATAATAATAAAGGGGATAGTAATACAGAAAGGGCTAGATCCCCTATGTGGGCTTTGTAAGATTTGGGCAACTCAGACACGTACCCTTCTATGTTGATTTGACTACCAGATAGGCTATTTGGTACCCCAAAGCACCCACCCTATTTGTTTGTTGCCTAGGTCCCCAGCCCACTGCTGTCTGTCACCCATAATGTCAATACATTGCTTGTGGTATTCTAGTCGTGCTGGTCCGGTTTTAGACGGGTACGTTTTGGACGTTTCAGAGGGGTGACTTGAGTTGAGTTTGAGTCAGTGCTGGATGAGATTGGGGACAAATACAATGGAATCATTTTCACTGTGAGAGTGAACACTAGATTGAAAGCGTGATTTATATAATCTTATGCACTGTTAATCATGTTTTAAATTGAATAACCAATTTTATGGTGGGAAGAACTCTCATTAGAGTTACTTTTGGAAATATGCCACACATCTGGTGTTCCATTCCACCCCTTGAACCCAGTAATTCTCAAAAGTAAGAGCCTCAGAAAATCCGAAGTTTCGACGTATATGCTTACGTTTACATTACCTTTTAGGGTTTTTGAGTGCAATAAGTGTAATTGGAAAGGCTCAAACACAACAGTTTACGGTTGTTATTTTGCAACCACCCAAACCACCAAAGCCAGAAAACCTCAACCGCAACTAGTTAGCATGTTCCTCAAAGTGACCCTTGTTTCCGTCGTCGTCGTCGTCTTCGTCTTCGTCTTCATCTTCATCTTCATCTTCATCTTCTTCTTCTTCTTCTTCTTCTTCTGGCTTACACATATAATCTCTCTATAGTTACATAGAGATAATTCCAAGGGTTTGGCCGAGTAATCAGGCCACGGTTCAGTCCTCCTTTTGAGTTAGAGGTTTTGGTATCAACCCCGGTTCCTCCTTCCTCATGAATTGAATGTTGAGTCTACTTTAAAGCCACAATATTGTTTACCAGACTTTTCTTTTGTTTACCAGACTTTTCTTTAGGTCTGGAGGGATTAGTCAAGCCCAAACAATTAGATACTGATTATAATTCTTCAACTCCTCACAAATATTAGTGACCCATGGCACCAATGTCGAAAGACCGCCATTTGATTTATCATAATAAATTCACATGATATATCTATAAACTTTAAGAGTGGAAATCAAGGATAAGATCATCTGATAGGATTGATATGGAGTTCTACCCTTTTCAATGATCTATACTGTCCATGTGTCTATTTCCATTCCATTGATCGGCATAGATGGAGATGGGTCTCACAGGAAGTGACAAATACGTACTCATGTTGTTTGGATTTGTACATGTCAGATCCCTCTTCGTGGACTTCGTCACATACAATTGAGTTCAAGATTGACATTTGATAGAGCTATTGTCTAAAGAAAGCCAAAACTATTCCAGATTCTACAAGTCTAATTTACAGCCTAAAATAATAATAATAATAATAATAATAATAATAATGGGCTGTGACTCCGTACAAGGTAGCTGGATGGGGCCCACTTGGATGCCCCCACCAGAAAAAAAAAAGGAAAAAAATTATTATTTTTTTCATATGCTCCCCCGAAAATCTTTACAAAAACCCCTATATATTTTGAAAACTACATTCTATTTCAATATGTGGCCCTCCCAAAATGGTTCTCCAACATAGTGGCCCCCTGACCCCGGATGAAGATTTTATGGGTCCGCTCTAGTAGCACTTGGGGCTCTAAAGATCTAATTGGGTAGGCCGCGTATTTCAAAACGGGGTCAATTTTGTATCAGAAGAATTGTGAGAATTCTTGTTTCGAATAATTGTGAAAATCTCAAATGATACCCCTAAAATATAATTCAAAATGCCCAACCCCACTCTCGCATTTAGAATATTGGAAATTCATAAGGTTAAAAGAGTTTTATCATGTGGTTTGAAATTCTGAATTCTTACGATAAACATAGTATTTGTAATGTGAAAGGGACAAGATGTTACGTCATGTCATAAATCTCCAACAAGCCCAACCCCTTGTGAGAAATGCCTTTATCCAAGCAGGCTCTAAATCTTTGATCCGTGCCTACTAATTTAACACAGTTATATTACAAAAATTTGACTCTCAATCGTTACTCCAATCCTTTTGGATTCAAGGGGGCTCTTATGTGTGTG
Source organism: Camphora micrantha (assembly GCA_003546025.1). Taxonomy (NCBI): domain Eukaryota; kingdom Viridiplantae; phylum Streptophyta; class Magnoliopsida; order Laurales; family Lauraceae; genus Camphora; species Camphora micrantha. Next base: position 8,256,988 of record QPKB01000001.1, on the reverse strand, counting down.
GATAGTTCAGATTATTGATAGGTGGGCCTAGCATGCGACCTTCTTACCGTTGTATGTCCCCGATCATTTGCCAAAAATAAAACTTAATGAAGGTGCTAGAATTATGAAATCACACCTAATATGAAAACACCCAATCAACAAGGTTATGCACCTAAATAATAAAAGCACAGAGTTGACTGGTAGTTAAACTTCTAAACGAATAATAATATTAATAATAAATCTACTTGAGGGGCATGTTTGTCAAGAGTTGTGCCTTTCCTCTTTCGCGGTAGTACCAAAAGGATGACATGGGGGTGGGATTTTGGAAACCCTACAGTAGATAACACCCAGCCAAGATAAAAGATTTTCTAATAATTTTTCTCTGGCACCAAATGCAACGAGGAAGGCCCGGGTGCCTTGTCTCCTCTCCTTTTCACAGCAAATTTCACAGCACAAATGTCAGAGATGCATTTGCTCTTCTGCTACATTGCAAGTCAGACTTTCAAATTCCCTCTAGTGCGGAAATAAAGTCAAAGGTCTTGAATTTCTTTAGTTAGTCATTGCTACAAAAACCTTAAGGCATTAGTAGAGGCAGCGGAAATACTTTTCAATATTCCCTATCGGGTGGAGTCCACTCCTCAATACTGCCCCTTAGGTGGAACCCGGCCGGCGTACATTTGGCGACACGTATTTTTTTTTTTGCACCGAGTCGTTCATCTTGGGATTCAAACTCACGAACGGTTGGCTCTGATATTATATTAAATTTATTTAGCTAACCAGCACACTCCTCAAGGCTCTAATACCATCTTGATATCATATTAAATTTATTTAGCTAACCAGCGCACTCCTCAAGGCTCTAATACCATCTTGAATTTCTTTAGCTAGCCATTGCTACCAAAACCTTAAGGCATTAGTAAAGGCAGCGAAAATACTTTTCAATATTTCCTCATCGGGTGGAGCCCACTTCTCAATAAAAGAGAGCGAATTTCCTCTTTTTTTATCATTTGACCAAATGACGTCGAGCAAGGTGCCAGGTTGCCCGCCCCCCCTTTTGCCGTGAATCCAGCTGTGCAAAGGCAACCTAAAGGTGTTGAAAAATATACAAAATCCCCACGGTGAAAACATCATGCTCTAAGTAGCACAAGGACTAAATGCATAGAAAATGGGCAGGTAAAATTACCAAATACAAATTCTAGGATTCTTCTCTTTCCAAATTTAATACTTTTTAAATAATTTGATCTTTCTTAAAATCACAAATATAGCGGATACAACAATATATATGTATCACCAATTAGGCAGATACCAATGGTTTCCCTCCAAAGACTAATAAATGTCGGATGTTGTGAACTATGGAAACACAGGAACCTACAATCAAGGTTCATTGATTCCATTTCATGCTTCTGTACTTTACAACTATTCTTACACAATGAAACAATAGGAAAGAATATAATAAACATTAAGGCACGTTTGTGTAATCTCTTTCATGTGAAAAAATAAAAAAAAAAAAGAGATTTTCAGATTACTGCTAAACCCTAGAAAACCGATACGCAATCATAAAGATATGTGGTATCAGATAACTTTGATTTAGGTTTTTCTTTAAGTAGGTAGAATTATTAATGGAAGCCAATTGGCCACGTCAACCTGGTTCTGGCCAAACTTAGACAGACCTGTTTTCAGGCCCACATGCTTGGAATTATTCATATATAGAAGTCCACTAAGCATTGAACTGCTGCATGGCCCACTTGCGGCCGTTAAGCTTTGACTATTATTTTAGCATAACTTCATACAGTTGCTTCTGTGGTTCTTGTTAGAGTACTGTCGTGCTCGTGCACCCGTGCTTGATAAACAGTATCTCTTCCTAACCCCATCAGTACAATCTGTCTCACTATTCAGAACTTTTTGCAAGTTTGACACCCATCCACAGATCAAGTAATAGGCCAGAAAATAATTTTCATATGGCCCATGGACACCCTAAAAGCACTTGCTGTCCAGCTTTGACCATCTACGATCATCCATCCCAACATCTAAGTATGCTTGTACGATGAAGTAACTATGTCAAGCCCAAGCCCAACTTCCATCGCAGCTAGGTGACTCAATGCCAGTTTCACGGGCCCTTACTTGAGTAAATTCATACTATACGGTCTATTAGGGAGGCTTCAAACTGTAAATTACAACTTCTAATAATTTCTGAGGCCCACTAGACCTACCACTTGTAAGAGGCATTTGTGATTCATTCATCTCTACAAAGCAGATCCATTAAACATTTCCAGTTTTCCGATCTAAAATGGCTAAGTAAACGATCATGAAATCAAGGAAAATTTTGGTTTTTTTTACCATCTATTTCATACTCTTTGTGGTTTTTTGTAGCCAGAAGGCCAAGCTAGATTTTCTATGCATCTATTTCTAGTTGGCTATATATCCAAATCCTGCACTAAACAATATATTCAAACTCACACGACCAGGATACAAAGAGGCGAGGGTGGACATTGACCGCTGCGACTCATGCTGCATAATTTGCAAAACGCATGTCCCGTGACTCGAACACCCGACCTACCAAGCTCGGATACTACTTGTAGGATCTTACACCCCCATTGAGTTACCATCTATCCTAAAACCAATTGGTGATGGGAAATGACACAACAATTGAGTGATGGGAAACGGCACAACAATGATTTTATGGTGAGAGCGACCGTAATTATGACCGCTCAGGAGCGAGAGTGGACGTTGACCTCAATATATGTAGATGAGTAGAGGCAGTGGAACAGATTGCAATAACATTCATTGAGAACTTGCATGTTTGAACCCCTTCAACCACATTTATATTTTCAATTTTGTTGACCCCAAATTGGCAATCCTCGCTCATCTTTTTCATAGGCTTTATAAGAAGTTTGTGAAAATTCTCCACAACACCCAAACTTATAAATCTAATTTTATTATACTTTTGTGGGCCTCAAATTCATGATTCAAATAGTTTAATATCATCCGTCATATTGATGATAAGGACTAAAACATTTAGTTTCATACTATAAATCTTCGTAGATTTCGCGAAGCATGTGAAAATCATGAACAAGTTTAAATACATTTAAATAATTGGATATTGTGTTTATTTACTCACGTGAAAATAGTGAATTTGACAAACATGATAATGTGTCAATAGTAACAATCACATATATTTATCGTTCTATATATGTAAAACCCCATATCCCATGCGTAAAAGACAAATTACCCAAAAAATGAAATTAACTATCCAAGAAAGACAATAAAACTACACTAACCATAGATCAAAACAAATGTCCTGGGTTGTGCCTTGTGTGTGCGAGAGATGGAGAGGTTGAGTCTTCCATGTAGAAAATAAGAAAGAAAAAGAATGCAAAACACCCAAATATTAGAAGTGAACTTCCAAAGTTCTTTCTTATATGAGAAATATTCAAGTGAGAACTAGTTCTCACCTATTATATGAGAACTTTTTTGCGAAGTCCAACTAACAACCCATCCAAATCCTGCAACCAAAGGGAAACCCCCTGATAGTCACTAATCTTAAGGATTGACACACATCCGAATGAACTGAACTATTGAATCGAGGGTTGAATATTTTTTTGAATATGAAGCCATTAAACTTGTGGGCCACGGATGAAAAGGCTAAGGGCATGGTTTTGAGGTCAAACTTTATACTTGAGGTGGTCTCACATAGATTTTTCCACCCCTCCGGTCTCATCCCTAAATAGGGTCTACAATTGGGCCCTACAAAAATGTTCTCATATTAATATATGAGAACAGTTCCCACCAAAATATTACCCTTCTTAGATTATTATTATTATTATTATTATTGATTGAAAGTGTGCAAGCAAGGAGTAGAAGCTGCTCTAACATGATCAAATGTTGAAAATAATATATGATTCATCATTTGCACGCACCTTAATTTTGATTTACTATTTTATTTTACCTTTTCTTGAACCCATGTCATGTGCTCAACCTTACCATTCATCAAGTGGGTCACACCAAATGGTGTATTATAAAATCCAGTTTCCAGGACCTCAATTATCATACGCCTTTTTTCTTCCGTACCAATAGAAAAGGTTTTAATGCTTATCATGTGTGGCCTGTAAAAGGTCCGATTGACCGACCACTCTTTTTATTCGACATTCTTTCATTGCTTACATTCTACAAACAGGACTGATTTGAGTCCATCCGATTGCACTACCTAACTATCGTTTCTATTACTAAACCATATTTGGTTGGTCAAACAAGTCACAATGTAAAGTTTCATCCTCAAAAAGAGGTTATAGTTTTATGGTTTCGGTGGAGCAAAAAATACTATACTTTACAAAATATAAATAAATACATTACGTTTTTTTATCGGTTATTAACTTCTTATCTCACCAAATTACTTTACCCATAAAAATAAATATAAAAAATAATTGATTAGAAAGTAGACTTTTCATTTACACAACCTTAGGTTATCTTTTTCATTGATTTGATATTACTTTACATTACTTTCTACATAAATTATTCATGCATTAGTCCAATTCAAAAAGGACCAAAAGGTGTTCATGGGCCAAATTGGATGGGTCGATGCTTGTTCAAGCCCAACTGATTTAGTTATAAGGCCTAGCATTCAACTAAAGGGACTTGGGATGTTCATGGACCGGGTTGGATATTAGACTGGATCATGTTTGAGCTTGACTCATTTAGTTTTTGTGCCTAAGAAGCCCATTTGCAAAATACAAATACTGTGTGTCAAAATATGTCGACCCGTTTGGCCAGGACTGGCTCATATAACATGAAGACCAAAATCTAGAGCTGGGTATAGCCCATGGGCTTGAAAACATGGCCTAAATCTAGCCGATTAATGCGGGCTAGGTCCCATCTACCTCATCTTTAATACTACTCTTCTTTGAAATTCATTCTAATCATGAATTTCTATGTATTCAATCCAAATATAAACAAACATGAATTCGTATCTGTTCAATCCAACGTAAACAAACACGGGTTTATTTGGAAACAGAACTAATCCCCAAATTAAATGAAAAACAGAAAATTTTGACTATAATCCAAACATATCTTACATGTCCCCACGTTGTAGCTCGATCTGAGACATTGGTGTGCTTCTGACGGTGCCTGAGTTGTAGCCCTTGATCTAGAGAAAGGAAAGAACATATCCTATAGATGTCAAGTGAAGTGACAGCCACCCCATCTCATCTCTTTAAACACTTTTTTTAAGGTTTTGGATCCTGTTCTATTGTGCATGCCTTGTACGGGTCAAATTGGTGGGACATCTCTCTCTCTCTCTCTCTCTCTCTCTCTCTCTCCACACCCACACCACACCCATTTTGACAGTGTAATGAGCAGCTGAAAGTGGGCATCAGGTTCCAGGAATACCAACATGTGATGAATTTATTATTCGATTTTACTTTGAGGGATTCCACTAATTTCTACCACCTCTGTTTTATAGAACAAAAATCTTTGATTCAAAAGAATTGCACAGCAGCATTGAGCTCTAAATACAAGGTGGGCATCTTCTCAAAATCTAAATGGAGTACAAAACTTTACTAGTTTACCTTCTATGCAAGTTGTATTGACATTGTTGCTGCGTGTGTTTCAAAATAAATAGAAGAACTCCTTTCGTTGCAGGTGTTCCAAGTATAAGTGACACTCAAGAGCAGCAAAAAATGAATCCACGGAAAACCAAATCTGACCATTCCATCAGAAAAGATTTTCGGCGGAAGCGGAGTTGTGAAAAAATAATAATTTATTTTTAATCTTTTACCTCACAGTAAGGCTAGCAGCTGTACCAAATGCGGATTTTAGTGTAGTTGGAAAAATGTTTCCGCTTCCCATGTTTTTTTCCATAAAAGAATGGCTATACAAAAATGCAGCGGCGAACTTACAAATATATGATCTGGGGCTAGTGCCCCGTGTTGATTTTGAAATTGTCAAGAATTTAAAGGGGCCCAATCTGTCCCACATATATTTAATAAACAATCGCCTCATGCCTAAATGTTTTGATTACCCCACATCACAAAATCTTGGTGACCGAGAGTACCAGAACCTATTTGCACTGTTCTCGTTTGACATCTTCTTTCTATTGAGAGTTCAAGATCCTCTTTGTGCCGTTCGAACTTCTCGACATCAATTATCTTGTGGTTAGTCTCTTTCACACCAAATAACCCTAAATAAAACAATCTCCCTCCTTCTTCAGATTTAGTATAATCCTAATCACTCTAAACCTAAATCTGAGCCCTTAATTCCAAAAATCCTAATTCTAAATTATGTAATCTAAGCATATGTAGAAGTCCGACAGTCATCTTGTGGTTAGTCTCTTTCACACCAAATAACCCTAAATAAAACAATCTCCCTCCTTCATCAGATTTAGTATAATCCTAATCACTTTATATCTAAATCTGAGCCCTTAATTCCAAAAATCCTAATTCTAAATTTTGTAATCTAAGCATATGTAGAAGTCCGAAGATGACCAAATCACCATTGGTTACACTCTAATATTCAATTTACAAATAAATCAGGCCTTACAGTTCATATATTTGGATAACTTGAGTTACATTTAAGTGACGGTTTTTCTTTTTGGCCATAAACCCATGACCAACTAAAGAAAATTACTTTTAAAACTAGGTAAGTGTAGGCATCCAAATATCTTAGATCGAAATAAAACCCCTTTAGGAATCCAAATTGGGTAATTGGGTGCTAACCAAAATCACCGTTTCAATGCATCTAGACACTTAGGATTAAAGGAAATGTTGTTTTAGTTGTTTTAATGATGATAAATTGATGATCACCTGAGTTTGGGAGAGGCAGTGGGAAGACTCTTCAATTTGCTCGAGATCTAAGCATGGAAAAAAAATTGTTAATTTAAAATGAAATACATTTTCTTATTTGGTATTTTTAATGTAAAAAAGTTAGCAAACTTGAGCAAAAATTTTATGGTAACGATAAAAGAACCTTGAGGGAGGCTTCTGAGCGATCTAATGATGGGCTCTATACTAATTGGATTTTCTTGAATTTCTTTAGCTAACCATTACTATTGAAACCTCAAGGTAATCATTAGTAGAGGCATGGAAGATACTTTTTAATATTCCCCCAAAGATGAAGCCTACTCCTCAATAGATTTAAGTTTCAGCATTGTGATGATTATGATTGTCTTAGCATTCAGTCTACAAAATGCTTTAACCGCCCTTTATGCTGTGCACGAACCACACTCTACAAAGGAAGTGCCTGAACCTGTACTTGTGCGGCTCTGCCTCATATAGATGGATATCCTAGTGTGCCATCAGATCCTCCCATTCCTCCCTGCCCATGATTACACCCACTTTTAACTACCACTCACTTCTCATTTTACATGGCAATCTTCCCCAACAGTTCCCCTTCTTATAGCTTCTTCTTTGAGGAATCACTTTCCAGCCCACTTTTTTTGAATGTAGCTGGCCTAAGATAAGTACTACTGATGAAAGCACATCACAAACGAATAACAGCCATGCGCCACACTCATATGAGGGAGACCCACATCTGATTATGCGAATCAAATGAAATCATTCATTCATTCAAAACCCCTAGATCATGATCAGTGAATGGGCGAGGACGCCATTATTATTTACCTAAAACACTAATCAAATCTGATGTCCAGATACGAAATAGATATGACATGGACACATAATCAAATGAAATCATTCATTCAAAACCCCTAGATCATGATAAGTGAATGGCCGAGGATGCCATTATTATATACCTAAAACACTCATCAAACGTGATGTCCAGATACGAAATGGATATGACATGGACACATAATGGATATAGCAGACCTGAATTTAACTAAGAGGAGGGGTTGAGAATTCATTAAAACAATTTTGACAGCAGCGTCCATCACTACTGTAGGATAACCTTCAGCAATATATAGGTCTTGTGGAACTCCAATGACTTACGTGGGTCTGTCTGATCACTGATGTGTGTTCACCAATAGAGAGTTTGTAATGACTAAGGCCCATTTGCATGCTCAGTATTAAATTCCTGGAATTCTAAGGGCCTATTTGGAAACATTGATCGATGTGAAATCCTTTTACATAGGATATAATTACCCTGTCAATCACACTAGTAAATCAATCCCCAGAAAAGTGAGGGTGGCATCTGCTTCCCAACTTTGTATCCTCCATTTACCTCTTTAATTTAGCTATGTTAAAACCTGCTTTACTTTGAATTCTTAGGAACTAGGTACCAATTAAACAGATGGTACTTAAACGAGGTGGGCCTTGTGGAAAACTCACCAATATAACCAAGAAAAGTGTTTTGCTTTCAAAATGATTTAATGAAATGAGACTAGGGATAGGGAGAACATTCCAATGGAAGAATGGAAAGAAGGGATTACTCAGTGGCTCTCTGATTTTCAAGAAATCAACCTTGCACAGGAAACATTACCTCCATGGTCTACATGGATACGTGGACCTAAGGCCTGCGGACCTGACACAAATATTGTACCAAGTTTGGAGGTTACCCTATGGGTTGAGTCTGAGTGTGGACCATAACATCCACTGGACCCAGATGCTATGATGGACCCAGCTTTGTATTTCATATAACAGTTTATAGTATTTATGTATCATACGTTGACTATAAAGGAAGGACATGAAAAACACAAATTGAGTAAGACTGGGCCAGAGGTTTCAGGTACGAATCTCACAGGGAGCTGATCTGAACAAGACTTGTTTAAGCACCGGTCATAGACTGGGTGGGGCTGGGTCAAACTTTGTTGAAGCCTAACCACTTTATTGAAGCCTGGAACTAGTGTGTGGGCCCATTTGTTAGGCCCTGAATCTGACCAATAGAGAAATATGTCAATGTCGAGCTGGGCATTGCCTACAATTAGGCCTTCAATCATTGATTAGACCAGATCTGTTTAGCCTTTTGGGCTAGAAAATTATTTCTATGTCCAGACCACAGGCCCAAAACACAGCACAGAATTAACAGAATGTGGATTGGACTCATGCTTGCTTGAGATGGATCAGTCCATGCCTCATGCCTGTACCTACTTTCTCTTGCACATCATAAGAGTGACTAAGGAACCGAGTCCAGATCCTCCATTGGATAGGCAATTTTTGCACCAAACAAAGAAAAATGTGTCAGGGGGGCTCGTGAAAAATTGAAGCAATTTTCCACAGAAATGTGCCCTGAGGGCCAAATAAAAGTAATAGTCTATGATGGCCCGAAATTGACACTCACTAGAAAAGTTTAAAGCTGAGAACTGTGAGATTGTCCTATCAATGTAACCTTCCACTTATTGTGCTTGGGGTTGGCCCAGAGTTCCAACGGGAAAAGAAAAGGGTTGCAACAAAGGTGCAATGGGGAAAAAGATGTCATATTACTCATACAAGAAAGTTCACAGAAAACTATCAATAAAATGGGACTCCAAATGAAGCACCCACCAGATGGATGGATGTACATCAGACACCAAATGAGGTCGGATATCTACATCTCACAAGTAGTAGTAGAAGAAGAAGAAAATCAAGAACAAGAATAACAAAATGATCTTTCTGAATGTTTTGCACTGGTTTTTATTAACCAGCTTAGTTTCACCCTGTTCTTCTGTGGATAGACTCTGTCATTTCTCTAATGGGGCTGGTGACTGGTACACTAACTTGGGCTGTGTTTCTGGTCCCATGGACTTGGTATAGGCCTGTTTTTTTGGTCCCATTATGAGTCTAGTTTACCCAAAGTGGGATAAAGTTTTTCAAACAGGCATGGCTCTAAATACTAACTATTAGGCCTGTGTACTGAAATTGGGCCTAATAGATTAATGGATCCAACATTGAGGGAGAAGGAGCTCTTAGGAACTGGTGATGGACCATTTCCCTTACTAATCAATGGAAAGCGTAGCTCTAATAGAGACTGTCATTTCTCAAATGGGGCTGGTCACTGATACACTAACTTGGGCTCAGGAAAGGGCTGGATTTGGGCTGTGTTTCAGGTCCATGGACTTGGTATAGGCCTATTTTCTGGTCCCATTATATGTCTTTTTTTTTTTCTCAAAAGATAAGGTAGTCTTTCTATTGTCTATAAGAAAAAGGAATAGAATACAAACAGGGATAACTAGAAACTTAGTTGATCCCTAATGAGGCATGCCCCATTAAAACCTACATCTTGGGTCAAGAAGATGAAAAATAGAGCCCACAGGTCGGGCATCAGTTACCTTTCATGCAAGTGATTTAGCTCTTGATCTGAGAAATGGCTAGCAGAAGTTGACACTCTCTTGATTTGCTTTAGCAGTCTCCAAGAAGGGCAAGATAGAGGGAAAGAAATTCCGAGGAATCCGATTATTAAGTGTGATGGGCCAGGCCCAAATGACTCGGTCCACAATGACGGGTCAGGCTCAAGAGACTAAGTTCACGATGGTGGGTCGGGCCTAAGTGACCCGAGGCCATAGTGAGCCCAGGTCCAAATCCATCCGTTGAAAATCGGGTCCGGATCCACGAAGTGACGAAGTCAGCGCGTCGTTCCCTTAACCTGCTTTTACTAAGTCCTGCGAAGGAGATCCTACCTGCCTCGTCTTTTGAGGGCGGTTCGGAGACTCCGCCAAAATGAAACGCCCGTTGCTGAAGAGTAGTCCCCATCTGTTAGGGTAATACTATAAATCACAGAGCTCCACCGGCACTGGGGGCAAGCAATTCTGATCCATTTTTACACTATCATTGTACTTTTTTGACTTGTAATCCCTACCTCGGAGAAGTAAATCACCAGTTTGAAGTGGACGTAGGTCATACTGACCGAACCACTATAATTTCTCTCTCTCCTCATTAAGTCTCGCATTAATTATTCATCACTTGACCGGTGGTGCCCGAAAATACAAATTTTGGCATCATCAAAGTGTATCATGCACAGTTCTTGCAGGGAATCACTGATCCCAATCTGAGCTAGAAGGATATTTTGCTATTAAAAAAAAAAATGAATCCAACTCAAAAAGAAAACGTTCCACATAAGGTGGCAACAATTCCATAATCACTCCCACAACAAGAGAAACAATTACTATCCTCTAAAGAAACTGCCTGATATGGACGGCCTGAATGTGTCCAACAAAATGCCCACTATCCATAAAGACAATTTTACAATTGTAACACGCCAACTATTTGGCAAAGAAATGACTACAGGTCCCATTATAAGTCTAGTGTAGCCAAAGTGGGATAAAGTTTTTTGAATAGGCATGGAACTATACTAACTATTAAGCCTGTGTACTGAATTTGGGCCCCCCGAAAACTGGGCCTAATAGATAAATAGGTCCAACATTTGATGGAGAAGGAACTCTTTAGGAATTGGTGATGGACCATTTCCCTTTCTAATCAATGGAGAGGGTAGCTTTTATCTTGAATGATGCCCTCCTCTCCCATCAAGTCCCTAACAGGGGCTTCTCTCAAATTTCCTTCAGTGGAAAGCATGAACGTTTCGCAGGCAAATGAGGGATCCTGACCTTCTTCTAATTCCTATAGTTTTGAGTTGCAGAGACAAAAATCTGCTCGGATAGCCAGAATTATTCAAAAAAATGTGTAACAATTCATGAAATAACCGTTCTAAATTTTTTCCAAACACTTTCCTCTGTTAAAATTTCCATTTCTTGTTGGAAACTTGTGGGTAATAGTTCATCTTTCTAAATTTCAAATTGCAAAGTTCAAAAATTTTCTGGGAGATGGATGGTCATGATTGGGTTTCATTTTGTAGTGGCCAAATGAGAAGCTGTAGAACCTATTAGAATGGAAGCTAGTCTAATTAATCAAATCAACGTAGCGGATGTAACCAGCCAAATAAAATAAAACTAGCAATAATTATCTACCAAGTAATTACTACAAGAAGGTAGACACCAATTAAATGTGGAAACCCTTTCCAGAAGAAAAACTACGATCAGAAAAATCAATTACTATAGAACGGTTACAAGATATACTCAAAGCTCCTTTATCCTAGTCAGTACGACCTAAGGACTGCAGTTATTCTTGCACAACTTCTACTGTCGCCACGACTACTCGCTGCACACCGCTCCCTATGCTTAATCCTTCTTCAATCACCTTAGAACCAAGATTATACCATCTTCTACAAAGAAGTAGAAGCTTCAAACATTCTAAAGCAGCTTTTCATAACAGTATCTCAATGGCTCTAAAGAATAATTCTTCTCTCTCTTAGATATCTCTTACTCAGATTAATGAGAGAGGTGGTGGTTGCCTTTGGTTTGAGAGAAACACTCAATTTGTAGCCTTAAATTCGTGCATAAGACTACAAATGATATTCCAATTAGAGCAGTAAGTTTGCACAAACTCTAACAAAGAGTTTTGATTGATAGGATTGGATTTTCCCATCACGCTCACTATAGTGAGCTCCTTCGCTGGAATTTTGGCCCTAACAGAAGCTTTTGAGGTGGCCGGTCTTATGGGTCCCACAATGGCTAATTGGCCTGTTGTAGTGTTGTTGGCACCAATGCATTGTGAAAATTAGGGAACTATATCTTTCCAGATTCTATGCGATCATTCTAGTAAGAACAGTGAATGGATATTTATAAGAATATAGTGAGTCAAAATAAGAAAATCTATTACATCTATAATAGGACACCTCTAATCACATAATAAGTAGCAAACCTGGAGTAGTCTTCTGCAAAAAAGTGATCAGGTGAGGGGAGATATCTCCGATGTTGTTGGCAATCAGAGATGACTAGAGGAAGAAAGAAGTGATTGGAGAGGTGCAAGGGAAATTCACTTCTAGTAAGAAAAGAGAGAGTCCTGGAGAACAAGATGAGAGAGAGATGGAAGCAGCCAACCTGCCAATCTAGAAATTTACAAAAAAGGAAAGTTCAAAGCAATTGAAAAATGAAAAGGGGAGATGCATGTACCTGCTTTACATGATTAAGGAAGAGAATATGATTGGGCGGCATTCTCCCTTCAACTGTTGGACTTTTGAATATGCTGAGGGGAATTCTAGTTCTCTTGTCAGGGAGACAAGCATAGGTCGAATCTCCCTTTCATCAACTATAATAATAATACTCAATTTTTTAAAACTTTAAAATTGAGTAATATTTTTAAGTGTAGTGAAATTTTGTTATTGAGTGTAATATAATTAATAATATAATCATAGTCTTGATTAATATACGATCATAATCAAACTGGATGGCCTTACTTTGAAAAAATTGAGTCCCCAGCATGGTTTAAAATCGCGGTTCGCGGTCATCGCGTCGCGGTTCGCGGTTATCACGGTTCGCGGTCATTGCGTCGCGGTTCGCGGTCGTCGCGGCCCATCGAGAAGCGAATTTTTATTTGGCCTCAAAAAAATCTGAAAAAATATCCAAAAAATTTAGAATATTATAAAATGATGGAAAGTAAAGTTTTTTTCCATTAGTGCACACTTTAAAGCAAAATAACGGTCCCCTCAAGTTATAACATCCTGTATCATTGCTGTATCGATGTATATACTAAAATAAGCTGAAATATCATAAATTTGACATAATGCAACCATGATTTTGGGCAAACTAATAGTGTTAAACATTTAAAGTCTACAATCTAGCGATAAATACTAATAGAGTTAGTGCATGTGCAGTGCCAGACTGCCAGTACTCAAGAGTCAAGACTCAAGTCACTCAACTCAATAACTTAATCATCAAGGTGTGCTCACCAGCCCACCTTCAAGTTTTAAATTTAAAGTAACATTCACCACATCAAAATGAATTAACTTGCTAACTTAAAATAGTGGAGTTGGGTGTTTGAACAATTGCTACTTACCTTTGCTTGATAGCCTAATGCCAGAACGAGTGGTATCCTGGCTCGATATCACCACCATCATCATTATTTCTTAAAGGGTAGAAGGCACCAAGTTGTTGTGTTACACTTATACATCCTCCACTCCCATAGTGCCCACAATTCTCTGGTACCCATGGGTCAGGTCTATGTTACTAGAAGAAGGAAAATGTTCTACTATCTCCATCATATGGAGTGGTACCTCACCACCATCACCACTACCATCCCCAAATTTTGAAAATAAAAAAATTTAGATTTACACCTTAAAACACTAGATCTAGGAAAAAATTAGTGCGTAATATCATATCTAACTCAATGTAAAGCCTTTGGTTCATGTATTACACAATCTTTAAAAAAAAACCTAAAATAATTCGGATTTAACTAATGAAAAAATAAAAAATATTACAAAAGGTGTTAAAACTTGAATTTTTTTGTTCCAAAAGTATAGATCTAATACATCTCAATCATCTCTAAGTTATTTTGATGTGAATCTTGAAAAGAACTCAAAAAAAAAAAAAAAAAAAAAAAAAGCAGCTAACCAAAGAGGTCATTGAGTTTAATTAGCTTTTCCCACATACAAATCCACCCAAAAATAGCTTCGATCTAAGCTTTTCCATGCCTTAGGAAGCCTTAGGAAGCCCTTAGGGAAGAAAAAAAATGAAAAAAGTGAAAGAAAAAGGCATAAGAGGCGTTAAAAAAAAAAAAAATCTGTCAGGCGTTATAACGGCCGTTATTTTGAATATAACGGCCGTTATAACGGTATGGCCGTTATATTCAAAATAACGGCCGTTATGATCCGTTATTTTGGCGATATTTTGCCCTGTTACACATCGCGACCGTTATATGCAATATAACGTAACGTTATCGGCCGTTACCGTTACATAACGGCCGTTATGTAACGGTAACGGCCGCGATTTTGAACCCTGGTCCCCAGACAGTTTTTGAAATCCTTCAAGGCTATCACTTAAAAGAAATCCTAAGTAAAAAGGTAGTGGAACTCTATAGTAAGGGCTCACCTATTGAGAATCTAAGCCATTCAAAATAAATTCCTTCGCAATCTATGAGGTATCCTCAAATTATACCCCAATAGAATTTGGTTTCACTGTAAGATTTGACAGTTTGATTAGAAATCTGAGTAATGAAAGTGCATAAGATTGTGTTACTCACATTTTTAATCAAACAACCGATTTTGTGGTGGGACTAGGGGTGTAAAGTGGGTTGGGGTCGTGCCCGCACGAAAAAAACCGTGCATAGGTTTTGCTCAGCCAGTTGACCGTGATGGCTAGGGGGCCCTAGGCTGTGGCAAAACACAACCTTGCACGAGGGAATTCCCGTGCCATGCTGGGCTAGGGTGCTAGGGCCGCTGCACGAGACACTGCCCGACCTTGGCCCAACGGTCATATTTTAAACCCAAACCCCCCTCTCAAGTAGTCATATTTAATCTTTTAACACTATTTTCAGTCAAAGCCTATGTATCCGAATCCAATTATAGAGGAAGAGAAAGACTTTTTTTTTTTTTTAATCCACAGGCACTACTGAAATCCCTAACTAGCATTTCCATAAGAGAAATACTAAAGGGTCTTTCTTAAGAATCTTGAAAAATCCAATTCCATCAAAATACCCAAAATGGAAGAAGCAAAAAAAAAAAAAAAAAAAAAAAAAAAATCATAAGCGACCATCAAATATTTCTCCTTTCGATTAAAATAGTTATCCATTCACCACCCTAATAAACCAAAATAATTGGAAACTGGAATGTCACAACCCCATCAACACCTTCACCAAATATCCATTCCATCCCATTTTACCATTTACCATGAAATCTTAAGATAACTAAATTTCATCTAAACAAACAATCTCGACAATGAAAGTGGGTTGAAATTGAGAGAAACTCATAATCATCATCAAAGACTTGTTCTAACCACGTTTGAGGTCAGTTAATTGAGAAAAACTCCCAAGACAAGACAAAAAAAAAAAAAAAAAAAAAAAAAAAAAAAAAATAAATAAAAAAATAAAATCCACTACTATGAAGACTTGCACAAATTCCCCTTCTATCTTTTGGATATATAAAGTGGGCAAGTCAGACCATCCGGACTCTATAACTACCCTCATCTCTCACTTGTTCCTATAAACCACAAACCCCATCAAACCCCATCGACACAAACCCATGGCCGCCGCCGCCACCACATTGCCGGATCAACCCAATGGAAACCGGCCAATCACTGTCAGAATCCGTCTAGCCGACAAAGAAGACGTGCCCCACATCCACCGTCTAATCCACCAAATGGCGGTATTCGAGCACCTGACCCACCTCTGCTCCGCCACCGAATCCTCCCTCTCCGCCACCCTCTTCAACCCCGACCTCCGCCCCTTCCACTCCTTCACGGTCCTAATCCTCGAGCTCTCCTCCACCCCACCTCCCCATCCTCCCCAACAAAACCCAGACTCCCCCTTCTCAGAAATCATCCGCACCATCCATCCGGTGGGCCCCGTCGAAGACCCAGAAGCAGAGACCTTCCGATCATCGAAGGGAGGGGATTGGATCGTGGGTGGGTTCGTTCTCTTCTTTCCGAACTACTCGACCTTTTTGGCGAAGCCGGGGTTCTACATAGAGGATATATTTGTGAGGGAGTGTTACAGGAGGATGGGATTTGGGCGGATGCTGCTGTCGGCGGTGGCGGAGAAGGCGGTGGAGATGGGGTATGGGAGGGTGGAGTGGGTGGTGCTGGATTGGAATGAGAATGCAATTAGGTTTTATGATGAGATGGGGGCGAAAATGTTGCAGGAATGGAGGATCTGCAGGTTGACTGGAGAGGCTCTTGAGGCTTATGGAAGGAAGAAGAAAGAGGAGTAATGTTTGTGTTTTTGTCTTTTTTTTTTTTTTTTTTTTTTTTTTAAATGCACTTTGTGTTGTGATTTAGGGGTTTGGAATGGAAGGTGATGTGGTGAGGGAGCTTTTCAAATTTCAGAATGAATAAATATATTTATTTTCACATCCTCTGTTGTTTTGTTTAAGATGAAGTTAGGAAGGTACCCTCTCTATTTTGTGGTTTTACCACCTAATAATTATTGTTGTTGTTGTTGTTGTTAGTATTTAGTTAAATATAAATAAGGAGTTGAATTTTTATGCTTTTTAATTTTTTTATTCTGATAGAACAGGACTTTTCTGTGTATAAAGAGGTTTTTTAATTATTTGTAATTTCTAACAAAGGTAATATACAACTTACCATGAGTGTGCTGGCAATTAAAATTGATTTTGTTGAGCACCAATGCAATTATGCGGGATAAAGTGTTTCATGATATTTGAAATGAGAATCTTACTATGTGAATATGCTTTTTTTAACTAAGCAATTATAGGCAACTTTTTTTTAATAAAATTTTAGGAATTCATATATAGAAAAGATGTGCAATTCCAAAATCCTATTGTCGGTGGAGCATTTGAAATTCTAATAATTTGAAAAAATGATTTTGGGACTTTTTAGATGGTTGTGAAAGAAACATGACTTTTCAAATTATAGGGGATAAGCAACACACTAAATTCCTGTCATAACTATGCTTTAGTTGTTTCTTTGGTTGCATGGGATGCTTAGTATTTTGGGCATGTTTCATTACTTAGAATTCCTTTAGTTATTTCTTTCATGTGGTTTGAATTTGTGGTTTGAATTCCTGAATGCGTTAGTCTAAGGAGAATTCAGGAATTCCAATGGAAATTCCCCATACTTGAGTTACCTAAATCCAAAAAAAGAAATAAGCCTTTAGGGCATGTCAACTCTTCAAATATTTAAACTATGGCTGCTTTTTTTTTCTAATGGAAAAGCCCTTTTGACCTCCCCTGGATATATATATGAAATAGAACGTCTATTTTTAGTAAAATCCTGAAAGGCGTCAAAAGACATCAATTACCAGTGGGTTGCAATTTCTTCCAAAAAAAAAAAAGGTTGCAGATTGGAAAGTTATAGAAAATTGCTTTTATGGAAATCGAGAAGGGTGTTTTCATTTGGCAGATTTTTTGCAAACACGCCCTTCGGTATTGTTTTTCCTTTACCATGCATGAAGGGCTTCTGGGCATACCATTTCTTCTCTCCAATTCCATGGAAATGGTGTTAAAGGAAAATGTCCTGTTCTTAAAGCAGTCTCTTGGGAAATTTCATGGTGGAACTAACAGCTGCAACTCAGTTTAGTTTCGCAACTTGATTCCTTGAGATTGTCATAAATAATTCCCTGGGCAATCCAAGTGACAAAATGAGGCAAACTGCTAGCCAATTTCAAATTACTCAAAACTCCTAAATGTTTCTCTGAAATCTTGGATTCCCAGATTTTAGCCTAACATTTTCCTAGCTGGTGAAATTTGTTCGGCTGTGCGGGATTTTCACCCGACCACCGTCAATGGAGAGGCCCACTTTTTTAGATGGTAGGGGATTAAAGTCCCTGCACTATTCTTTTTTTTTTTTTTTTTTTTTTTTTTTGTGTGTGTGTGTGTGGTTTCCCTGCACTATTCTTGCTCGGGACTTCCATAGATGAAAATTGTTCCATTTCAAATTTTCCCAAGGCACCTCAAAATGTTCTTCATCCATCCATTGCTCTTCACGGGGCTCATTTGTTTGCTCCAGGATGAATTTCTTGATATCATCAAATGAACTCCGATTGAAGGAGTAAGAGGTGAAAATCCATAAAGGACTATCAAATAGTCTGTCCATTGGCGGGAAATGATTGCGCACAAGTAAATTAAATCCTTGGAGAGTAACGTTTCCATCTTCATCTCAACCTTAATTCTTGTTTCTCGCCTCTTCAATACTTTGTTCAAACCTGCTTTAGGCAAAATATGTAAGCGGGAGCTTAATCTTCATTTCACTGGATGGTACTTGGTTATTTTATTCTATGAAATAGAATCCAACAATTACACTTGTTGCTCTTGTATCGCAACTTGCAAGAGATGAGTTTCCTATTTCTTTTGGTTCTAAACAACCAGAGATCAGGTTAAACTCATAAATTTAAGCTATGAAAAGCAACAAGAACATGTTCTATTCACTGACGCTATAGTAATTATCTTTCCACAGAATTTGATGTATATTACAAAAACAGAAGCAACAGAGACCAAACCAAAAGTGATCTAATCCTTGTTCAAAATACCGGCCTCCTGATAATATTCAACACTGTCAGCAATGGTCTCTTCTAATGACCTGCATTCCCAACCCAACCTCTTCAATTTCTCTGAACTTGGCTTTGCTTCTGGATCCACCTCTATGTAACTGTCAAAGAAGAAAAAAGGTCTAAGAGATTGAGATCCCTCTAATCATAATCAACTTCTCTAAATCAGCTAAGATACCTACTTTTTAGGATAGTTATAGTCGGGGTACTTTCTCTTCAACTTTTCAACCAAACTATGAACTTGAACTGAATGCGGGGCACAAATGTATCTTCCAGATGCTTCTTTCTTCTCATACACCAACAGCAATGCTT
This sequence comes from Camphora micrantha, assembly GCA_003546025.1. Classification (NCBI taxonomy): domain Eukaryota; kingdom Viridiplantae; phylum Streptophyta; class Magnoliopsida; order Laurales; family Lauraceae; genus Camphora; species Camphora micrantha. Next base: position 8,237,792 of record QPKB01000001.1, on the reverse strand, counting down.
GAGCTACATCTCGGACATCCACGATTGACCAGACTCTGTTTGCTACTGTTTCAGATCGCCCTTTTTTCTCCTCAAAAAAGAAGAATGAATCACATCAGTAGAAGAAAAAATGGTAGTCGTTGCCTTTGTATACTACGATCACAAGAACAATCTTGAATGGAAGGAAAACAAGGAAAGAAGGCATGCAATCAGTTTTCATGAAGGAGACTCAGGGTTCCATCAAAATTCAATTGGAAGTTTGGAACAAATGAATGTGGACTAACCCGATGGATATTAAGTTGTGGACCCAAATTTGCCAGGTAAATGGATCCAAATTATGGACCAAGCCCTTTTAGTAGGGAACCTGCTTCCAGGTATCGGATAAATTGGATCCTTTGCTGTCCATTCCTCCATGGTCATTTTCTCACAATATCGTCCAGTCAAAACATGGGCCTTCCATAAACTGCCATCAGGCCCCGGCTAAAGAATGGCCTCTTACTCTAGTAGTAAAAGGCGTCAGTTCTTACCTGCCTGTATTGGATTCAAACCTGGGCATCTACTCTTCCCTCTTCTTCCCTCTCTAGAGAGCCCCTTACCTCACCCGAGTTTTACTCCCCTCACCTGAGGGCTAGGGCCCAACCCTCGGGAACCAAAAAAAAGAAGAAGAAAAAAAAAAGGCCCTGACTAAAAACGGACAGAGCTATGGGAGTCCCCCTCAAATGGTAATTATCATGGGGAAGTAGTTGTTTGAAAGGTCACCCCATGACTGACTCGTTTGCAGAAAATGGAATATCCTATTATTTTTGCACCTTCAAAGTTAGATTCTTATTTTATTTTATTTTGAAAGATATAAGTACTCACATGCACACATATACAATTAGGTTCTTCACCATTAGAGGTACAATTAGAGATTGCTCCCTTGCGGAAGGGAGAAACGGGCTCCCTCACCAATGAAGCTGCCAGTAGATTCATGTATGAAGGTCATATATTGATTATTTAGGAGGATGGTGGGTGTGGGTGGGCCTCTTACAGTGGCGCTGGTTGCTTAAGAATCTCCAATGCATACATACATACATATATGTATACTTGCATGTGTACATAGTTATTCCCAACAAGATGCTACAAAACTAAGAAGATCATGAGTTTCTTTAGCACAAGGAAATACCTTTAATTAGCTCAATGAGAAGTCGGCTGCTGGTATTCATGGTGGATTGCAGTAGTGGCCCGAAAACATAAGATGGACAAACCGTTACAACGTCGAGACCACTGTTCTCTGCATACTTCAATGCCTCTCTTTCTGCAGTTGTCTTGGAAATACAGTACCAGTTGTTGTACCACACCTTCAGCATGACATAGGAGTTAATTAAGTAAAGTAGTAAACAAGTATTTAGAATTCCAAGCCATATTTACCATAAAGGGGGAAAAAGAACTTAATTTTTTTTTTTTTGGCAAAAGAAAGATATACAGTGCTTTTTTTTTCCTAAATTGGGCTAAATATAACATAGTCAAGCTTGATATTTAAAACTTGCAGGCCTAATGATCGATTCCTTGATATGTGTGCGAAACTAATGTACAAATACCACTTAACAAGATTGCTTGGTGAAGCACCTACATTGCTTTCTTCCTAGTTCATTTGTGCATTTGTTTACAGCCTCTATGTAGGCATTTTTTTTATTTGTCTTTTAATATAAGTATTTCCATGTAACATTTATAATATTGTATGTACTTCTTTAAATTTATAAAAAATTTGCCTGTTCTAATTTTATTATATGTAAATTTTGTACCATATAATTTTTATGACATGACAACTTTACTGGTTCTAATTGAATGAGGCAGTCCAAACAATCTATTTATAAAATGGTTTAATTTGAACAACATTTTTTTTCTTTTTGAAAAAGAGCTAATTGAATAAGCTCGATTTCAATCAGACACAACTTACAAAAAGGCCCTTATGGGCATTTAGTAACTCTAAAATAAACTATTATTTTATGCTTTAAAGCTTATTTACATATTAGTGTTGTTGCTTCTAAAAGAATAAGTCATTGCGGGCTACTTTGTTTTAGAGCTTTTTTAGTTAAAGCGGATGGAGATGGACAATACAAATGTTACAACTGTTTTAAACGAGAATGGCTTGATAAAATTTCCTAAATGATGCAAGGTTCTATATTGTAATTTCTAAAAGATGGGCCCCAATTATCTCGTGAAATAAGAGTTGTTCATTTGAAGTAAGATAGATTCTATGAACTCTAGCATTTCATGAACCCAAGAAAATATTTATTATGGTACATTGTTTTATGTAGATGCTTTGTTTCTTGCATGTCTATTGGATTTCCTATGTATCCCTTAGTTTTTCTACATGTGTTTTGGATTATTCATGCATCTTAGTTATTAAGTTGTTGTTTAGAAAAGTGCAAGGGATTAAGTGATGTTTAATCCCAGATTGGAAAATGAGTCTATGAATTCAGCTATGTATCTTTTTGCAAATCAAGTTGTTTAAGTGAAAACTTAAGGCTCTTTGGTTGTATTATCTATTGGCCTTAAATATTTTCTTGTCGTTTAAGATGAAGAGAACAAGTTTCTTCTCTTGAATCTCCACTCCATTCCACTCCATTCTCATTTGTGTTAAGAGTGATTCCCTTCACTATTTTTATATTTTTACCAAACAGACTAAATTGTAAATTAAAATTTAAAAATTAGAGCTTTTATTTTATACATTAATCTAACTAGCTCTTTTTAATCAAAGTCAGTTGTAGTTATGAGGTCATTCAGTTTAGTAGTTAGATTAGATTACTAATTTGTTGGTGGCATTTTCATTAGATATTGAAGTGTTGTGCCGAGGCACCTCATCAAATTCTTCTATTCTGTGGAGGTGAGGCTTTCACAAGCTGAGAAACCATTTGATTCATACAGTTCCAAGCTACAGAATTTCTATTGAAGAAAATTAATAAACAGCGTGGTTCCTAATATTTGAAGTTTAAACTATAACCACAAATTTCTTTCTGGGCATAATGATGGCAGTTTTATAGGTAACTTGATCGGGTCATCCAAATGAATGAACCTTGATTTTTTTGCATAAACTAGTGTTGGGTGGTAGATTTGGGGTTTGAACTGCAACCTTACTTTCCCTGCAGTAGTCAATGTCGGTCCAACAGTCCTCATCCATGGGCTTATTTGGCGGCCAGTTTGGGTTCAACAGAACAGCACCAGTAGATGAGACGACAACTACCCTTTCTACTCCTGTCTCAGAACACACCTTGAGTACATTGAGTGTGCCCCTTACAGCAGGCTCCAACAATTCGGTCTGCATAAGTCATTACAATTATTTAGCAAAGCTTCGAAAACTGAATAGAAAGTTTTTATTTAAGCACTTGGATCAGTACAAATTAATTCAAACCCACTGACTTTGAGGTCAGAATACGATGTCAACCAGCCCAACCAGCCAACACAATTTTGAAGCTCATTCAGCAGTTTGGGTTGAAAGTTGTTTTTTTTTTTCCTTTTCCGGACTCAAGTGACACTTCCAGGCCCATATAAGTTGTATTTGTTCAGAAGGGCGGGGTCATTTAGTCCGGTCCATTTTCAAGCTCATAGCAGATTGAGCTCATTCCTTGCTGTACTCACCCAGACCCTTTGAAACCAACTTGAAAAGCACCTTCATATATATGGTTGCTCATAGGCCGGACAAGTCCGAGCCTGACACAAGCCTAGCCTGGATTTGGACTCTGTTTTTAGACCCGCGGGCTTTGGCTGGGCCTCATTTTCTGGCTGAATCCGGGCCTAAACCTATAAATGCTACAAGACCCTTACCTAGCTGACCCGCATTTTTTTCGTAAATCATTACTCGATGGTGATCTGGAATCAACCTAATCCACCCTAAGATTGATCCCCAACGCCATTGAGCTATCCGACAATTGTGTGTGTATATATTTCAAATGAGCTGGATGGGCCAGAACACTAGGCACAATTACTAAATGGGCCTGGCTTGGATAATCTTTGGCCCAGCCATGAACACCCTAGTGATACCAACAACAGGATCCGACCTCGGAGTCCGGATCCCCTGAGGGTTTGACTCTGTAAAATTCTGAGTCAAAGGAGTAGCACTCCATGGTAAGGCACACCATTGAAAGCATGAACAGTTCAAAATAAAATGTCTCCCAAGTGCATGTGCATTCACAAATTTTGCCAAAGTAGGAGTTGGTATCATAGTTGGGATAATTGCTTACATGGGGATTTGGATAAGATAGATTGGAATGGAAAAATAAAATTCGTACAACTGACTTTAACATAAGTGTAACAAGACTTTAATGATGATGATGATGATGAAGATGATAGGAGTTGATACCATGATATCACATTTTTTTTTATTATTAAACTGTCAATCTTATGGCATAGGCTCATATTTGGATCGGTTGGGGATACCAATACACATAAATTGATTTTATTTTAAGCTCCTTGAAATTTCAATAAGTGGATGCCGCGGTCAAGTCCCACTTCTTCAAACTCAAAATTTCTTTTTTGTTGCGATTTTCTGAAAAAGTATATCTCCCTCGTCGACAATCTCCCGTACATCGATGTGTTTCGTACGTGAATGATGAACCTGGTCCTTTGCCAAACAAATGGCACTTTGACTATCACAATGAACATTCATGTGCTCCTGAAAGATCCCCATGTTATCAAGTTTATAGGCCCAATTCATTTGTATTAGGGTTGAGGGGTAATTTAGTCTTTGTTAAAAACTATATATTATCTCTTTTGTTTGTAACCCTAAGTTAGGGAAAAACTCTGATTAGTGGAGAGAAAAAGAATTGAGCTTTTGTCCGTGGACGTAGGTGTGAAATCACCGAACCACGTAAATCTGTGTTCCTTTTCGTATTGCTTAAAAATTTGCTTGTTGATTGCACGTTTCCGCACTCACAATCACAACAAATTGGTATCAAAGCATTGTTGTGATAGGCGATCAACAGAAAGATCGGATTAGATCTCAACTTTGGTTCTGCAGAATCCATCACAGAAGTGGTTCTCAACAAGGATCTGGATTTTCCGAGAAATCTGATCTGGTTGGAAACTGTCTGGATTGGGATCGTTGAGACAAAGGGTAGTTTTGATCATTGATCAGTGGACCCCTCACGATCTATTGCAGATCGTCGAAGACTCTGGAACGGGGAAGTTGCAGAGAACAGGGCAGACAATTTCTTCATCGCAGTCGATTTCAGGGAGGAGACTTGTCTCAGGGTCTTCCAGATTGAATCTGGAATTCGGAGTGGGCCACCAGTCACCAGACTCACCACAAAGAAGAAGTGCTGCTTTTGTCACTGTGCACAAACTGAAGCAGCACAGAGGACCCAGAATTTTTTCGTTGTTGCCAGAGAGGATCTCGATCTGGACTGCAGAATTTTCGTCACCATCATTGCCGGAGTCACCTTCCGTCTCGTCCCACTGCTGCTGCGCCTTCGCCGGACTCGAGAAATCGCTGCTGTAGTCTCCAGCTGAGAGTTGCATCCATCGTTCTGTTACAGAACTTAGTTGAAGAAGAAGACCTGTTAAGGTCGGCAGGTTCAGTTTGGGTCAGGTTAAACCCGACCCACTTCGAAGAAGCCCAGTTCAGCAGAAATCAGCCAGCAGTAGCCGCTGACGTCATCTTGGCGTCATCTATACGGTCAAGACAGATTTGACCAATTGGTCGGCTAGAATTGTTTCGTGTTTTTCGAAGTCATCCGGACTCAGAATTGAGCTCCGTTTTTTTCATTGGATTCGTATCGACGAGGTCTACGATCTGAACGAAGTGGATTGATAGTTTGGCAATTAAAAAAAATGGCAAGTTCATCATCGGCAAAGACCACCCTTTCGAATGCAAAATTTGAAGTTGAGAAGTTTGATGGAACCAATAACTTTGGTATGTGGCAATGTGAAGTTAGAGATGTTCTAAGCCAACAAGAGTTGGAAATTGCTCTGGAGGATAAACCCTTAGATATGAAAGATGAGGAATGGCAGAAGATCAATCGTTAGGCATGCAGTACCATCAGATTATGTCTCGCGAAGGATTAGAAATACTCAGTGATGAGAGAAACTTCTGCAAAAGAATTGTGGCAGAAATTGGAGGAAAAGTATATGACCAAAAGTTTGGAGAATCAAATCTATTTGAAAAAGAAACTTTTTCGCTTCGAATATCGCCAAGGTATTTCTATGACCGAACATCTTGATGATTTTAAAAAGATTATTGCTGATTTAATGAACATTGATGTGAAAATTGATGATGAGGATAAGTCATTACTTCTTCTGAATTCACTTCCCGATAGTTATGATCATTTTACTCACACTTTGATCAATGAGAAGAATGAGGTTAAATACGATGTTGTGTCTACTGCTTTGATGAATAATGAATATCGGAAGAAGGACAAACAGGCTCACAAGGATTCATCATCTGATGCATTGTCAGTAAGAAGCAGATTAGATGATAGGAAATCTGGTAGAAAATCTCGTTCTAAATCGAGAGGAAAATCAAAACCATCTGCAAAAGATGAATGTTCCTTTTGTCACAAAAAAGGGCATTGGAAGAAGGATTGTCCAAAGTTGAAAAATAAGGACAAAAATAAATCTGTTGTAAACGTTGGACACAATGGGGATGATGATTCTGAATTTAGTTTGACTGTTTCTTCATTGGTATGCCATTCTGATGAGTGGATTTTAGACTCGAGTTGTACCTATCATATGTGTCCCAACAGGGAATGGTTTTCCAGCTTTCAAGAGTTGGATGGTGGAACAGTTTTGATGGGCAATGATAGTGCTTGCAAAACAAAAGGGATAGGAAAAATCCGTTTGAAGATGCATGATGGAGCAGTTAGAGTTTTGACAGATGTTCGGTATGTACCGGATTTGAAGAAGAACCTCATCTTATTGGGTGCTTTAGACTCCAAAGACTTCAAGATTACCATGGAAGGTGGAGTTCTAAAAGTTGTTTATGGTGCACTTGTGTTGATGAAGGGTGTCCGAAGAGGTAATTTGTATTTCTTGCAAGGAAGTATAGTTGTAGGTAGAGCATCAACAATATCTGATAGCTTGAATGAGACTGTTACAGACACTACCAGATTGTAGCACATGCGTCTAGGGCATGCTGGGAAGAGAGTATTGCAGGTTTTGGTTAAGCAAGGCTTGTTGCAAGGTGCAAAGACCTGCAAGTTGGGATTTTGTGAACATTGTGTTTTTGGCAAGCAGACAAAAGTGAAGTTTGGCACCACCGCAATCCATCACACTAGACTATGTTCATTTGGATGTATGGGGTCCTACTAAGGTGGCATCTTTGGGACATATGCACTACTTTGTTACATTCGTTGATGACTTCTCCAGAAGAGTATGTGTGTACATCATGAAGCACAAGGATGAAGTCTTGAATGTGTTCTTGAAGTGGAAGAAAATGATTGAAACACAAACTGGCAGAAAGATAAAAAGGCTTAGGTCAGATAACGGTGGTGAGTACAAGTCTGATCCATTCTTGCAAGTATGTCAAGATGAAGGGATTGTGAGGCATTTTACAGTTAGTGGGACACCGCAACAAAATGGGGTGGCAGAATGCATGAATCGCACTATATTGGAGAAAGTTCGGTGTATGTTGTCTAATTCCGGATTAGGCAAAGCGTTTTGGGGTGAGGCAGTTGTTTATGCATGTCATCTCATTAACAGGTTACCTTCTACTGCAATTGATGGAAAAACACCCATTGAGGTTTGGTCTGGAAAACCCGCTACTGATTATGATAAATTGCATATATTTGGTTGTCCTGCTTATTTCCATGTCACAGAGAAGAAGTTGGATCCAAGGGGCAAAAAAGCTATATTCTTGGGTTTCAGCAGTGGTGTGAAAGGATACCGGCTATGGTGTCCAACTTCAAAGAAACTTGTTTTGAGCAGGGATGTGATTTTTGATGAATCTACCATGTGGAAACATAACAAGCAAAATGGCTCTCAAGAGGAGAGCAAGGCCAATGGTGCGTAAATAAAAGCAGGTAGAGTTTGATGTCATCCCAATTGAGTCAGAGGATGATAATACAGATGAGGAGGAGACTCCAGCCCAAGTGCCTCCACACGAACAAGCAGATTCTATTGCGGCCAGTAGACCAAAAAAGAATATTTGAAAACCTAAACGGTTCACTGACATGGTGGCATATGCACTTCCAATGGTTGAAGAATATGTTCCTACCAGCTACAAAGAAGCAAAGAGGCATTCAGAAAGTGTAGAGTGGCAGAATGCAATGGATGAGGAAATGAAATCTCTTCATAAGAATGACACTTGGGAGCTGCTACAGTTACCTAAGGGGAAGAAAACAATTGGGTGCAAATGGGTCTACACCATGAAAGAGGGATCTCCAGGAAATGACAGTGTTAGGTACAAGGCTAGATTGGTGGCTAAAGGCTATGCACAGAAGGAAGGCATTGACTACAATGAGGTATTCTCTCCCGTTGTGAAGCATTCTTCGATTCGTATTTTGTTAGCCTTGGTTGCACAGTTTGATCTTGAGTTAGTGCAACTCGATGTTAAAACTGCATTTTTGCATGGTGATTTGAATGAGGATATCTACATGACCCAACCAGATGGGTATAAGGTTATTGGAAAAGAACATTTGGCTTGTAAACTGAAAAAATTATTGTATGGTTTGAAACAATCTCCAAGACAGTGGTACAAACGATTTGACAAGTTTATGATTGGGCAGAAGTACACACGGAGTTCTTTTGATCATTGTGTCTACTATCGTGAACTACGGAATGGAACCTTCATTTATTTGCTCTTATATGTAGATGATATGCTTATAGCTTCTAAGAGCAAGGTGGAGATTGAAAAATTGAAGACTCAGATGAGTATTGAATTTGAAATGAAGGATCTGGGGGAAGCCAAGAAGATACTTGGTATGGAAATTCAAAGAGACAGGGTGCAAGGCAAGGTTTGTTTGTCACAGAAACAGTATTTGAAGAAGATACTACAACGTTTTGGTATGAATGCAAAAACAAAACCTGTAAGTACACCTCTTGCCTCTCACTTCAAGCTTAGCGCTGCTATGTCCCTAGCACAGATGATGAGCGTCATTACATGACTCAAGTTCCTTATCAGAGTGCTGTTGGTAGTTTGATGTATGTGATGATGTGTACTAGGCCCGACATTTCACAAGCTGTCAGTATAATAAGCAGATATATGCATGATCCAGGAAAAGGGCACTGGCAAGCAGTAAAATGGATCCTACGGTATATTCTGGGCACCGTGGATGTTGGTTTGGTGTTTCAGCAGGATGATAGTATTTGTCAGCATGTGGTTGGATATGTGGATTCCGATTACGCTGGTGATTTGGATAAGCGCCGGTTTACTACAGGTTATGTGTTTACACTTGCAAGGAGACCGGTGAGTTGGAGGTCAACATTACAGTCTATAATTGCTTTGTCAACTACTGAGGCAAAGTACATGGCAATGACAGAGGCCATTAAGGAGGCCATTTGGCTTCAAGGTTTGCTTGATGACATGGGGATCTTTCAGGAGCACATGAATGTTCATTGTGATAGTCAAAGTGCCATTTGTTTGGCAAAGGATCAGGTTCATCATTCACATACGAAACACATCGATGTACGGTATCATTTTGTACGGGAGATTGTTGACGAGGGAGATATACTTCTTAAAAAAATCGCAACAGCTGATAACCTTGCAGATATGCTGACTAAGGTTGTGACTGGGGTCAAGTTTAAGCATTGCTTGGACTTGATCAACATCTTGCGAGTTCGAGCACCTTCGGGTGTATAGCGTCTACGGGCGCATTTGAAGGCGTGTGATTGCATGCCAAGGTGGAAAATGTTTGTGACCTGCAAATTTCGTAAAGGTGGAGATTTGTTAGGTTAATGGGTTTTGGCTCGTTTTATAGGCCCAATTCATTTGTATTAGGGTTGAGGGGTAATTTAGTCTTTGTTAAAAACTATATATTATCTCTTTTGTTTGTAACCCTAAGTTAGGAAAAAACTCTGATCAGTGGAGAGAAAAAGAATTGAGCTTTTGTCGGTGGACGTAGGTGTGAAATCACCGAACCACGTAAATCTGTGTTCCTTTTTGTATTGCTTAAAAATTTGCTTGTTGACCGCACGTTTCCGCACTCACAATCACAACACTTTTAAGTTAAAGAATTAGAGGGAGAAGGCCCAGACTTGCAGACAATCAATATTTCATCTCATGTATTTGTAACTAACAGAAACAAGTGGGAACTTGGAATCAATCAAACCGCGGAGGAAAATCTTGCCTCTGGATTAGCCACATTGGATGGTGGAACTGGAGATGCAACGTGGAAGACTCCATTGCATCCCTCAATGGCTGCATAGAGAGAGTCGTAGTCCAGCAAGTCTGCCTTGAAGAGTTGTAAGTTCTCTTGGGCCTTCTCTAAGCTTTTCAAATGGTTGTTCTTTTCATCATCTGCAATTCATTTTCATGGAAATGAGTAGGCCAAAAACAGTAACCTGATAGCTAGATATAAAGAAGAGGAAAACGGAGCACCTGGGTTTCTAACGGTACCGTGGACCACGTATCCTTTTGAGAGAAGTAGCTTCACCAACCATGATGCCACAAACCCTCCTGCACCTGTTACACATACCTTCCCTCCTCCCTGTTCCATCTACTCTCTCTCTAAATGGTTAAGAAGACAAAAAAAAATACTACTCAGCCCAATATCTAATCTGTAGCTCCTTATAATATTTTCTTTGGGTAAAAAAAGAGCCACACGTGGCTCAATAAATGGAGGAAAGAAATTTTTTATCATCACAATTTTTCCTCGTTCAACTCCTGCAAGGCGTTGAAAAGTTCAAGTACTGTTTGTAGGCCAGTTGCCAAGATAGAAAAACAGCAGATGAAGAAAGAAAAAAATGAGGGTCGTCCAAGCATAGCATGTTTAGGTGTCAGGTCATCAATTCAGGGTGAGTCAGCCTATGAGTGTGTATTTGTGTATTTGTGCTTGTACATGGTGAGGATTTTTTTTTTTTTTTTTTTTCTGGATTAACCACTTTTCCAAGACCCACCTCTCCTGTAATGAGAACTGTCTACAAGCTCACATTTATTTATTTATTATGGTACTTTTTTTGGACATATGAGAAATGTGTAGAATAATAGTAGTAAGGGCCTGTTTTTTGTGTGAAAATACGACCTTTTTTTTTTAATCTATTTAAATCTTTCAGAGAGTTCATATCACTTTTTATAGAGCATCACATAAAAGAAATTGCGTGGCACAGGCTATGTGGAATTTCCACTGTGGCCCCTTCAATGCAGGGTCTCCCTTCCATGGATGGAAACTCCCACAGAGTTCCTAGTGGGATTTCCATAGGTGAAAATTTTTCGACATTTTTCTTGAACGGCTCATTTGTTTGCTCGTGCTGAACTTCTAGGAAATCTATGGAATGCTTTGTTATCGAATGAGCAACAATTGAAGGCGTAAAAAGGGTTAAAATCTACAAAGGGCTATCAAATAGTCCGCCCTCTGGGCAGGAAATGATTCCCACTAGTAAATCAAATTCTTGGTAAGAAAGGGTTCCATCTCCATCTCTACTATAATTCTTCATTCCTCACATCTTCAATACTCGTTCAAACCGACTTCACTGAGAATTCAATACAAGTTATGCAAGCGGGACATTAATTTTCATTTCACTGCATGATGCTAAGGTTATTTTATTTTGTGAAATAAACTCCAACAATTACACTAGTTGCTCTTGGATTGCAATAGTTGAGTTTGCTAATGCTTGTGGGTCTAAACAGCCAGAGATTTGGTCAAGCTTATAAAATTTAAGCAATGAAAAGAAACAAGAACATGTTCTATTCGCTGAGGACATAGTAATCATGATCTTTCCACAGAATTTGATGTATATACAAAAACAGAAACAACAGAGACCAAACCATAAGTGATCTAATCCTTGTTCAAAATACCAGCCTCTTGATAGCATTCAACACTGTCAGCAATGATCTCTTCGTGGGGCTCATTTGTTTGCTCCTGGATGAATTTCTTAAAATCATCAAATGAGCTCCGATTGATGGAGTAAGAGGTGTAAATCCGTAGAGGGCTACCAAAAAGTCTGTCCTATGGCAGGAAATGATTGCCCACAAGTTAATTAAATCCTTGGAAAGTAACGTTTCCATCTTCATCTCAACCTTAATTCTTGTTTCTCTCCTCTTCAATACTTTGTTCAAACCTACTTTATTAAAAATTTGTAGGAAAATGAGGCAAAATATGTAAGCGGGAGCTTAATCTTCATTTCACTGGATGGTACTTGGTTATTTTATTCTATGAAATAGAATCCAACAATTACACTTGTTGCTCTTGTATTGCAACTTGCAAGAGATGAGTTTCCTAATTCTTTAGGTTCTAAACAACCCCAGAGATCAGGTCAAACTCATAAATTTAAGCTATGAAAAGCAACAAGAACATGTTCTATTCACTGACGCTATAGTAATTATCTTTCCACGGAATTTGATGTATATTACAAAAACAGAAGCAACAGAGACCAAACCAAAAGTGATCTAATCCTTGTTCAAAATACCAGCCTCCTGATAGGATTCAACACTGTCAGCAATGGTCTCTTCTAATGACCTGCATTCCCAACCCAACCTCTTCAGTTTCTCTGAACTTGGCATTCCTTCTGGATCCACCTCTATGTAACTGTCAAAGAAGAAAAAAGGTCTAAGAGATTGAGATCCCTCTAATCATAATCAACTTCTCTAAATCAGTTAAGATACCTACTTTTTAGGATAGTTATAGTCGGGGTACTTGCTCTTCAACTTTTCAACCAAACTGTGAATTTGAACAGCACGCGGGGAACAAATGTATCGTCCAGATGCTTCTTTCTTCTTATACACCAACAGCAATGCTTCAGCTACATCTCGGACATCCACGATTGCCCAAATTCTGTTTTCTACTGTCTCAGATCGCCCTTTTTCAAAAACGAACGAATCATATCAGTAGAAATAAAAAACTATAGCCGTTGCCCTTGTGCTACAATCAGATGCCATGTAATCAGTTTTCATGAAGGCCATGGAGGGTTTCCATCAAAATCAATTGGTAGCGTCTTTAATCTGTATACTTTTACCTTCCAAACGACAAACAGCTAAGACAAACCTCATACATTATTCAGAGAAATAGAAGGAACGAATCATTATTGTGTGGGAGTATTTTTAGGCTTGGTAGAAGTACCAATCAGACACATCCTGATCTCGGCCAGAAGCTCCACCTCGGCCACCTCGGCCTAAAGCTCCAGCTCAGCCAGGAGTTCCTCCCGGCCAGAATACTTCACATCGGCCTGAGATCCCATCTCGGCCAGACATCCCATCTCGGCAGCAGTGCCAGAGAGTCCATTTCGGCAACAGAGCCAGACTTTCCACCTCGGCAGTAGCGCCAGAGATCACCTCGGCAGCACCCGAACTCGGTACCTTAGCACCTGAACTCGGTAACAGTACCAGCTCAGCCTGACATTCTCCGCAACAGTGCCAGATCGCTCATTAAACAAGTACAGCCTGCTTTACCTCTTTGGAGACTCAACCACGTTACAGAACGTGTTGAGTAATGATGATAGGCATCGGGCAGAGAGCTGTCAGTGGGTGGTTGCGCCCATGTCAAGCCACCAATGTCAGAACCGCCCATACCACCGATGGGACTCCCCATCACCAAAGTCAGATGACTTCATCTACAAATACAAGGAGCAAGCTCCATGACCGGGTAAGTAAGCAAGAGAACACACAGGCACTCTGCCTCTCTTCTTCTTCTCCATCCTTTGTCTAGTGACAGCACTAACTTAGGCATCAGAGGGCCTTGCGCTGACAGCATCCGGGGTCTTCTGACCTTCTCTTCTCTCCCCCTTGCAGGTTCTCCGGCGTGTAGTCTTCCCCAAAAGAAGTTCTTTATCCATCTAAGTGGGTGTGAGGTTTTTTGCCTTACAATTATGATACCAACCCCTCAAGATTTTTTCCAATGGACAGAGTCCATAGTCTTTAGAGCTTTGAATGTGGGCCAACAAAAAGATAGTTTGACAAAAAAATAAAAGAAAAAAAAGTACAGAAACAATTCGCATTCAATGTAAACTAAAAATGGGCCAAAGATGGGGCAGATATGCATGCAGTCACTGTATTTTGTGGTTTAAAGGATGCAAACAGGATGGGTTTCAGTGGGGTGGATTGCAGACCCAAATTTGGACCTGATTATGTTTTGAAGACATGTACCTGATTATGGACCTGAATACCAACTTGATTGTCAACGGTCGCTGATATTGGACAATTTGGTAAATGGTGGCCCTGGCCCTGGACCATTTATTATGTATAGTTTAGAATTTTTTTCAAAAAGATTGGGCTCCAGCCCAACTAAGAAATAACTCGTATACGGGAATGCACCATATGAAAGTGGACCAACCCGATGGATACTAAAAGTGGACCCAATTTTTGAATGGAACCAGCCCTAGTCTCTGTCTCAGTCTTACCATAGTTAGTGTCCAGTCAAAACAAGGGCCTTCCGTAAACTACCATAGGGCCCTGACTTGGAACGGCAAGAGCTATGGGTTCTGGCCGATTCAGGATCTTCATTTGAGGGGTGCAGATCTGAATAGACAGTTTGGATTTTGGGGGCAACTCGAAAATTTTCATATGGATATTGAGAGTGGACGCACAATTTTTATTGGGTTTTCTTGGAAGTGAATCTAGAATTTTAGATTTTGAAAGCGTACCGCAGTTTGACGGGTGCGACTTGACTCTCGTGCTTGTATATGGGTCTGCCCCCTAGCTATGGTCTCCCCCTGAAATGGTAATAATCACGGCATAGTAGTTGTTTAACAGGTCACCCCATGACTTGTCTGCAAAAAAGGGAATCTACTATTTTAAAAGCTTCAAAGTATTTTTTTCTTTTGAAAGGAAAGTACTCATACAACCGCACACCTATTTCCTCCATTCATTCTTGGTTGTTTATGTGGAAGGGAGGTGCCTCACCAACTGAACCACATGTGAATTTGTGTGTGAAGGTTAAAGGGGGGTTGTTGGTGCAGGTGGGACTCGTACGCTTGCAAGCGGTTGCTTGAAAATCTATGATATACATGCATACATACACATGTTCAATCGGAGTTAATCCCAAAAGGATTCTATAAAGCTAAGAACATAAATTCATTTTGCACAAGGAAATACCTTTAAATAGGTCAATGAAAATCCGAGTGCTGGTATTCATCGTGGGTTGCAGTAGTGGTCCGAAAACGTAAGATGGACAAACCGTTACAACGTCTAGCCCAGTGTTCTCTGCATACTTCAATGCCTCTCTTTCTGCAGTTGTCTTGGCAATACAGTACCAGGTATACCACGCCTTCAGCAAGAAATACGAGTTTTAAGTAAAGCAGTATTCAAGTATTAAGAATTCCAAACCATACTTACCATAAAGAGGGGGCGTTTGGTAATTTTACTTTTAAAATCAAAAACATAAATTAAAACATCAAATCAAATCAAGAGGGAATAAAATATAAATGGGTTATGGTGATACTTTATTTTTAGTTGTTTGATATTAAATCTTTTTGACTTTTTATATGAAAAAATACATTTTTTTTTGTCTCTTAGTGAATAATGGTAGTTGCTTTTTTACTTTTTCTTTTCTTACAAGATGAAGAAAATTTTGAATTAAAGTGATTTTGATGTGACTTCATGTCTGAAAAATGAAGGCTTTACTTAACTTTTACTATTCTCGTTTAGTGACAAACGGGCCCGGTCTATATGTTTTATTCCTCTTCTCTCTCTTTGATTTTTTTTTCTCCGGCCACATGGGGTAAATAAATAGTCAGGCTTGATATTTTAAAGCTGACGATCAAAGGATTGATTCTTCGGCATGTGTGAAACTAATGTGCAAACACCACTCACCCATGAGCGTCTTGGTGAAACACATGCATTTCTTGCCTCCCTCTTCATTTCATGCACCTATATAACTTTTATAACATTGTGTGTACTTCTTTAATTTTGTGAGGAATGTGCTTGTGCTACTTTTATTAATTATAATTTGTCCATATAAATTTTATGGTATCACAAGCAATGAAGCATTCTAGACAATCTATTTGTTTAAGGGTCAAATTGGAACAATATATATATTTTTTTGAAAAGAGCTAGTTGAATCAGCTCTATTTAACTCCAAGGGGTTGGCCGAGTGGTCAGGATGACGGTTCCTCTTTCTTTCGGAGCTAGAGGCCTAGGTATCAATCTCCGGTTCCCCCCTCTTTAGGAACACTCATTCTACCACCTGAGGGCCACAAGGGTTTTACCTGGCTTCCCTTTGGGCCCGGAGGATTAGTCCAGCCCAAAGGGTTAGAAACCCTCCGTTAGCAAAAAAAAAAAAGCTCTATTTTAATAAGATTTGGTAACTCTAAAAATAAGCTACTATTTTACAATTTAAAGCTTATTTACAAATTAGAGCATTTCGTAAACCTCTAATTGTCATATTTTCTATTTCTAAAGCTTATTTACGAATAAGAATCTTTGTCTCTAAAAAAATAAACCGGAGGGGCTGCTTTCTTCTAAAGCTATTTTACCTAAAGCGCATGGAGGTGGACACTACAAAAGTTACACGTATTTTAGACGAGTATAACCTCATAAAATCTTCAAAATGATGCAAATGGTGGGTTCTATATTAATTTTTAAAAGATGACCCCCAATTACCTCATGAAACAAGAGCTATTTTTATAATTTACTAAACAGAGTAATTGTGAATTAGAACTTTTTTTTATTTTATATTTTAGACCTTAATTGAACTAACTCTTATTATTTAGACTAGAGTTTCCAAATGGGCCCTTAAAGTTACTTATAGTAATGCGGTCTTTTTAGTTTAGTAGTTAGATTAGGTTACTAATTGTTGGTGGCATTTTCATTAGATATTGAAATGTTGTGTCTAAGCACCTAATCACATTCATCAAACCGGCTTGCCGAACTGGTTTTGACTGGAACTAATTCCTTGAATAGTCTTATTAGATCAAAATCAATGCATTTGACTGGAATCGGTCAAAACTGGGAGGCCTATCCTAGATACAAGAGTCTAGGGGCTGAAGCCCCCACCTTAACTGGAAAAAAAAAAGCTAAAGATTTCAAAGAACCCCTTATAGATTCTGATAATGAATATGTATTATTTTTTACATTTGCCCCTTCCCCCAATGTTTAAATTTTCTAGGACCGCACTTGGGCCTGCCATTAACAATTTAAGAAAACTAAAAGATTATTATTTATTATTATTATTTTTTGCATGCAACCATCCACTCTATTGGTTCACCTTCCAAATGAATGAACCTTGATTTTTTTTTTTTTTGCATAAACTATTGTTGGGTAGGTAGATTTTGAGCTATTACCTTACTTTCCCTGCAGTAGTCAACGTCGGTCCAACAGTCCTCATCCATGGGCTTATTTGGTGGCCAGCTTGGGTTGAACGTAACAGCTGCAGCAGATGAGACGACGACTACACGTTCCACTCCTGTCTCAGAACACACCTTAAGTACATTGAGTGTGCCCCTTACAGCTGGCTCCAACAACTCGGTCTGCATAAGTCATAACAATTAGCAAAGCTTCTAAAACTTAATAAAAAGTTTTGCTCTAATCACTTGAAACAGATGGGTAGGTACAAATTAGTTCATACCCACTGACTTTGAGGTTTGAATATTAGAGGTGCACAAAAAATCTGTTGACCTATAGATCCGATCCGATTCGATCCGCAGATTTTTATCCGATTCGAAGGTAAATGAATTGGTGATGAATTGAGAATTTTGTAATCTGTTAGCAACGGATCGGTGATGGATTTCACCCTCAATCCGCGGATTTAATTCGATCCGATTCTTTGACATTAAATATAAATAAAAAAATACAGGGGGTCTAAATATAAATTAAGATGTCTAAATTTAAAATAAGAAAAAAAAATTTAAGGGGTCAAAATGTAATTTTTTTACAACATATTTGATATTTTTCTTTTAACATTAAATTGAACGGATTGAACGGATTAATCCGATCCTATCCGTTCCTCCACGGATTGGATCAAATGTTAACAGCCACGGATTGATAACGGATTCCAAATCCGTCAATCCATAAGTAATGGATTGGTGACGAATTTCGCCTAATTTACACCAATCTGATATGTGTACACCCCTACCGAATATGACGTCAACCAACCCAACCAACCAACCCAATTTAAAGCTTGTTCAGCAGTTTGGGTTGAAGTTTTTTCTTTCCGAATTCAATATAGGCCACAAACACCCTAATGATACCGAAGGTTTTTGGATTGATCTCTAAATCAGTCAACTCAACAGCTCAATATGTGAAAAAATAATATAATACTCAGCGAAAATAAAATCAGAAAAATACACACTACAAGGACACCAGATATAGCGTGGAAAACCCAAATTGGGTGAAACACCACGGATCCAAACTGGATCAACAATCAAGCACTATGAATCTCGCAATTATAAGACACTCACAGATCTCTCCCTAGATAATCACTACCTAAGGACTACAGTTACGTCTTGTGTTACTTTACGCCTCAACGACTTCAAACTGTTGATTGCAACAGATTCAAATATACTTAACTCCTCAAATCTTGATCTACACAAGATATAGAAAAAACTGCTCTTTAGATGAACTCTTGCAGTACAACTCTTCAATGGATATGCTCTAGAGATGAAGAATTCTCTCAATTGGATTTTATTACTCAGAATAATGAGAGAGGTGTGTCTTTAGAGTAGCCCAAGAGTCTTATAAATAGGCTTAAGGACATGCTTAAGGTTGCTTAAGTTGATTAGGACTAAAACAAGCATTTTGACGAAAATTAAAAATAAAACTTACTATTCACACAGAACTATTTTGTGTCGCTTCGCTCGAGCAAACCAAGGTTCGCTCCAGCAGACTAAAATTCTGTTTGATGTCCTGCTGAAGCGCTCGATCGAGCAAGGGATGGTTCGCTCGAGCTGACCATCATTCTGGTTCCAGGAAATTTCAACCCTATTTTCTTTTGAGATTTTCTTTCTTCTAATTCTTCTAGACTTTCTATCTTCAATGAAAAGCAGAATCATAGTCTTTTTCTAAAAATAGGAATCACAGCTCAATGGACTCAGAGTTTCGTCCAACACATGAATTAGCCAATACTAAAAAACCCAACGGAAATCAACGATAGGATCCCATGGCGCGTCTGGAATCGGGATCCCCTGAGGGTTTGATCTGAAAAATCTTTTGCTGGAGTAGAAATCCATAGTAGGGAACACCAATTGAAAATTTGAGCTGCAAAAAATGAAGACCCCCAACTGTATTTAATTCACAAATTTTACCTAAGTTGAAGTTGGTAACATGATATCACTTTTTTTAGTCTTACGGCATGACCAACTCATTTTTGGATCAATTTACACCTAAATTGATTTTATTTTAAGCGCCTCGAAATTTCAATAAGTGGACGCCGCGGTCGAGTCCCACTTCTTCAAACTCAGAATTTCCTTTTAAGTCAAAGAATTAGAGGCAGACGACCCAGACTTGCAGACAATCAATATTCCATATCATGTATTTGTAACTAACAGAAACAAGTGGGAACTTGGAATCAATCAAACCGCGGAGGAAAATCTTGCCTCTGGATTAGCCACATTGGATGGTGGAACTGGAGATGCAACGTGGAAGACTCCATTGCATCCCTCAATGGCTGCATAGAGAGAGTCGTAGTCCAGCAAGTCTGCCTTGAAGAGTTGTAAGTTCTCTTGGGCCTTCTCTAAGCTTTTCAAATGGTTGTTCTTTTCATCATCTGCAATTCATTTTCATGGAAATGAACAGGCCAAAAACAGTAACCTGATAGCTAGATATAAAGAAGAGGAAAACGGGGTACCTGGGTTTCTGACGGTACCGTGGACCATGTAACCTTTTGAGAGAAGTAGCTTCACCAACCATGATGCCACAAACCCTCCTGCACCTGTTACACATACCCTCCCTTCTCCCTGTTCCATTTCCCCTCTCTCTCTCTCTCTCTGGTTGTTGTTAGACGACTAGACCGAATATCCCAATTTGCCTGGTTGTTGTTCTGTCTCTAAGAAGAAAAAAATACTGCTAAGCCCAACATCTAGTTTGTGGTTCCTTTAGTTACGGAGAAAAACAAGCCCCATGTGGCTCAATAATAGGAGGACGACTTTTATATTAATTGCTGCGTATCTGGCTGCCTTAAAGAAATGGGTCTCTTGTTTGAACCAAACAGGGGTTTCACATGGGAAAACGATGTCAATTCAGCTACATCCTATCTCTTCTACCGCTTACATTTCCAATTAGATAAAAAAAAAATCTAATTCCCTTGTGGGACCCACTGGAATGTATGTCGGTTATGGGGGATAGTGGGATGGAAATGTCTCATTGTGAATTAGATTTTGGCTAAGAAATCACCCTAGTTGATTGATCACAACCGTTCAGTCGCATTATCTTCAGTTAAATTTTATATTTATTGTTTTTTGGAGATTCAATCCCACGAAGGATATGATTCGATTAAGCTTCAAAATTAGGGTGAGTGATAATTTGTGGGGGCTGTTTGGATAGTGTGATGGGGTATGATTGATGATACTCGGTCCCACAGAGTAGTTAAAATTTTAACACAGAGGAATCTTGAGAGGCAACTCATATGCATATCTTTGGACGTTAATTGTTGTTTTACTTCATGTTAGAGAATTTTAAAACCTCAAATATGATATCTACCATTCACACTCAACCACCATATAGTTTTCACAACCACTCTTAAAGAAACCGCCATGTAGCATTCTCGACCAATTTTTGTTTCGTCAAGGTGGTGCTTAACCCTATAATCTTATTTATTTATGTGTCCATCATCCTTGCAACAAATGAATACCTTCTTTTCACTACATTGTTTGGGTGTAATGGCTTGCATTATGCTTTCGAATGCTAAAAGCCCCAAATTAGTTGCCAAAGTTGTAAGCATTTTCCAATGTTTCATACCCTCCTTAGTTATGGGAGTAGGGTGTGCTTTTTTTTTTTAGGGTAAATTTTAAAAATGTCCGTAAGTTTTTACCTTATTTAAAAAAAAAAAACACAAGTTTTAAAAATTTTCAAATTAATCCCTAAGCTTTCCAGTAAATTTTCAATTAAGGACATTCGGCCATTTAAAGGTATTTTTTGGTGACCTTTTCCCTCAATATTTTGAAAATACTCAAATTACCCTTCATTTAAAGCTATGACATATTTTCGATAGCCACTACATGAAGCCAATTGCTGTGGGAATACATGGTGTCTTTGATAACCATGAGGACACCGGTGAGGGAAATGAGGAGAATATAGAGGAAGTTAAGGAAAATTTTATTACAATGAAAGGTAATTTGAGTAATTAAAAAATCAGAAAAAAAAGTTTTCGAAAAATAACTTTAAATTAATGGATGTCCTTAATTGAAAACTTTCTAAAAAACTTCGGGACTAATTTGAGAACTTTTGAAACTTCGGATTACCGTGGACCATGTATCCTTTTCAGAGAAGTAGCTTCACCAACCATGATGCCACAAACCCTCCTGCACCTGTTACACATACCTTCCCTCCTCCCTGTTCCATCTCTCTCTCTCTCTCTCTCTCTCTCTCTCTCTCTCTCAATGGTTAAGAAGGAAAAAAATACTACTCAGCCCAATATCTAATCTGTAGTTCCTTATAATATTTTCTTTGGGTAAAAAAAGAGCCACATGTGGCTCAATAAATGGAGGAAAGAAATTTTTTATCATCACAATTTTTCCTCGTTCAACTCTCCTTCAAGGCGTTGAAAAGTTTTTAAGTACTGTTTGTAGACCAGTTGCCAAGATAGAAAAACAGCAGATGAAGAAAGAAAAAATGAGGGTTGTCCAGGCGTAGCATGTATAGGTGGGGGTGTTCACTTCGGCCTAATGCATGTCCAAGCATAGCATGTTTAGGTGTCAGGTCATCAATTCAGGATGAAGCCAGCCTATGAGTGTGTATTTGTGCTTGTACATGGTGGGGAAATTTTTTTTTTTTTTTGGATGAACCACTTTTCCAAGACCCACCTCTCCTGTAATGAGTATTAAATTTCTTTAGCTAACCATTGCTACCAAAACCTCAAGGCGTTAGTAGAGGCAGCGGAAATACTTTTCAATATTCCTCATCGGATGGAGCCCACTCCTCAATACTCCCTCTCTTGTGGAACCTGGCCGGCGCACTTTTGGCGACACGCATTTTTTTTTTTTTTTTTTGCGCCGAGTCGTTCTTCTTGGGATTCGAACTCACGACCGGTTGACTCTGATACCATATTAAATTTCTTTAGCTAACCATTGCTACCAAAACCTCAAGGTGTTAGTAGAGGCAGCGGAAATACTTTTCAATATTCCTCATCGGGTGGAGCCCACTCCTCAACAATGAGAACTGTCTTCAGGCTCACATTTATTTATTTATTATGGTACTTTTTTTGGGTAAAATATTTTTTATTTATTATGGTACTCGGATCCCTAACTGGGTATCAATTATCAAAACTGAAGAAGCGGACCTAGAAATCAAATCCATTGCCTATAACATTTTTAGTTTCTCAATTCTTATGTGACATTTGGGAAAAAGAAAATCAAGAATGAAGCTAGTCTCCACTTAGAAGTCTTAGATAAGGCAGAGTGGCATAAGGTGTGGGCCCATGTCTTCTATTTGAAATTAGACTAACATTTGTTCGATATGTATTTTTGTTAATTTAATGAACGTCACCGGCGGTATTACTCTTGTCGAGTCAAACATTTGAAAGATGTCCACGTCATCCAAAATTTTTTGTAGGATAAGGTCCATCATCCTTATTAGCAAGTATAAAAGAAAAGGCCAATTTACCAAAAAATTAAAAAGAGAGAAAAGTCCAATGTTCAAATGTGGGGTTGATGAACTTACAGCTCTATTGATGGCGACCTGTGAGGCCCACTGTCCCCAAAATATCGGTGAGGTTGCGTGGACTAAACAGTACTTAGTTTTTATTTAAGGTTACAATTGTGATGTTGTTAGCTATTTAGTTGGCAATTCATTAGGTTTTGGATCAAAACTTATGTTCAAATCAAGTTGTAATCTTACATTTTTAGATATGGGCTGTGATGAGACTTCATCTTGAAGATTAAATGAACAAAATTGAAGACCCTTAGTAAGTACATGCGTGCAGAAGTCACCTGAGCTAGAATCATGGTTCACTCGAGCGAGCACTACAATTCTGTTGAACACTTCGTTCGCACGACCATCATGAAATTCTCCAGTACAAACTGGACACCCATTCATATTTTCTCTCAATATGCATGTTTGAGTCCTAATCATCTTGGAAAACCCTAAGCATCTCCCTAAGCCTATTTAAAGGACTCTATTGCTACCATAGAACTCATCTCTCTCCTACTCTATCAATTGAGAATTCCTTTGAGAGATCTACGAGAGTTGTTGTGCAAGAGCGTTGTGTGGAAGTTGATTTGTATCTTCTTGTTCTTTGAAGCGCTTTGAAGAGGCGTTCAAGGTGATCATTTCAAGCACGATGAAGGTGAATGATGAGTCGTCGGCAAGAGTATCGCGGTCCTTTAGTTGAGTTCCAACTAGATAAACATTATGTGAATTGTCTCTGTAACCTTTATTATTATAGTGGTTGGTTGTCAGTGGTTTAAATAAAAAGACCTTTGGTTTTTTCCGAGTATGATTTTTCACGTAAAAAATCCAATGTCACTTTCTTCAAGTTGACTGATTTTTGAATTTAGGCTAATTTCTATTTTAATTAATTGGAATTGAAATCCATAAAGGAATCTGATTTGGGACCTTAGCCCGTGTTAAAGCTTAAACGCAACCTTCAGATATGTCTAACAGATTTTGCTTTGATTGTCACTTTTTCTGTAGATAAGACAAACATTGAGCAGTTGAAGCTGATTTGTAATCTATCAAGTTAAAAAAAAAGTTGGAAAAAAACTTTTTTTAATTTCCAAAAACCTATTTATCACATGACTCTTAAAAAAAAAAAAAAAAAAAAAAAAAAAAAAAAAAAAAAAAAAAAAAAAAACATTATCTGAACTAGAAGACATATGAGCTGCAAAATTAATGGAGATGAGGAGAAAAAAGGTTATTTTGTGGCTTTAGGTGTGTGAGAACAAGGTGTTGCCTAGTTGATTGAGTACTCAGCTTTTCACCTATTTGCTTAGAATTCGATCCCTAAATTTTTATTTTCTATGGGAGCAATTTTCTTTCCCAAAATTAAACGTGCCATTCATGAAAAAAAAAAAAAAAAAAAAAAGAATTAGTGTGAAGGGTTGTCACGATCATACGTGGGCCCAAGTAGACCTGGTGGGCTAGGCCAATGATCAAATGAAAGCTGCATGGTCTCCTTGCATACTTTTCTAAGACAAGCACGTTATAGTTGTGTTAATGAAATCGTTTGTCTGCCGGAAATTATAAGAAGTTTGCACTCTGAAAAAGTAAGGGCAGTATTTGAGAAACATGAGATGCCTGAATGGAAAGGTGTTGAGGAGTGGGCTCCACCCGATGGTAATTTTGAAAAGTAATTATGTTACCTTTACTAACACCTTAGGTTTTGATAGGAATGGTTTTTTGAGAAAATTTAATATGGTATCAGACTCAATCGGTTGCGAGTTAGAATCCAAGGAAGGACGACTTGGTGTTGAAAAAAATGTATGTTGCCAAAAAGTGCTCCAACGGAAGGTGATAGTGTTATTTACTAACTCCTCATGGTTTTGATAGGAATGGTCAGCGAAAGGAATTTCTATCTACTCTTATAAAAGAGAGAAAGATGAGTCTTTTTTCACTACACACATAGCCAATCAAATGAAAGTTGTGGGGCCCACCCTTATATATATATATTTAAGATGAGTCATTTTTTTCACTAAAATCAAATGAAAGTTGTGGGGCCCACCCTTATATATATATATATTTATTATGGATAAAGATATGGATAAAGATGGGGACATAATGGGAATTTCCCAACTTCTACTCTTATAAAATGTCTAAAAAAGAGATAAAGATGATGTACTTTTTTCACTATACGCATGTCCAATAAAATGCAAGTTGTGGAGGCCCACCCTTATGTATATTTATTATGTACATGTATTTTATGTAGGGATAAAGATGGGGACATAATGGGAATTTTTCAATTTGTCTAAAATAGACTTTGGACCAGGCTTGGATTTAGAGGTGTTTTAAGGATCCGGATCAAGATGATCTAGAAGACTAAAGTTTAGGAATTAAAAATATCCACCCAACGGTACCATAATCTCAAAAATCTAAAATTACAAAAAAGACCCATAATTCTCTAGAGAATTATTAACAACCTCCCTACTATATCCAAATGAACTCGGATACAGATCAAACTTGGCACACACAATCCTAATTTTTTTTAATCTCTTATATTGAGTAGATGCTGATATTTTAAACATAATAAAATTTCTTTTTAATACATTCCAATAAATCGAGTAATTTTTTTTGATTTCTTTATTTTTTAAGGGGGTGGAGAAAATAAAAGGAAAATGTGGATAAGATTGAAATCTATCTCAAATCAATATCTCAAATGTTGTTTTTTTCCTCTTATTTTTTCAGTTTTCTTTTAACATTCTTCTTATTCAGATACTACAAGATTTTTAATGTAGGGAATTTTGTGGGTATGAGATTTTTCCTCTGTGAATAATTGTGTAAGGAAGAACATGATATTTTAACAGATTCTTCATTGAATCTAAGCTTCTTTTGGAATGGAGGGAGTTTTCATACATGTAAGTGAGCACTGTCTACTGAAATTATTATTGTTTGATTCTGTCTTCTTCTTTAATTTTTTTAAATGTTGTAATAAAATCTTCATTCTAAGAAAAATGGATGCAACCAGAGTCAATGAATGAAGTGGTTGTTTTAAGTGAAAATAGTTAAAATAAGTATTTGATGCTGAGCTGCAACAAATTTAGTTTATCTTTGTTCGTTTCGAATTTTTCTTACTTTGATTAGCGCTCCCATCCTTTTTATAGAACAGAGCAGAAGAGATGATCTAGAATATCCGTGTTACATTCTTATGTATTTCTTAAGAGGAATGTCCAATTCTTTTGGCAGATTTGTATTTGTAGTTTTTTATTTTTATTTTTTGTATTTTTTTCCCTATGGATATCTCATTTTGTGAGTTTCCATTTAACTGAACTTCTATGATTACTATGTATTTTCTTTTTCTTATAGGGTATAAAATATAACACTTTGTATCAAGCAAAAGAAGATGCTGACTCTTAGAGAGGTATTGCCTTTATTTACCTGATAGTGGTCTGTCTTATAAAATAAAACAAAGCATATGTTAAATACTAATATTGATCAACAGGTGCTCTGCAGATCCTACCCATCAGAATTCATATCATAGTTCCATCATTGTTGATCTATGTTGCTTGAGGACAAGCCATGTTACTTCATTATTCTTGACGGTTGGTGTGAGATGTTATTCTTCTTTGTAAGTTAAGACTAAAACCACCATCTTAGTTTTGTTATTTTGATGTCCTTAGGTAAGATATAATTAATTTTTTCCTTAATAGAATCTGATTTTGTAGTGAACATATAATATTATGATAATTGGTTAGAATAGTAAGCTCATCTGGTTCTTAGTTTTTATTTTTATTTTTTATAAAACTGCATGCTATCAATTTGACTATGTTTTCAACTGGACTCCAACTTTAGCAGGTCAAGTCTACTAGGAAACTGATAAGTCGACCTGACAGGTCAAATAAAGTAAATTGAAACTTCTTTGTACACATTCATGATAAAATATCTAGAAATATATGATTTGTATCCTCAAAAAGTTTTATAAATTCTATATCGATTGTCTTTTGAGATCTCATTTTTCTCACTATATCATTATTTTATTATTTTCAAATGTATAGAAAAAAAGTAGTGTCAACTATATTTAGACATTAATGGGCCTTGCAATTTACAATCACTCATTTTTTGTTGAAAATTTATTTTTAAATGTATTGAAGCTTCTACTTAATTTTTTAAGAACTTCATTTTTTAAAGATTTTATTAATAAAACTATGTGTTTGGTGCACGTGCATTGCACGTGTAGGGCTCCACTAGTAATATATAAAAGGGGCATCTCATCTCACACAACCACCTACAAATCAATTATATATGGTTGACGTAAGCAATTTTTTATTATACTTGATTGTTGTTGTTGTCGTTTTTTTATATTTCAGAAAAAGAATTCATTGAAAAGAAGAATTAAAACATGCGTCTTACAAAGAGACCAAGATGCCCTCTAACCACCTTGGGAATTTTTTAACCCAAACTGTTGGAAATAGGTGGGCCTCGTGGATAGGATTTCAAAAACTTTTGACCCACTTGACTTAGGGATCAAGTACCCATAAGGCCATAAACTATATTCAGGATGCAATCCCTCATACTCATCTATTATGTACAACAACAAAACAAGTAACACTATGCAACAAAATAATCTACAACAGATAGAGAAGCAGATTATACCTTTGGAGCTTGGTTGTGCTCTAATGGAGAAGAAGACTTGCTAGTTGAAGAAATTTTTTCTTTGTAAGCAAATTAGGATCTTCAAGACCTCTTAGTCTTCCAAGCTATGTCCCGTATCAGATCTCTCTTCTCAAGAAGACTGGTGGAAACTTCAAGAGAAAACCCTTCAAGAAACTCAAAAAACTAGAAGAGAACTAGAAGAGATGTGCAACTCTTGCATAAAAGGGAGGGCTAAGCGTGAAATCCAAGAGTGTGTATGTCCCAGCCCCCTTGCTTCTCCTTTTATAGCTTTAAGCAATCTCATTCCCTCCTCTTGTACTAATTGAAATAGAATTCTTACTTCTACACAAATTAGTAACCTTAGTACAATTACCACCATTAGAAGTCTCACTTCAAATAGAAATAGTAACTTTCTAATTCCTTCATCTTAGAGTTTTAGTAGGATTAGTATCTTTCCAATAATTTGGGCTAGCATGGGGACTACTAGGGATTCCATAGAAAGCTGGCTCCAATTGGGATAACACGACCCCACATTCAATGTGCAAACCGGGCCCACAGTTAATTGCAAATAACACCACTATATTAATGCAATTGCACTCTAGTCTTAAGAATAAATTACAATGAAGACCCTAAACTTCCCGATTACCACAAGTAGGCCCCTCTATCAATATCAATGGATCAATTGGACTACAACTGTCCCACCAATTTAAATCCACATCTTATTATTCTTGAGCCCCAATTAATCACAGTGATCATCAGTACCATCCAATTAACTCTTAATCGAGATGGGTGCGCACTTACTAATGACAAATCCATTAATTGACATAAGGGGATAATGTAGATAGATTCCATCATGACCATTGGATGTTCCCACAGTCCTACTACAACGTACCTAAGACACTAAGGTGTTGACCTACAGTTGGCCTCACTCATTGGTGACTCAAAGTAAATGAATAGATGGAAACTTGAGTTCATCAATGTCTCGGGATTGAGAGCCTGTTGTTAGGGAATTATGAAAGCAAATCTTAAACTCGAGACAATATTTTATAAGGTGCTTCTCATGGTCCTTCAATACATCCAATGTACCAGCACCGTGATCCAGAATCTTACATTCTGATAATCGAAACAAATCACACTATCTCATAGTGATCAAAGTGCTGCAACCTTATCAGATGAGATGTCCAGTCTCATCACCGGTTGTGAAGATATTTAAGTATAAGATTTGTGACACATGTCTCCCGTGTGTGGATCTCATCCATACACATATATCACATCTAATATATTAATGGGACTCAGTTCATCTCATGAACCATTATGTCATATGTATTGGTCATGTGCATTAAGTAGTAAAACCCCATTCATCTCATGAAAGAAAAGCACGATATTATTGATAAATAAAGAAATTAATCAACTTATTACATCATCTGATGGATTGAGTCCATAAAATCTAACACAAACAAAATCAAGAATATAAGACAAACGCAATTTAGCGAAATGGTGGACAACTACATTAGAGGTCCTAGCAATATGAGTAAACTTAACGAAAGGAAAAGACTTAGAAATGCGTAGAATAGTACTAGTAAGGGCCTATTTTGTGTGTCAAAAGACGACTTTTTTTTAATCTATTTACATCTTTCAGAGAGTTCAAATCACTTTTTATAGAGCATCACATAAAAGAAATTGCGTGGCACAGTCTATGTGGAATTTCCACTGTGGCACCTTTAATGTAGGGTCTCCCTTCCATGGATGGAAACTCCCACAGAGTTCCTAGTGGGACTTCCATAGGGAAAAATTTTCGACATTTTCCTCAAAGGGCTCATTTGTTTGCTCGTGCTGAACTACTAGGAATTCTATGGAATGCCTTGTTATCAAATGAGCAACAATTGAAGGCCTAAAAAAGGTTAAAATCCACAAAGGGCTATCAAATAGTCCGTCCACCGGCAGGAAATGATTACCACTAGTAAAACAAATTCTTGGTAATAAAGGGTTCCATCTCCATCTCTACTATAATTCTTCATTCCTCACCTCTTCAATACTCGTTCAAACCGACTTCACTGAGAATTCAATACAAGTTATGCAAGCGGGACATTAATTTTCATTTCACTGCATGATGCTAAGGTTATTTTATTTTGTGAAATAAACTCCAACAATTACACTAGTTGCTTGGATTGCAATAGTTGAGTTTGCTAATGCTTGTGGGTCTAAACAGCCAGAGATTTGGTCAAGCTTACAAAATTTAAGCAATGAAAAGAAACAAGAACATGTTCTATTCGCTGAGGACATAGTAATCATGATCTTTCCACAGAATTTGATGTATATGCAAAAACAGAAACAACAGAGACCAAACCATAAGTGATCTAATCCTTGTTCAAAATACCAGCCTCTTGATAGCATTCAACACTGTCAGCAATGATCTCTTCGTGGGGCTCATTTGTTTGCTCCAGGATGAATTTCTTGAAATCATCAAATGAGCTCCGATTGATGGAGTAAGTAAGAGGTGTAAATCAACAGAGGGCTATCAAATAGTCTGTCCTATGGCAGGAAATGATTGCCCACAAGTTAATTAAATCCTTGGAAAGTAACGTTTCCATCTTCATCTCAACCTTAATTCTTGTTTCTCTCCTCTTCAATACTTTGTTCAAACCTACTCTATTAAAAATTTGTGGGAAGATGAGGCAAAATATGTAAGCGGGAGCTTAATTTTCATTTCACTGAATATACTTGGTTATTTTATTCTATGAAATAGAATCCAACAATTACACTTGTTGCTCTTGTATTGCAACTTGCAAGAGATGAGTTTCCTAATTCTTTAGGTTCTAAACAACCCCAGAGATCAGGTCAAACTTATAAATTTAAGCTATGAAAAGCAACAAGAACATGTTCTATTCACTGACGCTATAGTAATTATCTTTCCACTGAATTTGATGTATATTACAAAAACAGAAGCAACAGAGACCAAACCAAAAGTGATCTAATCCTTGTTCAAAATACCAGCCTCCTGATAGCATTCAACACTGTCAGCAATGGTCTCTTCTAATGACCTGCATTCCCAACCCAACCTCTTCAATTTCTCTGAACTTGGCTTTGCTTCTGGATCCACCTCTATGTAACTGTCAAAGAAGTAAAAAGGTCTAAGAGATTGAGATCCCTCTAATCATAATCAACTTCTCTAAATCAGTTAAGATACCTACTTTTTAGGATAGTTATAGTCGGGGTACTTGCTCTTCAACTTTTCAACCAAACTGTGAATTTGAACAGGATGCGGGGCACAAATGTATCTTCCAGATGCTTCTTTCTTCTTATACACCAACAGCAATGCTTCAGCTACATCTCGGACATCCACGATTGCCCAAATACTGTTTTCTACTGTCTCAAATCGCCCTTTTTCAAAAACGAACGAATCATATCAGTAGAAATAAAAAACTATAGCCGTTGCCCTTGTGCTACAATCAGATGCCATGTAATCAGTTTTCATGAAGGCCATGGAGGATTTCCGTCAAAATCAATTGGTAGTGTCTTTAATCTGTATAATTTTACCTTCCAAACGACAAACAGCTAATACAAACCTCATACATTATTCAGAGAAATAGAAGGAGCGAATCATTATGATACCACTATAGATTGTCCAACCCCTCAAGATTTTTTCCAATGGACAGAGTCCATAGTCTCTAGAGCTTTGAATGTGGACCAACAAAAAGACAGTTAAAAAAAAGAAAAAAAAAGAAAAAGAAAAAAAAGAGTACAGAAACAATTCGCATTCAATGTAAACTAAAAATGGGCCAAAGATGGGACAGATATGCATGCAGTCACTGTTATTTGTTGGTTTAAACTTTAAAGGATGCAAACAGGATGGGTTTCAGTGGGGTGGATTGCAGACCCAAATTTGGACCTGATTAAGTTTTGAAGACATGTACCTTATTATGGACCTGAATACCAACTTGATTGTCAACAGTTGCTGATATTGGACAACTAAGAAAATGGTGGCCCTGGCCCATTATTATTGTAGTTTAGAATTTTTTTTCAAAAAGATTGGGCTCAAGCCCAACTAAGAAATAACTGTAAGAAACCATATACCAACCCAAAAGCTTAAGCTCATAGGTGAAAGGCCCATACAGGTAATATTAAGACATAACAAGCCTATTACTTAGGCGATGTGGGATGTGGGACTTCCCAACAATAACTCGTATATGGGAATGCACCACATGAAAGTGGACCAACCCGATGGATACTTAAAGTGGACACAATTTTTTGAATGGAGCCAGCCCTAGTTACTGTCAAGGGTTGTAAACGGGTCGGTCCCGGTCCCGGTCAATGCTGGACCCGGAATCGGAACCGTTAAGGAGAAGGTGGAATTAGGTCTGGACTCGGAACAGTTTCGGAACCGGTTTCTTGGCCCCGGAACTGTAATTAGAACTATATATGAGACGGGTCTGGATACGGATTTAGGTAGAGAATGATATTAAAAAAACATGATTTTTACGAGAGATTTTCGAAAATTGAAATAATATGTCGGCTTTCGGGACCAGTGGTCCAAACCAAGGTGGAACCGGACTCGGACCCATTTGCCTATCGGGGCCTAAATAAGGATCCAGACCCGGTTTTTAACAGGTCGGAACCTCCGGGTAATCGGAAAATCAAATACCCATTTAATTACATCCCCAGTCTCATCATAGTGTCCAGTCAAAACAAGGGCCTTCCGTAAACTACCATAGGGCCCTGACTTGGAACCAAAAGAGCTATGGGTGGTGGCGGACCTTGAATTTTAATTAGAGGGGTGCGGATCTTAGTAGGTAGTTTGGTTTTGGGGACAACTCAAAGATTTTCATGTGGATTTTGAGAGTAGACCCACAATTTTTACTTGGTCTTTTGAAGTGGACCCAGAATTTTCGATTTTGAGAGTGTAACGCAGTTGGACGGTTGCGACTGCACCCTTGTACTCGTATGTGGGTCTGCCCCCTGGCTATGGTCTCCCTCTATGGTCTCCCTCTGAAATGGTAATAATCACGGCAAGAGTAGTTGTCTAACAGGTCACCCCATGACTTGTTTGCAGAAAAAGGAATCTACTACTTTAAAAGCGTCATAGGTTTTTTCACGCACCATCTACTTTCTCCATTCTTGGTTGTTCATGTGGAAGGGAGGTGCCCCAAAAACAGAACGACCAGTGAATTCATGTGTGAAGGTCATAAATTGATCATTTAGGGGGATGGTGGGTGCAGGTGGGACTCGTGTAATTGCAAGCGGTTGCTTGAAAATCTATGATATACAGGCATGCATACATACACATGTTCGATCGGAGTTAATCCCAAAAGGAAGCATGCTATAAAGCTAAGAACATAAATTCATTTCGCACAAGGAAATACCATTAAATAGGTCAATGAAAATCTGAGTGCTGGTATTCATGGTGGGGTGCAGTAGTGGTCCGAAAACGCAAGATGGACAAACCGTTACAACGTCTAGCCCAGTGTTCTCTGCATACTTCAATGCCTCTCTTTCTGCGGTTGTCTTGGCAATAGAGTACCAGTTATACCACACCTTCAGCAAGAAATACGAGTTTTAAGTAAAGCAGTATTCAAGTATTAAGAATTCCTAACCATACTTACTATAAAGGGGGGCGTTTGGTAATTTTACTTTTAAAATCAATAAAATGAATTAAAACATCAAATCAAATCAAGAGGGAAAAAAATATAAATGGGTTATGATGATACTTTATTTTTAGTTGTTTGGAATTAAATCTTTTTGACTTTTTGTATGAAAAAGTATATTTATTTTTATTTTTATTTATTATTTTTATTTTTATTTTTTTGTCTCCTAGTGAA
The DNA here is from genome assembly GCA_003546025.1 of Camphora micrantha. NCBI lineage: Eukaryota > Viridiplantae > Streptophyta > Magnoliopsida > Laurales > Lauraceae > Camphora > Camphora micrantha. The sequence continues at coordinate 8,204,537 of QPKB01000001.1, read as the reverse complement.
TAATGGTGGTTGCTTTTTTTTTTTTTCCTTACAAGATGGAGAAAATTTTAAATTAAAGTGAATTTGATGTGACCTCATGTCTGAAAAATGAAGGCTTTACTTGACTTTTACTATTCTAGTAAGTGACAAACGGGCTTGGTCTATATGTCTTATTCCTCTTCTCTCTCTTTAGTTTCTTTTTTCGCCGGCCACTTCGGGTAAATAAATAGTCAGGCTTGATATTTTAAAGCTGGCGATCCAAGGATCGATTCTTCGGCATGTGTGAAACTAATGTGCAAACACCATTCAACCATGAGCGTTTTTGAGAAACACATGCATTTCTTGCCTCTAGCTTCTTTTCATGCACCTATATAACTTTTATAATATTGTTTGTGCTTCTTTAATTTTGTGACGAATGTGCCTGAGCTACTTTTATTAATTATAAGTTTGTCCATATAAATTTTATGGTATCACAAGCAATGAAGCATTCTAGACAATCTATTTGTTTAAGGGTCTAATTGGAACGATTTTTTTTTTTTTTTTTTTTTTCTGAAAAGGGCTAGTTGAATCAGCCCTATTTAACCCAAAGGGGTTGGTTGAGTGGTCAGCACGACAGTTCCTCTTTACTTTCGGAGCTAAAGGTTCTGGTATCAATCCCCAGTTCCTCCGCCTCTTTAGAACACTCGTGCTACCACCTGAGGGCCACAAGGGTTTTACCCGGCTTCCTTTTGGGCTCGGAGGATTAGTCCAGTCCAAAGGGCGGGGAACCCTCCAATATTAGCAAAAATAAAAAAAAAATAAAAAAAAAAATAAAAATAAAAAAAAAAAAAAAAAAACATCAGCTCTATTTTAATCAGATTTGACTTACCAAATAGGCCATTAGGGGGCGCATTTGGTAACTCTAAAAATAAGCTACTATTTTACAATTTAAAGCTCATTTACAAATTAGAGCAGTTCGTAAACCTCTAATTGTCATATTTTCTATTTCTAAAGCTAATTTACGAATAAGAATCTTTGTCTCTAAAAAAATAAGCTGGAGGGTCTGCTTTCTTATAAAGCTATTTTACCTAAAGTGCATGGAGGTGGACACTACAAAAGTTACAAGTATTTTAGACGAGTATAACCTCATAAAATCTTCAAAACGATGCAAATGGTGGGTTTTATATTAATTTTTAAAAGATGACCCCCAATTACCTCATGAAACAAGAGCTATTTTTAAAATTTACTAAACAGAGTAATTGTGAATTAGAGCCCTTTTTTTTTTTTATTTTTTAGACCTTAATTGAACTGACTCTTATTAATTAGAGTAGAGTTTCCAAATGGCCCCTAAAGTCACTTATAGTAATGAGGTCTTTTCAGTTTAGTAGTTAGATTAGGTTACTAATTGTTGGTGGCATTTTCTTTAGATATTGAAATGTTGTGTCTAAGCACCTAATCACATTCAACAAACCGGCCAGCCGAACTGGGTTTGACTGGAACTAATTCCTTGAATAGTCTTATTAGATCAAAATCAATGCATTTGACTGGAATAGATCAAAACTGGAAGGCCTGCCCCAGGTACAAGAGTCTAGGGGGTGAAGCCCCCACCTTACCTGAAAAATAGCAAAAGATTTCAAAGAAACCCTTATAGATTCTGATAATTAATATGTATTCTTTTTTACATTTGCCCCTTCCCCCAATGTTTAAATTTTCTAGGTCCACCCTCGGGCCAGCCATTAACAATTTAAGAAAATTAAAAGATTATTTATTATTATTATTTGTTTTTGCATGCAACCATCCACTCCATTGGTTCACCTTCCAAATGAATGAACCTTGATTTTTTTTTTTTTTGCATAAACTAGTGTTGGGGAGGTAGAGTTTGAGCCATTACCTTACTTCCCCTGCAGTAGTCAACGTCCGTCCAACAGTCCTCATCCATGGGCTTATTTGGTGGCCAGCTTGGGTTCAACGTGACGGCGACAATAGATGAGACGACAACTACACGTTCCACTCCTGTCTCAGAACACACCTTAAGTACATTGAGTGTGCCTCTTACAGCAGGCTCCAACAATTCGGTCTGCATAAGACATAACAATTAGCAAAGCTTCTAAAATTTAATAAAAAGTTTTGCTCTAATCACTTGAAACAGATGGGTAGGTACAAATTAATTCATACCCACTGGCTTTGAGGTCTGAATAATAGGGGTGTACAAAAAATCCGTCGATCCATAGATCCGATCCGATCCAATTCGTAGATTTTTATCCGATCCGAAGATAAACGAATTGGTAACTTATTGAGAATTTTGTAATCCATTAGCAACGGATCGGTGATAGATTTCACTCTCAATCCACGGATTCAATACGATCCGATCCGTTGACTTTAAATATAATTAAAAAAATAGAAGGGGTCTAAATATAAATTAAGATGTCTAAATTTGAAATAAGAAAAAAAATTTAAGGGGTCAAAATGTAATTTTTTTACAACATGTTTGATATTTTTCTTTTAACATTAAATTGATCGGATTAATCCGATTCGATCCTTTCCTCCACGGATAGGATCGGATCGAATTTTAACAGCCACGGATTGGTGATGGATTCCAAATTCATCAATCCGTAGGTAACGGATTTGTGACGGATTTGGCTAATCCGCACCAATCCAATCCGTGTACACCCTACTGAATATGACGTCAACCAACCCAACCAGCCAACCCAATTTAAAGCTCGCTCAGTAGTTTGGGTTGAAGTTTTTTCTTTCCGGATTCAATATAGGCCACGAACACCCGAATGATACCGAAGGTTTTTGGATTGATCTCTGAATCGGTCAACTCAACAGCTCAATATGTGAAAAAAAATAATATAATACTCAGCGAAAATAAAATCAGAAAAATACACACCACAAGGACACCAGATATAGCGTGGAAAACCCAAATTGGGTGAAACACCACGGATCCAGACTGGATCAACAATCAAGCACTATGAATCTCGCAATTACAAGACACTCACAGATCCCTCTCTAGATAATCACTACCTAAGGATTACAGTTACCTCTTGTGTAACTTTAAGCCTCAACAACTTCACACTATTGATTGCAACAGATTCAAATATGCTTAACTCCTCAGATCTTGATCTACATAAGATATAGAAAAACATGCTTTTTGGATGAACTCTTGCAACACAACTCTTCGATGTATATGCTCTAGAGATGAAGAATTCTCTCAATTGGATTTTATTACTCAAAATAATGAGAGAGGTGTGTCTTTAGAGTAGCCCAAAAGTCTTATAAATAGGCTTAAGGACGTGCTTAAGGTTGCTTAAGTTGATTAGGACTAAAACAAACAGTTTGACCAAAATTAAAAATATAACTTATGATTCACACAGAACTATTTTGTGTCGCTTCGCTCGAGTAGACCAAGATTCTGTTTAATGTCCTGCTGAAGCGCTCAATCGAGCAAGGGATGGTTCGCTCGAGCTGACTATCATTCTGGTTCCGGGAAATTTCAACTCTCTTTTCTTTTGAGATTTTCTTTCTTCTAATTCTTCCAGACTTTCTATCTTCAAAGAAAAACAAAATCATAGTCTTTTTCTAAAAATAGGAATCACAGCTCAATGGACTCAGAGTTTCATCCAACACATGAATTAGCCAATACTAAAAAACTTAACAAAAATCAAAGATAGGATCCCATAGCACTTTCTGGAATCGGGATCCCCTAAGGGTTTGATCTGAAAAATCCTGAGTTAGAGTAGAAATCCATAGTAGGGAACACCAATTGAAAAATTGAGCTGCAAAAAATAAAGCCCTCCAACCGTATTTACTTCACAAATTTTACCTAAGTCGAAGTTGGTAACATGATATCACTTTTTTTTAGTCTTACGGCATGACCGACTCATATTTGGATCAATTTACACCTAAATTGATTTTATGTTAACCGCTTCGAATTTTCAATCAGTGGACGCCGCTGTCGAGTCCCACTTCTTTGAACTCAGAATTTCCTTTAAAAGTCAAAGAATTAGAGGCAGACGACCCAGACTTGCAGACAATCAGTATTCCATATCAAGTATTTGTAACTAACAGAAACAAGTGGGAACTTGGAATCAATCAAACCGCGGAGGAAAATCTTGCCTCTGGATTAGCCACACTGGATGGTGGAACTGGAGATGCAACGTGGAAGACTCCACTGCATCCCTCAATGGCTGCATAGAGAGAGTCGTAGTCCAGCAAGTCTGCCTTGAAGAGTTGTAAGTTCTCTTGGGCCTTCTCTAAGCTTTTCAAATGGTTGTTCTTTTCATCATCTGCAATTCATTTTCATGGAAATGAATAGGTCAAAAACAGTAACCTGATAGCTAGATATAAAGAAGAGGAAAACGGGGTACCTGGGTTTCTAACGGTACCGTGGACCATGTATCCTTTTGAGAGAAGTAGCTTCACCAACCATGATGCCACAAACCCTCCTGCACCTGTTACACATACCCTCCCTTCTCCCTGTTCCATTTCCCCCCTCTCTCTCTCTCTCTATCTCTCTCTCTGTGGTTGTTGTTAGACGACTAGACCGAATATCCCAATTTGCCTGGTTGTCGTTCTGTCTCTAAGAAGGAAAAATTACTGCTAAGCCCAACATCTAATTTGCGGTTCCTATATACTTTTGTTAGGGAGAAAAACAAGCCACATGTGGCTCGATAATTGGAGGATGACTTATATATTAATTACTGCATATCTGGCCGCCTTGAACATATCTACCACAATGGGAAACGGTCCAAACAGGGGCGCATCTACCTCTTACATTTCCAATTGAGTAATGCTACATGGACAAACTTTTTAGACAGGGTTTTGGACAAATCCTATGGTATGATTTGAGATACACTCAAGCCATACCATAGGATTTGTCCAAAATCCTGTCAAAAAAGTTTGTCCAAGTAGACTTTTTGTTCCAATGAGTAATGCTACTTGTGGGACCCACTGAAATGTATGTCGGTTATGGGGAATAGTGGGACAGAAATGTCTTATTGTGGATTAGATTTTTGGCAAAGAAATCACCCTAGTTGATTGATCACAACCGTTCAGTCACATCATCTTCAGTTAAATTTTATATTTATTATTTTTGGAGATTCAATCCCACAAAGTATATGATTTGATTAAGCTTCAAATTAGGGTGAGTGACAATTTATGGGGTTTTTTAGTTAGTGTGATGGGGTATGATTGATGATGCTCGGTCCCACGAAGTAGTTAAAATTTTAACTCAGAGGAATCATGAGAGGCAACTCATATGCATATCTTTGGACGTTAATTATTGTTTTACTTCCTTTTAGAGAATTTTAAAACCTCAAATATGATATCTACCATTCACACCCTAAGGAACCACCATATAGTTTTCACAACCACTCTTAAAGAAACCGCCATGTAGCATTCTCCACCAATTCTTGTTTCATACCCTCCTTAGTTATGGGAGTAGGGTGTGTTTTTTTTTTATTTTTTTTAGGGTAAATTTTAAATATGTCCTTAAGTTTTTACCTTATTTAAAAAAAGAAAACAAGTTTTAAAAATTTTCAAATTAATCCCGAAGCTTTCCAGTAAATTTTCAATTAAGGATATTCGGCCATTTAAAGGTTTTTTCTGGTGTCCTTTTCCCTCAATATTTTGAAAATACTCAAATTACCCTTCATTTAAAACTATGACATGTTTTCGACAACCACTACATGCAGCCAATCGCTGTGGGAATACTTGGTGTTCTTGATAACCGTAAGGACACCGGTGAGGAAAATGAGGAGAATATAGAGGAAGTGAACGAAAGTTTTATTACAATGAAGGGTAATTTGGGTAATAAAAAAACGGAAAAAAAAAAGTTGTCGAAAAATAACTTTAAATAAATGGATATCCTTAATTGAAAACTTCCTAAAAAATTTCGGAACTAATTTGAGAACTTTTGAAACTTCGGGTTACTGTGGACCATGTATCCTTTTGAGAGAAGTAGCTTCACCTACCATGTCACGACTCGAGCCCGAGATTTGATTAAATCCGAGATAATCTCGAGTCGTGGCACATACTTACTCCTGTGAACTTCAATCACCATAAAATTCACAAGGGATATCAATTACATATTATGTGGAATAGAAACAACTATACATTGCTTATGTTAAAAACAAAAGTTCATTTACATCATATACAACATTAATCACTTGCTTATTTAAATACAATGCAAGGATCAAAAGTGTGAAACGTTTCAAAACCATTTTCTACATATTTTCTTTCTTCCAAAAGTAATAATAATTGTTTTCGTCTCATTTCCACTCTACTAATCCTCCTGGAGGAACCAGAGTGGTCTTCTCCGCTGACGCTGAGGCCTTAGAAGAACCGGCATGGGCAGCCGTGCCTGTAATGCAATCAATAACACTATGAATTTGATAATTCAGCAATGAATAAACAATTACATTATTTAACGTGCTAATACATGGTTTCATTTGTCTAATCCAAAGTTAGACCAATACAATTACCATTTACTTCAAATCAATATGAGTCTTTCATAGTTGGCAAACCTACAATAGCATTTCATTTCAATTCAATTTTCATCTTCCTAAAAAGGAAGGATTACCATCTTCCATATAGAATGATTTATATAGTGTGGGATTTATCAGTGATCGGGCCAGGGACAACTGATATCACTACGGAGTTCCGGAACACTCTCATATAATCTGTTGTAGCAGTAACAGCTCCAAAGAGCTTATAGAAATCACTATGTAGTGCCAGACTCAATGAACAATTCAATTATATAATGAGAGAATTATTAACCATCTATGGTTTTACTCAATCTTATCTCAATTCTAAACAATCATTCGGGTGTAACTATTGGTTTCCTAATGCACGTGTTATTTTCGATGGACATCACATTTATATTTTTAATATGTGCATTATGAGTCCCCGTAATTATCACCCATGGAGTTTAGGCCATTTCCGATCACTTATGGTTCATTCATGGAACCTTTTTCAAAACATCATGAATTCTCAATAACTCAATTTAACCCATGATTAGTTTTAAACTAATTGGGGAAGCATTTATACTCATGAGACGTACTCTAATTTCACGTAAAAATCCAAAAAACCAAAATCTATTACCTTGACAGTATCAGGATCGCTCGAGCAAATTATTGTTCGCTCGAGTAGACCAATACAGAACTATGTTCGCTCGAGCGCACTTAATGTTCGCTCGAGCGGACTCTTTAGAAATTCTGGCAGTCTAAACAGAACATTGTTCGTTCGAGCGATATCCATGTTCGCTCGAGCGAATACTCACAGAAGACAGTTTGCTCGAGCGGACTCCTTGTTCGCTCCTTAGCGAACGCTTCAAAATTCCATTCCGAAATTCTGAACCATTCTCTCTTTCATTCCCAATCCATCCATAACCTGCAAATAAATCTTGGAACCTCCTGTTTCCTTCTCCAAACATCACTTATACACATCCATACACTTCTATTCACTATTCAATCTATTCTAATATCATTTAAGAAATTCACAACCAAATCAAATCACTTACAAAGAAACCAAAACACAAAGATAGACAACAATCCCACTTTCCAATAGCATATAATCTCAAGGAAAGGTTTATACTTGCCTTTAGTTGAGAGAAACACAAAAACCCCTTTGATAACTTTGTGTTTTGAGATCAAACCTTCTTCAATCCAAACTCTAATTCCAAAGAAACTCAAGAAAGAGATGATGGGGAAGATGAAAGAACCAATTTCTCTCTCTCAAATCACTCGCCTTCAAGTGTGATCATACAAAGAAGAAACAAAGAAGAGAAGCAGCTCTCTCACTCTCTCTGCAATGCAATCCACCGACTGAAATGGGTTGAGTTCATCTCTAACATTATATAAAGGTCTATTTTTGCATTTAACCCACTTATTCCACTAATTTTCAATTTAAGTCAAACGAAGACCTATTTGATTCATTTCAGGTCAAATGAACTCGAGGGTATTATGAAAAGTTAACATACTCTTCAAGATAAACATGTTGGTATCAAATTTCATCACATTCGATGAAATACGCTAAAACCCGTGTTTACGAAAAAGTCCTCAATTTCACTAATTCGGGTCTAAATTCAACTCAATCAAATCAATATCTTTCAACTCATTCCATCACACTTAATTCATTTGTTCGAGACTGATTTGACCCATCTTAGAAAGAAAAAATGAGGGTTGTCCAGGCATAGCATGTATAGGTGGGGGTGTTCACTTCGGCCTAATGCATGTCCAAGCATAGCATGTTTAGGTGTCGGGTCATCAATTCAGGGTGAAGTCAGCCTATGAATGTGTATTTGTGCTTGTACATGGTGGGGATTTTTTTTTTTTTTATTCTGGATTAACCACTTTTCCAAGACCCACCTCTCCTGTAATGAGAGCTGTCTTCAGGCTCACATTTATTTATTTATTATGGTACTTTTTTTGGGTAAAATATTTTTTATTTATTATGGTACTTGGATCCCTAACTGGGTATCAATTATCAAAACTTAAGAAGTGGACCTAGAAATCAAATCCATTGCCTATAACATTTTTAGTTTCTCAATTCTTATGTGACATTTGGGAAAAGAAAATCAAGAATGAAGCTAGTCTCCATTTCGAAGTCTTATATAAGGCAGAGTCGCGTGAGGTGTGGGCCCATGTCTTTTATTTGAAATTAGACTAACATTTGTTCGATATGAATTTTTGTTAATTTAATGGACGTCACCGAGGGTATTAGTCATGTTGAGTCAAACGCTTGAAAGATGCCCACGTCAATCAAAATATTTTGTAGGATAAGGTCCCTCATCCTTATAAGCAAGTATAAAAGAAAAGGTCAATTTACCAAAAAATTAAGAAGAGAGAAAAGTCCAATGTTCAAATGTGGGGTTGATGAACTTACAGCTCTTTTGATGGCGACCTGTGAGGCCCACTGTCCCCAAAATATCGGTGAGGTTGCGTGGACTAAACAGTACTTAGTTTTTATTTAAGGTTACAATTGTGATGTTGTTAGTTATTTAGTTGGCAATTCATTAGATTTTGGATCAAAACTTATGTTCAAATCAAGTTGTAATTTTACATTTTTAGATATGGGCTGTGATGAGACTTCATCTTGAAGATTAAATGAACAAAATTGAAGACAGTTAGTAAGTACATGCGTGCAAAAGTCCCCTGAGCCAGAATCATGGTTCACTCGAGCGAGCACTACAATTATGTTGAACACTTCGCTTGAGCGACCATCGTGAAATTCTCCTGCGTGAACTGGACACCCATTCATATTTTTTCTCAATATGCATGTTTGAGTCCTAATCATCTTAGAAAATCCTAAGCATCTCCCTAAGCCTATTTAAATGACTCTATTGCTATCATAGAACTCATCTCTCTCCTATTCTATCAATTGAGAATTCCTTTGAGAGATACTACGAGAGTTGTTGTACAAGAGCGTTGTGCGGAAGTTGAATTGTATCTTCTTGCTCTTTGAAGCACCTTGAAGAGGCATTCAAGGTGATCATTTCAAGCAAGATGAAGGTGAATGACGAGTCGTCAACAAGAGTATCGTGGTCCTTTAGCTGAGTTCCAACTAGATAAAGATTATGTGAATTGTCTTTGTAACCTTTATTATTATAGTGGTTGGTTGTCAGCGGTTTAAATAAAAAGACCTTTGGTTTTTTCCAAGTATGATTTTTCACGTAAAAAATCCAATGTCTCTTTCTTCAAGTTGACTGATTTTTGAATTTAGGTTAATTTCTATTTTAATTAATTGGAATTGAAATCCATAAAGGAATCTGATCTGGGAACTTAGCCCGTGTTAAAGCTTAAACGCAACCTTTAGATATGTCTAACGGATTTTTCTTTGATTGTCACTTTGTCTCTAGATAAGACAAACATTGAGCAGTTGAAGCTGATTTTTAATCTATCAAGTTAAAAAAAAAGTTGGAAAAAAACTTTTTTTAATTTCCAAAAACCTATTTATCACATGACTCTTTACAAAAAAAAAAAAAAAAACATTATTTGAACCAGAAGACATATGAGCTGCACAATTAATGGAGAGGAGGAGAAAAAAGGTTATTTTGTGGCTTTAGGTGTGTGAGAACAAGGTGTTGCCTAGTTGATTGAGTACTCAGCTTTTCACCTATTTACTTAGAATTCGATCCCTAAATTTTTATTTTCTACGGGAGCAATTTTCTTTCCCAAAATTAAATGTGCCATTCATGAAAAAAAAAAAAAAAAATTAGTGTGAAGGGTTGTCACGATCATAGGTGGGCCCAAGTAGACCTTGTGGGCCAGGCCATTGATCAAATGAAAGCTGCATGGTCTCTTTGCATACTTTTCTAAGACAAGCACGTTATAGTTGTGTTAATGAAATCGTTTGTCTGCCGGAAATTATAAGAAGTTTGCACTCTGAAAAAGTAAGGGCAGTATTTGAGAAACATGATATGCCTGAATGGAAAGGTATTGAGGAGTGGGCTCCACCCGATGGTAATTTTGAAAAGTAATTATGTCACCACTACTAACACCTTAGGTTTTGATAGGAATGGTTTCTTGAGAAAATACTATGACTGCAAAGCCAATCGGTTGCGAGCTAGAATCCAAGGAAGGTTTTACTAGGAATGGTCAGCTAAAGGAATTTAATATATAAAAGGGGCATCTCATCTTACACAACCACCTACAAATCAATTATATATGGTTGATGTAAACAATTTTTTATTATACTTGATTGTTGTTGTTGTCGTTTTTTTATATTTTTAGAAAAGGAATTCATTGAAAAGAAGAAATAAAACAGGCGTCTTACAAAGAGACCAAGATGCCCTCTAACCACCTTGGGAATTTCCTAAGCCAAACAAAATCAAGAATATAAGACCAACTCAATTTAGCGAAACGGTGGACAACTACATTAGAGGTCCTAGCAATATGAGTAAACTCAACAAAAGGAAAAGACTTAGAAATGTGTAGAATAATAGTAGTAAGGGCCTATTTTTTGTGTGAAAATACGACTTTTTTTTTTTAATCTATTTAAATCTTTCAGAGAGTTCATATCACTTTTTATAGAGCATCACATAAAAGAAATTGCGTGGCACAGGCTATGTGGAATTTCCACTGTGGCCCCTTTAATGCAGGTCTTCCTTCCATGGATGGAAACTCCCACAGAGTTCCTAGTGGGACTTTTCTAGGTGAAAATTTTTCGACATTTTCCTCGAAGGGCTCATTTGTTTGCTCGTGCTGAACTTCTAGGAATTCAATGGAATGCCTTTTTATCAAATGAGCAACAATTGAAGGCGTAAAAAGGGTTAAAATCTACAAAGGGCTATCAAATAGTCCGCCCTCTGGGCAGGAAATGATTCCCACAAGTAAATCAAATTCCTGGTAAGAAAGGGTTCCATCTCCATCTCTACTGTAATTCTTCATTCCTCGCCTCTTCAATACTCCTATGTTCAAACCGACTTCACTGAGAATTCATAGGAACTCAATACAAGTTATGCAAGCGGGACATTAATTTTCATTGCACTGCATGATGCCAAGGTTAATTTATTTTGTGAAATAAACTCCAACTATTACACTAGTTGCTCTTGGATTGCAATAGTTGAGTTTGCTAATGCTTGTGGGTCTAAACAGCCAGAGATCTGGTCAAGCTTAAAAAATTTAAGCAATGAAAAGAAACAAGAACATGTTCTATTCGCTGAGGACATAGTAATCACGATCTTTCCACAGAATTTGATGTATATACAAAAACAGAAACAACAGAGACCAAACCATAAGTGATCTAATCCTTGTTCAAAATACCAGCCTCCTGATAGCATTCAACACTGTCAGCAATGGTCTCTTCTAATGACCTGCATTCCCAACCCAAACTCTTCAATTTCTCTGAACTTGGCTTTGCTTCTGGATCCACCTCTATGTAACTGTCAAAGAAGAAAAAAGGTCTAAGAGATTGAGATCCCTCTAATCATAATCAACTTCTCTAAATCAGTTAAGATACCTACTTTTTAGGATAGTTATAGCCGGGGTACTTGCTCTTCAACTTTTCAACCAAACTGTGAATTTGAACAGGATGCGGGGCACAAATGTATCTTCCAGATGCTTCTTTCTTCTTATACACCAACAGCAATGCTTCAGCTACATCTCGGACATCCACGATTGCCCAAATTTTGTTTTCTACTGTCTCAAATCGCCCTTTTTCAAAAACGAACGAATCATATCAGTAGAAGGAAAAACTATAGTCGTTGCCCTTGTGCTACAATCAGATGCCATGTAATCAGTTTTCATGAAGGCCATGGAGGGTTTCCATCAAAATCAATTGGTAGCGTCTTTAATCTGTATACTTTTACCTTCCAAACGACAAACAGCTAAGACAAACCTCATACATTATTCAGAGAAATAGAAGGAACGAATCATTATGATACCAACCCCTCAAGATTTTTTCCAATGGACAGAGTCCATAGTCTTTAGAGCTTTGAATGTGGGCCAACAAAAAGATAGTTTGACAAAAAAAAAAAAAAAAAAGAAGAAAAGTACAGAAACAATTCGCATTCAATGTAAACTAAAAATGGGCCAAAGATGGGGCAGATATGCATGCAGTCACTGTATTTTGTGGTTTAAAGGATGCAAACAGGATGGGTTTCAGTGGGGTGAATTGCAGACCCAAATTTGGACCTGATTAAGTTTTGAAGACATGTACCTGATTATGGACCTGAATACCAACTTGATTGTCAACAGTTGCTGATATTGGACAATTAGGTAAATGGTGGCCCTGGCCCATTATTATTATAGTTTAGAATTTTTTTTCAAAAAGATTGGGCTCAAGCCCAACTAAGAAATAACTCGTATACGGGAATGCACCAGATGAAAGTGGACCAACCCGATGGATACTTAAAGTGGACCCAATTTTTGAATGGAACCAGCCCTAGTCACTGTCTTGGGTTGTAAACGGGTCAGTTCCGGTCCGGGTCCATGGTGGGCCCGGAACCGGAACCGTTAAGGAGAATGTGGAATCAGATCCGGATCCGGAACCGTTTTGGAACCAGTTTCTTGGCTCCGGAATCGGAACCAGAATCATATATGAGACGGGTCTGGATCCGGGTTTAGGTAGAGAATATATTAAAAAAAACATGGTTTTTACGGGAGATTTTCGAAAATTGAAATAATATGTCAGGTTTTTGGTCCAGTGGTCCAAACCAAGGTGGAACCGGACTCAGGCCCATTTGCCTATCTGGGCCTAAATAAGGACTCAGACCCGGTTCTTAACCGGTCGGAACCTCCGGATAATCGGAAGAATCGGGTGCCCATTTACATCCCCATTCTCACCATAGTGTCCAGTCAAAACAAGGGCCTTCCGTAAACTACCATAGGGCCCTGACTTGGAACCGCAAGAGCTATGGGTGGTGGCGGACCCAGGATTTCCATTAGAGGGGTGCGGATCTTAGTAGGTAGTTTGGTTTTGGGGGCAACTCGAAGATTTTCATGTGGATTTTGAGAGTAGACCCACAATTTTTATTGGGTTTTTTGAAGTGGACCTAGAATTTTTGATTTTGAATATGTACCGCAGTTGGACGGGTGCAACTGCACCCTTGTGCTTGTATGTGGGTCTGCCCCCTAGCTATGGTCTCCCTCTGAAATGGTAATCATCACGGCAGAGTAGTTGTCTAACAGGTCACCCCATGACATGTTTGCAGAAAAAGGAATCTACTATTTTAAAAGCTTCAAAGGTTTTTTCACACACCATCTATTTCACACACCATCTATTTCCTCCATTCTTGGTTGTTCATGTGGAAGGGAGGTGCCCCCAAAACAGAACGACCAGTGAATTCATGTATGAAGGTCATAAATTGATCATTTAGGGGGATGGTGGGTGCAGGTGGGACTCGTGTACTTACAAGCGGTTGCTTGAAAATCTATGATATACATGCATACATACATACACATGTTCGATCGGAGTTAATCCCAAAAGGATGCATGCTATAAAGCTAAGAACATAAATTCATTTAGGACAAGGAAATACCATTTAATAGGTCAACGAAAATCTGAGTGCTGGTATTCATGGTGGGTTGTAGTAGTGGTCCGAAAACGTAAGATGGACAAACCGTTACAACGTCTAGACCAGTGTTCTCTGCATACTTCAATGCCTCTCTTTCTGCGGTTGTCTTGGCAATACAGTACCAGTTATACCACACCTTCAGCAAGAAATACGAGTTTCTAAGTAAAGCAGTATTCAAGTAATAAGAATTCCAAACCATACTTACCATAAAGGGAGGGTCGTTTGGCAATTTTACTTTTAAAATCAATGAAGTGAATTAAAACATCAAATCAAATCAAGAGGGAATAAAATATAAGTGGGTTATGATGATACTTTATTTTTAGTTATTTGGTATTAAATCTTTTGGACTTTTTATATGAAAAATTAGAGGTTTTTTTTTTCTTTTTCTTTTTGTTTTTCTTTTTGTCTCTTGTTGAATAATGGTGGTTGTTTTTTGACTTTTTTTTTTTTTTTTTTTTTACAAGATGGGGGAAATTTTGAATTAAAATGGTTTTGATGTGACCTCTTGTCTGAAAAATGAAGGCTTTACTTGAATTTTACTATTCTAGTAAAGTGACGAACGGGCCCAGTCTATATGTCTTATTCTTCTTCTCTCTCTCTCTCTCTCTCTCTGGTTGGCTTTTTCTCCAGCCACATTGGGGTACATAAATAGCCAGGCTTGACAGTTTAAAGCTAACGATCCAAGGATCGATTCTTCGGCATGTGTGAAACTAATGTGCAAACACCACTCAACCATGAGCGTCTTGGCGAAACACATGCATTTCTTGCCTCCCGCTTCATTTCTTTCACCTGTATATATAACTTCTATAATATTGTGTGTACTTCTTTAATTTTGTGACGAATGTGCTTTGCTACTTTTATTAATGATAATTTTGTCCATATAAATTTTATGGTATCACAAGCAATGAAGCATTCTAGACGGTCTATTTGTTTAAGGGTCTAATTAATTGGAACAATTTTTTTTTTTAAAGTGATAGTTGAATCAACTCTATTTAACCCCAAGGGGTTGGCCGAGTGGTCAGGACAACGGTTCCTCTTTCTTTTGGAGCTAGAGGTCATGACATTGATCCCCGGTTCCCCACTCTTTACGAACCGAAGGTTGAGTCCACTGGTGATACCACATGAGAGCCACAAGGGTTTTACCCGGCTTCCCTTTGGGCTCGGAGGATTAGTCCAACCCAAAGGGTAGGAAACCCTCCGTTAGCCAAAAAAAAAAAAAAAAAAAGGCTCTATTTTAATTAGATTTGACTTACCAAATAGGCCATTAGGGGGGCATTTGGTAACTCTAAAATAAGCTACTATTTAACAATTTAAAGATTATTTACAAATTAGAGCATTTCGTAAACCTTTAATTGCCATATTTTCTATTTTTAGAGCTTATTTATGAATACGAATCTTTGTCTCTAAAAAAAATAAACTAGAGGGGCTGCTTTCTTATAAAGCTATTTTACCTAAAGAGCATGGAGGTGGACACTACAAAAGTTATAAGTATTTTAGACGAGTATAACCTCATAAAATCTTCAAAACGATGCAAATGGTGGGTTCTATATTAATTTTTAAAGATGATCCCCAATTACCTCATGAACCAAGAGCTATTATTATAATTTACTAAAAAGAGTAATTGTGAATTAGAGCCTTTTTTTTTTAAAATTTTAGACCTTAATTGAAGTGACTCTTATTAATTAGAGTAGAGTTTCCAAATGGCCCCTAAAGTCACTTATAGTAATGAGGTCTTTTCAGTTTAGTAGTTAGATTAGGTTACTAATTGTTGGTGGCATTTTCTTTAGATATTGAAATGTTGTGTCGAAGCACCTCATCACATTCATCAAACTGGCCTGCCGAACTGGGTTCAACTGGAACTAATTCCTTGAATAGTCTTATTAGATCAAAATCAATGCATTTGACTAGAATCGGTCAAAACTGGTAGGCCTGCCCAGGGGCGGACCCAGGTACAAGGGTCTAGGGGCTGAAACCCACACCTTACCCCAAAAAAAAAGTTAAAGATTTCAAAGAATCCCTAATAGATTCTGATAATTAATATGTATTCTTTTTTACATTTTCCCCTTCCCCAAATGTTTCTTTTACATTAAGTGCCCCCGCCCCCCCCCCCCCCCGCCGCGCCCCCCGTAAAGTTAAAATTTCTTGGTCCGCCCTTGGGCCTGCCATAAACTTTTTAAGAAAATTAAAAGATTATTTTTTATTATTATTTGTTTTTGCATGCAACCATCCACTCCATTGGTTCTAGGGGTGCACAAAAAATTTGTCGATCCGTAAAATCGATCTGATCAGCGGATTTTTAACCGATTTAAATTAAGTAAACGAATTGATGATGGATTGAAATTCTTGTAATCCGTTAACAACAGATCGGTGACGGATTTCACCCTCAATCGGCGGATTCAATCCGATCCTTTTCGTTGACATTAAATATAAAATAAAAAAAATTTTTAAAGGGTCTAAATATAAGTTAAGATGTCTAAAAATAAAATAAGAAAAAAATTTTAAGGGGTCAAATATGAATTTTTTTACAAAATGTTTGATATCTTTCTTTTAACACTAGATTAAATGGATTAATTTGATCCGATTCGGTCCTCCACGGATCGAATTGGATCGGTTTTTAACAGCCACAAATTGGTGACGGATTCCAAATCCATCAATCCGTAGGTAACGAGTTGGTGACGGATTTAACACAATCCACACCATTTTGATCCATGTATACCCCTAATTGGTTCACCTTCCAAATGAACCTCCCTTCCAAATGAAACTTTTTTTTTTTTTTTTATTTTTTTTTTTTTGGCATAAACTAGTGTTGGCGAGGTAGATTTTGAGCCATTACCTTACTTTTCCTGCAGTAGTCAATGTCGGTCCAACAGTCCTCATCCATGGGCTTATTTGGCGGCCAGTTTGGGTTCAACAGAACAGCACCAATAGATGAGACGACAACTACCCTTTCTACTCCTGTCTCAGAACACACCTTAAGTACATTGAGTGTGCCCCTTACAGCTGGCTCCAACAACTCGGTCTGCAAAACTCATTACAATTATTTAGCAAAGCTTCGAAAACTGAATAGAAAGTTTTTCTGCGATGATCACTTGAAACAGATGGGTAGGTAGTAGGTACAAATTAATTCAAACCTACTTACTTTGAGGTCTGAAAATTACGTCAACCAACCCCACCAGCCAACCCAATTTGAAGCTCGTTCAACTATTTGGGTTGAAGCCTTTTCTTTTGAAATTCAATATCGGCCACGAACACCCTAATGAGACTGTGGGTTTTTGAATTGATATCTAGATTGGTCAACTCAACAGTTAAATATGTGTAAAAATAATATAATATGCAGCAGAAATAAAATAGAAAAAGCATATACTACAAGGACACTAGATATAACGTGGGAAATCCAAATTAGGTGAAACACTACGGAACAAAACTGGACCAACGGTCAAGCACTGTGAAGAATTCTCTTAATTGAATTTTCTTGCTCAAAATAATAAGAGAGGTGTCTCTTTATAGTAGCCCAAGAGTCTTTTAAATAGGCTTAAGGACGTGCTTAAGGTTGCCTAAGTTCATTAGGACTAAAACAAGTAGTTTGACAAAAATTAGAAATAAAATTTCTGATTTGCGCAGAACTATTTTGTGTCGCCCACTCGAGCGGCTGAAGGTTTGCTCGAGCGGACCAAGATTCTATTTGGCATCCTGCTGAAGCGCTCGATCGAGCGGGGGATGGTTTGCTCGAGCCGACCATCAATTTGATTCCGGAAAATTTCAACCCTCTTTTCGTCTGAGATTATCTTTCTTCTAATGCTTCCAAGCTTTCTATCTTCAATGAAAAGCAGAATAATAGTATTTTTCTAAAATTAGAAATCACAACGCAATGGACTCAAAGTTTCATCCAACACATGAATTAGCCGATACTCAAAAACCTAACGGAAATCAACGACAATATCCCATGGTTCGTCTGAAATCTGGATCCACTGAGGGTTTGACTCTGAAAAATCCTGAGTTGGAGTAGAAATCCAAAATAGGGAACACCAATTGAAAATTTGAGCTCCAAAAAAAAAAAGCCCTCCAACCGTAAGTAATTCACAAATTTTACCGAAGTTGAGGTTGGTAACATGTTATCACTTTTTTTTTAAGTCTTACGGCATGACCAACTCATACTTGGATCAATTTACACCTAAATTGATTCTATTTTAATCGCTTCGAATTTTCAGTAAGTGGACGCTGCAGTCCAGTCCCACTTCTTAAAACTCAGAATTTCCTTTTTAAGTCAAAGAATTAGAGGCAGACGACCCAGACTTCACAGACAATCAGTATTCCATAACATGTATTTGAAACAAACAGAAACAAGTGGGAACTTGGAATCAATCGAACCGCGGAGGAAAATCTTGCCTCTGGATTAGCCACACTGGATGGTGGAACTGGAGATGCAACGTGGAAGACTCCACTGCATCCCTCAATGGCTGCATAGAGAGAGTCGTAGTCCAGCAAGTCTGCCTTGAAGAGTTGTAAGTTCTCTTGGGCCTTCTCTAAGCTTTTCAAATGGTTGTTCTTTTCATCATCTGCAATTCATTTTCATGGAAATGAATAGGCCAAAAACAGTAACCTGATAGCTAGATATAAAGAAGAGGAAAACGGAGTACCTGGGTTTCTAACGGTACCGTGGACCATGTATCTCTTTGAGAGAAGTAGCTTCACCAACCATGATGCCACAAACCCTCCTGCGCCTGTTACACATACCCTCCCTTCGCCTTGTTCCATTTCCTCTCTCTCTCTCTCTCTCTCTCTCTCTCTCTCTGGTTGTTGTTTGAAGACTAGACCGAATATCCCAATTTGCCTGGTTGTTGTTCTGTCTCTAATTTGCGGCTCCTTTATAATATTGTTAGGGAGAAAAACAAGCCACATGTGGCTCAATAATAGGAGGAAGGCTTTTATATTAATTGCTGCCTGCTTATCTGGCAGCCTTATACATATCCACCACAATGGGAAACGGATTCCTGTTTGAACCAAAAGATAACCGTGTTTTGGTGCTACGTGGGGGCGATGAAGTAAAATCAGCTATATCCCATCTCTTTCAATTACTTAAAAAATATTCAGACCCCCTTTACTGGTCCAAACAGGAGATCCAGATCCACCACAATGATACTACCTTGTTCAACCCCTTTCTACCAAGAAGCCATATGTGGCAGAGGGTTTCGGATGAAACATGGGTTTACTGTTTGGATCAATTCCACAGCGCCACATGTAAAAATGCCACATCAGCATTGTACTCTCTTAATTGTTATTTTGGAATGAAAAAAAAAAAATGAAAACTGATGATGCCAAAAAGTGTTTTTTGGCTCCACAGGTCAAGTAATGAGTGATTAAGGTGAAAATTGAAGGAGAGAGAGAGAATTTATAGTGGTTCGGTCAGTGTGACCTACGTCCACTCCAAACTGATGATTTTACTTCTCCGATGTAGAGATTATAGGTCGGGAGAATACAATAAATGTGCAAAGAAAATTACTTGCCCCCCAATGCTGGTCGGGTTCTTTGATTTATAGTATTTTCTTAACAGATGGGGACGACTCTTTAGCAACGGGCGCTCCATTCTCCCAGAGTCTTCGAACTGCTCTCAACAGACAAGGCAGGTAGGATCTCCTCCACAGGACCTGGTAAAAGCTGGTTAAAGGAACGACGCGGCTGCTCTGACTTTGTCACTTCGTGGATCTTGACCCGACCTTTAATAGGTGGATTTGGACCTGGACTTATCACGGACTCGGGTCACTTGGGCTTGACCCACCATCGTGGACTGAGTCACTTGGGCCTGACCCATCATTTGCCCCTCAATGTCCTGCATTCAAAGAAACTTTGAAAGGGGGACATTTTAGATACACATCCGGAAGAGTCCTCGTGGCTTTGGACGTCTCCTGCTCTGCCCATTCTAAGAATGGAGCCTCCAAGTAAAGATCTGCAACTTGTTAGAATGGAAGCCTCAGATTCCGGTTTATAGAAGTCAATGGGTTTCAAGGTGGACGGCCAGGAGACATCAGAGCATGGTGACGGCATGGAGGTAGTCGCGACGAGCAGCCGCGAGTAGGGAGCAGCGTTGGCGGGCGCCGGCCTGGTCACTCGCGCCGGTGAGGCAGCAGCAGGGGCGCCCGCGTGGAGGTTGATGCTGGTTTGGGCGCCCGGCCAGGGGAGGAAGCAGCAGCGCCGGGCGCCTGGCAAGACAGCAGCAACAGCAGCGCCTGGCGCCCTGGCGCCCAGCCTGTCGAGGCAACAGGCGTGATGGTAGGGGCAGGCGAGATGGCAGCAGCAGGCGAGATGGTAGGAGCAGGCGAGATGGCAGCAGCAGGCGAGACTGCAGCAGCAGCCAAGCTGACCGAGATGGCAGCAGCAGGCGAGACTGCCGAGATGACTACAACAACAACCGAGATGGCATAGCAGCAGGTGAGATGCCGAGATCACCGCGCAACAACCGAGATGACCACAGCAACGGGCGAGATGGCAGCAGCAGGCGAGACTGCCGAGATGACCGCAGCAACGGCAGAGATGGCAGCAACAGGCGAGACTACCTAGATGACCTCAGCAACGGCAGAGATGGCAGCAGCAGGCGAGACTACCAAGATGACTGCAGCAACGGCCGAGATGGCAGCAGCAGGCGAGACTACCTAGATGACCACAGCAACGGCCGAGATGGCAGCAGCAGGCGAGACTGCCGAGATGACAGCAGCAACGGCCGAGATGGCAGCAGCCGGCGAGAGTGCCGAGATGGCCACAGCAACAGCCGAGATGGCAGCAGCTGGCGAGACTGCCTAGATGGCCGCAGCAACGGCCGAGATGGCAGCAGTGAGCGAGATTGCCGAGATGACAGCAGCAATGGTCGAGATGGCAGCAGCAGGCAAGACTGCCGAGTTGACCGCAGCAACGGCCGAGATGGAATCAGCGGGCGAGGTACGCAGGGGCAGCATCGGCACTGGGCGAGGCAGTAGCAGCAGCGCCCTTGCGCCCTTGGTGAGACAGCAGCAACAGTAGCGCCTGGCGCGCCGACCTGTCGAGGCAGCAGGTGCTCGCCCGAGGACGGCGGCAGCGGCGGGTGCCCCGGGCGCCCGCGTGGAAGGAGTGGTGAGTGTGGGCGCTGGCTCATCGTCGTCCACGGGCATGGGTGCGACACGCGAGAAGACGTTGTATTCTTTCGTGTCCTTCACGCTCAGGAGATTTGTGTTTCCTCCTGAGGTTACGCAGATTAATGCATTGGGTACTGAAGGAGTTATAGACACATTTCTAGAGGGTCTGGCTCAGGTAAAGGCTTACTGTTCCCCTTTTCTCCAAACTTTAATTTTTTATATATGTGTACTCTCATTTTCTTTGTCCCTTATTGTTTCAGGCTTCTACTGCGTCCGTCTGCTTATTGTCAAGGGCCCGACATAACAGTCAGCTGAAACAGGACAATGAAATTATGCAAAAAGAGCTCTCCATTGCTCAAAGAAAGATCGTTGCTCTTGAAGCTGCTGGAAGAGCTTCCGAGGCTGATCTCACAGTGGCCCGCGAGAGGGCGACCGGGTTTGAGACTGCGCTCTCAGCAGCCCACGAGAGGGCGGCTAAGGCAGAGGCTGAGCTTGTGAAGGCCCGCGAGAGGGCTTCGCTCGGCAGAGGCTGAGCTTGTGAAGGCCCGCGAGAGAGCTTCGCTCAGTGAGGCTAAGCTTGCATAGACCCGCGAGAGGGTGTTGCTCAGAGAGACTGTCGTGGAGACAGAGATGAAGGCGGTACATGATAGAGCTTCTCAGGCTGAGAAGGAGTTAGTGAATGGTCTCGCTCCTCCTTTCTCTTGTCCCCTGTTCTGGAGGATTCTCTCCGCCTGGCTCCGGTGATATCTTTAGCGTTCATGTACTTCTGGGCCTTTGCTAGTAGTTCGGGCATGCTCTTTGGCGGGCGCTTCATCACTGAGAAGAGGAAGCTCGATGAGTGGAGGCCTCCCAGAAATACTGTTATGGATACCTTGTCGTCAGGCTCTTCGACCTGAAGTACCTCCTCGTTAAAACGAGTGAGGTAGCTCCTGAAGCTCTCATTTTTGTCCTGCTTTATGCTGAGCAGGTGTGTGGCAGGCTTCTGGTGGCGGCGCCCTCCGATAAAGTGCAAGACCAATGACTTGCTCAACTCCCCAAAGGTGGCGATGGAGGCTGGGGCGAGGTTGGTAAACCACTGCCGAGCGGAGCTCTTCAGTGTGGTTGGGAATGTCCTGCACATAATCTCATTAAGGATATTGTGCAGCTGCATTTTAGTTTTATAGGTCTCCAGATGATCCAATGGATCCTTCGTTCCATCAAAGGTTTCCACGGATGGCATTTTGAACTTCTTAAGGAGTGGGTAGTTCACCACGTCGGGCTTGAATGGTGTGTCCGTTCGCCCGACTAGGTAATCTACTGTCTCAGATGCCTGCGCCTTTATGGCGTTGTAGACATCACCTAGTTGATTTTGCATTTCTCTGATCTTTTCTTCCCAGTGATTGGAAGTGTGATTGGGGGCTTCTCTGGACAGATCGAAAAAGTGACTCCCCACCTCTATGCTTTGGTTTTCGCTCTCTTCCTCCTGGAAATGAGGCTCCTCATTAGAAAGAGAGGGAGGAGGTGGAAGTCCTCCATGATTCGCTCCACCTGGAGATGGGGGTCCTCCAAGCTGCGCTTCACCGGGGGGAGGAGGAACTCCGTGATGGGCGCGACCTTGAGGGTCGACCAATAATACTCCAAGAGGGGTACCATGGGGAACTCCATGGGTGCCCTGTTGAACTCCTGCGCCATGGGCCAGGGCGCCATGTTGATGGGCGCCCAGGTCTTGGGCGCCATAGGGATGGGCACCCAGGACCTGGGCGCCATGTGGATAGCTACCTCGGCGAGGCACTCTCCTGCGAGGAGCCGTCGGATGTCCTTGGTGAGGCGCTCCTTGCGGTACTCCTCCAAGTTGTACTCCTCTTTGCCTCGCGAGTATGAGATGTAGGATCTGCTGGTTTTGGGTTACCAGCTGCTGCATTGTCTCCCATATTTGTTGAGGATTGAGAGCAGAAGCGGTAGCGTTTGGAGGAGGATTATTCGGTGGAGGATCATCCTCGCCCTCTCGCTTGGGATTGTCTTCTTGTAGTCTCGTTGATCTAGTGGTGGTCACCATAGTTTTTGAAAATGAAGTGAGAATTTAGTCTTTCCCACAGAGACGACGCCAAACCGATGATGCCAAAAAGTGTTTTCGGGCACCACCGGTCAAGTAATGAGTGATAAAGGTGAAAATTGAAGGAGAAAGACAGAATTTATAGTGGTTCGGTCAGTGTGACCTACGTCCACTCCAAACTGATGATTTTACTTCTCCGATGTAGAGATTACAGGTCGGGAGAATACAATAAATGTGCAAAGAAAATTACTTGCCCCCCAATGCTGGTCGGGCTCTTTGATTTATAGTCTTCCCTTAACAGATGGGGACGACTCTTCAGCAACGGGTGCTCCATTCTCGCGGAGTCTTCGAACTGCCCTCAACAGACGAGGCAGGTAGGATCTCCTCCGCAGGACCTGGTAAAAGCGGGTTAAAGGAACGACGCGGCTCCTCTGACTTCGTCACTTCGCGAATCTGGACCCGGCCTTTAATAGGTGGATTTGGACCTGGACTTATCACGGACTCGGGTCACTTGGGCTTGACCCACGATCGTGGACTGAGTCACTTGGGCCTGACCCGTCATTGTGGACTGTGTCACTTGGGCCTGACCCATCAAAAACGAAGGGGGGCTTTTTTACAAATACAAAAAAGTTCGTCTTCTGTAATAATTCCATGGTATTCCATCCCCCATTTTATATTGTATTTGTCGTCCCTGTTATTCTCTGTTCTGTTCTTTCTTTTCTAGGTTTTACTTGTTTTTCAACTTTATAAATGGTTTTGATTGTGTGCGAAATAAGAGGATCCGCTGAGAAATTTTTGGTGCTTGCTCTCATAACCTATATTTTTTTTATTTAAAAGCTGAAGTGTGTTTTTACTCATACATTATCTTGTAGGGATTCTTACTACATGTAGACTAAATATATGTTCAAACTTGTTGGCGTATATACCATGTAATTCAATTATTGAGGGGTAGCTTTTCATCCAAGAGGTACCTCTTACATTTCCAATTAGAGGAAAACATCTAAACCCCTTGTGGGACCCACTGGAACGTATGCCGTTAAGGGAGATAGTGGGATGGAAATGTCTCATTGTGAATTAAATTCTTGGCAAAGGAATTGCCGTAGTTGATTGATCACAACTGTTTAGTCACATTATCTTCAGTTAAATTTTATATTTATTGTTTTTGGAAATTCAATCCAATAGAGGATATGATTCGATTAAGCTTCAAATTAGGGTGAGTGACAATTCATGCGGGGTGTTTAGTTAGTGTGATGGCGTATGATTGATGATGCTCGGTCCCCCAAAGTAGTTAAAATTTTAACTCAGAGGAATCATAAGAGGCAACTCATGTGCTTATCTTTGGACGTTAATTGTTGTTTTACTTCATGTTAGAGAATTTTAAAACCTCAAATATGATATCTACCATTCACTCCCAAAGTAACCACCATATAGTTTTCACAACCACTCTTAAAGAAACTGCCATGTTGCATTCTCAACCAATTCTTGTTTCATCAAGGTGGTGCATAACCCTATAATCTTATTTATTTATGTGTCCATCATCCTTGCAACAAATGAATACCTTCTTTTCACTACACTGTTTGGGTGTCCTGGCTTGCATTATGCTTTCGAATGCTAAAAGCCCCAAATTAGTTGTCAAAGTTGTAAGCATCTTCCAATGTTTCATACCCTCCTTAGTTATGGGAGTATGGTTTTGTTTTTTTTTAGGGTAAGTTTTAAATATGGCCTTAAATTTTTACCTTATTTCAAAAAAAGACATAAGTTTTAAAAATTTTCAAATTAGTCCCTAAGCTTTCCAGTAAATTTTTAATTAAGGACATTCGACCGTTTAAAGGTATTTTCTGATGACCTTTTCCCTTAATATTTTGAAAATACCTAAATTACCCTTCATTTAAAGTTATGACATGGTTTCCACAGCCACTACATGCAGCCAATCGCTATGAGAATACTGGGTGTTCTTGATCACCGTGAGGACACTGGTAAGGGAAATGAGGAGAATATAGATGAAGTGAATGAGAGTTTCATTACAATGAAGGGTAATTTAGGTATTTAAAAAAAAATGCAAAAAAAGTTGTCGAAAAATAACTTTAAATAGATGGATGTCCTTAATTGAATACTTTCTAAAAAACTTCGGGACAAGTTTGAAAACTTTTGAAACTTGTATCCTTTTTTGAAATAAGGCCGAAACTTAAGGACTTTTTTGAAATTCTCCCTTTTTTTAAACCAATTTCGTATGTGGAGGTGATAAACTTACAGTTCTGTCGATGGCGACCTGTGAGGCCTACTGACCACAAAATATAGGTGAGGTTACGTACGTGGACTAAACACTACTTGGTTTCTTCGGATTAGACTAACAATGAGCAGTTGAAGCTGATTTTTAATCTAACAAGTCCTATAAAAAAAACAAAAAAAACCTTATCTCTATAATCAGCTTCATCTCTAGAACACCATCACCATCAGGCCACTGCTATGACACCATATAAACTTTACAAGATTATTCAAATCTTTCACAATCCAATCTTATCTCTATAAGCTCTAGATGTGTACTTATGGAGCCATTTAAATTTGAAGGCCCAAGCAAAATATTAAATCATTTGAACATGGTAACATTAGCAAACTCCTAATGCACAAAAAGGCCAATTCTCATTCCCCCTTCCATGTTTCCATTAGGGCCCCAAATACATCACTGAAAAACACCCTTGCCAAGGATCACTGTGGGCTCAGCCTGGCAGCATGGGTACTTTTTTATCTGACTAACTCCAGTCCAGCCCATATTTGGCTGGATTTGTGCTAACACTTTTTGGGCCCATGGGCTGGTTCAGGCCTGCCCGTCAGGCTCAATAGCTTTCTAGCCTAGATATGTATGCTGAAAGGCCCAACCAAACCTGACATATTTTGGACCAAGGGTTGGAATTAGAAAATTTTTGGGGCCTGTGGCTTGACCCAGCCAACAAACACCCTACCATGCTGCCTTGTGAATAGGCCTGTCAATGGGACACGTTGAAACTGGTAAAAAGCCTGGCCTGGCCAGGCTCAAGCCCGAAAATACAGAGCTTTTAAAAAAATTGAGCCCAGTGGGCTGGGCTTGGACAAAACATTTTAAAGCCCGGCCCGTTCAGGCCCGGCCCGCTGCAAAGTCAATTAATAATAATTATTTATATATTACAATGGTGCAAATTAAATTCAACTAAGTATCCTATTTTTATTTCGAATGGCTTTTAATATTTTAGCTATTCCAGTTTCTACCGTTGCTTCAGAGTGAGCATTTAGCACCGAAGGGAGGGTACTTGACTCACATAGGACTTATTTAAAACAAAATACGGTAGAAACATTAGTTTGTACCCAAGATTGGTTTAGTCATGACCCAACTAGTGATGGTGATTTAGACAATGATGGGAATGAACTAACTGATTTTTAGAGATATTAAAAGAAAAATAATTTTTGTTGATTTCTTTTTTACATTACTTGACCCATATGGGATATTCATTCTTATTTATTTTATTGATTTTATGATTTTCTACTTTCATTGGCCCAAAAAAAAAAAAAAAAAGTTTTTAACTGATTCCACATTACTTTAACTTGACTCATATAGGATACTCATTCTCATAAATTTCTATTGATTTTTTGATTTTCTACTTTCACAGGAAAAAAAAAAAAAAAAAAGGTTTTAACTGTTCCTACATTACTTGACTCATATATCCTATAGGATATTCATTCATTTCTATTGATTTTCTGATTTTCTAATGTCACCAGGAAAAAAATAATAATAATAATAACTCCGCCATGTTGATTGTTGCTTTGCATTGCCGGTCCCGAACCCGGAAAAAAAAGAAGAGGGTTTAAAGTCCGGACCACACCGGGTGTCTTGGTGATAGTATGAATATTTAAAGAATATTTTACTTATGTCCAAGATCGGGCTAAGCCCCGTCCCAGCCCGGGCCCATACGAGACGGGTTTTGATGTAGGCCCGTTCAGTTTAGGGCCGGGATTGGACAACACCTGGCAGGCCTGTGCTATTTTCGGAACGAGATTGGACGACCTAAGTCCAGGCCTGCCCGTCCTGTCCCATTGACAGGCCTACCTGTGAAGTCTGTGGATTGAACGGTCTCACTGTGGTCTAATAGCATACTATTAGTACCCACAGGCCTCAACAGTGAGTCTCATAACTAGTGTGGACCTTGGTTGCTTTAACTCAGGATTTCTCTAAGTTAAATAAAGCCTTACAGGATCCAGATTACAGCTATCGACACCTGCCTTCTCCATTCGTTTCGTCCTGGTCTTGATAGCTCCTCGTGTAATTTCGACGGAGCCGTTTACAGTCGTTTATGTACTGCCAAAACCGTCAAAAACCACCCTTTCATTCAGTTTTCCACATAACCAACCCTTCAGTCACATCATCTTCACTTAAATTTTATATTTATTGTTTTTTTGGGAATTCAATCCAGCAGAGGATATGATTCGATTAAGCTTCAAATTAGAGTAAGTGACAATTCATATGGGGTGTTTAGTTAGTGTGATGGGGTATGATTGATGATGTTCGGTCCCACAAAGTACTTAAAATTTTAACTCAGAGGAATCATGAGAGGCAACTCCTGTGCATATCTTTGGACGTTAATTGTTGTTTTACTTCATGTTAGAGAATTTTATAACCTCAAATATGATATCTACCATTCACTCACAAAGTAACCGCCATATAGTTTTCACAACCACTCTTAAAGAAACTGCCATGTTGCATTCTCAACCAATTCTTGTTTCATCAAGATGGTGCTTAACCCTATAATCTTATTTATTTATCGGGTTTGTGTCCATCATCCTTGCAACAAATGAATACCTTCTTTTCACTACATTGTTTGGGTGTCCTGGCTTGCATTATGCTTTCGAATGCTAAAAGACCCAAATTAGATGCCAAAGTTGTAAGCATATTCCAAAGTTTCAAACCCTCCTTAGTTATGGGAGTAGGGTTTTGTGTCTTTTTTTTAGGGAAATTTTTAAATATGACCTTAAGATTTTACCTTATTTCCAAAAAAAAAAAAAAAAAAAAAAAACAACGAAAGTCTTGAAACATTTTAAATTTGTTCTTAAGATTTTCAGTAAATTTTTAATTAAGGACATTCGGCCATTTAAAAGTATTTTGTAGTGACCTTTTCCCTCAATATTTTGAAACTATCCAAATTACCCTTTATTTAAAGCTATGGCATAGTTTCGATAGCCACTACATGCAGCCAATCACTGTTGAATTACTGGGTGTCTTAGATCACTATGAGGACATCGATGAGGGAAATGAGGGGAATATGAAGAAAGTGAAGGGGAGTTTTATTATAATGAAGGGTAATTTATGTATTTAAAAAAAAAACAGGAAAGAAGTTGCCGAAAAATAACTTTAAATAGATGGATGTCCTTAATTGAAAACTTTCTGAAAAACTTAGGGACTAATTTGAAAACTTTTGAAACTTGTGTCCCTTTTTGAAATAAGGCCGAAACTTAAGGACTTCTTTTGAAATTCTCCCTTTTTTAAAACCAGATTCTTATGTGGAGGTGATGAACTTACAGTTCTGTCGATGGCGACCTGAGGCCTACTGACCACAAAATATTGGTGAGGTTACGTACGTGGACTAAACGCTACTTGGTTTCTTAAAATAAGACTAACAATGAGCCCTTGAAGCTGATTTTTAATCTATCCAGTCCTATAAAAAATAGAACTGGGAAAAAAGGAATTTGGATCAGGACTCGAACGTACAATGTTAAAGTTGTGAATTAAAATCTTCCATTCTATTGGGCAAAAAGCTATTTTTCACATCACTCTTTTAAAAAAAAAATTCTCCTAACCACAAGACATATGAGTTGCACAATTAATGGCGAGGAAGAGGCTAAAATAGGTTATTTAGTGGTTCTGTGTGAGAACAAGGGGTTGCCCAATTAATTGGATAATTCACTTCTCACCTAAGTGCCTTTAGAGTTCGATTCCTAAGTTTCTATCTCCCTCAGGAGCAATTTTCTTTTCCAAAATTGAGCGTGCTATTCATGAAAAAAAAGGTGTATAGTGTAGCAGATCACAGGTGGAACCAAGTAGACCTTCTGGGCCAGGCCATTGATCAAATAAAAGCAGCACGGTCTTCCTGCATACTTTTTTAAGATATAAGCACATTATAGTTGTATTAATGAAATCATTTGTCTTTTAGAAATTATTAGAAGTTTGCACTTAAAAAAACGGAAGAGAAGTATTTGAGAAACATGAGATGCCTCTCGTCTCACGCAACCCACTTACGGGTCAAATATGGTGAAACAAATCTCCGTTCCAAATCCTAGTAAAGTGTTGACCCCATATCTACGCATCATTATAAATCAATATGTATCTTTTTAAAACAAGCAAGAGGGCGCCCCCCACGGGATTAGTCCTATTGGATCAATTAAACACATGCAGACAAGGACGAAACTAGAATGGGGTTAGTGGAGCGCTTTTTTGTTGGAAAAGGGGATTTTTTTTTATCTAGTTAGACGTATTTTTTTGGTATATTCCAACTAAGGGGCTGGCACCCTGTAAGACTCCTACATGGAATTTGTTTCGTTTAAAAAAAAAAAAATCATATAAGAGGTTCTAGTCATTAAGAACTTGAAGGTAAAAGAGACTTGCAATAAGGCCCATGCATTTAATCTCATGCAGATTAGATAGGTTTTTTTTGTGTGGGCTTTAACCCATGTTATTCAATTTGATGGTCATGTCATGCTTGTATCTGTTGTGATCTATCTTTCTCTCTTTTTTTCATTTTTGTTCTGTGTTAAACTCCCTGTCCAGAGTCTTGAAGGATATTCAAATCCCAACAGCTTGAACTACAATACCATCATGGCCTTATACAAACACAATACAAAGAAATTATCTCATATATAGAGAGAGAGTTCTATCCCATTGTGGCTATTGTGATCTATCTTCTATTTTTTTCCTATGTTATGACCATTAGTCTAGAGTCTTGAACAATATCCAAATCCAAACATCTAGAATCACAATACCAAGCATGGTCCTCATGCAAACACATCCAAAGAAATTATTTCATACACATAAATATAGAGAGAGTTCTATCCAACCCCACCCTTCCCTGGTTTCCCTATTGTTATTGCTAAATAAATTAATATTTCCAAGAACTTGACCCATTCAAGTATCAGAGATTGAAAAACCACAACACTTACTTAAAATCGAATCATATACTTGATTTGAAAAATTGTTTAGAAGAAACCATTACAATTACTTCTAAAAAAAAATCTAGAACTAGAAAAAAAAAAAAAAAAAAACAATGGAAAAAAATAAAGGGGAAAAACATAGAATTTCAGATTTGGCATCCATGGAAGAGACCGAAATTTAGATTTGTTTCTTGAAAAATACTGAATTTCAGAACTGGCTTCAACCATTCTGTTGTGATGTAGCGCCTACGAGAAGAAGAGATCAATCACGCACAAAAAAAACACACAGAGATTTACGTGGTTCGGACGGTCACGCCGCAAGATTTCATGGACGGCCCCGTCATGTGCATAGACTGGGAAGCTCTGATACCTTGCAATAAAACATATACGTACCAACTCAAAAGCTTACAGATATATTAAAATATGTCAAGGTTATTACTTAGGTGATGTGAGGCTTCCCAACAAAGAATCCATGAAAGAAGAGGCATTTCAATAGCAGAAAGCATTCAGCCCACTTACAGGAAGAAAAAAAAACAGGAGGAGGGTTGAAAATGAGTCCTTTCTTTTAAACCATTTTCCAACTTTAAAGAATAAGAAGAATTTCAGTTCTCATTGGAAATTATTTTAATTTTATTTTTACTTGCATTCAGACAATATCTCTATATTTCCGCTTGGTCAGAACTTCATCGTCATAATTTAGGTGAAGGTAAATACACACGGAGATAATGTAAATGCAAAAACAGAAGCAACGGAGACCAAACCAGAAGTGATCTAATCCTTGATCAAAATACCAGCCTCTTGATAGTATTCGACACTGTCAACAATGGTCTCTTCTAGTGACCTGCATTCCCAACCCAACCTCTTCAATTTCTCTGAACTTGGCTTTGCTTCTGGATCCACCTCTATGTAACTGTCAAAGAAGAAAAAAGGTCTAAGAGATTGAGATCCCTCTAATCATAATCAACTTCTCTAAATCAGTTAAGATACCTACCTTTTAGGATAGTTATAGCCGGGGTACTTGCTCTTCAACTTTTCAACCAAACTGTGAATTTGAACAGGATGCGGGGCACAAATGTATCTTCCAGATGCTTCTTTCTTCTTATACACCAACAGCAATGCTTCAGCTACATCTCGCACATCCACGATTGTCCAAATACTGTTTTCTACTGTCTCAAATCGCCCTTTTTCAAAAACGAACGAATCGTATCAGGAGAAGGAAAAACTATAGTCGTTGCCCTTGTGCTACAATCAGATGCCATGTAATCAGTTTTCATGAAGGCCATGGAGGATTTCCATCAAAATCAATTGGTAGTGTCTTTAATCTGTATAATTTTACCTTCCAAACGACAAACAGTTAAGACAAACCTCATACATTATTCAGAGAAATAGAAGGAGCGAATCATTATGATACCACTATAGATTATCCAACCCCTCATGATTTTTTCCAATGGACAGAGTCCATAGTCTCTAGAGCTTTGAATGTGGACCAACAAAAAGACAGTTAAACAGAAAAAAGAAAAAGAAAAGTACATAAACAATTCGCATTCAATGTAAACTAAAAAGAGATAATTAGCGAAAGGTCCCTCATATGGGACTTGTAAGGCCTCCAGTCCATCAACTTTTCTGCTAAGGCCTGTAGTCCATGCAGCCTGGACATATTTGGATGAGAGGTCCCTAGACACGTCACTTTATGGAAAGAGGTCCCTGGACACGCCACCTCATACATTTTAATGACTGATTTGCCCTTTTAACTGATTAGGCATAAAATTTCAAAATTTTAAATTTGAAATATTTCATTCTCCCTCTTCTTCTTCTTCAATTAGAACATGTTGAATCGGATAAAAGAAACAGAGGAAGAAATGAGAGAGGAGAAAGGAGAGATTCTACAAGACGCTGCAAACAGACCCCTAAACATATTGAATCTTCGGTCCAGACGCCTAAACCGCCATTGGAAGAGAAGCAGCGAGCGATATCTGGATTCGCCCATCGTCGGAACCGGAAGAGGGGTCGGACTTCATCTTCGTCGGTCGTTCTTCGCTATCCGAAGACCACCGTGCCACGTCGCACGTCGCCGGAGATCAAGAAGAAGCAACAGTAAGGCGCTGCATCTCAGTTGTGTCAGTTCCTC
This sequence comes from Camphora micrantha, assembly GCA_003546025.1. Classification (NCBI taxonomy): domain Eukaryota; kingdom Viridiplantae; phylum Streptophyta; class Magnoliopsida; order Laurales; family Lauraceae; genus Camphora; species Camphora micrantha. The sequence goes on along the minus strand of QPKB01000001.1, from coordinate 8,172,130 downwards.
GCCAGGCGCAGATCAAGAAGTAACAAGACGCAGTTCAGTTCGGGTTTTGGATTTTGCAAAGACAAGTGGTTCTAGATTCTAGCGACGTGCCAATTCAGGTCATGTTCCTCGCCTTGGTGCACCGCCAGTGCTGGATTCTGGAAGCAGTGGCTTGCTGCGCCCAGATCCAGAACCCAGATCGAGAAGCAGTGCCTTGTAGCAACAAATTCTGTTACAGAATCAGAACCCGTCAGAGGAAGGAGAAAACCCAATTGGGTCGGTTCCTCACTAGGCCAGTCTAGTTCGGGTTCGACCCGGCGCAGTCCAGAAGCCTAGTGAGGCAGAGTTATTAGCCAGTTCAGTTCAGATTTCGGAGATGATGATGATGGGTTTGCTTGGGTTTTGATGGGGGTTGGATCGATTGAGAAGGAAGAAGGTCTGCCGGTTTCATTGTAGCCGCCACAATAGTTTTCCGATCGTTGCCAAACATTGTTGACGGTGCTACGCCATCGCCAGAGAAAGAAGGCAGCAGGGTTGTTATATTGTTTTTTGACAAATCTATATGAATTTCTATGAAATTTATCTGAGTTTTTCTGAAATTTATGTAAGTTTTTGTCAAATTTATCTGAGTTTTAACAGATTTATATGAGTTTGTGTCAAATTTATCTGAGTTTTTCATTTTATTGTCAAATTTATTTAAGTTTTGTGCAAATTTATCTGAGTTTCTGTAAAACTTATCTGAGTTTTTATCAAATTTATCTGAGTTTCTGTCAAATTTATCTGAGTTTTTATCAAATTTATCTGAGTTTCTGTCAAATTTATCTGAGTTCTGAACAAATCTATCTGAGTTTTTGACTATTTATTTGAGTTTTGGAACAAATTTATTTTAGTTCTAAACAAATCCATCTGAGTTTTTGGAAAATTTATTTGATTTTTTTAAAAATATGGCCGACTTTCTGAAAAATTTATCTCCATTTTGAAAATTTTAACTGAGTTTTTGAATGAATATTTCTTTTTTTTTTTTTGGCAAATTTATTTGTATTTTCTTATATCTATTTGTGTTTTTGAATTTTATTTGTGTCTTTTAAAATTTATTTGTACTTTTTGAAATAATTTTAACTGAGTTTTGACAAAAATACTTGAGTTTTTTGAAATTTTTTTCTGAAATTTGAAAAATTTGGTTTATCTTAGTTTTGGAAAATGTATTTTAATTTTTTTAAATTTATTTGCATTTTTTAATTTTATTTACGTATTTTGGATTTTATTTGCGTCCTTTGAAATTCATTTGCGTTTTTTGAAATTTATTTACATTTTTTAATTTTATTTACGTATTTTGGATTTTATTTGCGTCCTTTGAAATTCATTTGCGTCTTTTGAAATTTATTTGCATTTTCTGAATTTTCTTTGGATCTTTTGAGATTTATTTGAATCTTTTGAAATTTACTTATAGTTTCTGAAATTTATTTTGATCTTTTTAAACTTATTTTCATTTTTTTAAATTTATTGCCTTTTTTTTATAATTTATTGCGATTTTTGAAATTATTGCATTTTTTAAATTTATTTGAGTTATTTTGAAATTTATTTGTGTGTTTTTAGAATTTATTTGAAAATCTCATGATTCCATTAATCGTGGCCCATTGAATGATAGTTGACTATTATTAAGGGATATCCCATTAATTATGGGATATGATTTAAAGAAAGGGTAAATTAGACATATAGGTATGGGAATCTGTTAGAGGACTTTTGGCTGCATGACTTTTTTTTGTGGATTGTTTGCAACAAAGTCATACTTTAAGGGTCCTCTCGCCGAATCCCCCAACTAAAAATGGGCCAAAGATGGGACAGATATGCATGCAGTCACTGTATTTGTTGGTTTAAAGGATGCAAACAGGATGGGTTTCAGTGGGGTGGATTGCAGACCCACATTTGGACCTGATTAAGTTTTGAAGACATGTACCTGATTATGGACCTGAATACCAAATTGATTGTCAACAGTTGCTGATATTGGACAATTAGGTAAATGGTGGCCCTGGCCCATTATTATTATAGTTTAGAATTTTTTTTTCAAAAAGATTGGGCTCAAGCCCAACTAAGAAATAACTCGTATACGGGAATGCACCACATGAAAGTGGACCAACCCGATGGATACTAAAAGGGGACACAATTTTTGAATGGAACCAGCCCTAGTTACCGTCTAGGGTTGTAAACGAGTCGGTTCCGGTCCGGGTCAATGCTGGACCCGGATTCGGAACCGTTAAGGAGAAGGTGGAATCAGATCCGGACCCGGAACCGTTTCGAAACCGGTTTCTTGGCTCCGGAACCGGAACAAGAACCATATATCTGACGGGTTTGGATTTCGGTTTAGGTAGAGAATGATATTAAAAAAACATGATTTTTACAGGAGATTCTCGAAAATTGAAATAATATGTCGGATTTTGGGTCCAGTGGTCCAAACCAAGGTGGAATCGGACTTGGACCCATTTGCCTTTCGGGGCCTAAATAAAGACTCAGACTCGGTTTTTAACAGGTCGGATCCTCCGGGTAATCGGAGAATCGAGTACCCATTTACATCTCCAGTCTCACCAATCCATAGTGTCCAGTCAAAACAAGGGCCTTCCGTAAACTACCGTAGGGCCCTGACTTGGAACCACAAGAGCTATGGGTGGTGGCGGACCCAGGATTTTCATTAGAAGGGTGCGGATCTTAGTGGGTAGTTTGGTTTTGGGGGCGACTCGAAGATTTTCATGTGGATTTTGAGAGTAGACCCACAATTTTTATTGGGTTTTTTGAAGTGGACTTAGAATTTTCGATTTTGAAAGTGTACCGCAGTTGGACGGGTGCGACTGCACCCTTGTGCTTGTATGTGGGTCTGCCCCCTAGCTATGGTCTCCCTCTGAAATGGTAATAATCGCGGCAGAGTAGTTGTCTAACAGGTCACCCCATGACATGTTTGCAGAAAAAAGGAATCTACTATTTTAAAAGCTTCTAAGGTTTTTTCACACATCATCTATTTCCTCCATTCTTGGTTGTTCATGTGGAAGGGAGGTGCCCCAAAACTCAACGACCAGTGAATTCATGTGTGAAGGTCATAAATTGATCATTTAGGGGGATGGTGAGTGCAGGTGGGACTCGTATACTTGCAAGCGGTTGCTTGAAAATCTATGATATACATGCATACATACAAACACATGTTCGATCGGAGTTAATCCCAAAAGGATGCATGCTATAAAGCTAAGAACATAAATTCATTTAGCACAAGGAATTACCATTAAATAGGTCAATGAAAACCTGAGTGCTGCTATTCATGGTGGGTTGTAGTAGTGGTCCGAAAACGTAAGATGGACAAACCGTAACAACGTCTAGACCAGTGTTCTCTGCATACTTCAATGCCTCTCTTTCTGCGGTTGTCTTGGCAATACAGTACCAGTTAAGCCACACCTTCAGCAAGAAATACGAGCTTTAAGTAAAGCAGTATTCAAGTATTAAGAATTCCAAACCATACTTACCATAAAGGGGGGGTCGTTTGGTAATTTTACTTTTAAAATCAATGAAGTGAATTAAAACATCAAATCAAATCAAGAGCGAATAAAATATAAGTGGGTTATGATGATACTTTATTTTTAGTTGCTTGGTATTAAAATCTTTTTGACTTTTTATTTGAAAAAGTCGAGGTTTTTTTTTTTTTTTTTTCTCTTAGTGAATAATGGTGGTTGTTTTTTGACTTTTTTTTTTTAACAAGATGGAGGAAATTTTGAATTAAAATGGTTTTGGTGCGACCTCTTGTTTGAAAAATGAAGGCTTTACTTGACCTTTTCTATAATAGTAAAGTGACAAACGGGCCCGGTCTATAGGTCTTATTCTTCTTCTCTCTCTCTCTTGTTGCCTTTTTCTCCGTCCACATTGGGGTACATAAATAGCCAGGCTTGACAGTTTAAAGCTAACGATCCAAGCATCGATTCTTCGGCATGTGTGAAACTAATGTGCAAACACCACTCAACGATGAGTGTCTTGGTGAAACACATACATTTCTAGCCGCCCGCTTCATTTCATGCACCTGTATATATAACTTTTATAATATTGTGTGTACTTCTTTAATTTTGTGACGAATGTGCTTGTGCTACTTTTATTAATGATAATTTTGTCCATATAAATTTTATGGTATCACAAGCAATGAAGCATTCTAGACGATCTGTTTGTTTAAGGGTCTAATTAATTGGAACAATTTTTTTTTAAAGTGTTAGTTGAATCAGCTCTATTTAACCCCAAGGGGTTGGTTGAGTGGTCAGGACGACGGTTCCTCTTTCTTCCTGAGCTAGAGGTCCTGGCATCGATCCCCGGTTCCTCACTCTTTAGGAACCGAAGGTTGAGTCCACTGGTGATACCACATGAGGGCCACAGGGGTTTTACCCAGCTTCCCTTTGGGCCCAGAGGATTAGTCCAGCCAAAAGGGTAGGGAACCCTCCGTTAGCCAAAAAAAAAAAAGCCTCTATTTTAATTAGATTTGATCTACCAAAAAGGCCATTAGGGGGGCATTTGGTAACTCTAAAATAAGCTACTATTTAACAATTTAAAGATTATTTACAAATTAGACCATTTCGTAAACCTTTAATTGTCATATTTTCTATTTTTAAAGCTTATTCATGAATAAGAATCTTTGTCTCTAAAAAAAATAAACTAGAGGGGCTGCTTTCTGATAAAACTATTTTACTGAAAGAGCATGGAGGTGGACACTACAAAATTTACAAGTATTTTAGACGAGTATAACCTCATAAAATCTTCAAAACGATGCAAATGGTGGGTTCTATATTAATTTTTAAAGATGATCCCCAATTACCTCATGAAACAAGAGCTATTTTATAATTTACTAAAAAGAGTAATCGTGAATTAGAGCCTTTTTTATTATTATTTTGGACCTTAATTGAACTAACTCTTATTAATTAGAGTAGAGTTTCCAAATGGCCCCTAAAGTCACTTATAGTAATGAGGTCTTTTCAGTTTAGTAGTTAGATTAGGTTACTAATTGTTGGTGGCATTTTCTTTAGATATTGAAATGTTGTGTCGAAGCAGCTCATCACATTCATCACGCTGGCCTGCCGAACTGGGTTCGACTGGAACTAATTCCTTGAATAGTCTTATTAGATCAAAATCAATGCATTTGACTGGAATCGGTCAAAACTGATAGGCCTGCCCAGGGGCGGACCCAGGTATAAGGGTCTAGGTCTGAAGCCCAAACCTTACCTGGAAAAAAAGTTAAAGATTTCAAAGAACCCCTAATAGATTTTGATAATTAATATGCATTCTTTTTTACATTTTCCCCTTCCCCAAATGTTTCTTTTACATTAAGCCCCCCCCCCCCCCCCCCAAAAGTTAAATTTTCTGGGTCCGCCCTTGGGCCTGCCATGAACTATTTAAGAAAATTAAAAGATTATTTTTTATTATTATTTGTTTTTGCATGCAACCATCCACTCCATTGGTTCTAGGGGTGCACAAAACATTCGTCGATCCGTAAAACCGATATGATCAGCGGATTTTTAACCGATCCAAATTAGGTAAACAAATTGATGGTGGATTGAAATTCTTGTAATCCGTTAACAACGGATAGGTGACGGATTTCACTCTTAATCGGCGTATTCAATCCGATCTGATCCGTTTACATTAAATATAAATAAAAAAAATTTAAGGGGTCAAATATGAAATTTTTCACAAAATGTTTGATATCTTTCTTTTAACACTAGATTGAATGGATTAATTCGATCCGATCCGGTCCTCCACGGATCGAATTGGATCGGTTTTTAACAGCCACGGATTGGTGACAGATTTCAAATCCATCAATCCGTAGGTAACGAGTTGATGATGGATTTAGCCCAATCCGCACCATTTTGATCCGTGTACGCCCCTAATTGGTTCACCTTGCAAATGAACCTACCTTCCAAATGAAACTTTTTTGTTTTTTTTTGCATAAACTAGTGTCGGCGAGGTAGATTTTGAGCCATTACCTTACTTTTCCTGCAGTAGTCAATGTCGGTCCAACAGTCTTCGTCCATGGGCTTATTTGGTGGCCAGTTTGGGTTCAACGTAACAGCACCAGTAGATGAGACGACAACTACCCTTTCAACTCCTGTCTCAGAACACGCCTTAAGTACATTGAGTGTGCCCCTTACAGCTGGCTCCAACAACTCGGTCTGCAAAACTCATTACAATTATTTAGCAAAGCTTCGAAAACTGAATAGAAAGTTTTTCTGCGATGATCACTTGAAATGGATGGGTAGGTACAAATTAATTCAAACCCACTTACTTTGAGGTCTGAAAATGACGTCAACCAACCCCACCAGCCAACCCAATTTGAAGCGCGTTCAACTGTTTGGGTTGAAGCTTTTTCTTTCGAAATTCAATATCGGCCACGAACACCCTAATGATACTGAGGGGTTTTGAATTGATATCTAGATTGATCAACTCAACAGACAAATGTGTACAAAAATAATATAATATACAACGGAAATAAAATAAAAAAAGCGCTAGATATAACGTGGGAAATCCAAATTGGGTGAAACACTACGGATCAAAATTGAACCAACGGTCAAGCGCTGTGAAAAATTCTCTTAATTGAATTTTCTTACTCAGAATAATAAGAGAGGTGTCTCTTTATAGTAGCCCAAGAGTCTTTTAAATAGGCTTAAGGACGTGCTTAATTAAGGTTGCCTAAGTTCATTAGGACTAAAACAAGTAGTTTGACAAAAATTAGAAATAAAACTTCTGATTTGCGTAGAACTATTTTGTGTCGCCCACTCGAGCAGATGAAGGTTTGCTCGAGCGGACCAAGATTCTATTTGGCGTCCTGCTGAAGCGCTCGATCGAGAGGGGGATGGTTTGCTCGAGCCGACCATCAATTTGATTCCGGAAAATTTCAACCCTCTTTTCTTCTGAGATTATCTTTCTTCTAATGCTTCCAAACTTTCTATCTTCAATGAAAAGCAGAATCATAGTCTTTTTCTAAAATTAGAAATCACAACTCAATGGACTCAAAGTTTCATCCAACACATGAATTAGCCGATCCTCAAAAACCTAACGGAAATCAGCGACAATATCCCACGGTTCGTCTGAAATCTGGATCCACTGAGGGTTTGACTCTGAAAAATCCTGAGTTGGAGTAGAAATCCATAATAGGGAACACCAAACGAAAATTTGAGCTCCCAAAAAAAAAGCCCCTCCAACCGTAAGTAATTCACAAATTTTACCGAAGTTGAGGTTGGTAACATGTTATCACTTTTTTTTTAGTCTTACGGCATGACCAACTCGTATTTGGATCAATTTACACCTAAATTGATTTTATTTTAATCGCTTCGAATTTTCAGTAAGTGGACGCTGCAGTCCAGTCCCACTTCTTAAAACTCAGAATTTCCTTTTTAAGTCAAAGAATTAGAGGCAGACGACCCAGACTTCACAGACAATCAGTATTCCATATCATGTATTTGTAACAAACAGAAACAAGTGGGAACTTGGAATCAATCGAACCGCGGAGGAAAATCTTGCCTCTGGATTAGCCACACTGGATGGTGGAACTGGAGATGCAACGTGGAAGACTCCACTGCATCCCTCAATGGCTGCATAGAGAGAGTCGTAGTCCAGCAAGTCTGCCTTGAAGAGTTGTAAGTTCTCTTGGGCCTTCTCTAAGCTTTTCAAATGGTTGTTCTTTTCATCATCTGCAATTCATTTTCATGGAAATGAATAGGTCAAAAACAGTAACCTGATAGCTAGATATAAAGAAGAGGAAAACGGAGTACCTGGGTTTCTAACGGTACCGTGGACCATGTATCCTTTTGAGAGAAGTAGCTTCACCAACCATGATGCCACAAACCCTCCTGCACCTGTTACACATACCCTCCCTTCTCCTTGTTCCATTTCTCTCTCTCTCTCTCTCTCTCTCTCTCTGGTTGTTGTTTGAAGACCAATTTGCCAGGTTGTTGTTCTGTCTCTAATTTGCGGCTCCTTTAGGGAGAAAAACAAGCCACATGTGGCTCAATAATAGGAGGAAGGCTTTTATATTAATTGCTGCCTGCTTATCTGGCAGCCTCATACATATCCACCACAATGGGAAACGGATTCCTGTTTGAACCAAAAGATAACCGTGTTTTGGTGCTACGTGGGGGCGATGAAGTAAAATCAGCTATATCCCATCTCTTTCAATTACTTAAAAAATATTCAGACCCCCTTTATTGGTCCAAACAGGAGATCCAGATCCACCACAATGATACCACCTTGTTCAACTCCTTTCTATCAAGAAGCCATATGTGGCAGAGGGTTTCGAATGAAACATGGGTTTACTGTTTGGATCAATTCCACAGCGCCACATGTAAAAATGCCACATCAGCATTGTACTCTCTTAATTGTTATTTTGGAATGAAAAAAAAATGAAAACTGATGATGCCAAAAAGTGTTTTTGGGCACCACCGGTCAAGTAATGAGTGATTAAGGTGAAAATTGAAGGAGAGAGAGAGAATTTATAGTGGTTCGGTCAGTGTGACCTACGTCCACTCCAAACTGATGATTTTACTTCTCCGATGTAGAGATTATAGGTCGGGAGAATACAATAAATATGCAAAGAAAATTACTTCCCCCCCAATGCTGGTTGGGTTCTTTGATTTATAGTCTTCTCCTAATAGATGGGGACGACTCTTCAGCAACGGGCGCTCCATTCTCGCGGAGTCTTCGAACTGCTCTCAACAGACAGGCAGGTAGGATCTCCTCCGCAGGACCTGGTAAAAGCGGGTTAAAGGAACGACGCGGCTGCTCTGACTTCGTCACTTCGCGGATCTTGACCCGGCCTTTAATAGGTGGATTTGGACCTGGACTTATCACGGACTCGGGTCACTTGGGCTTGACCCACCATCGTGGACTGAGTCACTTGGGCCTGACCCGTCATTGTGGACTGAGTCACTTGGGCCTGACCCATCATTTGCCCCTCAATGTCCTGCATTCAAAGAAACTTTGAAAGGGGGACATTTTAGATACGCATCCGGAAGAGTCCTCGTGGCTTTGGACGTCTCCTGCTCTGCCCCTTCTAAGAATGGAGCCTCCAAGTAAAGATCTGCAACTTGTTAGAATGGAAACCTCAGATTCCGGTTTACAGAAGTCAATGGGTTTCAAGGTGAACGGCCAGGAGACATCAGAGCACGGTGATGGCATGGAGGTAGTCGCGGCGAGCAGCCGCGAGGAGGGAGCAGCGCTGGCGGGCGCCGACCTGGTCGCTTGCGCCGGTGAGGCAGCAGCAGGGGCGCCCTCGTGGAGGTTAATGTTGGTCTGGGCGCTCGGCCAGGGGAGGAAGTAGCAGCGCCGGGCTCCTTGGCGAGACAGCAGCAACAGCAGCGCCTGGCGCCCTGGCGCCCAGCTTGTCAAGGCAGCAGGCGTGATGGTAGGGGCAGGCGAGATGGCAACAGCAGGCGAGACTGCAGCAGCAGCTAAGATGACCGCAGCAGGCAAGACTGCCGAGATGACTACAACAACAACTGAGATGGCAGCAGCAGGCGAGACTGCCGAGATCACCGCAGCAACAACCGAGATGACCACAGCAACAGGTGAGATGGTAGCAGCAGGCGAGACTGCCGAGATGACCGCAGCAACGGCCGAGATGGCAACAGCAGGCGAGACTGCCTAGATGACCGCAGCAACGACAGAGATGGCAGCAGCAGGCGAGACTGCCGAGATGACTGCAGCAACTGCCGAGATGGCAGCAGCAGGCGAGACTGCCGAGATGACCATAGCAACGGCCAAGATGGCAGCAGCAGGCGAGACTGCCGAGATGACCGCAGCAACGGCCAAGATGGCAGCAGCAGGCGAGACTGCCGAGATGACCGCAGCAACGGCCAAGATGGTAGCAGCAGGCGAGACTGCCGAGATGACCGCAGCAACGACCGAGATGGCAGCAGTGGGCGAGACTGCTGAGATGGCCGCAGCAACGGCTGAGATGGCAGCAACGGGCGAGACTGCCGAGATGATCACAACAATAGTCGAGATGGCAACAGCAGGCGAGACTGCCGAGATGACCGCAGCAACAGCCGAGATGGCATCAGCGGGCGAGGTGCGCAAGGGCAGCATCGGCACTGGGCGAGGCAGTAGCAGCAGCGCCCTTGCGCCCTTGGTGAGACAGCAGCAATAACAGCACCTGGCGCCCTGGCGCACGACCTGTCGAGGCAGCAGGTGCCCGCCCGGGGACAGCGGCAGCGGCGGGTGCCTCGGGTGCCCGCGTGGAAGGAGTGGTGCGTGTGGGCGCTGGCTCATCGTCGTCCACGGGCGTGGGTGCGACATGCGAGAAGACGTTGTGTTCTTTCGTGTCCTTCACGCTCAGGAGATTTGTGTTTCCTCCTGAGGTTACGCAGATTAATGCTTTGGATACTGAAGGAGTTATAGACACATTTCTAAAGGGTCTGGCTCAGGTAAAGGCTTACTATTCCCCTTTTCTCCAAACTATAATTTTTTATATATGTGTACTCTCATTTTCTTTGTCCCTTATTGTTTCAGGCTTCTACTGCGTCCGTCTGCTTGTTGTCAAGGGCCCGACATAACAGTCAGCTGAAACAGGACAATGAGATTATGCAAAAAGAGCTCTCCATTGCTCAAAGAAAGATTGTTGCTCTTGAAGCTGCTGGAAGAGCTTCCGAGGCTGATCTCACAGGGGCCCGCGAAAGGGCGATCGGGTTTGAGACTGCGCTCTCAGCAGCCCACGAGAGGGCGGCCAAGGCAGGGGCTGAGCTTGTGAAGGCCCGCGAAAGGGCTTCGCTCAGTGAGGCTGAGCTTGCACAGACCCACGAGAGGGTGTTGCTCAGAGAGACTATCGCGGAGACAGAGATGAAGGCGGTACATGATAGAGCTTCTCAGGCTGAGAAGGAGTTAGCGAATGGTCTCGCTCCTCCTTTCTCTTGTCCCCTGTTCTGGAGGATTCTCCCCGCCTGGCTCTGGTGATATCTTCAGCGTTCATGTACTTCTGGGCCTTTGCTAGTAGTTCGGGCATGCTCTTTGGTGGGCGCTTCATCACTGAGAAGAGGAAGCTCGATGAGTGGAGGCCTCCCAGAAAGACTGTCATGGATACCTTGTCGTCAGGCTCTTCGACCTGAAGTACCTCCTCGTTAAAACGAGTGAGGTAGCTCTTGAGGATCTCATTTTTGTCCTGCTTTATGCTGAGCAGGTGTGTGGCAAGCTTCTGGTGGCGGCGCCCTCTGATAAAGTGCGAGACGAATGACTTGCTCAACTCCCCAAAGGTGGCGATGAAGGCTGGGGCGAGGTTGGCAAACCATTGCCGAGCGGAGCCCTTCAGTGTGGTCGGGAATGCCCTGCACATAATCTCATTAGGGATATTGTGCAGCTGCATTTTAGTTTTATAGGTCTCTAGATGATCCAATGGATCCTTCGTTCCATCAAAGGTTTCCACGGATGGCATTTTGAACTTCTTAAGGAGTGGGTAGTTCACCACGTCGGGCTTGAATGGTGTGTCCGTTCGCCCGACTAGGTAATCTACTGTCTCAGATGCCTGCGCCTTTATGGCGTTGTAGACATCACCTAGTTGATTTTGCATTTCTCTGATCTTTTCTTTCCAGTGATTGGAAGTGTGATTTGGGGCTTCTCTGGACCGATCGTAAAAGTGACTCCCCACCTCTATGCTTTGGTTTTCGCTCTCTTCCTCCTGGAAATGAGGCTCCTCATTAGAAATAGAGGGAGGAGGTGGAAGTCCTCTATGATTCGCTCCACCTGGAGATGGGGGTCCTCCAAGCTGGGTTTCACCGTGGGGCGGAGGAACTCCGTGATGGGCGCGACCTTGAGGGTCGACCAATAGTACTCCAAGAGGGGCACCATGGGGAACTCCATGGGTGCCCTGTTGAACTCCTGCGCCATGGGCCAGGGCGCCATGTTGATGGGTGCCTAGGTCTTGGGCGCCATAGGGATGGGCACCAAGGCCCTGGGCGCCATGTGGATAGCTGCCTCGGCGAGGCACTCTCCTGCGAGGAGCCGTCGAATGTCCTTGGCAAGGCACTCCTTGCGGTACTCCTCCAAGTTGTATTCCTCTTTGCCGCGCGAGTATGAGATGTAGGATCTGCTGGTTTTGGGTTACCAGCTGCTGCATTGTCACCCACATTTTGTTGAGGAGTGGGAGTAGAAGCGGTAGCGTTTGGAGGAGGATTATTCGGTGGAGGATCATCCTCGCCCTCTCGCCTGGGTTTGTCTTCTTGTAGTCTCGTTGATCTAGTGGTGGTCACCATAGTTTTTGAAAATGAAGTGAGAATGTAGTCTTTCCCACAGACGGCGCCAAACCGATGATGCCAAAAAGTGTTTTCGGGCACCACCGGTCAAGTAATAAGTGATTAAGGTGAAAATTGAAGGAGAGAGAGAGAATTTATAGTGGTTCGGTCAGTGTGACCTACGTCCACTCCAAACTGATGATTTTACTTCTCCGATGTAGAGATTACAGGTCGGGAGAATACAATAAATGTGCAAAGAAAATTACTTGCCCCCCAATGCTGGTCGGGCTCTTTGATTTATGGTCTTCCCCTAACAGATGGGGACGACTCTTCAGTAACGGGTGCTCCATTCTCACGGAGTCTTCGAACTGCCCTCAACAGACGAGGCAGGTAAGATCTCCTCCGCAGGACCTGGTAAAAGCGGGTTAAAGGAACGACGCGGCTGCTCTGACTTCGTCACTTTGCGGATCTGGACCCGGCCTTTAATAGGTGGATTTGGACCTGAACTTATCACGAACTTGGGTCACTTGGGCTTGACCCACCATCGTGGACTGAGTCACTTGGGCCTGACCCGTCATTGTGGACTGAGTCACTTGGGCCTGACCCATCAGAAACGAAGGGGAGTTTTTTTACAAATACAGAAAAGTTCGTCTTCTGTAATAATTCCATGGTATTCCATCCCCCATTTTATATTGTATTTGGCCGTCCCTGTTATTCTCTGTTCTGTTCTTTCTTTTCTAGGTTTTACTTGTTTTTTAACTTTATAAATGGTTTTGATTGTGTGCGAAATAAGAGTATCCGCTGAGAAATTTCTGGTGCTTGCTCTCATAACCTATATTTTTTTTATTTAAAAGCTGAAGTGTGTTTTTACTCATACATTATCTTGTAGGGATTCTTATTACATGTAGACTAAATATATGTTCAAACTTGTTGGCCTATATACCATGTAATTCAAATATTGAGGGGTAGTTTTTCATCCAAGAGGTACCTCTTACATTTCCAATTAGAGGAAAACATCTAAGCCCCTTGTGGGACCCACTGGAACGTATGCCGTTAAGGGAGATAGTGGGATGGAAAGGTCTCATTGTGAATTAGATTCTTGGCAAAGGAATTGCCGTAGTTGATTGATCACAACTGTTTAGTCACATTATCTTCAGTTAAATTTTATATTTATTGTTTTTGGAAATTCAATCGAATAGAGGATATGATTCGATTAAGCTTCAAATTAGGGTGAGTGACAATTCATGCGGGGTATTTAGCTAGTGTGATGGGGTATGATTGATGATGCTCGGTCCCATAAAGTAGTTAAAATTTTAACTTAGAGGAATCATGAGAGGCAACTCTTGTGCATATCTTTGGACGTTAATTGTTGTTTTACTTCATGTTACAGAATTTTATAACCTCAAATATGATATCTACCATTCACTCCCAAAGTAACCACCTTATAGTTTTCACAACCACTCTTAAAGAAACTGCCATGTTGCATTCTCAACCAATTCGTGTTTCATCAAGGTGGTGCTTAACCCTATAATCTTAGTTATTTATCTGGTTTGTGTCCATCATCCTTGCAACAAATGATTACCTTCTTTCCACTACATTGTTTGGGTGTCCTCGCTTGCATTATGCTTTCGAATGCTAAAAGACCCAAATTAGATGTCAAAGTTGTAAGCATGTTCCAATGTTTCATACCCTCCTTAGTTATGGGAGTAGGGTTTTGTGTTTTTTTTTTAAGAAAGTTTTTAAATATGGCCTTAAGTTTTTACATTATTTCAAAAAAGGACACAAGTTTTGAAACTTTTTAAATAGTCAGTAAGCTTTTTAGTAAATTTTTAATTAAGGACATTCAGCCATTTAAAGGTATTTTCTGGTGACCTTTTCCCTCATTATTTTGAAACTACCCAAATTACTTTTTATTTAAAGCTATGACATAGTTTCGGTAGCCACTACATGCAACCAATCACTGCTGAAATACTGATTATCCTAGATTACTATGAGGACACCGATGAGGGAAATGAGGAGAATATAAAGAAAGTAAATGAGAGTTTTATTACAATGAAGGGTAATTTATGTATTTAAAAAAAAAAAAAGGAAAAAAGTTGCCGAAAAATAACTTTAAGTAGATGGATGTCCTCAATTAAAAACTTTCTGAAAAACTTAAGGACTACTTTAAAAACTTTTGAAACTTGTGTGTTTTTTTTAAGTAAGGCCGAAACTTAAGGATTTTTTTGAAATTCTCCCTTTTTTTAAATCAAATTCTTACGTCAAAGGTGATGAACTTACAGTTCTGTCGATGGCGACTTGTGAGGCCTACTGACCACAAAATATAGGTGAGGTTACGTACGTGGACTAAACACTACTTGGTTTCTTCAGATAAGACTAACAATGAGCAGTCGAAGCTGATTTTTAATCTATCAAGTCCTATCAAAACAAAAAAAAAACTGGGAAAAAAGGGTTTTTCTAATTTGGACCAGGACTCGAACGTACAACGTCGAAGTTGTTAGTGAACATCTTCCATTCTATTTGGCAAAAAGCTATTTTTCACATCACTCTTTTTAAAAAAAATTCTCCTAACCACAGGACAAATGAGTTGCACAATTAATGGCGAGGAAGAGGGAAAAATAGGTTATTTAGTAGCTCTGGGTGTGTGAGAATAAGGGTTTGCCCAATTGATTGGATACTTCGCTTCTCACCTAAGTGCCTTTAGAGTTCGATTCCTAAATTTCTATCTACCCCGGGAGCAATTTTCTTTTCCAAAATAGAGCGTGCTATTCATGAAAAAAAGGTGTAAAGTGTAGCAGATCACAGGTGGAACCAACTAGACCTTCTGGGCCAGGCCATTGATCAAATAAAAGCAGCACGGTCTTCCTGCATGCTTTTTTAAGATATGAGCACATTATAGTTGTATTAATGAAATCATTTGTCTTTTAGAAATTATTAGAAGTTTGCACTCAAAAAACGGAAGAGAAGTATTTGGGAAACATGAGATGCCTCTCGTCTCACGCAACCCACTTACGGGTCAAATATGGTGAAACAAATCTCAGTTCCAAATCCTAGTAAAGTTGTGGAGACTCTTTCACATTCACATGTTGGTCCCATATCTACGCATCATTATAAATCAATATGTATCTTTCCTTAAGAAAAAAAATATCTCTTTAAAACAAGCAAGAGGGCGTCTCCCACGGGATTAGTCCTATTGGATCAATTAAACACATGCAGACAAGGACGAAACGAGAATGGGGTTGGGGGTGTCCCCCTAGATATTTGGGAAAAAACCCCTTCTAAAAATTCAAAAGATATTTTATATTGTTTCCCCAAATGTTATAAAAAATTCAGTTTTTTTATATCACCCCGACCCCGGCAAATTTTCTGGTTCCGCCACTGCCTAAGGATACCACCATCATGAGGAAAAAAAACCTTTTTAAAACAAGCCATGTTTCCAAGCTTTCGGAATGTGAGATAACAATTTAACCCTTTACTCATCCAAATGCGTTTATGAAAATTTGAAATGTGAGATGACAATTTCACCTTTTGTTCAATTGGTGTGCCCCAGGGAGGTATCTAGTTCACCTCTGTTTGTTTTTGTTGTTCATTCCATACACATGGTCCAAAAGTGGCTGATAATTTTTGAATATCTAGTTCACCCCTGTTTGTTTTGCTTGTTCATTCCATACACATGGTCCAAAAGCGACTGATAATTTTTGAAAGTTCAGATTAAATAAATCATCTCTTTTTGGCATCCTTTGTTGTTCTATATATTTAAAATGAAGATAGGAAGCTATTTTTTTATTATACTTTATTATTATTGTTGTTGTTATTATAATTATCATTCTGCCAATTTGTCTGGCAACCAAAGATTCCTCGCAGCAATTAGAGGTTATTTTTCGTGCTTTCAAAAAAAAATTTAGTGGAGTGCTTTTTGTTTGAAAAGGGGATTTTTTTAATCTAGTTAGACATATTTTTTTGGTATATTCCAACTAAGGGGCTGGGACCTGTGAGACTCTTACATGCAATTTGTTTCGTTTAAAAAAAAAAAAAAAATCATATAAGAGGTTCTAGTCAATAAGAACTTGAAGGTAAAAGAGACTTGCAATAAGGCCCATGCATTTAATCTCATGCAGATTAGATAGGTTTTTTTTTGTGTGGGCTTTAACCCATGTTATTCAATTTGATGGTCATGTAATGCTCGTATCTGTTGTGATCTATCTTTCTCTCTTTTTTTCATTTTTGTTCTGTGTTAAACTCCCTGTCCAGAGTCTTGAAGGATATTCAAATCCCAACGGCTTGAACTACAATACCATCATGGCCTTATACAAACACAATACAAAGAAATTATCTCATATATAGAGAGAGAGTTCTATCCCATTGTGGCTATTGTGATCTATCTTCTATTTTTTTCCTATGTTATGACCATTAGTCTAGAGTCTTGTTACACCCCTACCCGAACTAATCGTAATTAAGGCTAATTAATTGAGATTAATGCTAATTAAGCATGAATAATTGGATTAATCAAGGTTAGTGGCCCAAGAGAGAGATAAGTCAGTATCAAATGACAAATTAAGCCTAATGAAATGGATTTGCATGAAATCGAATGGATTAAGATGAGTTTAGACTCAAACAAGGTAAGCTAAGGACTTTTTCGTAAATACGGGTTTTCACGTATTTCGTCAAATACAGAAATTCTTGATACCAACGTGTGTATCTCGAAGAGTACGTCAACTTTCATAATAAACACGATTCCATTTGACCTCAAATGGGCCAAGTGAGGAGTCATTTGACTCAAAATGAGAATAGAGTAAATGAGAGGGGGTTTTGGTGTAAAGAGGCTTATATTAGAATGAGAAGGGAGGAAATGAGCTCATTTCTCATTTTCAGCTCAAAGAAACCCTAGAGCCCTCCATTTTCTCTCTTCCTCTTCCATTCCTCTTGTTTGAGAGTGAGATTTAAGAGTGATTGAAGTGGATTTTGGAGTGAAGAGCTTCATCTTCATCTTCTTCCTCAAGCAAATCCACCATTGTTGAAGAGAAAAGCTTGAGAGGGATCTCAAGAATCAATTGCTTTGGACCACAAGTAAGTAATGGCCTTCCTTTAGGATTTCCAAGTTATAAATGAGTGGTTAGGCATAATTTTTAGCACAAATGACTCATGGGAGTTCATTTGGGTGTTTTTATGATTAGGGTTTGAAATTGGAAGATTGGGTCTTAAGCCAAACTAAGTGAAAGGGGGTTTTTGGCTAATAGCTTCCAAAAAGGCAAGTATAAACCTTGCTTGTAATTAATGTTGATCATTGTAATTGTTTATAGAGTTTGCATGGATTATATGCATTTTTACATGGATTTTGGGTTTATTATAAATGCTTAATGAAGTGATTAAGGTGGCTAATGAATGATTAGAAGTATTATCATGAATGAATGTGATTGGATGAGGTATGAAGGGGGGAACAAGAGGTTCCATTTTACCTTGCAGATTGTGGAAGTGTAATGGAGAAAAGAATGGAGAAGGAGAAAGAACTGAATAGAATTTCGGGTTGAAATTCTGCACGGTTCGCTCGAGCGAACTGGGAGTTCGCTCGAGCAACCTAGGTTCTGTTTTGGACGAAATGGTGTTCTGAAGGTTCGCTTGAGCGAACATGGTTTTGTGGAAGTTCACTCGAGCGAACAGTGAGTTCGCTCGAGCGACCATTGTTCTGCCTGGGGTCCGCTCGAGCGAACAGTGGGTCCGCTCGAGTGAACCTTATACTGGCCTAGTGACATTATTTAGTGAAAATTTTGGCTAATCGATCGGACCGATGAATTTTGGGTTTTGGATTTTTACGAGAATTTGGAGTGTAACTCTTAAGTATAAATGCGTTTCCGATTAGTTTTAAGACTAATCATCGGTTAATCAAATCATGAAGAATTCATGGTGTTTTAATGAGAAAAAGGGGTTCCTTGAACGAACCAAAATAGATATGGCCCAAGCTCCATGGGTGTTAATTAAGAGGACTTGAAATGCACATACTAAAAATACAAATGTGATGTCCATCAAGAATAACATGTGCATTTGGAAACCAACGGTTACACCCGAATGGTTGTTTAGGATTGAGATAGGATTGGAATAGGATTGAGGAAAACCATATGTGGTTAGTATTACTCTCATTGTGTCATTGTGGTCAATCTAGTGAGATTGACATTATTGTCATTCCTTTCCTTTGTCATGAAAGGAATCATTGAGTTTAATTGGATCCATGAAAAGGATTTCTCACTGAATGTTATTGATTATTGAGTCTGGCACTACCTAGCGATTGTATTAGAACTCTAAATGAGTTCAATGGTAATGAATGACTAATCCTGCTGCAGCAGATGGATATTGGGGTGTTCCGGAGCTCCGTGGTGATGCTAGTGTCCCTGGCCCGGACACTGGTAAGTCCCACTAAAATTCCGATCATATCTTCGAGTATTGATTGAAGCCTCCCTTTGAGGGGAGATGGTAATGAATAATCCTTCCTTTGAGGGAAGATAGAAATGAATTGAAATGTAATGCAATGAATGCTATGGTAGTTGCCAATTTGTACATGTATACTGACTGTCATTGTCTATTATTGATCATTGTAAAATTGTCTAGATTCCTCTAGCATTGGAATTGTCATTATTGCAATGTGAATGTATTGATATACTATTGCAAGAACTGTTTATACATTGTTGAACCGTCGTGTTCATTAGTGTTATTGATGGCATTACAGGCCTGATTGCCCCTGCCGGCATTGCAGCGCCCCCGGCGCCAGCGGAGGAGGCCGCTCCAATTCCTCCAGGAGGTCTGATAGAGTGGAACCGGCGGGATACCATCTGATTTGGTATCCGAGTGCGTTTGGAACTTTTGGAGCATTTTAAGGACTGTTTATAAATTCATTTTGGGAATGTAATTAATGATTTGGAAATGTAATTAATGGTTGTCTGCATAGTGTTTTTGTATATGCAGCTTTTGTCAAGTGTATATTGAAAATGATATATGTATGAGAACTTTCTTTGGTATACATGTAAATGTAAGTTATTATTGTCAAATATATATATTGTTCTGCAAAAGTTTTATATTTGACAGGTTCTTGAGATTAATATCCCTTGTGGATCTTGTTTTAACTTCGGTTAATTCGGGGTTTATGGGAGTAAGTATGAGGTTCACGGCTCGGGTTAGCCGGGTCCTCGGGCCCGGGTCGTGACAAGTCTTGAACAATATCCAAATCCAAACATCTAGAATCACAATACCAAGCATGGTCCTTATGCAAACACATCCAAAGAAATCATTTCATACACATAAATATAGAGAGAGTTCTATCCAACCCCACCCTTCCATAGTTTCCTTATTGTTATTGCTAAATAAATTAATATATCCAAGAACTTGACCCATTCAAGTATCAGAGATTGAAAAACCACAACACTTACTTAAAATCGAATCATAAACTTGATTTGATAAATTGTTTAGAAGAAACCATTACAATTACTTCTAAAAAAAATCTAGAACTAGAAAAAAAAATAAAGGGGAAAAACATGGAATTTCAGATTTGGCATCCATGGAAGAGACCGAAATTCAGATTTGTTTCTTGAAAAATACTGAATTTCAGAACTGGCTTCAAGCATTCTATTAGAGATCAATCACGCACAAAGAGAACACAGAGATTTACGTTTGGCATACGTCCACGGGGAAGCAATCAGAAGAGGTGTACATCCAACCCTACTTCTTAATCACACTAGACCTATAACAGGCCTACTTCTAATCATAGTACAATTTGGGCAATCCAGGAGCCCGATTAACCAAGATTTATTAACTTCTATTGAGCCACTAAGAATGCGACGACGGTCACGCCGCAAGATTTCATGGACAGGCCCCGTCATGTGCATAGACTGGGAAGCTCTGATACCTTGTAATAAAACAAATACGTACCAACCCAAAAGCTTACAAATATATTAAGATATGTCAAACTTATTACTTAGGCGATGTGTGGATTCTCAACAAAGAATCCATAAAAGAAGAGGCATTTCAATAGCAGAAGGCATTCAGCCGACTTGCAGGAAGAAAAAAAACAGGAGGAGGGTTGAAAATGAGTCCTTTCTTTTAAACCATTTTCCAACTTTAAAGAATAAGAAGAATTTCAGTTCTCATTGGAAATTATTTTAATTTTATTTTTACTTGCATTCAGACAATATCTCTATATTTCCGCTTGGTCAGAATTTCATCATCATAATTTAGGTGAAGGTAAAATATACACGGAGATAATGTAAATGCAAAAACAGAAGCAACAGAGACAAAACCAGAAGTGATCTAATCCTTGATCAAAATACCAGCCTCTTGATAGTATTCGACAGTGTCATCAATGGTCTCTTCTAGTGACCTGCATTCCCAACCCAACCTCTTCAATTTCTCCGAACTTGGCTTTGCTTCTGGATCCACCTCTATGTAACTGTCAGAAGGAACAATAAGTGGATCTGCGAGATTGAAATTCCAATAATCATAATCAAATTCTCTAACCCAAGTAAGATACCTACTTTTTAGGATAGTTGTAGTTGGGGTACTTGCTTTTCAACTTTTCAACCAAACTATTAACTTGAACAGGATGCGATGCACAAATGTATCTTCCAGATGCTTCTTTCTTCTCATACACCAACAGCAATGCTTCAGCTACATCTCGGACATCCACGATTGCCCAAATTCTGTTTTTTAGTGTCTCTAATCGCCCTTTTTTTCCTCAAAGAATATATCATATCAGTAGTAAGTAACATGAAAAAAAAAAAAAAAAGTAGTTTCTGTCTTCTACTATCATAAGAACAATCTTGTGTGGCATGCAATTAGCTTTCATGAAGGAGATTGAGGGCCATTAATTAGCTTTTCCTTCGGTAAGTGTGCATGGTAGTACATCAGTTACATGGAAAGTTTCTCGCCTCCTTTTTAGTTTTTCTTTTTCTTAATATTGTCGTTTTCTTATTAAGTATAAAATTTATTATTTTTGTTAATCAATTTTTTCGTATTTGAAATTGTCAACTTCAAAAAGTCCCTATCAAACAATTTTTCAATAATTGGAAGTTTCTTGATCTTTACAATTTCTCCTTCTGAACAACAAACGGTTTTTTAACAAACCGTTATGACACACTTCATACATTTATTCTATGGAATAGAGGGAATCAATCATCAGTACGTCTAGATGATGCCACTATAGATTTTTCCCAATGGACAGTCCCTAGTGCTTTGAAAGTCGGCCAACAAAAAGACAGTTCAACAACAAAAAAAGAAACAACTCACATTCTAGGCAAAAAGGAAAAAAAGTGCCAACTATTGGATGGATATGCATCCAATTACTGTATTTATTGATTTTCAGGTCGTAAACAGATGGGTTCTAGTGGGTGGATTGTGGACCCAGATTTGGACGTGATTAAGTTTCAAAGACATGTACCTGATGGGTCCATAACAATTGTCCTGAATACAACTTGATTGTCAACATGGGCTGATACCTGAATTTTGTTTCGGTCTGGTTCTTTTGCATGGTTGGGTAAACGGTGGCCCTTGCTGGCCCATTATTGTATAGTTTAGCATTTTGTAAGAAAGATGGGTCAATTCTTGATGGGTTGGTGAAATTTGATCTAGACAAGACATGTTTTTAATTTATATAGGGTTAATCTGCAATTTGTCGGTTTAATCTGGACCCTCCGTTATAAGGGTAGATCCGATGGTTGACAGTATCTAGAGGTTTAGGGCTTCCTGTATATATACTGGGTGGTAAGAGCATTGTACACAGAAAGACTCTCAGATTTGTTTGAGAGAGATTGTGAGCGTTTGTATAAACAAAAAGATGGTTGTTATTCTTGTGTGGAAATAGTGAAGCGGCTTCAATCTCTATTAGATGTAGGCAAGCTTACCGAACCACATAAATCTTGTATTTTCTTTATGTACTTAATTGATTGTGTCCCATAGATTGCGCATGTGTTTTGATCCCTAAGAATCCCAATCTAAAAGATGACTCGTTTACCCATTTGGGAACTCAAGTAGGTATGCACCAAACGAATGTGGACTAACGCGATGGGAACTTAACTGTGGACCCAAATTTGACTGGCAAATGGATCAAAATTAGGGACCAGGCCCATTTTTTTGTGCTTAGGTGCTTCCAGGCGAATAAACAGGGTCCAAGCCCAATCCCTAGTCATTGTCTAACCATACTGTTACAGTCAAAACATAGGCCCTCCACATATAAGGCCCGACTTGTAATGATAATTTTGTGAAGATGAAATTAACCATTTCATCTGCTTGTAAACAGTGGTTTGTATTCTACCTACAGAGTACAGACTCATAAGTGAAAGAGACAGGATAGGATAAGATAGAGGCTGTTACAACTTACAGAGAGATAAGGTGTTTGAGAGATGAGAGTTATCATTTATTCTGCCAACCTATTCAAAGAATGCCAATAAAGCCAGCAAGTGTATTTGTGGGACCAACTACGAGGTTGGAGAGAAGTAAGCTTGTGAGAATAAAAAAATTGTTTTACTCTAATCCAATTTATTTTTACTTTTTTTCATAATTTGACCCCATGTGAATAAGTTCTTTTTTTAGCCCCCTCTAATTCTACTTTATTCATGATTTAACCCCACTTTATTTTTACTCCTTCACACATGTAAACATATAGAGAAGAAAGCATATATATTTTTTGCAATGTTTTATTGATTTTTCTATAAGCACATCTAAATTTAGTTTGCAAGAAATTCCTACTTTTGTTTTATTATAGTATTATCATTATCTCCTTTAATTTGAACGCGGCCAAAGCTGTGGGAGTTAGGGGTGTTCATGGGCTGGGCTGGGCCGGGCTAAGCAATATCCAAGCCCTGCCCAAAATTTTAATTGTAGGCTCAAGCCCAGTCCTAACCTGAATTGGGCAATAAGTGTCTAGCCCGAGCTCGGCCCACCTAAAATACGTTGACCCGTAGGTCGGTTGAATGAGCTAAAAGGAAAGGAAAAAAAAAAAGAAGCTTCAATTAAGTGCCCCAATTTGTAGCTCAGTTTGTTGGAATACACTTGAATGTGTGGGACTTCCATTATAAGCAAAAACACAATGTTTTTGCTTAAACCATATCTCTCCCTCAGGCCGGGCTGGGATTTGGGCCTTTTATCACTGAGTCCAAGCCCAGCCCATATGTTAAACATGCTCAAGTTTTAGGGCCATGCCCGGCCTAAGTACTTAAACTGAAGGCTCAAGCCCGCCTCGAAAGGGGCTGGGCCCAGGTTGGGCTTGGGCGAGCCTAGTCCATGAGCACCCCTAAATTGGGACACCACCTGAAAGCTTAATAATTATGGTGGTAGGCGTCATTATTACAAAAATTGAGAATCTACTATTTTTACAGCTTCAACAGTTGTCCAGCAAATTCACTTGCAAGGGATTAGTGTATGAAGCTCAAAGATTGATCATTTTGTAGAGAAATAGTAGTGCAGGTGTGTCCAATACACTTGTGGTGGCAGATGCTCAAAAATCGCCAAGCGATAGGTGCAAGTACTAGAGTTATTCCCAAAAGAATCTGACTAAAGCCAAGAGGATGACTTTCTTTAGCACAAGGAAAGGAAATACCTTTAAATAGCTCAATGAAATCTTGGCTGCTGGTATTGATGGTGGTTTGCAGTAGTGGCCCAAAAATGAGAGATGGACAAACCGTTACAACGTCCAGACCAGTGTTCTCTGCATACTTCAATGCCTCTCTTTCTGCTGTTGTCTTGGCAACACAATACCAGTTATACCAGTACTCCTTCAAAGAAATTCCAAACCATAGTTATCTAGAATTCCCAACCATAGTTACCTTATAAAAAGAAAAAGAAGAGCGACTCATGTAATGCAGATGAATGAACCTTGATTTTTGCATAAACCAATTTTGAGTAGTAGATTTTGAGCTGTTACCTGACTTTCCATACAGTAGTCGACGTCGCTCCAACAATCCTCATCCATGGGCCTATTTGGTGGCCAGTTTGGGTTCACCACAACAGCACTAGTAGATGAGACGACCACTACCCTTTCCACTCCTGTCTCAGAGCAGGCCTTAAGTACATTAAGCGTGCCTCTTACAGCAGGTTCCATCAATTCAATCTGCATAACAATGTAAGAAAGCTTCCAAAACTCAATAAGAAGTTTTGCATCAACCCTTGGATCAGATATTCAGATGCCTCGGTTCAAATCAGTTAAAACTAGAAACTTTAAGATCTGGCCTGGCCTATGAGCTATGACTTCCCTGTGGGCATCAGGATCGGATGAGGATTGATGACTATAACTATTCCATGTTATGAATTTGAAGGTAAAACTAAAAAAAGAAAAAAGTGGGATGTCAATCAAACGGTGGAGAAAAACGATGCCTCTGGATTGGCCACAGTGGATGTTGGAACGGGAGATGCGACGTGAAAGACCCCACTGCATCCTTCAAAGGCTGCATAGAGAGAGTCGGAGTCCAGCAAATTGGCCTTGAACAGTTGTAAGTTCTCTTGGGCCTTCTCTAACCTTTTCAAGTGGTTGTTCTTTTCATCCCCTGCAATTCATTTTCATGTAAATAAATAGGCCAAAAACAGTAATCTGATGGCTACTTTGCTAGACGGGGAAAAGGAGTACCTGGATTTCTAACAGTACCATGGACCATATATCCTTTTGAGAGAAGCAGCTTCACCAACCATGATGCCACAAACCCTCCTGCACCTGTTACACACACTCTCCCTGTTTCTCCCATTTCTTCTTCTCCTCTCTCTCTCTCTCTCTCTCTCTCTCTCTCTCTCATATGGTGGTAGGAGACCCAATATCCCAATTGTCTTGTTGTTGGTCAGCCTTTGGTAATTAAATCCTTCTTCTTGGGGAAAATAATTAAAAAATACTACTAGACCCAACATCTAATTTGTAGTTCTTTTAAAACATTTTCTTAGGGGACAAAAACGTGCCACACGGCTTATTTATCGAAGAAAAGGGCTTTGATTGTAATCGTTGCGTGTTTGACTGGCTTCTCCTATAAGCTTTCAATTATGCTTCCGCTTCAAATCCATGACAAAGAGAAGCTTAAAATAAAATTATATTAAAATCAACAAGATTAAACAACAACAAAAGAGAAAAATACAAGTAGCGAGTTATTGAAAAGTATCTATTCAGCCTCAACTAACACTTTGAGATTTTGGTAATGATGATTAACTAAATAAATTTAAAATGATATTAGAGCCAATCCATTCTGAATTTGAATATAAGAAAGAAAGACTCGGTGCAACAAAAAAAGAAAAAAAAAAATTTGTGTCACCAAAAGTTCATCGACCGAGTCCACTTGAAAGTGAGTGTTGAAGAGTGGGCTCCACTATAGGGGCAATATTGAAAAATATTTATGCTGCCTTTACAAATGCCTGGCATATTTTGGTGTCAGCTCAACATTTCAGGGTTGACTCAACCCATGAACCTAGAATTTAAGCTTCCACGTAGTCTACTTGTGTGTACAATGGGAATTTCCCGGAAATCCACTTTTTTGAACAGTCTTTTTGGGCTCATTTGTAAAGGATCGGGATGCGGAAGACTTTGACATGCAGTGGGAGATCTGTACCGTCCGTAATGGTAGGAAGTCTCCATGGATCTTTGACCATTATAGGAGTCTACTACGTTGGGGATAAAATCCGATTCGCTAATCTATATGATTACTGCTGATTTCTATTTTATCTACAACATATCAAGTCTTTTATTAAAGTGAGACTCTTATTCTTTTGTCATCTTCTTGAACTGATGTGGGACCCGTGACATGCAGGCCACATGATTTCCTACAATTTGTGTATGATTTTTTTTTATTTATTTTTTTTTAGAGGAAATGAGGATTGCAGAAGTTGTTTTCGCACTATCGTAAGATACATGTTTGGTGCAGCCGATTATCCTAGCAAAAATACCTAAAATTAGGCTAAATTCTCACTGATTTCACTCAAATTTCCTCGGGATTAAGGGAAAAAACACTTCCGCGGAAGAGGAAATTTTCAGTGGAACCTATTTTTCACAGCATGTCCACAAACATGCCCAAACGAGTTTTTATACCTGAGACCCACCTTTCCTGTAATGAGAACTGTTCACTATCTCTCCATGGCTCTCATGTATTTCTGTGGTACCTGGATCTCGAACTGGGTATCAATTATCACAATTTAAGAAGTGGACACCCAGTTATCAATCTGTTCAAATCTATTGCATTTACCAATATAAAAGGTTCTGAATGATTATTTTACTTTCTAGAAGAAGAAAGATAAGGGAATCAAGACAGATAAGGAACTAGGCCACTCTCCACATGATGCAAGGTCCATCCTAATAAACCATTATAAAATCTAAAGCCAATATTCACTTGTGGAGGTGATGAACTGATTGCTCTGTCGATGGCGATTGTGAACCTAATTGTGAAGCCTTTTTCTCCCAATCATGGGATGCGTGAATGAGGTACTGAACAATGGAACCAAGTGTATAGCACGTGGGTGCAGTCGCACCCGTAAGATTCAAGAAACCCCTTATTTAAGACCTTTAAAAAGATTTAATTTTATTATTTAACTTCTTCACTTGTTCATTGCCTGCACCATCCAAACTAAAATTCTCGGTCTGCCATTGACTGAAGAGGATCCGGAGGCCTCTCATCTCTAGCCCCTTCACATGCCCACGCATGTACATGGCGTCCATAGTGGAGATGCTGAAATCATCACAAGAGAGATTTCAAACCTCATGAGCCAAAAGGACATCAGTTTTCATTTTATCTGATGATACTCGTAAATGTTTTATTCTAAGAAATGTTATAAAAAAAAAAATGCTTATTCTAAGAAATAAAATGCAACAATTATGCTGTCGTCAATTTTGGATTGCAAGAGCGCTAATTGCTTTTGATTCTAAACAACCTTATATCAGGTCCAACTTATAAGTATTTAAGCAATGAAATACAACAGGAACATGTTCTAGTG
Source organism: Camphora micrantha (assembly GCA_003546025.1). Taxonomy (NCBI): domain Eukaryota; kingdom Viridiplantae; phylum Streptophyta; class Magnoliopsida; order Laurales; family Lauraceae; genus Camphora; species Camphora micrantha. The sequence goes on along the minus strand of QPKB01000001.1, from coordinate 8,144,990 downwards.
GCTAATGATGATATAGTAACTAATAATCTTTCCACAAAACTTGACATATATATAAAAGACAAAAGCAACAGAGACCAAACAAAAACTAATCTAATCCTTGTTCAAAATACCAGCCTCTTGATAGCATACAACACTGTCAACAATGGTCTCTTCTAATGACCTGCATTCCCATCCCAACCTCTTCAATTTCTCTGAACTAAGCGTTAATTCTTGATCCACCTCTGTGTAACTGTAGAAAAGAAAAAAATAAATTCATCTGACAGACTGAGATCCCTCTAACCATAATCAACTTCTCTAATATAGTTATAAGATACCTACTTTTTTGGGTAATTATAACAAGGATACTTGGTCTTCAACTTCTCAACCAAACTCTGAACTCGAACTGGATGTGATGCACAAATGTATCTCCCGGATGCTTCTTTCTTGTCATACACCAACAACAATGCTTCAGCTACGTCTCGTACATCAACAATAAACCAAAGTCTGTTGTCTGTTGTCTCAGCTCCTCCTGTGTTAAAAATTATGATAATAATAAACCATACGAATAGAAGGGGATGTGGTGGTTGTTACCATCTTCTACAATTACAACAATTTTGAATGGATAAAACCAAGGAAAGATCATATGCGATTGGTTTTTGTGAAGGAGACTGAAGGGTCATTGCTAATCTAGTCATAGTATTTCTTTCAAAATCAATTAGAGGTGCTTTGATCTATAGAATTTATCCTTCTAAGCATAAAATAGTTAAGAGGCTCCATATATTAGCTAGAGGACTACAGGAAGTGTTAGGATTTTGAGTGTTGGCTAAATTCATGGGTTGGACAAAACTCTGGGTCTTTTAAGTTGTAATTTTTATTTAGAAAAGGACTCTGAAAATAGAAGATTGGAAGGACTCAGAAGAAGAAAGTATGAAACGATTACAAAGAGCAAGATGGAGAAAGGAAACTGAAATTCCGAATCAACCAGAATGGGATACGCTTGAGCGACCACCACATCTGCTTGAGCGGACAGAGATGGAATGGCCCAACGCTGAAACAGAGGCTCATCCGCTCGAGCGGATGAAGCGTCCGCTGGAGCGGACAAGGCGGCAGAGCCCTACCAAAATTAGAAACTATTTTTCTAATTGTGCTCAAACTGCTTGTCTTAGTCTTAATCATCTTAGGCAACCTTAAGCACGTCAGAAGGGCTATTTAAAGGACTCAAAAGCTATTCCAAAAATACACATCACCTCTCAAAGTTCTGAGTTAGAGATTGTTATTGAGAGAATTCTTCTCTAGAGATTTTTATGAAGTTGTGCTGTCAAGTTCTCTAGAGCCAGTTCTTCTACATTCATGTAAAATATTATCTTCTTTCAAGAAGACTTGAGGAGTCAAGCGTTGGATTGAATATGTTGCAATCAACGATGTAAAGTCGTTGAAGCATAAAGCGACACAAGGTAACTTCAGTTCTTGGGTAAGGGATATCTTGGGAAGAGATTTGAGTTTCTTGTAATTGCGAGATTCATAGTGTTTGATTTGATCCAGTTCAAATCGGCGGTTTTTCACCCGGTTAGCGTTTTCAACCTTAAATTTGGTGTCCTTGTGCTGTGTACTTGTTGATTTTGTTTCCGCCGCATATTGTTAATTTCTACACACTTTTGGATTGATTGTTTGAGTAGACCAATCTAGAAATAGCGAACCCTAAAAATATTTTTCAGGAAATGCTTTGTTCTATAGAATTTATCCTTCTAAACATAAAATAGTTAAGAGGCTCCATATATTAGCTAGAGGACTACAAGAAATGCTATCTAACTTTTTTTTTTCAAGGTCAGTTCTTTTGAATAGTTGGGTAAACAGGATTGCATTGTTATCCAAGCGAAATCCAGATAAAGAAGGAGAGTTGTGTTAGGTTTCTTAAAAGCCAGCGTAAAGCTTTTGTAACAATCCAAAGATGAACAAGGACGATGACATGGATTGGGCTCAAGCCCAACTAGAAAATGGCTCATATTTCCACTGGAAATTTAATTAATTGGGTATGCACCAAATGAACATGGACCTTATTTGATTCCTTTATGGGTTCATGTGGACCCAAACCTGAACGGATCCACATTGGGGCCCAAACCCAATTTTTTGAGTCAGATCCATCGGGGAGTTGACAGGGTCCATTGTCATCCCTACCTATCCACAGACTCCAGTCAAAGTGTCCAAATGGCTGTATATAACTTTAAGGTACCACTTGCGTACTGGTGCATATTCTCAAATCCTTTTTTTCTTCTTTGTTTTTTCTTCTTTGTTAGGTTATTAGTTCAAATCTTGAGCATGTGTGTGAAATTAGGGTGCTAATCTTGAGCATGTGTGTGAAATTAGGGTGCTGACACTGGTCGACCATAAGCGTGTTGGCGTGCATATTCTCAATAAATATATATACATGCGCTTATGCATATTCTCTTTTTCAATGGACAAATTCTCCCAGGCATAGAACATCCATGCCTAGCAGACGCACCTAAAAGCATAATAATCATGGGGTCATTAAAAAAATCAAGGGGTAGAAAGTTTTAGAAAGGATTCTAAAGCTATTCAAAGCATGGATTGGAGCTAAGAGGATGAATTTCTTTAGCACAAGGAAATACCTTTAAATAGATCAATGAAAAGTTGGCTGCTGATATTTACGGTGGGCTGCAGCAGCGGCCCCAAAACTCGAGATGGACAAACCGTTACAACATCAAGCCCAGTGTTCTCTGCATACTTCAATGCCTCTCTTTCTGATGTTGTTTTGGATATACAGTACCAGTTGAACAGCGACTTAGAATTTGAAATGGGAGTTCAAGTCAGCAAATATTTAGAATTACAAACAACTGTTAAAAGAAAAAACAAACTGATCATTTATACAAAAGAGACATCTATATTTCTTGCTTCCTGTTTCATTTCCTGCCTTTGTTTAACATCTTTACATAGATGCTATATAGTGATTTGTGACAGTATTTGTATGTACAGTTTGGGCTCTCACCTTACTTTCCCTGCAGTAGTCGATGTCGCTCCAACAGTCTTCATCCATGGGACTATTTGGTGGCCAGTTTGGGTTCATCATAACTGCACCAACAGATGAGACTACGACTGCCCGCTCCACTCCCGTCTCAGAACAGGCCTTAAGTACATTGAGCGTGCCCCTCACAGTGGGCTCCAACAATTCGGTCTGCATAACAAGGTAGAAAAGCCTTGAAAACTGAATAAAAAGTCTTGCTTCAAACACTTGGATGATCAGATGATGAGTCTTTTAAATCTGAAGCTAATCTAGTGTATGGAGTATCCCCAAATTTAACCCTAGCAGGAGTTGGTAACACTATGAAATTGGTCGTTTGATAAATAATGTGATATGAATAATGCATAAGATTGTGTTAATTATGTTTTATCGAACGATCGATCTTACGGTGGGACCAACTCATATTGGAATAAAATTTAGGGGACGTACCAAACCTTTACTTACTATTATTGTATTGAATTTTTAAAAAAAATCTATGATTAATAGATCATTAAACCTCAACAATAGGAATGCACCTAAGTGGGCCCCATGAGCTGATCGCATGTCCACATTATGAGACTATCCAAGCTTGGATTTAATAGGTGGACCCTATTGTGGAGTTTTACTCATCCAACTAAGAATGCTCCCCTCCCTACTTTGGACCATGCTTGGATATAATTTTTTTGCCCTGTTTATTATATGGATCAGGCTTGGATTAAGTAATAAAAGAGCCCAAAGGCCAGCCCGGCCTCACCCCAATAGGTAATGTATGTATTTCAGTGACTGATTTATCCAAATAAGTGATAGAAAGCCCGGTACAGCCCCTCCTGATTGACTAAATGGGAAGGCTCATGCTGCGGACATGTAAGGTGGCCGGTGCTCATTCCAGGCACTGAGTGGCGGACTTTGGGTGGTGCAGTTTATGGTCAAGTGAAGATGTTAAATAATAAAGTTGGATTTCTTAAAATATTATTTAAGGGGTTTCTCCAATCACGCGGGTACCGCGATAACAATTGGTCTGCCTTGCCCTGGAGGCACTGAACTTAAAAGGAGCGGCGTGTTGGGTTTGTGCCAGATACGGGCCCGTGTCTAAAGTCAGGCCGGTCTCTGGCCAGGCCATGAACACTCCATCCCGCAAAGTCAAGGATCCAAACTCGATATCGCATGGTATTCAATCAAAAGAAAAGGAGAAAAAAAGCTGATAGAAATCAATGGTATTCAATCAAACAGCGTAGGAAAACTTTGCCTCTAGATTGGCCACACTCGACGATGGAATTGGAGTTGCGACGTGGAACACCCCACTGCACCCCTCAATGGCTGCATAGAGAGAGTCGTAGTCCACCAAGTTTGCCTTGAACAGTAGTAACTTCTCCTGGGCCTTCTCTAAACTCTTCAAATGGCTGTTCTTTTCATCATCTGCAATTCATTTTCATGGAAATGAATAGGCCAAAAAGCAGCAATCTGATTGCTGGAGCCTGGAGAGATGGATAGAAAGAAGAGGTTAAGTAGAGGAAGAGGAAAAGGGGTAGTACCTGGGTCTCTAACTGTGCCGTGGACCATGTATCCTTTTGATAGAAGTAGCTTCACCAACCATGAAGCTACATACCCTCCTGCACCCGTTACACATACTCTCCCTTTCTCTTCCATCTCTCCCTCTCTCAATGGCAGTAGAAGACTAGACCCAACATCCCAATTTGCTGGTTGTTGGTCAGCTTTTGTTGATTAAAATCCTTAATATCTAATGTGTTTATCTTTCATAACATTTTCTTAGGGTAAAGAAAGTGCCACATGGCTCATTAATTGGAGAACAAGACTTTGATTCTAATTGATCCGCTTCTGGCCGCGTTGTCTTCAAAGTATCCATCGTATGCATTCTAATTCGAGAACAGTGCGGTAATTAGAGGTTTTGGGTTTTTGTTTTGGAACCTAGCTTACCGTCTCAAAATCAAAATCTAAACCAATAATCATGTTTAGAAGGTCCAAAATGACAAGCTGGCCACTTTCCATGTATTGATTCCTCATATATTTTGAGGTATTTACAAAAAAGTACACACTATAAAAATATATTTTTTTATTTTTGTGGTCCCACGAAAACAGCTAGGGGTTTAAATTTTAGGACTTGTTTCATCATTGATTGCAAGAAAATTGCAAAAATTTTGTGACCGTTTGATCTAATATATGTAAATCCATATACTCCTTGCATTTGTCAAACTTGGAATTTTATGAGAAAAGTCTCCACTAACATCTAGGGGTGAAACGGTTCGGTCAACCAGTCATTCTAAAAAACCATTACCCAAATCGTAACCGCAGTTTTCTGTCTTTTAAAATCGAAACCGTATCCACAAAAACCGTGGAAAAACCAAACCGCGGTTGACCGTATTAGATGATTCAGTTACGATTAATAACCGTAGAAAAATTTGTTCGTGCACCATTTTCACACCTCAAGCGCAAACAAACTTGATCATAACATGATTGAATTCTGACCGTTGAACTGAAGTGATCCTTTCAGTGGGCCCAAACATGCAATACCTACATTCTCAAGATCAGAGCAATGATCCTAATCATCTGATTGGTGGGGCAGAAGCAACCGCATTTGTCTGAACAGCCTGACTGAAACTTGATGAGACCAAGTCCCAAGAGACCAAGTCCCAAGAGGCTCAAATCCATGGTTTGGCATCAAACACAATATCAGTCAACCAAAATAAATGCTGCAGTGGTAATCACCAAATCAAACAGCATAAATTCAACATAAATGAAAATTGGCGTGGTAGTTTAAAGGTTACATCAATCAAACTCTAGTACAGATCAAGCAATAACACTTGAATTCGGCAAGTTTACTAAGACTTGGAGTTACCAATCAATAAAGACCATGTTCCCTTACAGTCCCCAGCTACTACCACCCAAAAAACAGGGTGGTAGCTTAAAGGTTACATCAATCTACTCTAGTACAGATCAAGCAATAACACTTGAATTCAGCAAGTTCTCTAAGACTTGGAGTTAGCAATCAATAAAGACCATGTTCCCTTTGGGCCCGTTTGGTAATTTACTTTTAAAATAAAGTGGAGTAAAGTGAAATGAAAAGAATGAATAAAATATAAGTGAGTTATGATGGTAGATTTTTAGTTGTTGGGGATGGAATAACCTAATGGTAGAGGATGAGCCCAGCGGCATTTTTTGGCAGTGCCAGATGTTTAATTTCAATTCACTTCATTTGACTATATTAGTAAAATTACCAAACGGGCCCTTACAGTCCCCAGCTACTACCACCCAAAAAAGAGTTAACCTAATGGTAGAGGATGAGCCCAGCGGCATGTTGGCACCCAGGTTTCAAACCCCAACCCCCCCCCCCCCAGGGGCGGCTGGGAGTCGATTGAGAGAGAGAGGCGAGAAAGGAGCTGGCCACTGGTAGTCGAGAGAGAGGTGAGAAAAGGGCTGGGAGAGAGAGAGTTGCTAGCTAGGGTTTGTTTTGTTACTTATTATGTAAGTTTGAAAATTTTTTCATCCAGGCCCTTTATTTTTTTTTCTTTTATTAGTTTTAACAATATGGTTCAATTAATAACCACGAGTTAATATGGAAAATCGTAATCAAAGTGTGAAGTCGGGCTTTTAGATTTCAAAAATCGTAACCGTAATCGAACCGTAAAATACGGTTATTAACTATAGTTTGGTTCGATTTGACGATTTTTCGATTTTTTTTTTTTACACCCTAACATCCTATAAGTAATATGCCCTTAAGGTAGAAAATTCCTCACTTCAGTGTGGAATGGTAGCCAAACATGTCCTTCCAAAACAAAAGATGAGGAAATCAGGGCAGACAAGGAAATGTAGGCTGTGGCTGTGTCCACCCTCCACAATGCAAGTCATCGGCTCAGGTCCATCCTAATAATCCACTATTAAAGCTGCAATGTTCACTTGTGGAGGTCATGAACTGACAGCTCTGTTGACAGCGACTGGTGGGCCCACTAGCAAGATACATGAGGTCAAGCCGGCCAAACAGTACTTCATGACTTTCATTATTATCTTTTATTGGTAAATGGTAACCCAAGGCTCAAGGGTTAGCGCCTTGGATTTAAGTCTTGTATTTTGGATTTATTATAGATTGGTTTTAGTGGATTAGCCAAAGAGGTGTGAACTCTCTCACCTATGGGTGTCAAGAGTTTTTCGAATTACTTGGGGGTGAATGGAGAAAAGTTTTTTTATTCCAAATATATAGGTGAGTTTGCCGAAACACATAAACCTCCGTGCGTGATTTTCTAGCTTTCTAATATAGTTGATTGATTGTTGATCGCAGTAATTTATGCTTTCGCACACACAAGTACAACAAGTGGTATCAAAGTCCCAACACTCTTAGTGCCACTCAAAACTTTTCGTTTTAAATTTCCATGGATATCGTCCGAAATCCAAAATTTCATAAAAAAAAAAAAAAAAAAAAAGTGTATTTTTAGATAGTAGTGGCGTTGCTGTCTGTAGTTGTTGTTTGTAGCATAGTGTCTGCCTTTAGTTGTTCTTGTAGTTTGGTCTAGTTCTTGAGGTCTGCATTTTGTAGCTGGGTTCTAAAATTCTAACCCCATTCATGATTCATCTATGGCGTCCAGGGTGGAGATACCGAGATCATCACAAGAGAGATTCCACACCTCACAAGCTACAAGGACTTCAGTTTTCACAAAATCGGATGATACTCGTGTTTTATTCTATGAAATAAAATGGAACGATTATGCTGCTGCTATTGGATTGCAAGAGCTAATTGCTTTGATATGATATCAGGTCCAACTTATTAAGCTTTAAGCAATGAAATATAACAGTAATTAATAATCTTTCCACGAAACTTGACATATATATAAAAAAACAAAAGCAACAGAGACCAAACAAAAACCAATCTAATCCTTGTTCAAAATACCAGCCTCTTGATAGCATACAACACTGTCAACAATGGTGTCTTCTAATGACCTGCATTCCCATCCCAACCTCTTCAATTTCTCTGAACTAAGCTTTAATTCTTGATCCACCTCTGTGTAACTGTAGAAAAGAAAAAATAAATGCATCTGAGAGACTGAGATCCCTCTAACCATAATCAACTTCTCTAATATAGTTATAAGATACCTACTTTTTTGGGTAATTATAACAAGGATACTTGGTCTTCAACTTCTCAACCAAACTCTGAACTCGAACTGGATGTGATGCACAAATGTATCTCCCGGATGCTTCTTTCTTGTCATACACCAACAACAATGCTTCAGCTACGTCTCGTACATCAACAATAAACCAAAGTCTGTTGTCTGTTGTCTCAGCTCCTCCTGTGTTAAAAATTATGATAATAATAAACCATACGAATAGAAGGGGATGTGGTGGTTGTTGCCTTGTTCTACAATTACAACAATTTTGAATGGATAAAACCAAGGAAAGATCATATGCGATTGGTTTTTGTGAAGGAGATTGAAGGGTCATTGCTAATCTAGTCATAGTATTTCTTTCAAAATCAATTAGAGGTGCTTTGATCTATAGAATTTATCCTTCTAAGCATAAAATAGTTAAGAGGCTCCATATATTAGCTAGAGGACTACAGGAAATGTTAGGATTTTGAGTGTTCGCTAAATTCATGGGTTGGACAAAACTCTGGATCTTTTAAGTTGTATTTTTTATTTAGAAAATGACTCTGAAAATAGAAGATTGGAAGGACTCAGAAGAAGAAAGTATGAAAGGATTACAAAGAGCAAGATGGAGAAAGGGAACTGAAATTCCGGATCAACCAGAATGGGATACGCTCGAGCGACCACCACATCTGCTCGAGCGGACAGAGATGGAATGGCCCAGCGCTGAAACAGAGGCTCATCCACTCGAGCGGATGGAGCGTCCGCTAGAGCGGACAAGGCGGCAGAGCCCTACGAAAATTAGAAACTATTTTTCTAATTGTGCTCAAACTGCTTGTCTTAGTCTTAATCATCTTAGGCAACTTTAAGCACGTCCCAAGAGCTATTTAAAGGACTCAAGAGCTATTCCAAATATACACATCACCTCTCAAAGTTATGAGTTAGAGATTGTTATTGAGAGAATTATTCTCTAGAGATCTTTATGAAGTTGTGCTGTCAAGTTCTCTAGAGCCAGTTCTTTTGCATTCATGTAGAAGATTATCTTCTTTCGAGAAGACTTGAGGAGTCAAGCGTTGGATTGAATATGTTGTAATCAACGATGTGAAGTAGTTGAAGCGTGAAGCGACACAAGGTAACTTCAGTCCTTGGGTAGGGGATATTTTGGGAAGAGATTTGAGTTTCTTGTAATTGCGAGATTCGTAGTGTTTGATTTGATCCAGTTCGGATCGGCGGTTTTTCACCCGGTTAGCGTTTTCCACCTTAAATTTGGTGTCCTTGTACTGTGTACTTGTTGATTTTATTTCCGCTGCATATTGTTAATTTCTGCACACTTTTGAATTGATTGTTTGAGTAGACTAATCTAGAAATCGCGGACCCTAAAAATATTTTTCAGGAAATGCTTTGTTCTATAGAATTTATCCTTCTAAACATAAAATAGTTAAGAGGCTCCATATATTAGCTAGAGGACTACAAGAAATGCTATCAAACTTTTTTTTTTTCAAGGTCAGTTCTTTTGAATAGTTGGGTAAACAGGATTGCATTGTTATCCAAGCGAAATCCAGATAAAGAAGGAGAGTTATGTTAGGTTTCTTGAAAGCCAGCATAAAGCTTTTGTAACAATCCAAAGATGAACAAGGACGATGACATGGATTGGGCCCAAGCCCAACTAGAAAATGGCTCATATTTCCACTGGAAATTTAATTAATTGGGTATGCACCAAATGAACATGGAACTTATTTGATTCCTTTATAGGTTCATGTGGACCCAAAACTGAACGGATCCACATTGGGGCCCAAACCCAATCTTTTGAGTCAGATCCATCCGGGAGTTGACAGGGTCCATTGTCATCCCTACCTATCCACAGACTCCAGTCAAAGTGTCCAAATGGCTATATATAACTTTAAGGTACCACTTGCATACTAGTGCATATTCTCAAATCCTTTTTTTCTTCTTTGTTAGGTTACTAGTTCAAATCTTGAGCATGTGTGTGATATTAGGGTGCTAATCTTGAGCATGTGTGTGAAATTAGGGTGCTGACACTAGTCGACCATAAGCATGTTGGCGTGCATATTCTCAATAAATATATATACATGTGCTTATGCATATTCTCTTTTTCAATGGACAAGCTCTCCCTGGCATAGAACATCCATGCCTACCAGACGCACCTAAAAGCATAATAATCATGGGGTCATTAAAAAATTCATGGGGTAAAAAGTTTTAGAAAGGATTCTAAAGCTATTCAAAGCATGGATTGGAGCTAAGAGGATGAATTTCTTTAGCACAAGGAAATACCTTTAAATAGATCAATGAAAAGTTGGCTGCTGCCATTTACGGTGGGCTGCAGCAGCGGCCCCAAAACTCGAGATGGACAAACCGTTACAACATCAAGCCCAGTGTTCTCTGCATACTCCAATGCCTCTCTTTCTGATGTTGTTTTGGATATACAGTACCAGTTGAACAGCGGCTTAGAATTTGAAATGGGAGTTCAAGTCAGCAAATAGTTAGAATTCCAAACAACTGTTAAAAGAAAAAACAAACTGATCATTTATACAAAAGAGACATCTATATTTCTTGCTTCCTGTTTCATTTCCTGCCTTTGTTTAACATCTTTACATAGATGCTATATAGTGATTTGTGACGGTATTTGTATGTACAGTTTGGGCTCTCACCTTGCTTTCCCTGCAGTAGTCGATGTCGCTCCAACAGTCTTCATCCATGGGTCTATTTGGTGGCCAGTTTGGGTTCATCATAACAGCACCAACAGATGAGACTACGACTGCCCGCTCCACTCCTGTCTCAGAACAGGCCTTAAGTACATTGAGCGTGCCCTTCACAGCGGGCTCCAACAATTCGGTCTGCATAACAAGGTAGAAAAGCCTTGAAAACTGAATAAAAAGTTTTGCTTCGAACACTTGGATGATCACATGATGAGTCTTTTAATTCTGAAGCTAATCTAGTGTATGGAGTATCCCCAAATTTAACCTGAGCAGGAGTTGGTAACACTATAAAATTAGTCGTTTGATAAATAATGTGATATGAATAATGCATAAGACTCTGTTAATTATGTTTTATCGAACAGTCGATCTTACGGTGGGACCAACTCATATTGGAATAAAATTTAGGGGACATGCCAAACCTTTACTTACTATTATTGTATTGAATTTTTTTAAAAAAAATCTATGATTAATAGATCATTAAACCTCAACAATAGGAATGCACCTAAGTGGGCCCCATGACCTGATCACATGTCCACATTATGAGACTATCTTAGCTCGGATTTAATAGGGGAACCCTATTGTGGAGTTTTACTCATCCAACTAAGATGCTCCCCTCCCCGCTTTGGACCGTGCTTGGATATAAATTTGTTGCCCTGTTTATTATATGGGTCAGGCTTGAATTCAGTAATAAAAGAGCCCAAAGGCCAGCCCGGCCTCACCCCAACAGGTAATGTATGTATTTCAGTGACTGATTTATCCAAATAATAGAAAGCCCGGTCCAGCCCCTCCTGATTGACTAAATGGGAAGGCTCATGCCGCCGACATGTAAGGTGGGCGGTGCTCATTTCAGGCACTCAATGGCGGACTTTGGGTGGTGCAGTTTGTGGTTAAGTGAAGACGTTAAATAATAAAGTTGGATTTATTAAAATATTATTTAAAGAGTTTCTCGAATCACGCGGTGCTGCTATAACACTTGGGTCCCCTTGCGGGCCTGTTAGGTTTGTGCCAGATACGGGGCTATGTTTCTAAAGTCCAGCCGGTCTCTGGCCAGGCCACGAACACTCCATCCCGCAAAGTCAAGGATCCAAACTCCAGACGCTCAGTTTTCGATATCGCATATTGGTAGCTGGTAGAAATCTCCAACCAAAAGAAAAAGGAAAAAAACCTGATAGAAATTAATGGTATTCAATCAAACGGCGTAGGAAAACTTTGCCTCTGGATTGGCCATACTCGACGATGGAATTGGAGTTGCGACGTGGAAGACCCCACTGCACCCCTCAATGGCTGCATAGAGAGAGTCGTAGTCCACCAAGTTTGCCTTGAACAGTTGTAACTTCTCCTGGGCCTTCTCTAAAGTCTTCAAATGGCTGTTCTTTTCATCATCTGCAATTAATTTTCATGGAAATGAATAGGCCAAAAAACAGTAATCTGATTGCTGGAGCCTGGAGAGATGGATAGAAAGAAGAGGTTAAGTAGAGGAAGAGGGAAAGGGGTAGTACCTGGGTCTCTAACTGTGCCGTGGACCATGTATCCTTTTGATAGAAGTAGCTTCACCAACCATGAAGCCACATACCCTCCTGCACCCGTTACACATACTCTCCCTTTCTCTTCCATCTCTCCCTCTCTCAATGGCAGTAGAAGACTAGACCCAATATCCCAATTTGCTGGTTGTTGGTCAGCTTTTGTTGATTAAAATCCTTATATCTAATTTGTTTATCTTTCATAACATTTTCTTAGGGTAAAGAAAGTGCCACATGGCTCATTAATTGGAGAACAAAGACTTTGATTCTAATTGATCCGCTTCTGGCCGCCTTGTCTTCAAAGTATCCATCGTACTCATTCTAATTCGAGAACAGTGCGGTAATTAGAGGTTTTGGGTTTTTGTTTTGGAACCTAGCGTAAGGGTCTCAAAATCAAAATCTAAACCGTAAATTATGTTTAGAAGGTCCAAAATGACGAGCTGGCCACTTTCCATCTATTGATTCCTCATATATTTTAAGGTATTTACAAAAAAAGTACAAAATATATTTTTTTTATTTTTATGGGTCCCACGATGAAGAGTATGAGTTGCCCATCAAGGGCAAAAACGGCCAGGGGTTGAAATTTTAGGACTTGTTTCATCATTGATTGCATGAAAATTGCAAAAAACTTTATGACCGTTTGATCTAATATATGTAAATCCATATACTCCTTGCATTTGCCAAACTTGAAATTTTATGAGAAAAGTCCTTACTAACATCAAGGAGTGTAACGGTTCGGTTAACCAGTCATTTTGAAAAAACCGTTATCCGAACCGTCACCGCGGTTTTTTATCTTTTAAAACCGAAAATGTATCCACAAAAATCGTGGAAAACCAAACCGCAGTTAACCGTATTAGACAATTTGGTTACAATTAATAACCGTGGAAAAATTTATTCGTGCACCATTTTCACACCTCAAGCGCGAACAAACTTGATCATAACATGATTGAATTCTGACCGTTGAACTGAAGTGATCCTTCCAGTGGGCCCAAACATGCAATACCTACATTCTCAAGATCAGAGCAATGATCCTAATCATCTGATTGGTGGGGCAGAAGCAACCGCATTTGTCTGAACAGCCTGACTGAAACTTGATGAGACCAAGTCCCAAGAGGCTCAAATCCATGGTCTGGCATCAAACACAATATCAGTCAACCAAAATAAATAATGCTGCAGTGGTAATCACCAAATCAAACAGCATAAATTCAACAGAAATGAAAATTGGCGAGGTAGTTTAAAGGTTACATCAATCAAACTCTAGTACAGATCAAGCAATAACACTTGAATTCAGCAAGTTTACTAAGACTTGGAGTTACCAATCAATAAAGACCATGTTCCCTTACAGTCCCCAGCTACTACCACCCAAAAAAGAGAGGAGCCGTGCTACTTGTCCCGATTTTTTGCCCGGGCAGTGGCATGGCTCCCCATGGGAGGGGAGCCGTGCCACGTCCCGGGACAAAAGTCCCGGGACAAGTAGACTTTCACAAAAGAGGGTGGTAGTTTAAAGGTTACATCAATCAAACTCTAGTGCAGATCAAGCAATAACACTTGAATTCAGCAAGTTTACTAAGACTTGGAGTTACCAATCAATAAAGACCATGTTCCCTTACAGTCCCCAGCTACTACCACCCAAAAAAGAGTTAAGACCATGTTCCCTTACAGTCCCCAGCTACTACCACCCAAAAAAGAGTTAACCTAATGGTAGAGGATGAGCCCAGCGGCATGTTGGCAGCCAGGTTTCAGAAAACCACCACCACCACCACCACCACCACCCCCCCCAGGGGGGGTGAGGGGGGGCGCGGCTGGGAGTCAATCGAGAGAGAGAGAGGCGAGAAAGGGGCTGGCCACTGGTAGTCGAGAGAGAGGTGAGAAAAGGGCTGGGAGAGAGAGACTTGCTAGCTAGGGTTTGTTTTGTTACTTATTATGTAAGTTTGAAATTTTTTTCATCCAAGCCCTTTTATTATTTTTTTTTTCTTTTATTAGTTTAATGGTATGGTTCAATTAATAACCATGAGTTAATATAGAAAATCGTAATCAAACTGTGAAGTCGGGCTTTTGGATTTCAAAAATCGTAACCATAATCGAACCGTAAAACACGGTTATTAACCATAGTTTGGTTTGATTTGACGGTTTTTCAAATTTTCTTTTTACACCCTAACATCCTTATAAGAAATAGGCCCTTAAGGTAGAAAATTCCTCACTCTAATATGGATGGTTGCCAAGCGTGCCCTTCCAAAACAAAAGATAAGGAAATCAGGGCCGACAAGGAAATGTAGGCTGCAGCTGTGTCCACCCTCCACCAATGCAAGTCATCGGCTAAGGTCCATCCTAATAATCCATTATTAAAGCTGCGATGTTCACTTGTGGAGGTCATGAACTGACAGCTCTGTTGACAGCGACTGGTGGGCCCACTAGCAAGATACATGAGGTTAAGCCGGCCAAACAGTACTTCATGACTTTCATTATTATCTTTTATTGGTAACCCAAGGCTCTAGGGTTAGCGCCTTTTTATCGGATTTAAGTCTTGTATTTTGGATTTATTATAGATTGGTTTTAGTGGATTAGCCAAAGAGGTGTGAACTCTCTCACCTATGGGTGTTAGAGTTTTTCGAATCACTGGGGGTTGAATGGAGAAAAGTTTTTTTTTTTTCCAAACATATAGGTGAGTTCGCCGAAACACATAAACCTCTGTGCGTGATTTTCTGGCTTTCTAATGTAGTTGATTGATTGTTTATCGCAGTAATTTATGCTTTCGCACACACAAGTACAACAAGTGGTATCAAAGTCCCAACACTTTTAGTGCCACTCAAAACTTTTCGTTTTAAATTTCCATGGATATCGTCCGAAATCCAAAATTTCAAAAAAAAAAAAAAAAAAAAAAGTGTATTTTGTGGTAGTAGTGGCGTTGCTGTCTGTAGCTATTGTTTGTAGCATAGTGTCTGCCTTTAGTTGTTCTTGTAGTTTGGTCTAGTTCTTGAGGTCTGCATTTTGTAGTTCGGTTCTAAAATTCTAACCCCATTCATGATTCATCTATGGCGTCCAGGGTGGAGATACCGAGATCATCACAAGAGAGATTTCACACCTCATGAGCTACATGGACTTCAGTTTTCACTAAATCGGATGATACTCGTGTTTTATTCTATGAAATAAAATGGGACGATTATGCTGTTGTTGCTTTTGGATTGCAAGAGCTAATTGCATAGATATGATATCAGGTCCAACTTATTATGTTTTAAGCAATGAAATATAACAGTAATTAATAATCTTTCCACGAAACTTGACATATATATATAAAAACAAAAGCAACAGAGACCAAACAAAAACCAATCTAATCCTTGTTTCAAAATACCAGCCTCTTGATAGCATTCAACACTGTCAACAATGGTGTCTTCTAATGACCTGCATTCCCATCCCAACCTCTTCAATTTCTCTGAACTTAGCTTTACTTCTTGATCCACCTCTATGTAACTGTAGAAAAGAAGAGAAAAAATGCGCATGAGAGATTGAGATCCCTCCAATCATAATCAACTTCTGTAATCTAGTTATAAGATACCTACTTTTTAGGGTAGTTATAGTAAGGATACTTGCTCTTCAACATTTCAA
Source organism: Camphora micrantha (assembly GCA_003546025.1). Taxonomy (NCBI): domain Eukaryota; kingdom Viridiplantae; phylum Streptophyta; class Magnoliopsida; order Laurales; family Lauraceae; genus Camphora; species Camphora micrantha. The sequence continues at coordinate 8,129,068 of QPKB01000001.1, read as the reverse complement.
TCACACTTTCAACTCGAACCAAATGTGATGCACAAATGTATCTCCCGGATGCTTCTTTCTTGTCATACACCAACAGCAATGCTTCAGCTACATCTCGGACATCGACAATAACCCAAACTCTATTGTCTATAGTCTCAACTCCTCCTGTATTGTAAATAAAAGAATAAAAAAAAAAAGTCAAACAAGTAGAAGGGAATATGGTGGTTTTGCCCTTGTTCTATTACAGCAATCTTGAATGGATAAAATCAAGGGACGATGGCATGCAATCAGTTTTTGTGAAGGAGACTGATGGGTCATTGCTAATCTAGTCATAGTATTTCCTTCAAAATCACTTTAGAAGTATCTTTGATCTGAATAATTGTTCTTCTCAACAGAAAACAGTTGACATGCTTCATGCATTAAATCAAGTGGGAATCAATCATTAGTCTGGATGATCCCACTATTGGTTGTCAACAGTACCCTCCAAGATTATCCCAAGTGGACGTTTAATAGTCCCTAATTGAGGCTTTGAAAGTGGACCAAGAAAAAGACTGTTTAACAACAAACTATAACTTTAATCACATTCTAGCTTAAGAAAATAAATAGGGGCCAAGTATCTGATGGTTACACGTCCAGTCACTCTATTTATTATTGGTCACTAGGGATGCAAACAGGAAGGCCGTTCGAGTTAGATTGATAGTGTTTCAGAGACCTGCACCCAGACTTGATTGTCAAACAGGGGTTGATACTATCTGATTTTTTGGGGGGCGACTCTTTCCAATAGTTGGCTAAAACAGGGATCCATTTCCATCCACAGTTAGGCAGTTTTATCTGAAAGATTGGGCTCAAGCCCAATTGAAAAATGGCTGATTCTTCCATTTGGGAATTGAAGTGCGCATGCACCAATGAACATGGACCTTATCAGATTACCGTTTGGGTTCATCTGGACCCAAAACTGAATGGATCGATCCACATGAGGGCCCAAGCCAAATCCTTTGGGTCAGCTCTTTCCGGGAGTTGATGGGGTCCATGGACATCCATAGTCATTATCTATCTACAGTGCCCAGTCAAACATTGCCCCTCCAAATACAATTTAAGGTCCCACTTGGAATACTTCTGCATATTCTCAATATATATACATGTATGTGCCCACAATTCTCTTTTTCGGTGAAAGTCGTCGAGTGGCAGGCTTATGAAATCTACCTGAAAGCATAATAATCAGGGGACATAGATTTCTAAAAGGCTTACAAGCTATTCAAAGTATTGGTGGGTCTTGGGAGTTAAGAGTATGGATTTCTTTAGCATGAAGAAATACCTTTAAACAGCTCAGAGAAAAGTTGGCTGCTAGCATTCACAGTGCGTTGTAGCAGTGGCCCCAAAACCCGAGATGCACAAACCGTTACAACATCAAGCCCAGTGTTCTCTGCATACTTCAAGGCCTCTCTTTCTGATGTTGTCTTGGCAATACAGTACCAGTTATACCACTACTCACAACATGAAATGGGAGTTCAAGTCAACAAGTATTTAGAATTCTAAACCACAATTACAACAATAACAACAACAACAACAACAACAAAAACTCGTTTATCCAAAAAAAACACCTACATTTCTTGCTTCCTAAATTTTTGAAAATTTCGGACACATTGAAATTTAATCAAGTCTCGCGGAAATAATAAAAAATGATTGCTTCATATAGCAATATTCTCTTATTTTTATAGAGATTTTCATTTATGGCAAAACTTTCAAGCTATTTTAGTTCCTGCAAGTATCCTCACAATTAATGTCCACTCCATTGGTCCTTTTTCATATCTGGTTTTTCAAACCTTGGTGAGAAAATTTAACACATCATCAGTATTTCTAGGTGAAAGGAGATCAAAAGTGCAGATCAATGATCAGCCCAACTATAACTACGGTAGCCAATGAGAGGGGCCTCCAGGGAAGCCCTGAATTGAACTAAGCCCAATCAAGATTGACTAGAAATGGTCTGACCATTTACGCTCAGACTGGGTATGAGCCTGAGAAAACTGATATCTTAGGGCCCAAGTGGACGGCTTGGCTTGCTCAGTCCTGCCCTACATTTCAACAAAAAACAAAGGCTAAAAGACAGCACAAGTGTGGTGTGGCCCAAGGCAAATGTTGGAAAGTCCTGTCATCATATCAGGCGTAAGACGTAGGCCTACCTGGATCAGACCAAATTAGTTTTTGGCTTGAAAAAGCCCAAACTCCTCCCAAACCATAGGACTATTGGCCTCAGCAAAAGTCCACCCCACTTCTGTACTAGACTGGGCCGGACGCATAAATAACACTAGTCATATATGGTCACCTAGATATTGATAGCATCTAGATGTGGAGACTCCAACATGTAGCCTGAGATCTATGTGCGTTCCGGAAATTACAAAGCTCTACAGATCTCTTTGCATCTATCTTACCTACGGGAATAGAGATATCCAACCCTAGGCTCTCTTATTCTTATGTTGACTAGTCGAAAGACTAATTACTGGGGACTTTTTCACAAATAAACCCACGTCCATTAATCCCGACAAGAGTCTTAATCTATGGGACAGACAAGTCTTTTGTTTATAATTGGACATATTTCTCTAGGCCTCATGTCATACTTGATCTGATGTGGGACCAATGACATGCGGGCCATATGATTTCCTACAGATAGTTTTTACAAAATGATCAGGTATTCTGAAATGCAATTAGGCGACGTTTGGATTGGGTCCTTGAACTGGTTGTCTATTCAACTTCTGATAATTACATATAATTAGATATCGCAAAGAATAAAACAACTGTGACTTACAGTGGCCTTCTGTTTTTTTATTGGTTACCTGCACTTGGTTTGTGAATATAGATTCAGGTCCTAACTGATCATTGGTTGGTTGTACATTTTGGAATGTCAATGTAGTTTCCCTGCAATAGTCGATGTCGCTCCAACAATCCTCATCCATGGGTCTATTTGGTGGCCAGTTTGGGTTATTCACAACAGCAGTAGTAGATGAGACGACTACTACTCGTTCCACACCTGTCTCAGAACACACCTTGAGTACATTGAGAGTGCCCTTAACAGCGGCCTCCAGCAATTCAGTCTGCATTAAAATGTAGCAAAGCTTTGAAAATTGAATAAGAAAGTTCTGCATCAAACTCTTGTTGGAGTAGATGGATGGTTCAGTCCAAATCAATTCAACACCATTGGCACTTTAGTCTAAGGGCTCATCTGTTTGCACTCATTTACCGATCTAAATGAATGATTGTTAGTTTGTACTCATTTATGCATTTGGATAAAAATGGTGCGTAAGAAAGTCCTTTTTACATGATAATGATCACATTTAAATGGGTGTAAACTCACTTTCACATCTCCAGTGATTGCATTGAGTATGCAATTAGTCATGGAATCAAATCCCAAGAACTACTTTTTATTTTTATTTTTTTTCCCACGCTTGTGGTTCCCATATTTGTAATTCAAATAGTTTAATTTATTTATTGGATTAAATAACTGCAAGACCTTTAATCTGATTTCTTCAATCTTCATAGATTTTGAGCGATTTATGAAAAATCCGAAAAATCCAACTTAAAGATCTAACTCTTGGGACTTTTGTGGCCTCTAATTCATCATCCCAACAACTCAATATTCTTATAATGATAAAGCATAAAGGTATTTAGATTAATATCTTAAATCTTAATGAATTTTGAAAAATAATTGTCAAAAACATCCAAAAACATCTAGAATCAGTGGATATACTGTTTCACTCACGGGAAAATGGTGGTTTTCACACAGTGTCCCATGTGTAACATTTTCATACATAACACTTGCATATGAAACATTTACCTAAGTAAAACCCATTTTCCCATAGCATGTGTAAAGGGTAAATAAATCGAAAACACGGTCTAAACAGACTGAGCCCCAACCCAATTTGAAGTTGACCAAGTAGTTTGGGTTTGGGATCAACTTTATTTGACTCAAGAACTCGCTGATATTTAAGAGGTGTTTTTTTTTAGTAAAAAACCCTAATAAGAAACAAGTGGGAATCAATCAAATTGTAAGGGAAAATGCTACCTCTGGATTGTCCAGAAGGGATGATGGAACTGGAGATGCAACGTGGAAGACCCCACTGCATCCCACAATGGCTGCACAGAGAGAATTGTAGTCCAGTAAGTTTCCCTTAAAGAGTATTAAGTTCTCTTGCGCCTTCTCCAGCCTCTTCAAATGGCTGTTCTTTTCGTCACCTGCAACTCATTTTCACATAAATTAGGCCGAATAATGGACAAATGCTTTTAGGCATGTTTATGCCACCAGTTTTTTTTTTTTTTTCGTTTGGTGCAAATGCTTTTCTGCTAATAAATACGTAAAAATGAATTAAGTTTTCTACGATTCCACAAAATAGCTTAAAAGCCCGTGACTTTTCACGGACGCACACAAATGTGCCCTGTAAATAAAAACAAGAGATTAAGAAGAGAAAAAGGTGTACCTGGGTCTCTAACAGTACCGTGGACCATGTAACCTTTTGAGAGAAGTAGCTTCACCAACCATGAAGCCAAAAACCCTCCTGCACCAGTTACACACACTCTTCCTTTCTCTCCCATTTCCTCTCTCTCTCTCTCTCTCTCTCTCTCTCTCTCTGTGCAAGCAGCTTCTTAACAGTGTGTAGCTATTGTATATAAAACATTTTCAAATTAGAGCCAAATGTCAAGTGGCTTACTAATAGGAGAAAAGAAGTTTGATTCATTGATGCGTGTCAACCCTCTAATTTTTTTTCCCCACTAGCAAAGATAACTATCATTAAACAAAAGCTACCGTTCAAGAAAAAATTTAAACAAAAGTTGGGTGATGGGGATAAAATATACAAAAGATACAAAATAACGTGTACAAGATCATATCCCGAAAGATTCTCCTTTCAATGGAACTTCCATCTTCTGTGATTTTGCAGTTTTTGTAGTGTAATTCTTTTATACCACTTTGTCTCTTTCATTTTGTTGCATGTGGTGTTTCATCTGTTCCTTTCTCTAGCTCTTTAATTAAGTGTCCTGGAGACTTCCATCCCTTTGACCTGCTTCATCTATGTTGTGTGACAGTTGTGCTGCAATTCCTTGCAAATGAATTGTGTGGATGAAATCTGGTAGATCATTTGCTGCAATGTCCTCTTTAGTTTTACCACAAAAGTGTGAAAGCTGTGGTGTCGTAAACTTTAAGATAAAAAATGCTTTTTAATCTACAGTCCTTTACCTCACCTTTTCTTTACTTCTCTGAATGGCATTTTGCTAGCATGCTGTATACTTCAGCTGCTTCATCCGGAGTGCCTTCACATATGTGGCTGCCTCCTCCGTGCGATCATGTGAAATTGAATTTTGATGGGTCTTATAACCCCTGCACACTAACTGCAGGAATTGAGGGTATCATTAGGGATTTTACAGGAACTTTGATCATGGCTTTTGCAGGGAGAGTCTCAGCTGACAATGCATTAGAAGCTAAGCTGAAAGCTCTTATCAAAGGTGTGGAGTTGTGCCTAGAGAAGCATGTTTTCCATCTTAAGATAGAGGGAGGTTGTTTCATATTAGTTGAGTCTTTAGGGAAATGTGGCAACCTATCTTGGTCCTTTATGACACTATGGAGATGTCTCCTCAAATCTCTTACAGAATTCAGTTGGTGGGAAGCCCAATTTTGAAGGAGGGATGCTAATAGAGTCGCTGACAGTTTGTCAAAAGCATGATGGTTCATCTATGGCTCTTATATCTGCAGGATCTCCAGAATGCTACTAGATACATAATCGATGTTCGCAGCACACCAGCAATCCCCGCCAAACCATGAATCTCAGGTTCCAGTTTTTGCAGGTGCAACATCAGGGAGCATCAGAGTTTCCTCTTTTGATACAGATACTCTTGTGTCTGACTCTGACTTATAATCTGTACATAACTTGTATTGGTTGTCTTCTGTGTTTTGTAGTTGGGTCTTGTTTGTTTAAACATTTTCTTTTGGTTCCTTAAAAATATCCTTTTGAGAAAAAAAAAAATTTACCATCTCTCTACTTTTAGTTTAACATACCTTATTTTCACCTTTTCAATGATTTGACATCCACGTGACCTTTATTCGTCCACACATGTCAATAAAGGGGCATACCATATTTTGACCTTCTCAATGATTTGACATCCACATTACCTTTATTCGTCTACACATGTTGATAAACGCACCTACTTTGCGACAGGCACTTCTCAAAATTGGCAAAAAGCTGATCAACACATAATTCATTTTTTTATATTTCTCAAAAACACTATACATGCGTGAGGGTGCACGCTCTGCGCGATCAATGGCAAGAAGATAAGAAAGGTTACTGAATGGTTCAATGTGTTCAAAAAGTGGAGACTATCTAATCAATCATCTTAACACTTGTTTGAGTCAATAAATCTACACAATCTTCATCCTTTTGATGACGTATAGGATTACAGATGAGTATCTAATTATTTGAGTAATTGAAGACTCCGGTTCTGAAAGCAAGTATGAAACCTATTCTTAGATCAGGAAGAAAATTTGGATTTGTATCTGGATCTATGGATATAGGATCCAGAATCAGATCCTTTCATGTTCTGACCCGATGATCTGGATTTAGAACGATTACATTGACAAATTAAATATATAAATATATGGGTCTTCAAGGCTTTAAAAGCCCAAGTTATATTCATATTTAAGAGTGTACTTCGCTTTAACCATTTATCATTTAATTGCTTCACTTCTATATTCAAACAACTTTATTTTGAACCTCTTTTATCCAATTATACTACTGTATTTCACATCTTATTTCAGATCCAGATTGAAACCAGATTTGTTTTTAAAGTGGATGCTAGATCCAGATATAACACATAGCTTCTGTGATCAAATCTGAATCCGGATCTATAAAAATGGGTCCAAGTTCGGATCACCATGATTCTGCCATGGACCTAACCCATTTGCTCAAACTAGACCGTTTATCTAATAAAACCAGCTGTGGTCTCCCTGCATAACTTTTTTATGAACATTATCTGGTGTTATCCAGACCATTGATCCATCGGTGAGTATTTGCACTCTATCAAAAAGTAAAAGCAGTCTTTAAAAAAAAAAAAAAAAAAAAAAATTGCACTAGTCTTCAATGAGGCAAGTCATTTATTTATCTTAACTCTATCCATTAGCTGGTGCAATACTTTCTCTAAATCAAGTAAGAGGTTCTAGTCAATAAGAACTGTCAATGATATAAGAGACTTTAAGTCAGTAAGTTGCTGCCACATTTAAATTCAAATTTTCAATAGGTGGCCTTACTATGGAGTTCTTTTTTCTCAGTCTGACAGCATCTCTAACTCAGGCTTCCATGAGGGGGAGGTTAAAAATCAAATAAGCATGAGGGCCAAGCTACTCTTTTGAATCTAACAACCAGATATCAGGTCCAACTTAAAATTTTTAAGCAATGAATACAACAAGGACATGTTCTAGTGGCTAATGATGATATATACTAATAATCTTTCCACAAAACTTGATGTATGTATAAAAACAAAAGCAACAGAGACCAAACCAAAACTAATCTAATCCTTGTTCAAAATACCAGCCTCCCGATAGTATTCAACAGTGTCAAAAATGGTCTCATCTAATGACCTGCATTCCCAACCGAACCTCTTCAATTTCTCTGAACTTAGCTTTACTTCTTGATCCACCTCTATGTAACTGTAGAAAAGAAAATTAAATGGGTCTGAGAGATCGAGATCCCTTCAATCATAATCAACTTCTCTAACTCGGTTATAGGGTACCTACTTTTTAGGATAGCTATAGTAAGGATACTTGCTCTTCAACTTTTCAACCATACTCTGAACTCGAATTGGATGTGATGCACAAATGTATCTCCCAGATGCTCCTTTCTTGTCATACACCAACAGCAATGCTTCAGCTACATCTCGGACATCGACAATAACCCAAATTCTATCGTCTATTGTCTCTACTCCTCCTGTATTTGAACAAAAGAAGAAGAAGGGAATATGGTGGTTGTTGCCTCTGTTCTACAATTCCAACAATCTTGAATTGATAATGGCATGCATTCAATTTTAGCGAAGGAGACTTGAGGATCATTGCTAATATAGTCATGGTATTTACTTCAAAATCAATTAGAAGTCTCTTAGATCTGAATAATTTATCCTTCTAAACAGATGACAGTTAAGACACTTGATATGTTACCTAGAGGAATAGAGGGACTCCCAACTTGATTGTGAAACAGGAGTTGATACTATCTGATTTTTTTTCGGGATCCAGTTCTTTCAAATAGTAAGGTAAACATATCCACAATCTAGCATTTTTATCTGAAAGATTGGGCCCAAGCACAACTGAAAAATGACTTATATTTCCATTTGGGAATTCAAGTGGGTATGCACCAAATGACCATGGACCTTATTTGATTACAGTAGGGGTTCATGTGGACGCAAAACTGAACAGATCCACATAAGGACCCAAGCCAAATCTTTTAAATTCAGATCCTTCCGGGAGTTGACAGGGTCCATTGTCATTCCTGGTCATTGTCTATCCAGTGTCCAATCAAACATGGCCCCCTCTTATGTATACTGTATACAGCTTTAAGGTCCCACTTGGACACTTGTTCATATTTGTGCACGTGCATGTGTGTGTGCACATTCTCTTTTTCAGCGAAAGCCTAGTGTTCCTAAGCATAGAACAACCAGGACCCTGAGACCCACTTGAAAGCAAAACAATCATGAGGTCATAGGTATGTACATGTATGTGTGTGCGCACACGGATTGCAAGCTATTCAAAGCATGAATTGGAGCAAAGAGGATTGTTTCTTTGACAGAAGGAAATACCTTTAAATAGCTCAATGAAAAGTTGGCTGCTGGAATTCACGGTGGGTTGCAGCAGTGGTCCCAAAATCCGAGATGGACAAACCGTTACAACGTCAAGCCCACTTTTCTCTGAATACTTCAACGCCTCTCTTTCTGATGCTGTCTTGGAAATACAGTACCAGTTGTACCACTACTTACAATATGAAATTGGAGTTCAAGTCAACAAGTATTTAGAATTTCAAACAGTTCAAAGAAAAAAAAAAACACATTTATCCAAAAGAAACACCTACATTTCTTGCATCATGTTGCATTTGTTTAATACCCTTTACAATGCTGTGTTTGCATTTAGTATGTAAACAAACTTAAAGTCACTTGTAACAGTGAGATGTTTGAGTATAGCTACATTAGGTTACCATCTCTTTAGATAATTAGAGGAGTGAGAAGTGTAGTGAATAAAAGGAATAGTGGATTTGTAATATTTGAAGGTTTTTTTTTTTTTTTTTTCATGCTAGTGCATGATATTTGAAGCTTGAACCATTGCCACAAGTTTCTTTCTTGGATATTAATAATGCAGCATTTCTTTTCTTTTTTTTAGTGATATAATTTAGTGCTAAATGGAAATCTACATGGACCATGTATGGTTCACCTTTAAGACTTACCGACTGGGCATGAGCTTGAGATTTTGAAACTGATTTCTTAAGGCCCAAGTGGATGGCTAGTTCAGGTATCCACCTGTGTGATCTGAATGTGGCCCAAGCCAAATGCAGGCAGGTTGTCATCCTATCAGGTGTAAGACACTGGATAGGCCCACCTAGGCCAGGCCAATTTAGTTTTTGGGCTGGAAAACCCCAATTCCTCCCAAACTATAGTCCTTTAGCCTCAACAAAAATCCATACCACCTCTGGGTTGGACTAGGCCCAACGCATTAATGGCCCGTCATCTATGGTCACCATACAGAGAATGAGAGAACCAACTGCGCGATGATCCAGTTCAGCATTTGGTTTGGGTCCTTGAACTGGTTGAATATTTAATTTAACTACGGCTAACCTCATTTACCTATAATTGGATATCACAAAGAAAAACAACTGTCACTCATGGATATTCTTTTTTATTGGTTACCTGCATTTGATTTGAGAAGATCCACTCTGATCCTAACTGATCATTATTTGGTTGTACATTTTGGGCCGTCACCCTACTTTTCCTGCAATAGTCGATGTCGCTCCAACATTCCTCATCCATGGGTCTATTTGGTGGCCAGTTTGGGTTATTCACAACAGCAGCAGTAGATGAGACAATGACTACTCGTTCCACTCCTGTCTCAGAACATGCCTTAAGTACATTGAGAGTGCCCCTAACAGCAGTCTCCAGCACTTCGGTCTGCATTACAATGAGCAAAGTTTTGGAATCTGCTTCAAAGTTCAAACCCCTTGTTGGAGTAGATGAATGGTTCAGTACAAATCAATTCAACGCCACTGACTCTTTAAAGCCCAGCCATGATGTCAACAATAGAAAACCCCCACCCCAATTTGAAGCTGACCTGGCTGTTTGTGTTTGGGTTGAGTTTTTTTTTTTCCTACATTGGATTCAGGTGAACTTCTTGGGCTATTTACGTGAAATGTGTACAGGAAAGCAGTGTCAGGTAGTCCAGTAATCTTTCAGATGCTCTGGGCTCAGTCCAGGCTGTGTAACTATGAGACAAAAAGGTCAGCGCAAATCAAGCCCAAAGCAGGCTGGGCTTGTAATCAGCCCAACTCACCCCAGACCAAGTGCAACCCTTAAAAAAGCACCTTCATAAGTATGGGGCTCGTGAATCGATCCAGGCCGAGCCTGGCCCGGATTAGGCTGGACTTAGGCTCCAGTTTTAGGCCTGGGCCAAATTCTCTGGCTTTAATTTTAATGGCCAGGCCAACATATTTAACACAGTGGGGTGTACATACTTTGCAAATGGGCTGGGTTGGGGCAGGACCAAGTTCAGGGCAGTAGCTAGATCTGGGAATCAATACAAGGCATAAATACAATCACTAAATGGCTGAGATTGGATAACCTTTGGTCCGAATCATGAACATTAGTCCGACACTCCGAGGGCCTATTTGGTTACAAGCATTCCCAGATTTCTCGACTTGGAACACTTTGGAGAATTCCAAATGATGTCCTCCCAAAGTGGAGTTCTGGAATGACAGTGGTTGTCATTTGGAATGCTCTTGTTAGCATTCCAAAACGTGGATATTTAAGAATTATGCATGGCAAAGCTGTCATTTGGAATTCCAAGGAGACAACAATGATAGGGTAGTCAAAATTTCCAAACAAGAGAGAAATCTTATCAGGAATGCTTGCAAGTTGCAACCAAACAGGCTATGCATGTTTAGCATTCAAGCAACGATCAGTATTCCATATGTTATATGTGTGTATTCACATGTGTGAAGCCAAATCATTTTATTACCTTTTCCCGCATTGACCTTTTTTGTTTCATTTTTTGCTCATGTTGTTATAAGCTATTGGAGTTTGGATTGACTCTAGTCCGATGGTTGTGGTGTTTTATTCCCTTTTTGAAAATCTAAAAGGGGGAAAAATGGGGCATTTCATTGTATAGACTATAGGGAAAATAAAAGAGGAGCTTTCTTCAATAGGCAAAGAAAGTCGGATGGGAGGCACATTGGGGAAAGGAAGCTTTGTGACAACCTTGTATTACATTAAAAGGTTTTATAGAAAGTGAAAGTAAAGAAGCTTCACTTTGAAAGCTTATAACCTCCTTTGAAAGAGTAAGAAAAGCTTTTCACTGTTATTTGAAAGGAGGTCGCATATTGTACCCGAACCATGTATATCGTGATGTTTCTCGTGTTGGGTATTTTCTAAATCCAACTTGTTTTTCAAAATCTCAAAGGGCACATTCATTGTAAGAATTTCCCCAACATCTAGTGCTTACTTTGCTGATGTGGTTATAGGATTGTTTTGAAAAATCGCATGTACCCTAATTGGAATGGGAAGTTGATGCAAGTCGAGCCAGACCCAAGTTCATTGGGCCTAGCCCGTCAGTTATCAGATCAATCGGATCCAACCCATTGGAAAAGCCCACAATCCAATGAGGCTTAACCTACTGTTGTGGAAAGCTATATTAGAAATTAGTAGGTTTCTTTAATTTGAGTATTATGAGATAGGAAAGATCGTAGCAACTCTATTATAAATACGTAAAACCCCCTTTAGGGATACACATTATAATATATTAAGTTAAGAGATTTTGGCTTCAATTTTAACTATCGGTTATTATTTTGACCAACGGTTATGAACTAATCATGCAACTACCCACTCATTTTTCCACTAAACCATTTATGTTTCAGTTGTTCCTATATTACAATAGAGGGAGATACCGTGCTAAGCACGGGTTATTGGGCTAGTCATCTTATTATTGAATTGAAGTTGAGTTTTGATTTGTTACCGATTTGGCTTGTTTACTCTGTGCGTGAGTTTGGGCTGTGGAATCCTTCTGGATTCGGCCAAATCCCTACTGTGGGTTTGGTCTTCTTCCCTAGCTGTATCATCAGAAGTAATGAGCAATCTAAGTGAGAATCGACCAAAAAAGTGAAGGAAAAGCTACCTCTGGGTTTTCCAGAATGGATGATGGAACTGGAGATGCGATGTGGAAGACCCCACGGCATCCGGCAGTGGCTGCACAGAGAGAGTTGTAGTCCAGCAAGTTGGCCTTGAAGATTCTTAAGTTCTCTTGGGCCTTTTCCAACCTCTTCAGATGGCTGTTCTTTTCATCACCTGCGACTCATTCTCATGAAAGGAAAAAAAAATACAAATAGAGGCCAAAAACAGTAGTATGATCATACATGGACAGATGCTTGATAGAAAGAAGAGATTTTAAGAAGAGGAAAAGGGGTACCTGGGTCTCGAACAGTGCCGTGGACCTTGTGTCCTTTTGAGAGGAGTAGCTTCACCAACCATGAAGCCACATACCCTCCTGCACCCGTTACACATACCCCCATTCCCTCTCCCTCTCCCACTCCCACTCCCACTCCCACTCCCACAGCACACACTCTCAAAAGCAAGCAAGCGGCTTCTTGATATTAGCACACCACTAGAGTACTCAATGCCATATTTGTACTTCTTTTGAAGGAAAATTTCAAGATGGGCCTATGTTTCTCTTACATTTCCCTTTCTTAGGGCAGAGCGCTGCACCATATTCATTGTCACAGAAGAGCAATGCTGGGATAAAATAAAGGGAAAAAAGCATGATACATACATGGACTTTGGTCATTTTGCAGAGCACCCCCTATACTTTGGTATTTTGTACTAAATCTATATATAGTTCTAATTAACATGCGAAACTCACGGATTCTGTTAGTATTAACGGCGTATGCCGTATAAATGGTGTATTGTCCATTGTGGCGGCAAATTACTTGCTGAAAAAGACTTATTTGCCCTTGGGAGAGAAAAAAATCACAAGCCTGCTTTTTTTTTTTTTTTTCTTTCTTTCTTTCTCATTTCCTCTTTCCAAATTTCTGACCTAATCGATGTGCAACTCTATCTCCAGCCAGATTCAGAAAATATCCGGCCTACCCTCCGCCGTGCGCTTCCATCTCCGGCCATCTCCTCTCATCTGAAGTAAAAACCAAAATAAATCTGCAAAGAAAGAAGAAGAATAATATTGGATCGATCCAAGTGCTTACAGTCTGTAGATGGAGCTGGTGCTTCTCTGCCTTTGCAAGTTATCAGTGGTGACTGTGAAATTGCACGTCTTCAATTTGCAGATGACATGATTGTGTTTGCGGGACTGAGGAAGGCACGTGTTAAAGTTTTATTGAGAAGTTTTGAAGCAGTGTTTAGCTTTGAAGTTAATCTTTGGATCTTTTTCCATCAAGCATCTTGGGCTGCTGTGGGGAGCTAAGCTAGGGTCCATGGCTATTTGGGATGTTGTTATCATGAAGTTTCAGAAGAAGTTATTAGCTTAGGACATGTATTATTTATCTTTTGGTGGTTGCAATATGTTGATTAAGCAATGCTGGCCAATTTGCCCCTGCATATATGATTCTCTTCAAAATGCCAGTTGGGGTTACTGATAAGAGTTGAGAGCATCCGTGGAAAGTTTTTATGGGAAAGATGTAGAGGATAAAAGGCCCCATTTGAAGAAGTGTGAAAATGTGGTCAAGCCAAACGAGAAAGGAGAATGGGGGGTTTGGAGAATGGAAGATATTTTGCAACTCTAACGGTCGCGAGCTAGCGGTGGAGATAGCAGATGAAGGAATCGGCCTTCTCCACGACGAGGGACACGTTGCCGGAGCACTGCTCGAATTCTTCATTCGAGAGGAAGAGCGGCATGGAGCCCTAAACAAAACAAAAACAATGAAAGAGGGAATACTGTGGAGAGAGAATGAAAGGAGATGATGAATAAGATGGAGATTGAAGGGAGAAGAGAGAGAAAGAGACATGGGAATGGGGCATAGGTGGTTGAGATGCCTGAATGACGTCGCCACATCATCTTCCGCAATATCAAACTCTCGAGGTGAGGCGATTTGGAAGCTTGTTGTTCGAATAGCCAAAGCTTTTGTGAAGTAAGCTGTCACACGGTGAATTGGGGCTCCTTTTGGAGAGGCAATCTTACCCAACCTAGAATTTGAGTCTATTAGGTTTGGTTGGTGGGAGGGACAATGACCTGTGATTGATTTAGGATTTCGGTGGGGTGATGAGAAATGATGTGGGTTTGGGATTTTATGGGATTGTAGGAATTTCTTTTTGAAGAAGATTGGCAGTAGGGGTTGGAGAAGAATTAATCTGGATATACAGATGTGCAGACAAGAGAGGGAGAAGAGTCGATTTGGTGAACGCCAAGACACATCTTATATATGAATGGGTAAATTCGTCATTTCTTACTTTCCATCATAGCCGTCTGTATTTACATTGTTGTTAGAACTACATGTAGGTTTAGTACAAAATACAAAAGTACTGGGGGTGCTCTGCAAAATGACCAAAGTACAAGTAGGTATTCTGTTGTTTTCCCTAAAATAAACAAAAAGTCTATAGACCCCGGGCACAAATCCGAGGTCTGTAGCACGGCTGTAAAATAAATTTTCAACTTCGAAGAAGCATCTAGAAAGATGCGAAGGGAGTTTGAAATTAAAAAAAAAACGCAGTAACTGTCATTGGCTGGAGTAGGTCGCTGCATATTACTATAATAGGGTGTAGCATCCAAGCCTTGCCCTTCTTTTTGTAACATTTTCACGTGGGTCTTCCATTTTTTATACTTCTTGGAGCCTCTTCTACTTGGTTCCGGTACCGGTCCTTGTTGCCCCGGTACCAAAACTTTTTAAGGAACAGATGGAATCGGGTATGGACCGGAATCATTTTGGAATCAGTTTCTTGACTCCGAAATAAGAATCATATATGGAACGGGTCCAGATCCAAGTCCAACTCTAGGTAGAGAATGATATTAAAAAAACTAATTTTGGAAGAGAATTTCGACTAATATATCGGGTCTTGGGTCCACAGGTCCGAACCAAAGTAAAACCGGATCCGAGCCCATTTACTTATCGGGGCCTAAATAAGGACCTAGACCCGGTTTTTAACGGGGTCGGAACCTCCGGATAATCAAAGAATCGGAGACCCATTTACATCCTTACTTCTACCAAAGGGAGAAGGGGAAAGGAGGATTTCAAAAATCCATTAAATAAGTTTTTAAGAAATAACAAAATTACCTTTCCCTTACGACATATTTTTGTCTTTTATCAACCTTTTTCCTCTCCAAAATCAACCATTTTGATTTACTAAAGTGGGCACCTCTAGTTCATTTGGATTGGACTTCATCATTTTTCTTAAATGATTTTAAATTTTGAAAAATGACTTAACTTGATTCATGCCTTTTTAAGGAACATTGCAGTATGAATGGTCCTAATTATTTTTGTTTTTATAGGTTGATTACTCCTTTCACACTTCTCGTAGAAAAGATAAGCATGATAAAAATGGAGAAAATGCTGAAAATTCCTATCACTAAACATAGAAAATGCTGAAAATTCCTATCACTAAACATAGAAACGTCGGGTGTTGTCTTTATAGCACAAACGGGGCTATAGAATTTCAGGGCAAGATCTAGGAATATTTTTCTCTCTCTTTCCTCTTTGACCAAGTAATATATATGGTTGAGAACAAAGAAAGGAAGTTGATTTTCTAGCAAGAGCAAGTTATTATTTATTTGATGCATCATCTAAGTTCTGGTGCCTCGTATGTACTATAAAGGTCGACAAAGATAATCGATAATGAAGCAACATCCAGCAGCATCATTTCCATGAAGTCTATACTTTCGAAATGGATGTTATAAGAGTCCAAGCTTCTTGCTTGGACTTCTAGGGGCTTAATTACTCTGAATAATTCATTTAGATGAATTTCCTTTTTCGGTCGATGATATCTCTTAGACACTGCCATTTACGCTTCTTCATGTGCTCGAGCTTAGGCTTGCCCCAATGATAAGGACCAATTGAGATGATACAGGGCTCATAGACTTCATTTGTATTTCGGAAAAAGCATTCCAGTACTTTGGAGATGCAGCTGGTTTCAATGTGTTAAGACCCACCAAATCTGCTTGACACTGTCAGGGTTGATAGTGACATAGGTATTGACATTCTGCCTTAACAGAATATGTGCATTCTAGCTAGGGTTGACGTCGATCCCCAACACATAAAATGAGAGTTGACGTCAACCCTCGAAAAAAAAAGGTAAAAAAAAGGGTTTTTCTATGGGAAAGCTGGTTTGGTGTGTATGGCTAAAGTGACCTTTTTGGTGTAATTGCCACCAAAGCTTTTTTATTTTTGTAAAATCATCTTGAAAGAAATATGGGAAGCTTTAATACTCTTCCAAAATATTCAAACTTTCATTTACTTTTTTTCAAAACGTGGCTAAACTTTTATACTTTTTTAGAATCTTCTATAAAAAAAAAAAAAAGAGAAAATGTTAGCGCTAAAGCCCGTTCGAAGTCAAAGCCGGATCAGTCCATGATCCCAAATGTTAAGTTTGTGTTTTGGTTCCTTCCTTACAACCCAAGTTCCAAATGTTTGGGTCCCCAACTGGGTATCAACAATTGCAATAGCTTCCAGTAATTGCATGTACCAAAGTCATGTTCTTTACTAAAGTTTAATGATCTCCATGCTTATTTCTCTTCTTGGGGAAAAAGAGAGCACAGTAGGTGGCTTTCAATGCTTATTCATTTGACTTTGGAAAAAGAGGGAGAAGGAAGAGTTGGGATCCCTGTGGTCCCTTATTACAGCGAACCTAATAACACGTGTGGGTAACTCCATTCTGAGACCCATATATAGATAATTTGAACTATTTAGGATAAAGAGCAAGGCTTTCCTAAGCTCAAGTTTAGGATAAAAATCCGTAAGCTCATGCTTATGGGACCCACCTTTAGTCCATCCAAATGGACCAAATACATGACCTCCCTAAATTGCACATGTCCACCAACTTTCGGTCAAATCTGAATTTATTGGACTGTTGGATCGACTATTTATCGATCCAAATGGACCGTTGACCATTAAACTTTTGAGCCCTTATGAAGATGATAGAAATTACGTTTGATGCTGATTTTTTGTAGAGAGAAAGATCCCAGGGAGTCCTTGAAATGCCACACATCCACATCCTCATGTGGGTCCACAGGTGGGCCCCACCACATACTTGAACTTACCTTATCCTAAGCTTGAGCTTAGAAGAGCTAGCCCCTTGGATAAATTTCATAATCTCCAATAACATATTCTCATATATCACTTTAATAGGATTATGATCTATCATAAGATTGAACACAACATTAAAAGATGTAACAAGGCGGCGATGCGATGTTGCCTCGCGATACATGGTATGAATCATATTTCCATCATGTATTCAATTGGAGTAGAATCTACTTCTATTCAATTGAAATCTATGAATATGCTTATGTAGAAAATGCGATTCAAGATTAACGATTTGAATTCTCATCATCTGAGCCCCCACACATGGATGAAGGCAGCAGCTGATTTCAACCAATGCAATCGTTGGACAAATTCCATTATAATAAACAACTATAAATGCCACTATAATAAACAACTACAAATAAAAGAAAAGCCTAATGGCCACTTCATGGTGATGCACTGGCAGCTCTATCATTACAAGCATGATGTGACTGGTGAGGGCCCAAAAAGATACGAGCTGTTCAAAAGGATTTGCTTGCTATGAATAAGGCACGTTTGTATACACATTTTTTCTGCGAAAAGAGAAAATTGTCGCGTCAGCAAATTCCATAAAAATGAAAACTTTGAAAAAGAATTTTTGTGGAATTTAGAAATTCATGTTTGGTGTAAAAAGAGTTTCCTCATTGAATTGGTGCAAATGTTGTTTGGTGCAGCTGTGGATTCCTTATAGAAAATCAAAATTTCTTATTTGGAAACATAATTTTTTAAAGAAAAATAACATAACATGTATATTATTTATTTAATATTAAATAATAATTTATATAAATAAATAAAAAATAAAAGAGTTATAAGGTTTTTGGGTTGAAATGGACAAGGGTGAGGAAAAGAGGGAGAAGTTTTTCGAGAAAATCAATTTTTCATATCCCCTATGGGAAACTCATTTCTACCATCATCAAGGAAAATACGGACGAGACAGGAAAGTATTTCCACAGAATTATTCCGCACCAGACGCCGGAAAAATAAATTTTTCGCAAAAAACCATCTACTTTTTCGCAGAAAAGTGTTACACAAACATGCCCTAAATGAACTGATAATGGCTAGTGAATCTGACTTCCAAAGTTCATATTTCTTGTGAGAGAAGTGGGCTCAACAACAAACATGGCACCCTTTTGCCTCTGCCCTGATATAAAAATGCCATCCTGTCGCTCGATCACCACTGGTTTAAATGGTTGTAAGATGACTGGTTTCAAAGATTCGAGAATCATTTTTGGAAGAATAAAACTAATTTGTTGATAAAAAGCTACTCGTTGCATGCTCTCTTGTTTATCACAACCACATGACATACAGATGCAATAATGTGGTGGGTCTCTCGTGAAGAAACCGACCAAAATCCCAGACTCTTCATTGTAGAGCTAGAAGGCAGCACAAATAATAAAGAGAAAACTATCAAAAAAGGATTTTAGATGGCCACTTTCCAAAAAAATATGTGGCTACTGTATGGTCAATATGGTACGAAAGTGGCTCTCTGTGACTATTTTTATTTTTTTATTATTATTAAATATTTAAACGAATGATGACGTTGTTACATTCAAATCCATACAAATCGCAACAGAACCATATCTCCCACATTTTTCCCTTCTTCCTTCCATCGTTTTCTCCATTTCTCAAGCGGTTTCCTTTCCTCCTTCCTCAAAAGGTCTTTATCTTAATGATTTAGCCACCCAAAAATAATCATATAACAAAAATAATCAAATGAATAAACTATATATTAAAACCCTAATGAACTTTTCTCGAAAAATAAATATGAAACTCATGCTCTATGGTAGATAACGCATGAAAGAATATCAAACTTTGCTATGTCTATCTTGTTAATGGAAATCAACAACCTCCATAAAGAATATTCAATGTTGGAGAGAGTTCTGTTCTAGTTTATTTTGGCACAGAAAATCAACAATAGCAGATGATAAAGGTCGGAGAAGATGCAGATTTGATGAATTAACGACGATAAACACTAACTCTCAATATTAAATGACGACATCATCTCTTATTGAAAAAAGATAAAAATATATATATATATATATTTTTTTTTTTGCTGGAATACAGGTTATGTTACATAAAAACTACCTCTTTTGACTAGTTTTTTTTTTTTTTTTTAGGAAGTTATCTCAAGTCACTGCTCTTTATACCAACCACTCTCTTTTTAGCAAGTTCACACCATTCCCAATCTAAAGTCAAAAGACTTTTTGCTTCCACAAAGAGCAAGAAAATAAAAGGTCCAAATTACAAATATCTCAAAACCCACTTTACGTTATTACAGATCTTCTTCTTCCATCCAGTGTAGGATTTAAGGAACAAAAACAAATGCCATCAATTTGAAACTGAAAATGGTTATCACCACCAACTTACCCATCAACAACAAGCAGTTCCGCTTCCGCCAATAAAATCTCTCGTATGCTCTGAGAAAAAAATAGACGGATAAGATAAGAAACTTATTAAAGTAGCAGCTACTTTTGACCAACAGAGTCAAGATCAACGATAATAAACAACCTTAATATAAAAAAGGGCAATGGAACGCTTTGATGATGAAGTGACAGCTCTGTCAAAATTGATGAATAACAACTAAACAAGCATGATGTGACTGGAGAGGCGATCTGGATTCTGGCCCGGGGGGTGGAGTTGTTTTGGAGGGTGTTTGGGAAGGTGGGGGAGGGAAAATGGGGGGTAGAAAATTGTGTACAAAAATTTTTCCCCCAAAAATGGGGGGAAAATGGAGAGAATTACCACAATGCCCTTTGTATATAAAAAAGAATTTTAAAGTTTTTACAAAAGTAAGGGCAAAACGGTAATTTTCTCTTTATCTCACAAACAAACAAAACCCTACTTTTTCACTTTTCTTCCCCCTACTTTTTGACTTCCCAAACAAGAGGAGGTAAAATTAATTTTCCCTCCCCTCCCTTCCCCTCCCCTTCATTTTCCTTCCCCTCAAATTTTCCCTCCCCTCCCCTTCATTTTCCCAAACGGACCGTTAGTGTGAAAGTGAAGTAACAATTATAATATGTCAAAAGGAGTTTTGTCAAAATTTGTTGTGTTGAATGAGCCGAGTCACAATGACGGAATATACTCTCCGGCATTCGAGCGCAGGTCCCATTACAACCAGTATAGATCCTCCCTTGTACCATAGAGTGCAAGGCAACATCTTTTCACAACCTGTTAAAAAAAAAACATCATTATACAAGATATTTTATAGCTATAATTTTAAATTTCTTCCTACTGAGAAGTCACAAATAACTCATATGATTTTTAGAATTTCAGCATTTCAAATTTTTTACACTAGAATTCTTGCCCCCAAAAAAAAAAAAAATTCTTCAAATGTTTGGTACAACAAGAGGAAGCGACGATTGAGAGGAAAATTGTTCTAATTTTTCATTAATCTCCTTTTTCAAATGTTTGGTACAACATATTTTTCTCTTTTTTTCTTTTCATGAAAGGGAAAAAATGAATTGATTGTCCTCAATTGCTGGGATTTCAATTTTCAATGTGAGGATCATGAATACAAGATTCCTCTCTCTCTCTTTCTCACTCAAATATAAATTTGCAAACAGTGAAATCATCTTGCCACATATTCACACCGTTGTTGAAAAACACTACTCCATGCATTTTTTTTTATTATATTTCTCACAACCACATGATAACATTCAGCTTCATTGCTCTCACCATTTGCCACTAAACTCGCCATTTATCTTCCACACAACTTTGAAATCAAGTCAATCATCGTCCAAGCATCAATTGGTTTAAAGCCACCTTTTTTTCACCAGGACATCCACATGAGATTTGACCTAATCATTTTACTTGACCACTAAAGAGAACTAATCTTTCTACTTGACCACTAAAACAGAACTAACCTTTGGCACGCGTATAACCTTAAGACGCATGCCTACTTGTGCCAACAAATCAATACTAAGTTAAACAACTATAGTAACCACACGAGCAAACCTGCGGCGCGAAACAGACTGGAGGTTGTTTCACAATTCACAATTCCCTTGCTAAGTAGACAAAAAGTATGGACCTAGAACAAATGAGAAGTACTAACTACTAACCCAGCTACCTAAACACTGATTTTGAAAATCGAAACGTCAGTCCATCACTATAATCTTGTAACGTATACCACAATCCTACATTAGCTTTCATTGTAGAATGAATGCACAACCACAAACGAGTCTCTTCCATGTCGACTGCACCTTTTGGAATTGGTCCAAACACACCACTTTTTAGAAAGTCAACGTCATTCCCAGTCACACACCTTTGGCTTCAAGATTCGAAGTACAAATATCCCAAAACCCCAAATACAATTTCACTCACCACCTCCTTATCACAGATTTTCTACTTCTTCTTCTTCCACATGTGTAGGCCGAAACGAAACACAAACGCCATCGATCCGAAAAAACCGATAACCGTTACCGCCACCAACGAACCACCAACAAGCGCTTCAACCGATCCCATCACCGAGTCGACCCGACGAGACTCGTCCAAGAACTCCTATTCTTATTCCTCCACCTCCACCTCCTCCACCACCCTCTCCTCCGCCCGCCGCTCCCTCCCCCAAAACCCCACCATCTACTCCTTCTCCGACATCTCCTCCGCCACCAACAACTTCCGCTCCACCCGCATCTCCTCCAACTCCTGGCGCTGCTCTCTCCCCTCCGCCTCCGACGCCGTCGTCGTCCACCGCAAGATCCGCCGCCGGATCCAACCTCCGCAGCTCCACCGCCTCCTCTTCCAGATCTGCAAGTGCCACCACGTCAGCCTCGCACGCCTCCTCGGCGCCGCCGTCTCCGCTGACAACCTCTACCTCGTCTACGAACACGCCGCCGGCGCCAACCTCGCCGACTGCCTCCGGAGCCCTAAAAACCCCAACTTCACCGTCCTCTCAACCTGGATCTCTCGAATGCAGGTCGCCGCCGACGCCGCTCAGGCGCTCGAGTACATGCACCATTACACGGGCCTCGATCTGCATCTCGTCCACAACCGAATCAAGAGCAGGAGCATCATCGTAACGGAGCCCTCCTTCAACGCCAAGGTCTGCTATTTCGGAGCGGCCTTGCTTGCCGGCGAAATACCGGGCGTGATCGAAAAGATCAAGCCCGATACCGCGACGAAGATGGACAGATCGGACAGCCGGTCGATGCGGGTGGAACGGACGGTCGGGTACGCTGCTCCGGAGAGCTCGAAGGACGAGGTCGTTTCGCAGAAATCGGACGTTTTCGCGTTCGGTGTCGTGATGCTGGAGCTGATATCGGGGGAGGAGCCGGTACAATACCGATACGACGAGAAGCGGAGGGACGTTTACGAGAGGGTCTCGGTGGTAGAGAGGGCGAGAGAGGCGTTGGAGAGAGGGAGAGTGCGGCAGTGGGTGGACTGGAGGCTGAAGGATTCGTTTCCGGAGGAGGTAGCGGAGAAGATGACACGTGTAGCTCTGAGCTGCGTACACGTGGAGGCCGATCAACGGCCGGATATGAGGCGCGTGGCAGGGAAGATTTCGAAGCTGTATTTGCAGTCGAAGGCTTGGTCGGAGAGGATGGGAGTTCGGACGGATTTGACGGCTTCCTTTGCGCCACGTTGACACATTTATTTTTCTATCAGCCGTTGATGATATGCAGTGGCGTGGCTGGTGGGACATGATCAAATAAGTGGGCCACACATTTAATCCATTGATCACAACCATTGCTCCCTCACAAGTTAATCGAAAGATACTCTTCACAAATGTGGTTTGGTTTGGGGGATTTTATTCTGAAATGAAATATTAGATGTCCAAACTTGGATGTAACAGGTTGTTACATTTTTTAGACAAGATTTGATGATGATGAAATATTTGGTTTGTATCACAAACAACCAAATATGTCACCATGTATTAATAAAGTTGGCTTACGCATCAACCTAGCATGGTAGCATTAATAAAGATCGTTACTAATATAACCTTAATCTACAGAAAGGGACCATGCTAAGATTCGCAGAGATTTAATGAGATTAATTAATGTGTGAGTCCTGTTAGACTAATCAACAAAGAGGAGAGCTAAAAAGAAAAAGTAGTCAAGACGAACAAATCAAAATGGGGATGTAGTATTTTTATTTCCGTTTTTTGACATTGACAACTCCAGAAATTTAAGTAAGTGGGGTTCACAAAAGTCTTATCTTTCATAAATTAAATAATTTTTTTTATCTTTATCAACATCTATTATTTACTTTAGATAATATTAGGATTTTTTTTTTTTAATACGGGGAGAACACCGTATTTAGAGATTAAGTTTTGATAAATGGAGACTTATAGATAAATATTTAAAAAATAAATTTATTTAAAAAAATAAAAATTGTGCCAGTTAGTTCTTTTTTTTTAGACAAATGGTCTATTAACTTAGGCATTGAGTGATGTCAAAAACTTCTCATAACTTCAATTCATTAAAGAGTTTTTTTAATTTATATATTTTTTCAGATCTTAATACTGAGATTGATGTAGCGCCGCTTGTGATTTTTGAAGTGAGAAATGAACTTTAACAGATAATTTGCCTTTTAGGGCAAATCAGAAAAAATTTACGTGGATTTTAAAAGTGAATAAATAATTTTTATTGAATTTTTATAAGTAGGCTTGTGGTATAGATCCAAAAAGAAGGTATTTTTAAACAAACATTAACTAGGCGTTTCAGCCTTTGAAGTTTTCCTGCCTGCAGCTTTCTTATTGGGACATCCAGTTGATGTGACGTGTCTGAAAAGATCCAGCCTCCATCAACAAGACCATGGAATCTGGATAATGAGATTACTTAAGACTCTTTGATTATTTTACAAAGGAAATCAGCATATGGAAATCCTTTTTAAAATATTTAGATACCGTCACATGACTCACATTCCAAACTAATCTTATTATTATTATTATTATGTAAGGTTTTATCTCCATCCGTCCTCCTTTTTTAAACCACAAGCTAAGGGGGTCGTGACATCATTGAACCATGCTACTAGGGTAGGGTTGACATTTAGGTAGTTAGGTGAGAATTGTGAGAATTGCCGTGTCTACCATATTGCCTTTGTTACTTGATGCATTTTGTCGTGTGCATGTTGCAAACATGATTCTCTTTCCTTTGAGTAAAACCACAAAGGCAACTTGCTTACTGTTGCAAGGCACGATTTGACTTTATGTTGTGCCTCTTTTTTCTTTTCTTTTTGTCGCCTCGGGATATGCGCCATGGAGACTGGCCAACTTGCAAAGAAGGCTGCTACACTTTCCCCTCCGCACGCGTGCAGCCAGGGTCAAGCGCAACGCACGGATGCCGTCAGCTCTTTTCAGAAAGAAACGCAATTGCTGACGTGTTGCAGACGCTAGGCGGGCCCAAATCTTTGGTCTAACAACAACTTTGACTACCTATAACTTTTTACAACAACTTTTACTGGCCAAAAACTTTTTCATCGGATGGATGAGCGGTTTCATTCTAGGGATTCGTGGTTATGAGCACAACCTCGAAGTCTTTGGTATTTTTTTGGACATGTTGCAGTATTTTTTTACATTCGAATTTTGCCACACGATATCTGGGTCATCTGAGATTCGTTTGTGCCTGCAAACTCGTAGCAATGAGATTCATACAGAGGCAGTGAGAGATTGACGATCCAATGGTTAGAAAAATTTTTGGTCAGCGATCACGGTCAATGTTTCTTGACTTTTCTTTTAATTTTTTTATTTTTTGCTAGACTTTTCTTTTAATTTTATGTGCTGGATATATCTTATAAAATCTGCATTGTATTACCTCACCAAAAGCGATATCTTCAACGAGAAGAACTCATTTGTGTGCAGATATCGGATGGGTGCCTTATGTGGGAATTGTACATTTATTTGTTGTGATAAAATCTAACTTGTATTTCCTTTTGATGAACCCTTGACAACCTATCATTTAATGGTAATTTGGACATTACCTTGTACAGTAGCGGTATAATAATTGATCCGCTAAATATTTAATCTGTGGATCAAGGGGTCGAGGATTTGATCGAAAGTATATGAGCACAATCCATTGGCACAAAAGAGACATATGATCTCTGGTTAGTTATTAAGATTTGATAAAACCTACTAGATCTCCGATGAAAATAATCTATGATGCATGCATGTACTATTTAATTACCTGATGGGTCCATGGGTCCATGATTGACAATTATGTTGATCAGATTGATTATAAAAGTGTTGACCACAATGGGAAAAACCAATTGGTCAATGTGTTCCAATTCTATGTCTATTGCTATGGTCATCCACTTCAAAAGGGGTGTATCTCTTAAGTCCCCATGCCTATTAAATATTTAAATTTTAATGAAATTTGAGGCAATATATAACAATAGTTTATTTAAGTAAAGGGGACATGAGAAAATGATGGGATAGACGACCTAGTAGATAGGACACAAAGGTTATAGTTATATAATGGTGAATCTAATGAAAGTGTAAGAACGAAACTGGTAGCTTGATTTGTGGTTTTCCATGTAATCTCAAGGATGGAGATTGAATTTTTGAATTCATGAAAACAAATTCGGAGATTGTAAGCATCTATAAATATGGAATAAATTTTGTGATGTGTTAAAAAATGATGTGAGTCCAAATTATATATTTAACTCTGAAAATCCAATTTGTTATATTTTGGGGATGCTTTACTAATTACTATTCTGTGATGAGTAAAAATTCGTAGCTCAACTGGTGATATAATATATTAAGGAAATCTGTTATGAGGCAATATAGTTGTGATTTACATGCATGGGAGATTGTTGTATTTTTTTTTCTGAGATAATATTTGCTTGCTTGATAGAGCCTGTAATGTATAAATCTTCTAGTTTTAATTATTCTGTATGTGTTAGATGTGTGGTCTGGCATACTTATGGCATTGAAAATATGACACATCAACAAAGACAGAATAAATGGGCTGGCTGGGATGATACATTTATCTGACCTTGGTATATTGGAACCATGTCTGGATGGAAAATGACTGTATGTACTTTTTTCCGAAATAACTAGAAGTGTTGTTGAGTGACATTATACACTCTATTATATGTTGGCCGTTTTATTTGTTCAAATTAAAATGGGTGGAAGTGATTTAGTACTTCGATTAGTGACTTTAACAAATACATTCAAATTTATCTGATTTGATATAAGTTTGAGGCATTGTAAAAATGTTTGGGTGGTATACTGCTGAGTCATGGACCAATAGGGCTAAAAAGTTAATGGACGAGGTCCGTTAAGTAGTGGAATATACCTATGAATGATTCAAGTATATTGTGCATGGAGAGGATTATACATTTATATTTGATTCTGTACACCCTACAGCTAAAATGGTGTGGTTGGAAAAAAAAAATTAAATCATTTTATGTTCGGATATATTAGATCCATGTTAACCACACGTTTCTTCTACTGTGTGCTGTAAGTGGGGATATTATTAAGTGCATAATATATATTGAGTTGAACACCTTCTAAAAATTTAGCCCAAAGACCCATTTATGAGTTATTGACTGGTGCCAAACCTAAAAATTGACCTATGACATTCAAGGGATGTGTTGTATACAAACTATTGCGGGCCATAATTATAATACCAACTGCAAATGGAAACTAAGAAAATCGTTCTTTCATTGGAAAATTGAATCATCCAAAGGATTATAACCAGATGTCAGAGTGTGTGTTCCTTTGTGGATTCCATATAATTTCTAGAGATGCACTGTCACGTCCCCCGAACCCGATTAGAGAATAAACCGGATCCGGGGAGTGAAATTTAGGGCTAATTAAAATTTTTGCCCTTTAGGCCCAAGGATCGTAAGTCCGCTGTGAGGATATTATATTTCAAACCTCAAGTAATATAAAATTGCGGAATTCATACAATTCGAGGCATATCTAAGTACCAAACAATAGATAATAATTCTCAATTAAATTTAAAGTTGCAAGCAATAATTAAAGCTAAAGTGGAAATTAATTTAATTACTATGGCCATCCCATAAACTAAAAACTAAGGCCATAAAATAACATGATGTCAATGAAAGAAAAGTTCAACGAAGAATAAAAAATGAATTAAATAAAATCTAATGTTTGTCCCAAAGTGATTCTCTCATGTGCCTGGTATTGATGACGCTACTCTACGTCATCGGCACTCCACTCCCGTGCCTCCTCTGCTGGTTGGAGATCCTCTGGGATCTCCTCACCGGCCTGCTCCTCATAGTAATACTCACCTGAGGAGTCTGCACACCAAGGAACCGAGTCAACGACATGTTGAGCAATAGATAAGCAAGATATAATTAAAACATAACATGCATCAAATATAAGAGTAATGACAAGTACAAGATCGTAGGAATACAAGGAACAATACTAGGCATGTAGCATGAATAAATATCATCAGAATCATAAACAGGAATCCTAACAATACTAACAATCACCACTACCAATGTAATGCAATGCACAAGAGGGAGACTCCGTGGATGTCCAAGCCACCTCACGGGGTACCAGTAACAATCCTACCCGGACTACTGATACCAAAGTCCGGCTCCAGGGGGATCCAAGCTCCCGGTCCTGGGAATAATAGCACGGTCCAAGCCCGCTCCCAACTATTCAACGCCATGGACGCCGTCCAAAGCCGACTGCCCACCCCGATGTCCGAGTAACCGGCCCATCAATAAACCCCAAACTGCAGCTGGCCATGATATACAATAATAATGATAATAATAATAACAAAGTGGTGTTGACACAAGGAAAACCAAGACAAGCAAATCTGGCTAGTTCAACAAACAAGACATGTTCATAGGGATTATCTCATTCAAACCAATACAAGACAAATCCAAACCCATGATAATCCCTTCAGTCTAGCCAGTCATGTTCATCAATTACATAACACGGGATCCTAAGGTACACTCTAAGTCAGGTCCAAGTTCTAATTCTACAAAGGATTATGTTTCATAATTAATTAGGTGTTTTATGCCAAGAGAGTGTACAAGGTTACAAAATCAACGGATACGATTAACAAATCAAGGAGAGATTACAATCCAATCCTAGGCAAGTGTTGTCATCCATATACCATATGTGTTTTAACGGAGTGCGTGGGGAATTCGAACAATCAATGCTTATAAAGAATTTCCTTGGTGTACAATCATGTTGAACATCGATTGATTCAATTCCATACGCATTCGATTAACCATACACAATACACGAATACCTAGACAACCCATCGAAGCACACCAAGCCACGTGCTACGATTTCAAAACCCCATTAATGGTCACGTGAGAGTGGTTTTATGGTTTCCAATGTCTAAGGCCCAACCTAGGCTAACAATCTCGTTACTAACAAGAAAGTGGTCTAATAATTAATCTCCTTAACTACTTCCCTACCTGATCCCCAATCATCACGAGACATGTATCATTGGATTCTACGCTCCAAGAGCTTTCCAACGGTATATGGCTCGTGAAATTCCGACGTATGGTTCAGAAGTTATGGTTCATAGAAGTTTAACCCCTTTATATATATATATATATATATATAAATATATATAAAGTGCGACGGACCATCCATCGGTCCGATTCATCGGATGGATAAAACAATACTCATGTGCAGTCACCAGCCATTCAACGTTCTGTTTCTTCTTTGTTTATCATGTGCAGTCACCGGCCATTCAACGTTCTGTTTCTTCTTTGTTTAAATATATTTTTTTTTTTTAAAACTCCTTATGATGTCCAGTTCAGTGGCCATTGAACGTTCCGGACGTCCAATGGCCACTGAACGTCCTGGACGTCCAGCGACATTTATTTTATTATTATTTTTTTATTTATTTATTTATTTTCTTTTCTTTCAAATAAGAACCCCATTTTTTTTTTACAGTTTTTCATCCAATTCATTCTAAAAATTCACCTGCACAAAACTGAGCCACCGTGCTCCCCCAATAATCCATTCCATCCATCATTTCCACTTACATCAATTAACATTAAAATTAACAATTAAATTAAATAAACCCAAATTAATAACAAACAGGCTTGGAATTAGGGAAACCTAACAAGAAAACACATCCAATCAATAGAAGACATACACACATGCTTAATTATAAAATGCAGATCTACTTGCCTCAACCGGAAGAAATATCAGAAATGGGTGACTTTCGAGGAGAAGCCTTTCTACCCCCAAATCACAAATCTAACCCGACAGAACGAAACCTAACATACCAGGAACAACAATGGAAAGAAAATAATTCAGATCTAACCTAAATCTAACCAAAAAGGGAGATTAAAGAAAATATGAAAGGAGAGGAAGCTTACCGGAAGTTGTACCGGAAGAAAGAGGGGAGGAAGAGATTGAGATCTACCGGATCAGATCTTCGAAAGGAGCTTTCTTGGGTGGAGTTCTGGCTTAAGGAAGAAAGAATAAACCGGGCTGCTGTCTATTCTTCGTTGCAGAGAATAGAATAAGAGATTAGGGTTAATCTCTTGTTTAAGAAGAAAGGGAGGGGGAAAAGACTAAGTTACCCTTTAAGTGGGTCCGGAAAAAGAATTAATTATTAGAAGGGTTTCTGGTCGTCGGATCGCAACGAGTCAGAAGACAAAATTGATCAACGCGACGAGACCTTTCCAACGAACCCAAAATCATAGCGATAGGAATTTTTCGGAAAAACACTCAATTTTTCCCTAATTTGCAAACTACCCCCTACTAGGGTCAAACAAACTCGGAATCGCACGAAACTTCGCAGGCACTAATCTAATGTTAAAAGAAACTCGCTGACCATCTAAACCCACTTAAATATCTAATAAAACAATAATTATAATAATATGAAAATAAATGGGTCAACGGGCCGGTTATTGGGCCCAATTGACTCAGTAAGGTCGCGAACCTTACATGCACCACAACATCTCTGAGGATGGAGGGTGTTACGGAAAGTGGGACTTTCAACGTTGATAGCGTTGAAAGTGTAAGTCCTCGCAAGGCCCACTTGACAATGAACAACCCAGGTTATTGGGAGTCTTGTAGGATTGATAATATTCAACATGGTTAAATGATTGGTGTAGTTATTTGATAAAAATCGTACAAGATCTTAATATGTCATTTGTTGTCAATCTACCCAATATGGTGATTGACCGTACATTATAGATGTGAAAAAAAAAAAAAAAAAAGGAACCAAGCATGGCAATTGGTCGATCCAAATAAGGATTGAAAGGCTATGGGTTCTTGACAAGATAATGATAATAACGGATTGGTAGATAAACACGATGGGTGGTACAAGGATTTAGAAATTAAAGGGTTTGGTTATGTGGAGATTATTTCTCTGAATGTAAATTCCTATCCATGTGAATCCCAAGGGCAATGGTTGGTTGTGAGAATCTGTAATTGCACCTGGTGGATGTAAATGCTAAGTTCCTAAACGGCGAAAAGTAGGGAAAGCGTTACATGTAATCTGTGGATTTGATAGTGTAAAGATCATGAGGATAAATGTGTACAAATTATTTTAAAATTAGAATTTCACGAGGCCATACGTGAAATTAGTTTATCCCCGGCATATGAGATATGCATTTAGGTCAAAGCACTAAAAGTAGTTATATATTTGTCATTGGACGACATATTGATTGTTGGTGGCGAATTGAAAGCAATCTCCAAGCAACAGTGTTGAAGTCTTGGATTCACAATGGAAAACATGAGTTAAAGCAGGATGTATTGGGCATATGCAGCAACCATGTAAGCCGAATCTGGTACAGACTTTGTCACATTGGTTCGAGTAGGATGATATATTAAAACAATTGGATATGGAGATGTGTAAGCCAATCGGAACTCTCATTTGTGTGTGTTTGAAATTGTCCAACAATCAGGAGCCCATTAGCGAGAAGGACATGCTCATGACCGGAGACAAGCCTTACTCGAGGATAGTGAAAGGAGCATAATGCATTACATCCTCATCGTGCATAAAATGTTGTAACTCCGAATTTATGAGACCGGAAATGGATCGTCATTGGTCTCATAATCAGATTCCTAAGTTATTCGGGTATGCCTGTTATGGCAAGTGAATAAGAGGAATCTGAGTACATCAAAGACATTTGCTAAACCATTTTTTGTGACACGGCTGTTGTCTTGAAACTGCAAGGTTGTATGTTTGCTTATTGGGATGGTGACTTGGACGAAAGGGAGTCCATGTCTGGTTATATTTTAACCCATTGACAAAGGTCAAACTAAGTGGCCACCAGGTTGGATATCTTCATAGATATTTGAAGTTGGTAAGAACCGATAAGCCGGTGCAAATGTTATGAGTCCACCATTACCTCGATGAATGGAACCACAATTCCACAATCCCTCACGATATTGAATTGCTATATTTGTGCACCTAAAATGTGGGAGAGAAACTTAAGATTTCAATCTCGAGGATCCCACTAGTGGAATTGACGTGTATTCTTTCATTAAGCCTTTTTCCTTGGCTGTAGATGTATGTATGGACTAGAGTATATGTTGATGTACGTTGGCACGTTTGATTTACATGACATTTGTGCCAAGTGGGAGATTGTTAGAAAAATTGTGTGGCTCGACTGCCATTGAGCCTATGCTAGATCGAGCCCGGCGGTGTGCCGTGGATGAACTCCCAACAAGTCTTGATCTGGTTGAGTCAGATAAGGATCAAACTTTAATTTGATGGTAGAGTTTGGATCAAGTTCAGATTCTCGGTTGGCAGAATTCTCACGCTAGTCAAGAGATGTGAGATTCTAGGAGGGGTAGAGTCTGTAGTAGTCGTGACTCTTAGGGATTACTCTATATAAGGGAAATGAGAACCCTTGCTTGATTATCCAGTAAATCTGAGGGCATTCGCAATGAGTTCGCAAGTCTACCTTACATCGGAACACACATGATTCTCAGTGAGTTCGGTTCCGACGCTCATCTGGAACCAATTAGTTCTTTCAGTGAGTTGGAAAATGAATCTGGATCTACTACCATGAGCACCACAGGAGCTCCAAACAGTATTAAGAATAATAGACCACAGGGCCTCTTTTTTTTTGCCCCATTATAGTAAGAGGCTTCTAGCAATCCACAGTCATTTCATAATTTATAGCCTTGGATTTCTTAAGAAGTTTAATTATGGAAATCCTCCCCATAATAGAAAATCATCATCATCATCATCATCATCATCATCTTCATCTTCTACTTCCTCTTTAGTAAATACTCACACATCTACCCATTCACACTTAACTCAAGCCCCTCCCAACGCTAAAGATGGGGATTTCTTTTCTTTATTGTTGTAGGGGTTTTTTATTTTTTATTTTTTATGATAACCCAGGGAATAACTGGTCCAGGGCGAAACCAGGAGCCTTTCGCCCTAGGCCCGAGGGACACTCGATTCTGGATAGTTGGAAACTAATCGTAGGAGTGCATGCAAACCCTCCTATCTATATATGTACCGGATAAAACTATGAGAAATAGTTTCATTAGGTATTTCCTACCTTTGCTGTTAAGCAATGAGGATTTCAAAAGGGTGTCAATTAATGAAGATTGGATGTGTTATTGGAATCTAATATTGGAAATCATCTCTACTGGGGTAAAATATTCTCCTGCCCATGGTTCTCATCCAAAAACTGACCAACCACCCTTCTTGCTCCAATGACTGACGCTTGAAAGTGAATTCAATTCTCCAAAATGAGTCCTCAGTTAACACTTATTTTAATTATTGCTCTCAGATGATGTTACAGTTTGAAAAATTATAAGTAAAATTTGCGATATCATATATTTAAACGTAATCTTTTGCAATATTGCAAGGATTTTTTTTAAAAAAATTGCTATATCATGCAAATCAAGGGCATTCTAGCTTTCTTTCCAATGTTCTGCTAGTACAGCAGTGGGAAAAAAAAATAATTTAAAAAGAGGTGGGGGAATTCATTGGGAAAAAAAATTTAATTTAAAAGGAGGTGGGGGAATTCATTGTCTAGAGGTGACTGCAAGGTCAAAAGCCCTAAAATAAAAAGCCTGCATTTGAGAGTAGAAGGCCAAAAGGGAGTCTTTGGGTATGGGAGAGTATGAAAGGATAGTGGTGGTAAGGAGCAAGACCGCCTTCAAGTAAAGGTTTGGCCACCCCCACCTCTTGGGTTCGAAACTGCCCTAGATTTGCCCCGTGACCAAACCTAAAACCTTCCTACCCGCATGCGAGAGGTAACCGATGCAATTGATAATGGTGGTTTTAAGTCCGGTTGGAGTGAAATTTGGGAAAGATCTTGTAAAAAGAATGCATTTATTTTGAGCAATTCAGATTTTTTTTTTTTTAAGTAACAAAGCTCATGGATTTGGTGAAGGATAATGAGATTCACAATTTTATTGAATGGGCACAGATGTTGCCGTGATTTGCGAGACAGTGGGAATGTGTAGATCTGGATGTGGATAAAGAGTTGCAAATCACTATTGTGATCAAATAATCCTAGCCCTAGATTTTAAGCCTTAAAGTTAAATGGATTTATAAGGCTGTGTTTTTATGAATAAAATTCAAAGGTTGAATATGAGATATGAGTGTCGATAGACCGGTGCTAATCCAAATAGGAGGTAAGTGTGTGCTAAGGGACTGGATCGATCAAAGGTGGGCCCCTGCATTGAAACACAATGGTGCACAAAAAGGGGATTTTTAAGAATTTATCTAAAAATACCTATGCCTACACAATTCACCACGGGCATTTTACAATACATGGAGGGGTTGTTTGGATGAGAATAAGTGAAGGAAACAACAGAATAATGAGTGAAGAATGCATCCAGTTCAATATCCAATTCAATACCAAGCAGGTTCATAACCTTGAGCACCATCATTCATGGTTGGATGGTGGTAAAAAGCATATACATCAAACGGTTGACACCCACAATCTCGTTTCTTCTAAGACAGATGTGATTCCATTCACACAAACTGGAAAGCATTCTTACCGAATACTCCAGTCCTCAGTTGATTAAATGTTACCTTCCACCAAAACAATGAAATGCTAAGCGTTTTGGTGGTGATGTGATTGGAAGGGACATTAAGAAAAGAGATTGAAATCTGCTCACAATACAAACTACTTATAACAAATTCAATATATCTAATAGCGAACTTACATCATTTGCCCCGCCATTTTAAATGGGGTACCTTTACATGGTAAGAAATGCCTTATATTCTAAGAAATCATAGGTCAATTGAATGGCCACTATGATACAAGCGTCTCAGAACTGGTTCTCCCCTATTTGTACATGAAATGGGAAAAAAAAATGTGTTGAGAGAGAGAGAGAGAGAGAGATTGAATTCATTTCTTATGGAAAGTCACTAGACAGACGAAAGCAATAGCACGAAAAACTGCACCGTAGGCTATCAAGATGAATATACAAAGGCCCCAATCATTTATATCATAACTGCTTCTCAAAAGTGCACCACATCGAGTTATAAGCCACGCACCAGAATACCTGCATGTCAAAAAAACAAAAGAGGAATAAAATAATTACTTTATGGATTATACACTATAATTCTTCAAAGTACCGAATATGTTTTGTAAAACGTGATGATTTTTTAAGCTCCCCTTCCCTCTTTTGAATGGATTGTAATGAGTGAAACCACCAGGCACCAATAGTGGAGTAAAAATCAATGTGATATAAGTTTGTCTGGGGCCTATGGTCAAGTTGGAGATGGCATGTGGGGAGATTGGATTTGGTCCCCTGGGATTACTGTTAAGGAACATAAAATCCCTCAACAACCCGTTATTTTCTCTTAACAAATGTCGCAATGTTCAAGGCACCATTTCTGTGGAATATCCATGATTCAACCATTTGACAAAACCCTGTAAAACACCACTTTCTTCCTCAAGAGAATACTGTAGAAAAATACTGAGAAGCACTCATAGAAACATCTTGAGTCTTGACTACTGGAATACTGAGGAAAATTCTGAAAATACTTGCAACGACTTGTCAGTATTGATCAGTGATAATCAATTGGTTTCGCAAAAATGGGATATTTTGGTGATCACCAGCATAACAGCACCTACCCCTTTCTGCTACGCATTTTTTCTTTCAAATATTAGAAGAGATTCTCTGAAATGAGCTTGCCATTATGTCCACAATTGGGTTGCTGATTGTATGGTGGTGGTTTTACTCATTATTATGATATTATTTGAAAAATTAACAATTCAATTGATCATGTATGGTTTTCCCATTGACAAAATCTTTAGCCAAGAAATCCTAGCCATATAACAGTTCTTTAACATAGTAACATAATTAGTAGTTGATCCAGAGGATCAACATGCAACTATCAATTGAATCATAACATTCAAGTATAGGAGGTTTTAGTCAAATAGTTTGTCAGTATGATCGGTGTGCACTACTGAGTGATTTTGGTGAGATGTTTCACAAGCGAGATGAATCTGGCTTTATATGATCGTCCATCATTTAATTATCAAGCGTATCTCTATTTGACATTTATTATACAATATTTACTTTTTGTTCTGGCATGTCTTTGAAGCAAACTACCAACTAAGGATTCTCATAAATTATTCCTACAAAGTCCGCAAGGAAATCCTAATCTGCCTCCTTTCCCGATTTTAAAGGAGAATAGGCTGTGAAGCTTCGCTGTTTTGGCAAAAAAAAATAAAAATAAAAAAATTTTCCATGACTGCATGAAGTGCCATGAACATCTGAGCGAGAGACTGTAAACAGACACGGGAAAATATTTTCTATAGCTAAGGGTTAGGCAAATCAGACCTTTGAGCATTTGTGACTATAAATGCTTCCAAAGTCCACTTTGGGTAGCATAATGAAGCCAGATGCTTCATAAGTTCACCTCCATTCTTCTGAGTTGCTATAAGAGTCAAAACAACAGGAAGGAGCACAGACCACTGCATGAAACAAATTACATTTAAGTTAAAGGAAACAAAAGAAAACAGTTTGATATGATAATGAATTCAAATGGGACTTCATATACATACCAATTGGGCTGCACCTGGTTCAAGGAAGATTGCAAATGCATAAGCGATACCCGTCACACAATATACAAGACACAGCAAAATAACATAATTATCTGTGAAGGACGATCTTGGATTGTTGAAGAAATAAAACATGGAAAGATAAACAACAGGCTTGATGACTGTATTAAAATGGTCAATTGTGTCTTTTGCGAGAAAGTAGGCCAACGAACTCATGCCAGAAGCACTTTCTCTCCAGTAATGTAACTTGTCAAGAGAAAAAGATCTCAAAGCTGCGATCTTGCATAACAGAGCTGCAATTCACCAAGAAGAATTGAACTAAATCATAAACTGAATTTGGATCGGAAAGCACAGTCCAAATCTTAACAATTTGAAGGAGAAAAACACAAAGAAACCACAATAAGAATAGAACTGAAAGGTGTGAAATGGATCAAGATGAACTTTACTTTTATGCATCGTAGTTCAGCGGGAAATATGGCCATAGGTTGTTTTCAATTTATTATGTATAAATCTTTAAGCTGACCCCAGATTGATGGGATAAGGATAATAAGACGACGACGATGATGATGACGACGACAATGATAATGACACTTAAACCCGTCATTCTGTTTTTTAAAATGTTAACTAGCTCATAATAATGAAGAGAATAATGTACAAAGAAGGATCAGCCCAAGGCTAAAAAACCAAAATCAAATCAACACTACATTCCCCTTGCTTAGGAGGATCCATACTATTTGTCCAATGGGAGAATGAATGGATTGGCCATGGATCAAAACGGTCATAAATCAACCGGAGAACACTCAAAAGAAGGCAATGAGTGACTCCGATCTTAACTGTTCATTTATTTTTATCAAAAGGTCCTACAAATGAATTACTAGGATTGTCCAACCGAACTGTGTTTTTTTTTTTTTTTTTTTCGATGATGTTAACTTTCATTAAAACCAAATCAGTACAAAAGATTTATACTAACCAGGAGACAAGAAAAACAAGCAATTTACAAAGATTTAGACCATCAAGCAATGCAACAAACCAAAGACAAAACAGAACCAGCGAAAAACTTATGACTAACACCCTGAGCCCGAGAGAGCTATATCCTTCCAATTATACATGATCTGGCCAATGGGAAAATCTTTAAAAATTAGATTTATCTTCACCCATTGTGCAACCAAATATTTGATCTTGTCACATAAGATTTCCTCGTTAGATTTTGTTCCTTCAAAGCACCTCGCTTTTCTCTCCTTCCAAATGTGCCATATGACTGATAGAAACGAAAGTTTCCATAGCTCCTTTCCTTTTGGATTCCCAATAGGGGATTTCCACGCCTCAAACAGCTGATGAAGACAGTCAGGCATTACCCATGTACATCCAAACCAGCTTATGACAGAATTCCATATTTTCCCAGCAAACCTGCACCTTAAGAGAAGATGATCAACACTTTCCTCATCCTTCAAGCACATTGGACAAGCATTCACAACAATCTTCCCTCTCTTTCTAAGATGTCTATAGTTAAAATTTGTTTTCTTAGAGCTATCCATGCAGAAGCTACTACCCTGGGCGAGCCTTGAGTCTCCATATGCTTGCCAATTTACTTTATGCTTGCCAATTTACTTCTGCACCCCTCCCTTGCCGCTAGAGCTGAGTAGAAAGAAGCGACAGAAAAGGATCCACATTTTGATGCTGTCCAAATTCTAGTATCTTCCCCATCTTCACAAATTTGAATATTCCTTCAAAGATTTAGGAGCAACATAAACTGGTTCTCCTCCTGTTCCTTCAAATTCCTTCCAAATGTCAGGCTCCAAGTCATCTGCCCACTTCTGCCAGACCGATCAATGTAACTTCCCACCTTAGCTTGCTTCTCCCTTGCGCAATTATACAGCTCTGGAAATTTAGAAGCTAATGGATCCTCTCCTACCCATGTATCCTGCCAAAACAGAACTTTTGTTCCTAAGCCTACTTGGTATCTGATGTTCTGCATATACTTTTCTTTGGTAGAGATTATGCCTGCCGAATGCTTGTAATTTGTGTCATTAACCTACCAACCACCCCTTTGATTTCCATATTTTTCCATCACCACGCATCGCCACAGGCCTTCTGCCTCATCTCCTAGCCTCCAAAGCCATTTTCCAACCAAAACTTGATTCATTTGCCTTAGAGATTTGATACCCAATCCTCCTTCTAATTTTGAAGTACACACTGACACCCAGTCTACTAGATGGAACTTCCTTTCAGCACTTTTTCCATGCCAAAGAAACTCCCATTGCAATTTCTTTATCCTGTTTATTACAGCGATTGGGCATTTAAGAATTGACATGAAGTAGATTGGAAGATTCCCCATTACTGCTTTGATGAGTGTTATTCTTCCTCCCAAAGACTGATAGTTAGCTTTCCAAGTAGACAATTTCCTTTCCACTCTTTACACCACTAGGTCCCAAACCACTTTATTAGCTTGCCCTCTGCATGAAGGCCTAAATAAGTCACCGGGAAAGATCCCACTTTGCATCCAAGAATTTCGGCATGTCGCCCCATGGTAGACTCCTCTACTTTTATTCCAATGTACTCACTTTTAAAAAAGTTAATCTTTAGGCCTGACACCGCTTCAAAGCACAATAGGATTGCTTTGACATTTTTTATTTGATCTTCATTAGGTACACAGTCCAACTTATCTGTTTTTGTGTGTATCATATCTAAGGCAGGGTGCATATCTTGTGAATGCTTGATTTGCATGGACTGAAAGTTTTAAAAGTTGTTTCCTTCTTCACTTTCTAGCTACATGAAACCAAAATCCCATTTTATTATTAATTGTGTCCTTCGTGATAGCCACTCAATCATGATAATTATGTGATTTAATGCTAATTCCAACCAACCCTAAATATTATGTCAGCCGTATTGGTCAGTATCTCTGCATTAGTTAGATATATTGGCTATATCAGCAAAAGAGAGGAGGGGATATGATATGCACAGTGATATTGCATCAGTTTGCCCAAAAGCTGATCTGTATCGCATATCGGCCCTGAAAAATTAGTCACTGCATAACTAGCAGTAGTTCATGCACAGCAGTCTAGAGAAGAAATGGTAAAACACACTTTTGAGTGGCAAAAGAAGAGAACAATAGCTTAAAGTTACAACAAAAGCTATGCGTCATGCTCCATGCAACATAAAAGTTAACTAGTTGAAATTGACTAAATTTGCAGAAAAACTGGGGAAACAGTATAATTTATAAAGCTTCCTACAGATATCAGCATTCAGCAAACAGTAACAACTCGGCCATTGCAAAAAGTAGAACTGAACTCCAAAAATCAATGAGTTCAAGGATAATCTTAGTACTTCCTCAAAAAGAAAGAGTTCTCTTTAAAATTCTGAAGCATAAGAGGCAAAACAATGGCTCTGAGCAGAAGCTAATTTCTAGATCACGATATAAAGATATGAATTTGGAGTGTTTATACTTACAGACTGCAATGATAGTATATGTGTAACCAAGCACCCCAAAGCTTTCATCACTCACTTTGGCAATTATTCCCAAGCATGCTCCAGCAAGTAACAAGATAAGAAAATCAACTGCTTGCATTCTAGATTCCCGCAGACGCTGCTTCCCAACCCTGTAAAAAAAAAAAAAACAAAAAAGAAAAAAAATAGGATATCATAGTTTGAAGAAAAGGTTCAAGTCCTTCAGGACTGGTTTGTGCAATGAGAGGATTCTATGCTCCAAAGATTTCTGTTTCCTCAGGAGAGAGGAATCCTGCATTCCTGCCCCTCCTATAGGTAATTGAAATACTCTCTTGCAAGGAAAATCAGTACATTCTTTTTCCTTTCCTACAAGGAAAATGTGTAGCACCAAACAACAAAACAGCGAGGTGTATGGAAAACCATAACTTTCCTCCCTAATGCGGATTCCTCTCGTCACACAAATGCACCCTCAGACAGATAAGATATCTTCATTTTATGAACGTCCACAAATTCCACCATCTGTCCATCTCCACCATCACTACCACACACATGTACTGACACAAAATTACACCCTTCGGACTGTTGGGAAGTCCCACATCCCACATTGCCTAAGTTCCTGAGTTGGAATGGCTTCATATACGTGTTTGGGCCTTCAACCTATCAACTTGGGTTGGTACATGGGTTATTACATGGTATTAGAGTGGGTTTCAATCCCGTCATTCTTATGTAGCCCACATGGCTCCTGCTGTTCTGGTGTAGTCCATGTGGCAGGCCCGTCTATGAAATTTGTTGGACCTGAATGTGAGGGGGAGTGTTGAAAAGTCTCACATCCCACATCGCCTAAGTCTGAGTTGTACATGGCTTCATATACCTGTTTGAGCCTTGCACCTATCAGCTTAAACTTTTGGGTTGGTACATGGCTTCTTACACGGACATGTAATAATAGTCAAATACTTCTCAATGTCATTAATCCAACAATATGGAAAGAGGATCATTTTTCTCTTAAAGTTCATAAAATCAACTATAATATAGGTCTTGAAGAGTGAACACTAAAAAATATCATTCCATTCACTACGTTCGTAAGGAGAAGAGATGTTGAGGTTTAAGGAAACAAATTAGAATGTTGAGAAACCCCCTTTCAGCTAGTGTTAACAAATGACACTTGTTTATAAATGAGGATGCAACCCAGCATCAGAAATTACCTCCCAAGAAAGTATCTGTATTGCTGAAAAACACCAGGTGTTCTGCGGTTTGACAAGTCCTTGGCCCATAAAAAATTATGTCGCATATTATCCCGCTTAAACTGAATATGAGACTTAACATCCTGCCATAATTCTCTAGCAAAAGATTGTGCCTCTGGCATGGAAGCAGCATGATTTGTTTCATTATTTGGACTAGCATCTGCTGCAAATATATCTATGCCAGCAGCATGTTGCATATCTGCAGGTAATTCATACCCATTGTGCAGCATCCATCTGATGGGAAGTTGTTTATAGTTCACACTCACGCTCGTGCTCGGCTTTACTATGCCTTCCAAAATGTCAATAAAGTGATCTGGAGGATTAACGCGATCAGGGACAATAATACCAAGGCCTGCAAAGTATTCTTCAACTTTTTTAACCGGTCCATGATATACAGTAAGACCACCTTTTGCTAGAAGTAACAAATCATCAAACATCATGAATAAAGCGTAGCTGCAACAAAAAATTACCAGTTCCCATCAGAACAACAAAAAACAATGACAAAATCAATGAGATACCAATTTGAATAGATAAATGTGAGATGCATAATGACCACAATTCTGGATGTTAATTTCAATTCGGTTCAGCCGAAATGGCTGAGTAATTTCATTCTAGACAAAAAAAAAAAAAAATGTCTGGATTTCAGTACACTGGCCGAAAATTTTAAGCTATTTTTTTCAAAAAAAAAACAAAATAAAATAAACAGCAAGGGTCTTTTTTGTAATTTTTTAGAAAGATATATGCAAAGCCCCCAACCGTATGAGAACAGGAAAATAATTGCATGTCGTATGATGAGTTGAGATTTGACATATCTAATTTCACATGGTCCCGTACAAATAGCATTTGGCATGTAGAAATAGCATATATATTTAGATGAATGGAAAAAAAAAAAAAAACATATTGCATTATTGATTTAATAGAATAAACTGGATTTGTATAAATGTATAATTTATATTTTGTTTTAAATTTTAATATTATTTTACATTCCCCAACATTTATAAATATATATATTTTTTCTTTTGAAACATATCACCCAAATTCTGAATCACCCAAAAAATTTCAAGTTGGAGCAGGGTCTGACAATAGGGGGAGGCAGTGCAATGCAGAATTTTGATGGCAGTGCATCACAAAACCCATAAGAATTACACAGTTAATTTTTTATTTTTTTTTTAAACCCATAAGCCGGTGAGTTTAAGCTGAACTTTGACAGCAATGCATTGCGGAAGCCAAGTATAGGGCAGGTGGGCTGATCAGGAAGAGAGAAATGTGGTCTCCAGATGTCACATTGTGGACAAAATCCCTAACAATGAGATGGAATCCAACCTTTCTAACAACACCTAGAAACTAGTGGATCTACCTCATGGAAGCACGCTTTTAGGTTGCAAGTGAATCTTAAAAAGGAAACTGAGAATTGATGGTCCTATTGAAAATTTTAAGGCAACAATGGAAGGAGTTGACTTCTTTGACACATTCCTATGATTAGGATTATTACCATTAGAGCACTAATTGTCATGGCTTTTCTTCATAACTTGATAAAATGCCAAATGGATGCTAAAACCACTTTCTCAAATAAAGACCTGAAAGAAAAAAAAAAAAAAAATACATGCGGAACCTGAGGTTTAAAATCTAGAGTCCCACAGGGAAAGCGTAGTTCCAGACATCTTCGCTTAACCCATTAGTGTTTGGCTCCACAGAGATTCATTAGTGACAAGGGGAAAATAAGGTTTTTAAAGCATACCTAGGTTGGTGAACCACCGTGCAGATGTTTACCCCTTCAAGAGCCTCACGGCGAAGAGCTCGAAGAAGCAACTGAGAAGAAGAGCTATCCAAACCAGATGTAGGTTCATCTAGAATCAACAGAGAAGGTTCCATTACCATTTCCAGCCCAACATTTACTCTCTTTCTTTGCCCTCCAGAGATTCCTCGCTTCTCTACTGTTCCAACCAATGAATCACGTACTGCCTGTAGTCCCAAAGACTCAATAACTCTTTCAACAACTAGAACTTTGTCCGCTTTAGGCATGTTAGCAGAAAGTCTTTCAGTGAAAGAACCGAAGCAATAGCAGCAAGGAGAAAAAAATCTTAGTAAATAAAGTGAAGGTCTAATGAGTATGATAACAATCTTGTGAAATCGAAAAAGGAGATTTGAAGACTATTGAGACACTTTAACCACAATTTCATTGGAGAACTACATCAGTATTTTTCTAATCAGAGATGATCTGAATGGTAAATGTAGAGATACTCTGAACAATGAAATTGATCCTATTTATATCTAACTTGTTAGTTTTAGAATTTTAATTGAATAAATAAAACGATTAAACAAAAGGAAACTACCTGTAAAAGATGCAAGTAGGTATTAGTTACTAATATATATGACATGCTTAGCATAAATAATTGTTATAGGTTTTAAGTTCCAGTGCTCTAATAGTATA
Source organism: Camphora micrantha (assembly GCA_003546025.1). Classification (NCBI taxonomy): domain Eukaryota; kingdom Viridiplantae; phylum Streptophyta; class Magnoliopsida; order Laurales; family Lauraceae; genus Camphora; species Camphora micrantha. The sequence continues at coordinate 8,085,596 of QPKB01000001.1, read as the reverse complement.
TACTGATCTGGCACAAAAGACCAGATTGAAACTGGTATTACAAAATTGTAGATAAAATATAATGAAAAATAGATTCCTAGATTTCAAAAAACAGAACCAATATTCAATACCATGGTGATCAATTGGAGGTAGATCAAGATAACTTTAATGGGTTGGGCCCAGCTGCTGAACCAAATATTGATTTTGTAAATGACTGAAGAAAAATACACAGTTTTCCAACTATATCCCCATGTAATTAATTGATACAATCTAGTCAGACTAGAACAAGTTCGAGATTGAGTCGAAACATTTCAATATTGAATGAAATACAAGTAAGGAGAATTACTAGACAACAAATTATTGTTCATTCATGTTATTGAATAACTGAAATGACGTCAAATAAATAGTACTTAAAAAAACCGACAGTGACTTTGTGCATCAGATAATGAGCAACTTGAGGATCCTACAACACAAGGGAGAAGATGCTAAGGTAATTGAAATGGAGAGAATGCTTAAATGATTGCAACAAAAACTAATGTATTAATAATATGCTAGTCGTTAATGAAGACTTTTGGCTGGAAGTTCGAATATTGATATAGAAGCAACACAGATAACTAGCAGCAAGGTAACTATTTTATTATTATTATTTATTTATTTTTTATTGGTAGTAGAAACTTTATTAATTATGCAGAAACAGGGGAGAAAATACAAGAAAAAGACCAGAAAGGTAACTAGCAGCAAGGTAACTACTTAAACATAAGCAGTATAGACAATGCATATGTATTGCAGTTTCGTACAACAAACACCATACCTGCATCTTGCACTAAACCATAGGTTCTCCTCAACAGTCAGATTTCCGTGCACAATATCGTCTTGTGGCACAAAACCAATTATCTTCTTGTATGAGTGGATAGATTCTACTTTCTCATTTATTAGAATTAAGCCACTAATTGTGCATCCAATTGCTTTTCCAGACAGTGCATTAAGAAAGGTTGTTTTTCCAGCTCCAGATGGACCCATGACAGCAGTAATACGACCAGGCATAAGTTTCCCTGTCACACACCTCAATAGATGTCTCTTTTTACCTTTCAAAGTCAAGGTTAGATCTCTGAATGCAATCTGCATCATAGGCCTAGTCTTGACCACACTACCAGTGGCCATTGAAATTACTCCTGAGAAGGTCAAGTTCTTGTTCTGCTGCTGCTGAGCTTTTTCTTTCTCAAGTTGACCATATGCATATTTGAAAATTTGGCTATGAGTATGAATTTTTTTGCGTTTCGGAGCATTCTTTTTTATATTTTTATCGCCGATCTCTAGATTGAATCCTTCATCACTATAAGAGTCCTCCTCAATTTCACGCATCACCTTTATAGGTTTACTTGGTTCCTTCTTTGACGTCGTCGATGATGATGTCTGCTCGTAGTCACTTGAAGGACTACGAGGCATTGATGGTAATAATGCATCCTCAGGTTCGGTCTTACGTTGACCCAGAACTTTCAATGGCTCTGCTGGCCTTCCAGGTTGTTTGCGAGAGAATGCACCTGATAATTGTGTTTGCAGTCCGATTGCATGCTTCTTAGCAATATCTTTTGCTGCTTTCCACCTTTCCCGTGCGTGAGCAGTTTCTCTTGCAATTCTTGCAGCGGCTTCCCTGGATTTGGCTAGTCGTCTCTCACGGATAGTGAGAACTTGGTCAGAGCAGTTATAGATAATGAGCAGTAAAGTAATTAGAGCAGCCTGCACCAAAAAAATTAAGGCAGTGAGTAAATATTATATGCAATACTTCAACCCAAAACTCTTAATAAATATAAATTTTGTGTGCATAAATTGCACCCCAGACAAAGAAAAGATCAGAGTGTGATGAGAAGGGTAATTTTGCCCTTTTTCTTTGATAAATCACATTACCTAGTTTTGAAGATAGAAATATCGTATGGACCCATAATTTTTTGTACTGATCTGTTTATGGAAGCAAACGACTGTAATATGAAGAATCATAGGCTGTCAACATTAAGTTAAATGTACACTAAAAAATTTAAAAACCAAATATTCTGTATGCATAAATAGATAGAAATTTACCAGTCTACTTTCTAAAATTGGAAAAAAAATCCTTCTTGTTAAGAAACATTTTGTCCTTTGCATATGGAAGTCCCACAATATAACGATACTGCACCACATCTTTTTGCTTTTTTGGTTAATAAGAAATGACTGTTCTTGTAGTCATCAAATCTTTTAAAAGTTACTTGAGGAGACCATTTGTCCTGGACCTCAATGATAAACTGTCAATCCAGGTCTCCAGGCCCAATCTCGCAGGCCCATTTAGGTCCAGTCAATCTTTTTGCATGACTAGCAAAGCCTGCCCGCACTAAGCCCGGGCCCAGAAATAAAAACACGTCAAATTTGTGGCTATTTTATGAGATATTAATTAATGAGAAAAGAAATATAAAACAAACAAATATAACATTTATTACGGTTCGAAGCATGGCCCAGCCCGACATTTATACAAAGTAAATATTACTTTTTATTTAAATGAGTATGAAACTTCAAGTCTTATGTAAATTTACATTTGCAAAATTGCATGTGGCCCCGTCTTTAGGAATTAGAATATGAGGCCCACTTTAAAAAGTTTATTGTATGTGGAGCCCATATGTATAAATCACTATCAAGGATCCACTTTTAAAAATCACAAACATTAAGGATAATCCAACCATAATAGATATATTAAAATTCTAAATCCACCTAAAGAAGACTCATTTTAACTTGGTTGGATAGGGTTATTGAGCAAGGTGGATTTTTTCATCTGGACTCTTTAAACACCTATCCATAATAGATATATATTAAAATTTGAATTCACATAAAGAAGCTTAACAAAAGTGGACTTTGAATTGATTGGTAGAGCTTATCTCTTGAAATTGATTTGAGATTAGAGTCCAATTTTGCAATCAATTAGCAAATTGGACTCCAATTTCGAAATCGAATCCTACGTCTTTAATATATATTAATTAGATACTGTAATTAGGGCAATCAGCCCCTATGATTAGACTGTAATTAGGGCATTCAGCCCCTATATAAAGAAGACCCAGTCGACCCTTAAGGGAAACAACATTCATCTCTCTCTCTCTCTCTCTCTCTCTCTCTCTCTCTCTCTCTCTCTCTCTCTCTCATGTTTTGTATTTCATATCTCTCCAAATGACATGGTATCAAAGCAAAGAGTTGCAATCTTCTATGTGATCATAGAGGAATCAACTCTCTCTCTCTCTCTCTCTCTCTCTCTCTCTCTCTCTCTCTCTCTCTCTCTCTCTCTCTCTCTCATGTTTTGTATTTCATATCTCTCCAAATGACATGGTATCAAAGCAAAGAGTTGCAATCTTCTATGTGATCATAGAGGAATCAACCTCTCCGTAGTAAAGAACAGATCAAGGATCTTTTTCAGGCATCTCAAAGTTTCATCAGCCAAAGCATCTACTGTTGATCATAGACGATCAAAAGTGGCCCACCAATGATCATCCAGACATCGCTGGCAACCACAACAGACCTGGTCGTCCACTGCTGCAAAGATTTTTGGTGATTTTTTTGCAATTTTTAACCACTCAGAGGTAGCTTTTTTGCTCCATCTCGTGATTTTCCAAATTTTGGCAGTATACTTCATCACATCCGTCCAAAAGCTTGGATCTGTGGAATCTGCACACAAGATTCCATCACAAGGAAGCCATCTCAGACTGGAATTCAGATATAACTTTTGATCTGCATTCCAATCCATCTGTGGGCCCCACATTGTGCTCTAGACTCAACCTGGGGGTCGCCTGAAGGGATTTTTTTCTCCCTGTGTTCATCTGTTCTTCTCAGACTGCAAATTATAACTGCTGCTTGCTGTTGCTGATCAACATATACTTGTTACTTTACATCTTCTTGCTGTCTGTCGCATCTACACTCAACAGTTTCTGCCTACTGTTGATAATCTCTGATTGGTAACTGTTGTTCCTACTTGTTAATTGCTACTGGTAATACACTCATCTGATCTCATGGATAAAACTGAGAAATCAGACACTTCTCTTGTTGGATTTAATGGGAAAAACTATGCATCTTGGGCATTTCAATTCCAGTTATAACTTGAAGGAAAAGAACTTTGGGACCATATTGATGGGTCTGAAACAATCCCTACTGATGATGCCAAAAAGATTCTCTCTTGGAAAACTAAAGATGCAAAAATCAAATCTGGGATTCTTTCCTCTGTAGAACCAAATTTTATTTTGTATCTCAGACCATGCAAAACCTCAAAGGAAATGTGGGAATATCTGAAAAAGTTATATTACCAAAATCATGATGCTCGCCAATTTGAACTGGAATTTGAAATTGCAAATTACACCCAAGGGACGCTTTCCATACAGGATTATTACTCAGGCTTTCTAACAATTTGGTCAGAATATGATGAAATCAAGTTTGCTACTGTGTCTGAAGCATTGCTACCCAAATTACTTTCTTTACAATAGAACAACCATCGGGACTAATTGCTCATGAAACTCCGACATGAATTTGAGACAGTTAGATCAAAACTTGATGAGCCGAGCTTCTCTCCCCAACTTAGATGACTATCTTTAGGAACTTCTACAGGAAGAACAACGCCTTATTACCAAAATTACTCTTGAACAACAGAGCTCCACTGAAGCTCCGCTTTCCTATGTTGCTAAAACCAGACCACCTCCTCGGGATATTAGTAAGATATAGTGCTATAATTGTCAAAAATATGGTCATTATGCAAATCAATGCAAGCTGAAAGTCTGTAAATATTATAAGGCCATTGGTAACTTCCTTGAAGAATGTCGGAAGAAGGTTCGCACTTCTGCTTCTCACACCTATGTGCAGTCAGCTCCAAGCGCTTACATAGTTGCCACTCCACAATATGCATCTTCTGAATTTAGTGGTTCTCTGCCTTTTGATTCTCCATCACAGCTTGGTTCCTCCTCCTCTCACTCCAGATATGGTAAATCAAATGATTATCAATGCCTTGTCATCTATGAACATTTCAGGTACTAGTTCATCCCTTTCTAATACATGGTATTTAGATTCAGGGACTAGTAATCATATGACCTCCTCACCCACAAAATCACATCATGTTGTTCCCTACACTGGCACTCTTACTGTTCAAGCTGCCAATGGGGACCACCTTCCCATCGTCTCTGTTGGTGATGCCCCTGGCTCTTTACCATTAACCAATATTTTTGTGTCCCTAGTCGAGAATAATTACAATGTCTCATTTTCTTCTTCTGGTTGTGTTGTGCAGGACCAGGAGTCGGGGGAAGTGATAGCAAAGGGGCCTAAACGTGGCAAAGTTTTTACTCTACCTGTGTCTCCATTTATTAAGAATAAACCTTTGCATCAATTGTTTTGTTTCTTACTTCAGAATAATTCTCAGTTGTGGTATAATAGCCTTGGTCATCCGAATGCTGCTACATTGTCTACTTTGTTTCAAACTCGATTATTAGATAAACCTATTGATTATGTTTCATTTGAGTGTGATGCTTGTAAATTAGGAAAAAGTAAAACTTTACCTTTTCCTCACTCTGCAACATGGAGCAATGAATGTTTTGACTTAATCCACAATGATGTTTGGGGTATTGCTCCTAACATTTCTCATGGTCATTTTAAATACTTTATTACATTTACTGATGATTAAAGCAGGTTTACTTGGGTTTATTAGTTACATTCAAAATCTGATGTTCTTAATGCATTTAAATTTTTTGTTAGCTATGTTGAAACCCAATTTTCCAAATGCATTAAAACTTTGAGATTAGATTTAGGGGGGGGGGAGTATGTCCACTGATTTTCAATCTTTCCTAAAAGCTAAAGGAATTATATCTCAACGTACCCGTCCATATACTCCACAACAAAATGGAGTCGCAAAACGTAAAAACAAGCACGTCCTTGATGTCACTGGAACACTTTCAATTGAATCATCCGTTCCTCCTCGTTTTTGGACTGAAGCTCTCACCACTGTAGTGCATCTCATAAACCGTCTTCCATCACCTACCATTGATCAATTAACACCACATTTTAAACTTTTTGGTCACCATCCATCGTTTATTCATCTACATTCCTTCGGGTGTGTTTGCTTCGATCATCTTCGTGCACAGAATTAACGGCCCAATCTAGCAGGTGATTTTTTAAGATATGCCACTAACCAAAAGGGTTTTGTTTGCTATGATCCCAATGCACGTCGCATTAGGATCTCTTGTAATGTTATTTTCTTTGAAAATCAATATTTCTTCCAAACCCACTTGGATTGTCCTCCTCCATCTTCCTTAGCTATGTTGCCTGGTTTTCCAGATGAAACAATTGTTACTAGGTTTAATCCTAATTTTGTATATCATTGATGGGAAAGAACTGTCACTGCAGATGACCACCCTCCTGATCCTCCTCCGGCGAATGGTCCCACATCTACTGGTATCTTGCGTCGCTCCTCCAGAATTTATCGATCTCTTGAGAGGTATGGGTTTACCCATGCTTCCTTGATCACAACACTATCTTCTATTTCTATCCGAAGTTCTTATTTGCAGGCTGTGCAACATTATTGTTGGAATTAGGCCATGAAAGAAGAATTAGATGTCGGTTACTTCTCACCATTGCTGTTTCTCAATCTTGGTCATTATACCAAATGGATGTCAAGAATGCCTTTCTCCCTGGCGATTTGAAAGAGGAGGTCTATATGCGGATACCACAAGGAGTCACCCCTCCGAGTAAGAAGCTTGTATGTCACTTACGACGACTCTTTACGGTCTCAAGTAAGCTCCTCGAGCGTGGTTCGAAACATTCAGAGGTCGTTTCGGCATGATTGGCTTTACTCAAAGTCCTTACAATCCATCTCTTTTCCTGAGCCACGCATCTACTAGTGTCACTGTTCTCCTCGTGTATGTTGATGATATTATTATCATTGGCACTGATGATGGTATGATAAAATCCCTCCAAGCCACTCTCCGAGATTCATTCCATATGAAGGATTTGGGTCCTCTGCATTATTTTTTGGGCTTAGAGGTACATCAATCTCCCACATGCCTATTTATTAATCAACACAAATATGCGATAGATCTTATCGAGCTTGCTAATCTCCATGACTCTTCCCCAGTTGATACGCCACTGGAAGTCAATCTTAAGTTGAGTAAAGATGATGGAGATCTTCTTCCTGATCCACATACATACTGAAGACTCGTAGGCAGTCTTGTCTATCTCACCATCACTAGACCTGACATATCTTTTGCTGTCAATTTTGTCAGCCAATTCATGACATCTCCTCGACACTTTCATCTAATGGCCATGAAGCGAATTATCCAGTATTTGTTGGGCACTGTCGCTCGTTGTTTATATTATCCCAAGGATAATCGTCTACATCTGACAACTTATGCAGATGCTGACTAGGCATGCTGTCCGGATACAAGATGGTCCACCACTGGTTGGTGCATGTACCTCGACAATTCTCTCATTTCTTAGAAATGCAAGAAACAAGAACGGGTTTCCAAATCATCCGCAGAGGCTGAATATCGGGCCATGTCCTCTACTTGTTCTGAAATCGTATGGCTTCGGGGACTTCTTTCGGAACTCGGATTTGCACAAACCTCTACCACTTCGTTGAATGCAGATAATACTAGGGCAATCAGAATCACTGAAAATCCTATTCTTCATGAACACACCAAACATATCGAAGTTGACTGCCACTTTATTTGAAACGAATATAAGCGTGATGTCATCATTCTACCTCATATCCCTACCAAGTTTCAATTTGCAGATATCTTCACAAAGGGACTTCCTCGGCCTCGACATCAATTTCTTGTCTCCAAATTGCTGCTTTATGACTTTCCAGCATCAATTTGAGGGAGGGTGTCAATCCAGGCCTCTAGGCCCAATCTCGAAGGCCCATTTAGGTCCAATCAATGTACATGTGTACATACCTTAGTTGTTAGCTACAATTGTGGATCTGAGATTGTATTGTCTTAATAAGTCATGATTAGATACTATAATTAGGGTAATCGGCCCCTATGATTAGACTGTAATTAGGGCATTCAGCCCCCATAAAGAAGACCCAGTCGACCCTTAAGGGACACGACATCCATCTCTCTCTCCCTTATTTTTTGTATTTCATATCTCACCAAATGACATAAACTAGCCAAAAGTTCGAAATTACTATAAATATATGGCAAAAAAATCTGCACTTTGACCCCAAAACAAAGGAATTTCACCTCAAAAGTGGCTTCAAAGTTCTAACACGAAAAGATATTTGCCACGTCGATCTCGCCATCAAAAGATTTCCAGTGAGAGAAGATCCGACGGATAGATAAAAAAAGATGCTTTAGCACAGAGCGCGGTGTGCAATGCACAAAGCACAGGGCATGTGTTGAATTGCGGTGAAAGTCTGAACTTTAAAGGGTTTTTCCCTATTTCCTTTCTTGCCCTCCAAGATATCAAAACCCAACAAATAGAGGTCGCTAAACAAAGGCATTATTTTCACATCTAGAGAGCCTCCACAACATCCAAAGCTCTTCCATAGAGCTTCCTTAGACTTTTCTAGAGAAGTGGAAGACTGGGAACTACAACTCTAGAAGGGGCTTCCCTCTCATTCACGTTGGAGTCATATAGAGATTGTAAAAGGGATATTGAGTGTTGACAACAACTTACTCTAAAAGCTTAAGTTGATAGAGAACGGTGTAACAATGTTACGACACCACACCCCCACCCTCGCAAATGTGCGGGCTTCTTCACGGGAATTACACCCTCCATAGGAGAATATAGGAACTCTGCAAGGGAATCACACCCTCCGTGGGAGAATACGAGGCACAACAGCCTCGGGAATTCGAACACTCGATCTCCTACTTTGATGCCACGTTGAAAATCACTTACTCTAAAAGCTAAAGCTGAAAGAGAACGGTGTAACAATGTATATCATGGTTATAACATTAAGGACTTCAGAACTTTGGGCTTTGGTTCAGCGGAGTCTAGAACATCAATAAAATCAATAAAAAAACTCCTCTTGAATCTTTGTTAATCATTTTGTTTAAATTTTTAGTGAACAGTTTTCTCTTTGTAGATGGTCCATGAATACCTGAATAACCAAAGGACCTGCCAAAAAAAGGGTTATGGGTCTAAGATCTCAATCCATTTTAAATGTGGGTCCAAGGTTTGGATCCACTACATGGGTCAAAATGAATTCAGGTCCAAGTAAGCCCGGCCAATAGGAGGATCTAAATATCCAAATCCCACCATCCTATACTATATATATACATATATATATTAGCCATTTTCAAGTATGTGATGGCATGTGGGGCCCACCTAGAAGCATCATTGATCCATCCACACCCTTGAGTTGGGCTGGCCCAACAGATCAAACTTGCGCAACAGCAAAAGCTAGTCTATCCAGGCCCAAGTACATCAAGCCCATCTGCATAGGCCCAAGCCTGACAAGTCCAACCGAATATACCCATGCCCAGCACTGAAACCACTGAAAGCCCACCAGTGGGTCCCACAGTCACAACTCTACGGTCTACAGTCAGAAACAAACTTCTAATCCGCCCAGAATTAGTATTGTCTAGGTTTTACAATGTACGTATGTAATTAGAAGTTAAGGTAAAAAGGGAAGTGGGAGTTTAGTTGAGTTAGGAATTATAACTGAATCCAAGCAAGAAAGTTGAGTTGGAGTAGTTTTTTTGTTACTCGAGTTGGAGGAGTTAAGATTAGATGTACACATATGTATATACTCATAATTTTCTGCTCAGAGGTACCTCTTACAGCTTGCATGAGAAGAAACAATCTTAGACCCTAATGCGGCCCACTTGGATGTATGACGATCATGGGGGGAGTAGGGTGATAGAAAGGTCTCATTGGGACATGCATATAATTGTATAATAGACAGGGAAGTTTATAAATGCACACTGAACTTAAAAAATTATTTAACCATAAAGCTGGTTAAGACCATCTTAATTCACTATTTATGTATCTGTTTGTCAAGCCACTTAAAAACAGGCACTGGAACAAAAATAAATAGATTAACCACTCACAATAAGCATGATACCATATGCATGGATATTCTGATTTGCAGTATTCTGGTCACAAGAAATCAACTTGAAGCACCCTGAAACATGTTTGTTCACGAGATTAAGTCAGAAATGCCTAGTTTGTGTTTAAAAGTTAAATCTCAGTGATGTTTCCTTTATTACTACTCTTACTTTTCTCAGTTGTAGATCCCAACCTGCAGTAATGCCTGAAATTGCACAACAGATTATTACTGGTGAATAAAAATAGTCCATAGCAAAAGTAGATAAAATATGATTGGGTTAACAAAATGGCTTCCAAAGACGCTTTTCATTATCTGACCATCAAATTTTTGTTTATTGTCAAAGAAATCAAGCTGTAAACTATAAAATAATTGCTAGATTTTTAAGATGAGAATTAGTACCCACTACTGCAATTAACTTTTTGGGTGGTGGTCGGACAATATGATCCTGCTGGGCAGAATACTTCGCTGCTACTACCAAAGTCGGCCCAAATATCTGCTCCACCACAGGTATGGTTTGGCTCTCCATGAGGAAGTTGATAGTGATAACTGTATAATTTTCTTGAGAATATCACATAATGTATACCATGTACAATGATGAAACATAGGCTATAGAAGGAACATCACAAGTACAATGCTAACTTACGGATCGCATATTCCAGTGGTGCTGTTGAGTTTTGCACGCGGACAGTATGCTCCCAGAGGACAAGCTTCAGTTGAAACAGATGGAAGTAAAAATTAGGCGCACAAACTTGGTCGTAGATTGTAAATTGTAAGAAAGAACCCGATAAATCTATAAGAAATAAATGTGCACAATGAAAAGAGATCACCAGAACCTAAATTTTTTCAAGGACAGTCACATTGAGATATATTGAATATAAGGTTATAGCTAAATTATATATTTTTAAGGTTTACAAAGAAGAAACGTGTGTGTGTGTGTGTGTGTGTGTGTGTGTGTGTGTGTGTGTGTGTGTGTGTGTGTGTGTGTGTGTGTGTGTGAGAGAGAGAGAGAGAGAGAGAGAGAGAGAGAGAGATTTTGCATTTGTTTCAAAACCAACTTGGTTTGCTCCAGCTGTCTCTTTTCTCAATGCTCAATACATCTCTCCCCCCACAGCAAGCTCATCCTACCCACATAACAATGGGGCACACCTAATGTTGCAATCAGAATTTGCCCACCCAAATAATAAAAATTGTGTCAGGCCTCTCCAATCCAAATGAAGGAATCATGACACCCAAATCTAAGAATCATGGTAGGATCTGTTATCAACAAGGAGAGTTAGTTATTATAAGACATTTGCTCCAGCTCAAAACTTCACTCATTATGTATGATTATTTCTACTGCTGCTAATTTGGTATGACCATTGGAAAAATTGGATGTTAAAAATGCCTTCCTTTATAGAGATTGAGTCTAGGTCACCACCTCCCAGGTTCATCCGTACGGAGGGGAAACACAAATAGTGTAATTAAATAAGTCCTTGTATGGCCTGAAGCAGTCCCCTAGAGCATGTGGTGAAAAGTTCAGTGGTGCCCTCCTGAATATTAGTTTTAACCGGTGTAGCTCAGATTACTCCATATTTGTTAAGAAGAAAGCAAAGGAACTATTATTTTAAGTATATATGTTGACAATATTTCTCGACTGGAGATGATCAAGTTGGGATTCTAAATTTAAAGTATTTAAGCCAAGACTTTGAAATAAAGGGCCTAGGTATAGAAGTACATCCCGGGTATCAAAGTCTCAAGATCGCATAGAAGATTTTCTTTGCCACAACAGAAGTATGCTTTGGACTTCTCCACTCAGCTAGTAATTTGGGAGCTAAACCAATGGACACCCTGACTGAAGTAGGTCAGAAGTTGTTTTAAATAATTGAGAATTACTTGAAGATCCTCGAATGTATCGTCGACTTGTAGGTACCTTACATTTGCTCAATTGAATATATCACAGGCTGCGGGTATGGTGAGTCAAAATATGCAGGCTCCTTGAACTTTACACTTAAAAGCAAGATGCTGAATATTATGGTATATTAAGGCTCTCCGGGAAAGGAATTTTTTATAGATCCCATGGGCATTTTAATATAGTTGGTTGGCTATTCAGATGTCGAGTGGGTGGGTTGCCAGAAGAGAGATGTTCTATGATAGGGTACTGTGCTTTTGTGAGAGGGTACGATAATCAAATGCCTATCTATATAGCTTCAAATCCATTGTTTCACAAGAGAACTAACAACATTGAGGTGGATGATCATTTTGTTACATAAAATGTGGAAATGACTGATAAGATATCCTTCATGAGGTCACAAAAATGAGCTAGCAGATGTGTACACCAAGGCCATACCAAGTAATCAGATGGCTACAATTTCAAAGCTGGGCATGATTGATATCTATGCTCTAGCTTGAGGGGGAGTGTCAGAATAGTAGTCCTTAAACCAGAATTTCAATTGTTTTGTATTTGTTTTTTTTTTTGGGATGTTTTAAACAATTTCTGAGTTGGAACCCTTTTTTGCAGTTTACCAAAAATCAATAATATAAAGGATTGGCCCAAGATTAGGGCTAATCTAATTCATTTCTTCATATCAATTTAAAACCTTTCTTCAGAGGGGGCAAAAAAGGCACAGATTGAATCTCCATTGTTTTTGAAACTTTAGGACTCATGTCTTGTACAGAGCATTTACAACTACTCAAGGGGGTTCTGCCTTTTAATTGCTCTCCCCAATCCATTCGTATTTTCAATTTTTATATGAATATCCCCATCTATATTCATACCTAATGATCAATAAAATGATATTCTTCAATTGTTACCATTTACCAAACACAAAAGGCAGAGCATAATAGATGGTGGTTGTTGATTGACCATCTAAGTTAAGGAGCACAAGCTAAGGCAACAAAAGAGAAGGCTGAGATTATTCAGTATATCTTTTTCAAGAAATCATCATAGAGAAATAAAATCCAGTTTCTTCAGCTTCAAGGAAATAACAAGGTCCTTAGCAATCAGCTTAATTTTGGATGAAATTGGGAGATAGTATAAATGTCTCTCTTCTTACCAGCCCCACTTCCCATTTACCCCACACCCCATCACGATGCTCAATGTTGGCCCTTTTATTTTATCACTCAATAAGGCCCTTTTTTTATCGGCCACTCATTGTTGGCCTTACACGACACATACACCAATTTGCACTTGATAGCGTAGTTTTTCAACTTAGCTTTATTAGAAATATGTGAACTAGAAATTCTGGTAGAAAACGGCACAAGCGTACAACACCAATGAAAATTCTTTTTACAACAATATATACAGACCATGCAGTTCCAACTTCCAATCTGAAACCTAGAATAAGCAAAATGTTATAACAACAGTATGAGGCCAAAACCAGCTTATCAATTAGACACCTAAAACAGAACCACAAAACAAAAGAAGGAAGAAAGAAAATAACTTGCGACACAGAGATTGGAAAAAAGGAATTCTTAAAGCTCATAGCTATAATGACTTTGAAAGCAAAGTAGAGGAGATTAAATACTTACGGATCATGCAGGTAAGACCACGAGGGCAAAAGAAACCCTCACAACAAGGTTGACTGTCATTAGTTCTGTTAGGCATATCCTTGGAATCATGGAGATCAACCTTCTCATTTAAGCCAACACTACAACTCCATCCTGGCTCGCATCCAGGAACCCATGAATTTAAATTACAATTCTTGTTAGGTTTTAAATAGTTGTCACTATTTCCCCCACTTCCAAGAAAACTACTGAAGTAGAACTTTATTTCTGCTGCTGTACAGAGACGCAGCGAGAAATCTCCTGTTGACCCATGAGAACCCATTGTCAGAAATGAGATATTAGAATTGAATTAAACACAGACTTTTGTCTTAGATTAATATAGAACGAAGAACTATAACTGCGTGATATTCATTTAGTAGGTACTAAACCAGGTGAATACACTATACAGAGCTTCTAAAAACATTAAATTACTTTATATTTTTGGCATTACTCATGGCCCTTACACCTTTCAGTTTTCCTGGCAGCATTGTAAATGACTTGAAATATAATGATGCTGGATTTCAGCTCCATAATGGTAACCCACAAATCAGGGGCGCAGTAGCCTAAATTGAGGGTTGGAAGTTGGGAGTAGCTACTTTTACCATATAAATGTATCGTTAATATATTAAATCCAGTAGAAATTAACATAGTATTAGTTTCACCAGTTGACAAAGACATTATTGGAGGTTCCTTTTAAATCTCAAAGGGATTCAAGGGAGTACCTACATGCAAACATACCTTTGTTTGGGTGGGTTGGGGTTAGGGGTGGGTGGTGGAAAGAAGAGTATAAGCCCCATGAATAGCTGTAATAAGCTCCAATGCACATTTCAGTCCAGCTCTTACACTAGATTCAATCTTGACCGTCCAACTAGACCTTTAATAAGCTCTTACACTAGATTCAATCTTGATCATCCAACTAGACCTTTAATATAAATTCACGCATGGGTCAGTTTTTCCTTTTTTTTTCTTTTTTTTTTAAAGCTATGATATAGCCATAGGCCTTAAGATCTACAAAGGATCCCAACTATTGACCCACAGTCAGCTAGCCCATCAGGCCTAACCCACTAGCCAATTAATGTATGGTGCATTGGACGTAGCCCACGGTCAGTCAACCCATTGGCCAAATCATATCCACCAAGTATAGCAAATATCTAAGAAATGTTACTAGATCTACATTCATAGTTTGGAAAAGAAGATTTCCTAGATCTAGCAAGATGTTGATAGGTATGTAATCAATAGGAGAGCTAAGAAGTTCCTATTTAGAAAAGAGAGATCGGCATGCAATTATCTCATGTAGAGGAAAGGAAATCCTATCTAGAATAATTTTCATGCCATCCTCTAAAAATTTTCTTGTATTCTATCATGTATGCATTCAAGTAAAATTTACTCATTCCCTCTAATTCTCATGAATTCATTGAGAAAGCGTCCTTCGTGTGAAGGTTCCTTGGGCTGCCAATGGTGATGACTCCAAAGGCTTGGCATCCATGATGAATACACGAAGACTCCATCCATCACTGAGTCCCACCAAAAGATTCATTCAAACAGTCAAACTTGATTTGAAACCGTATCATGAGATAGGGAAAGGCCCCAACCCATTTGTTGAGCTTACTACACAAGGTCTTTCAAACAGCGACAAAATGTTCTCACATACCCTTGTAACCCTTTGATGCAAAGCTGAGCCGTTGCAAGGAGACCCATAACCTTTATCATGCTTTGGCACTTTTTACACAAACCCTAAACCTAGGGTTCTGTGTCACCCTTCCTCCATTTCTAGCTAGTTGTGACATTATCCTATAAGGGCCACTGTCCTTTATGGGTGACTAGATGCATAGATTTCCTTAATTATCTCCTTCTCGGGTTTCCAACCTTGTCCATGCATCGGCCCGACAAACTAACCTAGGTACTCAACCAAAACAGAGGTCCTGTTGCGTCTTACACCAAGAAAATAGACAATTAAAAATATCAACTTTCCACTAACCTAGGTTAATCAACCAAAACAGAGGTCCTGTTGTGTCTCACTTAGTTCATTCAGATAGTTGTTCTGATTCATCTTTTGTCATTTCCTAGTAGTTAGATTGTTTGGTCCAATTGAGTTACACTGTCAAGTCAATTAATTGCCTAAACATCGTAGGACTTGATTTTCATTAAGCTTCAGTAATAATTACAGAACTTTACTGGAAATTTGGGATATTACACTAGGAACCCCTATCATATATTGGCCAGTAAAAAGACATTAGTTTTCCTTGATGATTATAATATAAAGGGGAAAAAACCGACACAGATAAAACATCAGTTGGTTTCACAGAATAACATGAAAGAAACCCAAATAGACCAAAATGGCCAAATCAGAACATTGAATTGTCCATGGAATCAAACCAACTGAACAATATCCCAACCAACTCCAGCTTAGCTAAATGATCAGCCTCCCAGTAGAAAAGGGAAAAGAAAAATGCTTTGTGGATGACAAACAAGTCCCATGGCGAAAATGCCACTCTATGGAGAAATCGCATTGTCGCGCAAGTGGTGAAACAGATACAACCCGCAGATAGACCACTGGGACTGTTGGATAGGGACTTGTGTCGGAGGTAAGTGTGTGGGGAAATCAATAAAACCAACAGTTTAATACTGTGGAGGTTAGTTCCTATACAGATTCAGACCAGCCAGTACAACCAACATATCCTTGTTTTCAATTCAGTTGAAAGACAATCCTGACAATTGGATCATACAGCCTATCCATCATTATCATAAACGGCATCTGGCCTTATGAACTCTACTTCTCTACTCAACCCTATTCAAACCCATGTTCTCCGCAACTCCACATATCATATATCCTCCCTCACTACTTAATTCAAAGTTTTTATCAGCTTCCCCCTACTCCTAAAAGCGAAATTCAACATATTCAGATATCAATCAACAGAAAGGAGTTCAGCAACGCAAACCTCTTTTTTCAATGCATTTAGTAACAAAGTCCAAATTCGACGAGAAATTAAACGCCTCATTCCATTCTTTCTTCCTGCAAAACAACAAAAACATTCAAATTAAACCCATATCCATTCCAAATTCCCATCCCCACCACCAAAATTAATTATAAAAAAAAAGAGAAAAACGCAACCCACGGGTCCTTTATGCAGAAATTCAATCGACGGGCGAAAGCAGAGGAGTAGACTTCTGTTTGATTCTCAATCCTTTTGTATATGATCTCAGTTAACAGCGGAAGGAGCTCTGGACTTGCAGATTGGGACAATGCAGAGGGAGAAGAGCTCAAAAGGAATAAAACAGAAGCTAAGATAACGCAAGCTCTTCTCATATTGATTCAGGAGCTTTCTTTAGACTAAGAAATCTGGATAAAAATCACGTCTTTGAGGTCAAACATAACACAGATGATTTCGATTTCGGTTTCGATTTCGATAGTGGGGTGAGATCGAGATTGAGAGATAGATGAATGGGTGTTGGGGGTTTGGAGATTGGAAGGTGTGGAGGCGGAGAAATCTAGGGTTTTTGTAGGTAGAGATGGAAGGAGAAGTGGCGGGGGGGAGGAAGGAAACTGCAATGAAATGCTGCAATGGAATATACAAAGAAGAAGAGTGAGTGGGGGGGACCGAGGACCAGCTTCGGACAAAGAAAATTTCAATTCTGTACAGTCAACGGCCTAAATGGGACCCGGCCGCCTTTGTCTTAATGAGACTTCTTTTTAATGTTCTTGTCCTTCTTTATGATTTATGAGTATGGTTTGAAGGTTTTTGGTGTTTTTATTGAACTCTCCATTGTTTTTATGAAAAAAGGGTTTTTGATGTGTTGCTTGCCCGTTTAATGGTTGAAGTTTAAAAAATTACCATCAACTTGTTCGTAAAAAAACAGGAGGCTAAAGAATTGCAAATGAAGAAAAAATTATACAAAAAGTTCTGCAAGAATTTTTTAAATTTTTATTTTTAACAAGCAACTTCTTATCTCAATTTTCAAGACTTATTTTTTAAATTCTCACTGTTTAAATAGAAAATAAGATAACAGTTGTCATAAAATAGGAAATTCCAGTCCAATATACTTCTAAATAAAGAGGTGCTAAATGCGTATTGGCTTACATAATATCCGAGCATTCTTGTTAGAGGAATATCTAAATTTGCCAATTGTTTGTCCTTCGATTGGATTCGCAAAAACTCAAATACCCTCTAGCATATTGAAAGCTAGTAAGAGAAAGTTTTATTAAATTTGAAAATTTCTACAAGTCAAAATGACAACAAAAAGTCTATTTGGACAAATTTTTTGGCCAGAATTTTGGACAACCCCTATGGTATGCTTTCAATATCTCCTATAATATTCAATGCATATCATAGGGTTTGTCCAAAATTATGTCCAAAAAATTTGTCCAAATAGCACTACTCAAATGACAATCCTCGAGACTTAATGTTGAAGTCTTTTTAATGAGAGAGCAAACTTCAAATCCCAAGATGACAACAACTAATAGTGATGACAGAAGTTATAATATATGGAATTCCCATAAAAAAATCCTCCTCCAAACAAACACTCCCATTTGATAATCATTAAAAGACTTGAGTTACATTCTAGGTTGTCATTTTCCATTAGACTGTTTGTTTCCAATTGCTCAAGAAGTAATGTTTGCCAAAACACGACAGATTAATCTGACTTACTCTATATGTGATTGTTCAAATACAATGTTCTTAAACACAAACTTGTAATGCAGTTTACCAGTTCTTACTAGTTTATTATTACAGCTGATAGCTACGTTATCGCAACCTTACTCTTTTTATTATACTCTAATTCAATACATTGTAGAATATAGTACTTAACGAACTTGCATAGATCACGGAAGCTGGAAACAGTGGGAAGACCATAACAGTGCGTCTTGGAGAAAAGATGGTCATAAAAGACAGCTCCCATCCTTCAATAGACTAGTAAATTGAGAATTGCTACTGTAACTATTGATTAGAAGTCATCAGAAGGAGGTATGAAAAATGGGCCATGTCCTCTTTATGGAATATGGATCTTTCATGGGGTGGAGAATGGAGATGAAGATTTGAATGGAGAAGAATTTTTTTTTTTTTTACCCTATTAAGGCTGCCCATTCCAATACACGTTGATGAGAAATTAAATGGAATAAAGAGGTCCTGGTCCCACTTCGAGCTAATTTTATCAATATATAGACCATGTCAACACGTACTGGGTCATTAAGAATAATTCTAGGTAACGTACAATGCAGACGAACCACATGCATCTCACAAGTCACAACTCAAAAAAGTCCATTTGTTGTGATGCAGCAAGGATGTCAATAAACCTACAATTGAATGTCATGATGGCCAGAGTCAAATCTACAAATTTCGAGTTAAGATTTGAGCCGCTAAAAATAAATGTCCTCTTAATTTAAGAGTTATTTAAAGATTTTACTCCATGTAGAAGTTGTTTCTATGTTTCTACAATAGAATTGACAATTTTGATTAAAAATTGTGATTAATGGACAATCCATAAGATTATGATACCATGTTCTTTACTAGTTAAGTAATTAGATTGATTTTGAAAGAGTCCAGACTGGGACCATGGTCTCGCACAATATTCTCAAGATTTTTAAGTTTACACCCATGGGGCCTTGTTAAGACACAATCATGAAGGCCATTGCTATGTGAGCCACTTGGTAGGTTGGGTCACACAGCTTGAATTAATAATGACTCGTCCAAGTTGATCAAAGCCTGTAATACCCTTCTTTAAATTTTATGAGGAAGACCCATTGCATTGATGATAAATGGGGCCAAAAGTTCAACAGATTTGACTCGATCACTAAACCTAGACAGTTGAATCAATTGGTGTAGATAAGTCATTTTTAAAAGAGTTCTAAGTCTGAGAACTAATTAGAATCTGAAAGAACACAGATTCTATCGATCGATCATCCTTTGAACTAAAAAGGCTAGCTTTGTTATGAAAACCTCAAACAACTCGAAAACTAATTTGCCTGAACGACAGAAGATTCAGATGCATGCTTTGCAACTGGTACTTAATTTTATTTTTTTTCAACAGATGGCTGCTACAAGAAACTTCAGTGTACAACAATGATCAAATCAAACAGTTACAACGTGTTTAGAATTTTGGGTTGGGGTGTACAAGACTGATCAAATCAAACAATTACAACGTGTTTAGAATTTTGGGTTATGTGGCTGTTTTTTTAAGTTAAGTGCATCGAAAAGTCGTTAGATATCTTTTGGGAGGATGGATGATGCTCGTCAAAGCTTTCTTACCTAATGTTTCATTTATTATATGTCATTAGTCAAGATGCCAGCATCAGATAGAAATAAATTGGATAGTATTAGAAGGAATTTCCTGTTGGAAGGCAAGGGCGACAAAAAGAAGATCCATCTCTTAAAATGGAGAGAAGTGGTAAAACCTAAATCTTTTGGAGTTTTAGACATCGATAATTTAAAGCTTAAAAATTGGGCATTGCTAGCAAAGTGGTGGTGGAAGTTTGGTGAAGAAAAAGATGATTTGTGGAGAAAAGTTATTGCTTCTCAGTGTAGTGAGGATGAGTGGGGTTGGGTTACTAGATTTTTCCCTAGGTATAGGGTGTTAGAGTTGTGGAGGGTCATTTTTTATTTTGGGGAGCAGTCCAATGTCGGGGGGAAGTTTTCAATAAGGGTTTGGGTCTTAGAGTTGGGGAGGAAAAAAGTGTTCGTTTTTTGTTTGATGATTGGATCGGGATAGAGCAATTGTGGTCTCTTCTCCTTAGGTTGTTTAGAGTTGTATCTAACAAAGAAATGTTTGTGAAAGTTTATTTTTTTTATGGGTCTAAGGCGTCATGGCATGTTTCTTGTAGGAGAGTGTTGCGTCAGTTAGAGGCATTGGAGTTTGAGTCTTTATTAAGTATTTTTTCTTTTTTTCTTTTTCTTTTTTTGATAACCCATGTATCTCCCACCCAACTCAGTTCAAGAGCCTTTGGCCCTGAGCCTGGGGGTTACTTGATTTTAGACGGCCGAAAACTTCGGTGAATTTCTCTTTTAGATTTTTTTGTGAGGTTTCCTCCTTGTATTCCGGGAGTCCATTTCACCTATCCCCTGTGTGGTGTGACATGGTTCCCCCAAGGGTTAAGGTCTTCTTTTGGTTGGTGGCTACTGGTAAAACTTCTACTGTGGATAATCTTAGAAGACAAGGCATATTGTCACAAGCCATTTCAAACATTAGTAGTGTATGTAGGAAGGAAGAAGAATCTATCAATCACTTGTTCATACATTGTGACTTTGCTTATTATGTTAGGAGATTTTTTATCAAGAAATGCTCAATTTCATGGTGTATGCCACGAGGTCTTGTTCATATAATTTTTTTGAATGGAGTCAGGTTAAAAAATAAATTTCTCGAGCATTAAGAATGTACAATTTTTCCACAACCGTTTGCCAACCAGAATCTATACATTGGAAACATCAAAACCTCGCACGAGCACCCTCCAATACGAAGGGTCAGTACTCTTCATCAGTGCATTGTGCTCAAGAGGAGTATAATCCTCAGTACATGTCAGGAGTTGCCTCTCCCATTCTCTCCAAGTCTTCCTGTGACAAAAGAGTCTCCTTGCCGCTGGCACCCGCCTTGTCATATGGCTGGGTGTCACGACCCAGGCCCGAGCCGAGCCGTGATAACCATACTTACTCCCGTAAACCCCGAATTAACCGAAGTTAAAACGAGATCCACAAGGGATATCAATCACAAGAACCTGCCAAATATAAAACTTTTGCGGAAACAATATATATTTGACAATAATAAGTTAACCTTTACATGTATCAAAAGAAAGTCCTTATACATGTATCGTTTTCCATATACATTTAACAATGCTGCATATACAAAATACTATGCAGCTAACCATTGATTACATTTCCAAATCATTAATTACATTCCCAAATGTTAATTACATTTCCAAAATGAATATATGAACATTTTCTCAAAACATCATCCCAAAACATTTATCAAAAGCTCGATCGCACTCGGATACCACATCAGATGGTATCCCGCCGATTCCATTCTATCAATCCTCCTGGAGGAACCGGAGCGGTCTCCTCCGCTGGCGCCGGGGGCGCTGCAGTGCCGGCAGGGGCAACCTGGCCTGTAATGCCATCAATAACACTAATGAACACGACGGTTCAACAATGTATAAACAATTCTTGCAATAAAGTATATCAATACATCCATATTGCAATAATGACAATTCTACAATGACAATAATAGACAATGACAGTAATAGACAGTGACAGTCAATATACGTGTACCAATTGGCAACTACCATAGCATTCTTAAATTGTATTTCATTCAATTCATTACCATCTTCCCTAAAAGAAAGGCTTCAATCAATATCCTAAGATATGATCGGGATTTATTCATTTACCATCTCCCCTCAAAGGGAGGCTTCAATCACTACCCGAAGGTATGATCGGATATATAAGTGGGACTTACCAGTGCCCGGGCCAGGGACACTAGCATCACCACGGAGCTCCGGAACACCCCCAATACCATCTGCTGCAGCAGGATTAGTCATTCATTATTCATTGAACTCACTTGGAGTTCTAATACAATCGCTAGGTAGTGCCAGACTCAATGATCAATAACAGTCAGTAAGAAATCCACTTATGGATCCAACTCAACTCAATGATTCCTTTCATGACAAAGGAAAGGAATAACAATGATATCAATCTCATTAGACTGATCACAATGACACAAGGAGAGTAACATTAACCATACATGGTTTTACTCAACCCCATTTCAATTCTATCTCAATCCTAAACAACCATTCGGGTGTAACCGTTGGTTTCCAAATGCACGTGTTATTTACGATGGACATCACGTTTACATTTAATATGTGCATTTCAAGTCCCCTTAATTAACACCCATGGAGCTTAGGCAATGTCCAATTATGGTTCGTTCAATGAACCCCTTTGAAACCTCACTAATTCTCAATAATCTAGTTTAACCACGATTAGTCTCTGAAATTAATCGGAACGCATTCTTCCTTAAGAGTCGCACTCCAAAATTTTCACGAAATAATGTACCTGGGCCAGCAACAGGTTGGCTCGAGCGGACCCCACTGTTCGCTCGAGCGGACCCCAGGCAGAACGCTGTTCGCTCGAGCCAACTTATTGTTCGCTCGAGCGAACTCCCACAGAAACCTGTTCGCTCGAGCGAACAAAATGTTCGCTCGAGCGAACTGCGCAAAAACCCATTTCGCCCCAAACAGAGCCTGGTTCGCTCGAGCGAACTGTGCAGAATTTCTGTCCGAATTCTGTGCAGTTCACTCTCTTCTTCTCCTCTCTTTTCTTAATCACATTCTATAACTTGCATGGTAAAAATGGAACCTCCTGTTCCCCCTCATGCATCATCCATTCACATTCATCAATAACCACACTTTTAAACATCCCTTAATCACTTCATTAACATTCATAAGCAATCCAAAATCCAATGTAAAATGCATAAAACCATAGCAAATCTATGAACAATTACCATGAACAATTACAATGATTAACATTAATCACAAGCAAGGTTTATACTTACCTTTTTAGAAGCTATTAGCCAAAAACCTCTTTTGCCTAGCTTGGTTTGAGATTAAACCCCCAAAACTTCAAACCCTAATCAACAATAACACCCAAATGAACTCCCATGAGTCATTGGTGCTAAAAACCACTACTTAATCACTAATAGAGCTTGGAAATCACAAAGAGGAATCCATTACTTACTTGTAGCTCAAAGGGAATGGTTCTCAAGCTTTTTCTCAAGCTTTTCTCTTCAACAATGGTGGAAACTCTTGAGGAAGAAGATGAAGTTGATGCTCCCTTCTTCAAAGACCACTCAATCACTCACTAGCTCACTCTCAACAAGAGGAATGGAAGAGGAAGAAAAATGGAGAGCTCTAGGGTTCTCTTGAAATGGAAAATGGGAAATGAACCATCTCTCTCCCATTTCATTCTAATATAAGCAACTTCACACTAAAACCCCCTTTCATTTAGCTTATTTACATTTTGAGTCAAATAACTCCTCACTTGGCCCATTTGATGTCAAATGGAATCGCGTTTATTATGAAAGTTGACGTACTCTTCGAGATACACACGTTGGCATCAAGAATTTCCGTATTTGACGAAATACGCGAAAATCCGTATTTACGAAAAAGTCCTTAACACATCATGTTTGAGTCTAAATTCACTCTAATCAACTCAATTCCATTTCATTAGGCTTAATGTGTCATTAGAGACTGATTTGTCCCTCTTTGGTCATTAACCTTAGTTAATTCAATTATCTATGCTTAATTAGCATTAATCACAATTAATTAAGCTTAATCACGATTAATTCGGGTCGGGGTGTAACACTGGGCCATCTTCCGAAGGAACTGTATACAACACACACACACACACCTAGAGGTGTTTATAAGAAGGTTAGTGAATGGTTTTACAGAAGCTTGTGCCGGAATAATGCAGCAATACCACCTTAAAGACTGACTTACCTCACGTGCTATATGTAAAGCCATGTCTGTGCTCAAATTCAGATGGGCATCCCGCAAATGTGATAGTATCCACCCAGGCAGTTTAGAACGCATGTCATGGCGACTATATCTGTAAAAAAATCATGTATCCCATAAAATATGACAAAATGCTACATTACTGCACCTTTTATTTGGAAAAGGAAGACCTATCTGAACTTTGCAAATATTACGGTAAATAGTATATATATGCATGCCTTGGTCACTCTTGATCATTGACAAGATGACAACAGTATCATTCTTGAGGCACCAGTTTCTTCTGTGGCCGATGGATTGGTACTTCGATCCTTGATGTGATTTGCCACATCATGGATAGGGGATGGTGCAGATAATTTAATTACTCATAGCAAAACATCAAAAAACCAGATGTTGTTGTTATAGTGCCAACAATTATGAAGAAGATGAAAGCTACTTCCATCGAGTGCTTCTTAGAAGGTAGTTCAGGTATATAATATTCAGCAGCATAATGTGGAGGTCGAAGGAATTGCCTTGTTAAGGACCTTCATAGGTGTCTTTTTGTGCATTTCTTCACAAATTGCATTGACTTTCAAAAAAAAAAAAATTATTTATTTATTTACTATTTGTAAGTGCGTAAAAATTATGGACTTAGTTAAGATAGGATAAGTTTTAGGAGAAGACAATAGCTCCTGAGGCCTGAAAAAGAAAGAATAATGTTAGAGGCCCTTGCTGCAACCAGCCGAAGGCACTCCGACACATAAGTTAGTTCAACAACTCAACAAATGGTGAATGAGTGAAGAGGAGAAGAGAGCTATGATTAAATGGTGTTTGCATACCTTTGCTAGTTTTACCTCATGTATATATAGGCGCTGGTCACCTTAGATCATCCCTTAGTGGGGGTAGATGGAGGTACTGTCCCATCGGACCATACATTTTCTCCTTAGTGTAGGTAGTTGGAAGTATTATCCCATCGGACCTTACCTAGACCTTCTACATGATTGCTGATGTGATCGTAGAATAAGGTTTACCCCTTATCTATATCCGGCGCCCATCTTAACTGTCAGCATGTAGCCGTAATTCCATTAATGCTGATTAACATCTAGTACCCATCTCGGTCAGCCGAGCTGAGGGAGATATTGAAGTCAAGTACAGCCTTATTGACATATTTTGACACTATTGCCGAACTGCGCATGGTCAGTACCATTACCGAGCTGTGTAAGCCCGAGACGAGACCAACTGGTACTTTTACCGAAGCTAGCTCAAGTCTGACATGGGGTGGTACTGCTACCGAGCTCCAGAAGACCGAAGTCAAGACAAGCCTAATTGATACTCTTACAGAGATCAGGGCTAATCTCAGCATTATGGAAATGCCCACACACACTATTATTGTTCTTTGATTAGTAAGATGACTCGAACTTGAAACCTCGTGGTCATGACAATAAGGACCTTCCAACTATGTTACAAGCTCTTGTCAAAGAAAGAGTTCTTTATAAGGCTTTCATATGATCATGTTTTGACATTTTCAATGAATACTGTTTACTAGTTGTTTTAGCTAGGAACTTGCACTTTATTGGGGCAGATCAATCTCTGCCCATTACATATTATTCTCCTTAGCAAATGTTTTATCACAAAATAGACACAAAAATAAAAGAATAAATGGGATCAAGTCAACACCTCTTATCAGCAAAAATCATCATTCCATAATCTGCTTTAGAACGAATGACTCATTGTGCCGCTTGCCTCTGTGCAGGAAAATTAGCCCATCAACTAAAAGAAGCTCAAAAGTCCATATAAAGTATTATTAACTCAAACAAGTAATGCTAATAGGCCTAATTCGACAGGCACCAGGAAATCATACCAAGGCATCAAAAGTCAAAAAAAACGCCTTCCTTTATCTGATTGAAATGTCTCTCGTAAGTATTCTAACCTAGCAAGCAATATTCTGCAACATGAAAATGTCAACACTTAACCTCACAAAGCAGTAATGTAAGTAGTATTGCCCATTTTAAGAAACTGCCCACAATTTGTAACCAGGTCCCTATGTGGGAAAAATAATAATTACAAAAAATAACTAAATCAAGGATAACATGATCATATTTGATGCCTGCTATATCCATAAAAGAAGTCAGAAGCCCACATGCAGCTCTGTAGTCTCCATATGCAGAAATGTACCACATTCTAAATGGGCCACCTTGGAAATTTTGTATCATTTCCATCTAATAATTTCTGCAGGTGAGCCTGCCTCATGAGTTGGGCATCTGCCTATTTTGGGCCACCAACATACAAAATGGAATCCATCTGGTGGACCACTTGGATCCAGCAGAAATATGTCACACTTAAACGTGCAGCAGCATCTGGATGGCTGAATCTACACTGCACATGGGCTTGACAAAACTGTCCAATGATTATTAATTCCAGACCCAAACAATTGGAGACCATGATGAAATTGTGGTACTTGGTACAATGCACCTGCTCAATGTGTACTGGAAAGGAACCCCAAACATGATCACAAGTCTTCCATAATGATTAATGCCAATCAAATTCTATACCTTCAGGTACTTTCCCCCTGCAACAGTTAAATATCCTTTTCAGTCTCAATTCTCAAATGGATTACGTAGAACACCCCCACTTGGTCTTATTCCTTTTTTGTTAGACATTCCTATTTTTATAGCCTTGGATTTCTTGAGATGTTTAATTATGGAAATCCTCCCCATAATAGAAAATCACCATCATCATCATAGCTTCTTCTTCTTCATCTTTAGTAAACACTCACACATTCACCCATACACACTAAACTCAAGTCCCTCCCAACTGTAAAGATGGGGATTTCTTTTCTTTATTGCTATAGGGAATTTTCTTTTTTTTCTTTTTAATAACCCAGGGTATCTCTCGTCCAGCCCGACCCAAAAGCCCGAGGGACACTTGATTCTAGACAATTAAGAACGAAACCCTCCTATCCACATGCGCACTGGGTAAAACTATGGGATATAGTTTCATTAGGTATTTCTTACCTTTGCTATTAAGCAATGAGGATTTCAAAAGGGTGTCAATTAATGAAGATTGGATGTGTCATTGGAATCTAATATTGAAAATCATCTCTATTGGGGGGAAATATTCACCTACCCATGGTTCTCATCCAAAAACTGACCTACCACCCTTCTTGCCCCAATGTCTGACGCTTGAAAGTAAATTCAATTCTCCAAAATGAGTCCTCAGTTAACACTTATTTTAATTATTGCTCTCAGATGATGTTACAGTTTGAAAAATTATAAGTAAAATTTGCGATATCATATATTTAAACGTAATCTTTTGCAATATTGCAAGGATTAAAAAAAAAATTTGCTATATCATACAAATCAAGGGCATTCTAGCTTTCTTTCCAATGTTCTGCTAGTACTGCAGTGGGAAAAAATTTTAATTTAAAAAGAGGTGGGGGAATTCATTGTCTAGAGGTGACCGCAAGGTCAGAAGCCCTAAAATAAAAGGCCTGCATTTGAGGGTAGAAGGCCAAAAGGGAGTCTTTGGGTATGAGAGAGTAAGAAAGGATATCGGTGGTAAGGAGGTATTTTTTAGACTTAATTTTCAAGTCTTTAATCCCAAGACCGCCTTCAAGTAAAGGTTTGGTCACCCCACCTCTTGGGTTCGAAACTGCCCTAGATCTGCCCTGTAAGCAAACCTACCCGTATGCGAGAACCTTCCTACCCACATGCGAGAGGAAACCGATGCAATTGATAATGGTGTGGGTTCAAGTCCAATTGAAGTGAAATTTTTGAAAGACCTTGCAAGAACAGTGCATTTATTTTGAACAATTTCGTTCTTTTTAGTAACAAGGCTCATGAATTTGGTGAAGGATAATGAGATTCACAATTTTAATGAATGGGCACAGATGTTGCCGTGATTTGGGAGACAGTGGGAATGTGTAGATCTGAATGTGGATAAAGAGTTGCAAATCACTATTGTGACCAAACAATCCAAGCCCTAGATTTTAAGCCTCAAAGTTATATGGATTTATAAGGCTATGTTTTTATGATTTAAATTCAAAGGTTGAATATGAGTTATGAGCATCACTGGACCGGTGCTAATCCAAATAGGAGGTAAATGTGTGCTAAGGGACTAGATTGATCAAAGGTGGGCCCCTGCATTCAAACACAAAGGTGCACAAAAAGGGGATTTTTAAGAATTTATCTAAAAATACATATGCCTACACAATTCACCACTGGCATTTTACAATACATGGAGGGGTTGTTTGGATGAGAATAAGTGAGGGAAACAAAAGAAAATGACTGCAGACAATTTTCTCCACCTTTACTCATCAAACCCCCCCAGGTTTTCTGGATAGGACAACACAGGAATGCATTCAGTTCAATATACTATTCAATACTGACAAATCAGGTAATCAAAAGTTGGAACAACCCAAGCAGGACCATAACCTTGAGCACCATCATTCATGGTTGGATGGTGGTAAAAAGCATATACATCAAACGGTTGACACCCACAACTCATTTCTTCTAAGACAGATGTGACTCCATTCACACAAACTGGTAAGCATTCTTACCAAAAACTTCAGTCCTTAGTTGATTAAATGTAACCTTCCACCAAAACAATGAAATGCTAAGCGTTTTGGTGATGATGTGATTGTAAGGGACAATAAAAAAAGATATTTAAATCTGCTCAAAATACAAACTACTTATAACAAACTCAATATCTCTAATAGTGATCTTACATCATTTACCCCGCCATTTAAATTGGGGTACCTTTACATGGTAAGAAATGAATCATAGGTCAATTGAATGGCCACTATGATACAAGCGTCTCAGATCTGGTTCTCCCCTATTTGTACATGAAATGGGGAAAAAAAAAAGTGTGTGTGTGTGTGTGTGTGTGTGTGTGTGTGTGTGAGAGAGAGAGAGAGAGAGAGAGATTGAATTCATTTCTTATGGAAAGTCACCAGACAGATGAAAGCAATAGCACGAAACACTGCACCATAGGCAATCAAGATGAATATACAAAGGCCCCAATCATTTATATCATAACCACGTCTCAAAAGTGCACCACATCGAGTTATCAGCCACACGCCAGAATACCTGCATGACAAAAAAGCAAAAGGGGAATAAAATAATTGCTTTATGGATTATACACTATAAATCTTCAAAGTACCAAACATGTTTTGTAAAACATGATGATTTTTTAAGCTCCCCTTTCCCTCTTTTGAATGGATTGTGGATATCCAAGGTAATGAGTGAAACCACCAGGCACAAATAGTGGAGTAAAAATGAATGTGATATAATTTTATCTGGGGTCTATGGTCAAGTTGGAGATGGCATGTGGGGAGATTGGATTTGGTCCCCTGGGATTACTGTTATAAGGAACATAAAATCCCTCAACAACCTGGTATTTTCTCTTAAGAAACGTCGCAATGTTCAAGGCACCATTTCTGTGGAACATCCATGATTCAACCATTTGAGAAAACCCTGTAAAACACACTTTCTTCCTCAAGAGAATACTGTAGAAAAATACTGAGAAGCACTCAAAGAAACATCTTGAGTCTTGACTACTGGAATACTGTGGAAAATTCTGAAAATACTTGCAACGACTTGTCAGTATTGATCAGTGATTATCAAATGGTTTCGCAAAAGTGGGATATTTTGGTGATCACCAGCATAACAGCACCTACCCCTTTCTGCCACGCATTTTTTCTTTCAAATATTAGAAGAGATTCTCTGAAATGAGCTTGCCATTATGTCCACAATTGGGTTGCTGATTGAATGGTGGTGGTTTTACTCATTATTATGATATTATTTGAAAATTTAACAATTCAATTGATCATGTACGGTTTTCCCATTGACATAATCTTTAGCCAAGAAATCCTAGCCATATAACAGTTCTTTAACATAGGAACATAATTAGTAATTGATCCAGAGGATCATCATGCAACTATCAATTGAATCATAACATTCAAGCATAGGAGGTTTTAGTCAAATAGTTTGTCAGTATGATTGGTGTGCACTTCTGAGTGATTTTGGTGAGATGTTTCACAAGCTGTGATGAATCTGGCTTTATATGATCAACCATCATTTAATTATCAAGCATATCTCTATTTTACATTTATTATACCATATTTACTTTTTGTTCTGGCATGTCTTTGGAGCAAACTACCAACTAAGGATTCTCATGAATTATTCCTATAAAGTTTGCAAGGAAATCCTAATCTGCCTCCTTGCCCGATTTTAAAGGAGATTAGGCTGTGAAACTTTTCTGTTTTGGCAAAAAAAAAAAAAAAAAAACTTTGTCCGAGACTGCATGAAGTGCCATGAACATCTGAGAGAGAGACTGTAAACAGATACGGGAAAATATTTTCTATGGCTAAGGATTAGGCAAAGTAGACCTTTGAGCATTTGTGACTATAAATGCTTCCAAAGTCCACTTTGGGTAGCATAATGAAGCCAGATGCTTCATAAGTTCACCTCTGTTCTTCTGAGTTGCTATAAGAGTCAAAACAACAGGAAGGAGCACAGACCACTGCATGAAACAAATTACATTTAAGTTAAAGGAAACAAAAGAAAACAGTTTAATATGATATCGAATTCAAATGGCACTTCATATACATACCAATTGGGCTGGACCTGGTTCAAGGAAGATTGCAAATGCATAGGCAATACCCGTCACACAATATACAAGACACAGCAAAATAACATAATTATCTGTGAAGGATGATCTTGGATTGTTGAAGAAATAAAACATGGAAAGATAAACAACAGGCTTGATGACTGTATTAAAATGGTCAATTGTGTCTTTTGCAAGAAAGTAGGCCAATGAACTCATGCCAGAAGCACTTTCTCTCCAGTAATGTAACTTGTCGAGAGAAAAAGTTCTCAAAGCTGCGATCTTGCACAACAGAGCTGCAATTCACCAAGAAGAATTGAACTAAATCATAAACTGATTTTGGATCGGAAAGCACAAGTCCAAATCTTAACAATTTGAAAAAGAAAAACACAAAGAAACCACAATGAGAATAGGACTGAAAGGTGAGAAATTGATCAAGAGAAACCTTACTTTTATGCACCGTAGTTTGGCGGGAAATATGACCATAGGTTGTTTTCAAATTATTATGTATAAATCTTTAAGCTGACCCCAGATTGATGGGATAAGGACAATATGACGACGGCGATGATGATGACGACAACAGTAATGATGACACTTAAACCCGTCATTCTTTTTTTTTTTTAAATGTTAACTGGCTCATGATAATGAAGAGAATAATTAATGTACAAAGAAGGATCAGCCCAAGGCTAAAAAACCAAAATCAAATCAACCCTACATTCCCCCTGCATAGCAGGATCCATACTATTTGTCCAATGGGAGTATGAATGGTTTGGCCATGGATCAAAATGGTCATAAATCAATCGAAGAACACTCAACAGAAGGCAATGAGTGACTCCAATCTTAACCATTCATTTATTTTTATCAAAAGGTCCTGCAAATGAATTACTAGGATAGTCCAACTGATCTCTTTTTTTTTTTTCTTTTCTTTTTTTAATGTTAACTTTCATTAAAACCAAATCAGTACAAAAGATTTATGCTAACCAGGAGACAAAAGAAAAACAAGCAAGCTACAAAGATTTAGACCATCAAACAACAAAAGACAGAGAACAGACACAGCGAAAAACTTATGACTAACACCCTGAGCCCGAGAGAGCTATATCCTTCCAATTATACATGATCTGGCCAATGGGAAAATCTTTAAAAATAGGATTTATCTTCACCCATTGTGCAACCGAAAATTTTATCTTGTCACATAAGATTTCCTCGTTAGATTTTGTTCCTTCAAAGCACCTCGCCTTTCTCTCCTTCCAAATGTGCCATATGACTGATAGAAACGAAAAGTTTCTATAGCTCCTTTCCTTTTGGATTCCCAATAGGGGATTTCCACACCTCAAACAGCTGATGAAGACAATCAGGCATTACCCATGTACATCCAAACCAGCTTATGACAGAATTCCATATTTTCCCAGCACACCTGCACCTTAAGAGAAGATGATCAACACTTTCCTCATCCTTCAAGCACATTGGACAAGCATTCACAACAATCTTCCCTCTCTTTCTAAGATGTCTATAGTTAAAATTTGTTTTCTTAGAGATATCCATGCAGAAGCTACCACCCTGGGCGGAGCCTTGAGTCTCCATATGCTTGCCAATTTACTTTATGCTTGCCAATTTACTTCTGCACCCCTCCCTTGCCAATCAACTCACTCTTAAAAAAGTTAATCTTTAGGCCTGACACCGCTTCAAAGCACAATAGGAATGCTTTGACATTTTTTATTTGATCTTCATTACGTTCACAGTTCAACTTATCTGTTTTTGTGTGTATCATATCTAAGGCAGGGTGCATATCTTGTGAACACTTGATTTGCATGGACTGAAAGTTTTAAAAGTTCTTTCCTTCTTCACTTTCTAGCTACATGAAACAAAAATCTCATTTTAGTATTAATTGTGTCCTTTGTGATAGCCACTCAATCATGATAATTATGTGAATTAATGCTAATTCCAATCAACCCCAAATATTGTGTCAGCCGTATTGGTCAGTATCTCTGCATTAGTTAGATATATTGTCCATATCAGCAAAAGAGAGGAGGGGATATGATATGCACAGTGATATTGCATCAGTTTGCCCAAAAGCTGATATGTATCGCATATCGGCCCTGAAAATTTAGTCACTGCATAACTAGCAGTAGTTCACGCACAGCAGTCTAGAGAAGAAATGGTAAAACACACTCTTGAGTGGAAAAAGAAGAACAATAGCTTAAAGTTACAACAAAAGCAATGCCTCATGCTCCATGCAACATAAAAGTTAACTAGTTGAAATTGACTAAATTTGCAGAAAAACCAGGGAAACAGTATAATTTATAAAGCTTCCGACAGATATCAGCATTCAGCAAACAGTAACAACTCAGCCATTGCTAAAAGTAGAACTGAACTCCAAAAATCAATAAGTTCAAGGATAATCTTAGTACTTCCTCAAAAAGAAAGAGTTCTTTTTAAAATTCTGAAGCATAAGAGGCAAAACAATGGCTCTGAGCACAAGCTAATTTCTAGATCACAATATAAAGATATGAATTTGGAGTGTTTCTACTTACAGACTGCAATGACAGTATATGTGTAACCAAGCACCCCAAAGCTTTCATCACTCACTTTGGCAATTATTCCCAAGCATGCTCCAGCAAGTAACAAGATAAGAAAATCAACTGCTTGCATTCTAGATTCCCGCAGACGCTGCTTCCCAACCCTGTAAAAAAAAAAAAAAAAGAAAAAGAAAAAAAATAGTATATCATAGTTTGAAGAAAAGGTTCAAGTCCTTCAGGACTGGTTTGTGCAATGAGAGGATTCTGTGCTCCAAAGATTTCTGTTTCCTCAGGAGAGAGGAATCCTGCATTCCTGCCCCTCCTATAGGTAATTGAAATACTCTCTTGCAAGGAAAATCAGTACATTCTTTTTCCTTTCCTACATGGAAAATGTGTAGCACCAAACAACAAAACAGCGAAGTGTATGGAAAACCAAAACTTTCCTCCCTAACGCGGATTCCTCTCGTCACACAAATGCACCCTCAGACAGATAAGATATCTTCATTTTATAAACGTCCACAGATTCCACCATCTGTCGATCTCCACCATCACTACCACACACATGTAATGACGCAAAATTACACCCTTCGAACTGTGGGAAGTCCCACATCCCACATCGCCTAAGTTCCTGAGTTGGGCATGGCTTCATATACCTGTTTGGGCCTCACACCTATCAGCTTAAGTTTTTGGGTTGGTACATGGGTTATTACATGGTATCAGAGCGGGTACCGATCCCGTCATTCTTATGTAGCCCACGTGGCTCTTGTTGTTCTTGTGCAGCCCACGTGGCAGGCCCGTCTATGAATTCTATTGGACCTGCACGTGAAGGGGAGCGTTGGGAAGTCTCACGTCCCACATCACCAAAGTCCTGAGTTGGACATGGCTTCATATACCTGTTTGGGCCTTCCACCTATCAGCTTTAAACTTTTGGGTTGGTACATGGCTTCTTACACGGACATGTAATAATAGTCAAATACTTCTCAATGTCATTAATCCAACAATATGGAAAGAGGATCATTTTCCTCTTTAAGTTTATAAAATCAACTATAATATAGGTCTTGAAGAGTGAACGCTTAAAAATATCATTACATTCTCTAAGTTCATAAGGAGAAGAGACGTTGAGGTCTAAGGAAACAAATTAGAATGTTGAGAAACCCCCTTTCAGCTAGTGTTAATAAATGACACTTGTATATAAATGAGGATGCAGCCCAGCATCAGAAATTACCTCCCAAGAAAGTATCTGTATTGCTGAAAAACACCAGGTGTTTTGCGGTTTGACAAGTCCTTGGCCCAAAAAAAATTATGTCGCATGTTATCCCGCTTAAACTGAACATGAGACTTAACATCCTGCCATAATTCTCCAGCAAAAGATTGTGCCTCGGGCATGGAAGCAGCATGATTTGTTTCATTATTTGGACTAGCATCTGCTACAAATATATCTATGCCAGCAGCATGTTGCATGTCTGCAGGTAATTCATACCCATTGTGCAGCATCCATCTGATGGGAAGTTGTTTATAGTTCACACTCACACTAGTGCTCGGCTTTACTATACCTTCCAAAATGTCAATAAAGTGATCTGGAGGATTAACGCGATCAGGGACAATAATACCAAGGCCTGCAAAGTATTCTTCAACTTTTTTAACCGGTCCATGATATACAGTAAGACCACCTTTTGCTAGAAGTAACAAATCGTCAAACATCACGAATAAAGCATAGCTGCAACAAAAAATTACCAGTTCGCATCAGAACAGCAAAAAACAATGACAAAATCAATGAGCACCAAT
Organism: Camphora micrantha; assembly: GCA_003546025.1. Lineage (NCBI taxonomy): Eukaryota > Viridiplantae > Streptophyta > Magnoliopsida > Laurales > Lauraceae > Camphora > Camphora micrantha. The sequence goes on along the minus strand of QPKB01000001.1, from coordinate 8,050,690 downwards.
TTGAATAGATAAATGTGAGATGCATAATGACCACAATTCTGGATGTTAATTTCAATTCGGTTCAGCCAAAATGGCCAAGCAATTTCATTTTAGACAAAAAAAAGGTCTGGATTTCAGTCCACTGTGGCCAAAAATTTTAAGCTATTCTTTTCAAAAAACAAAATAAAATAAACAGCAAGGGTCTTTTTTGTGATTTTTTAGAAAGATATATGCAAAGCCCCCAACAGTATGAGAGCAAGAAAATAATTGCATGCCATATTATGAGTTACATGGTCCCGTATAAATAGCATTTGGCATGTAGAAATAGCATATATATTTAGATGAATGGAAAAAAAACATATTGCATTTTGTTTTAAATTTTAATATTATTTTACATTCCCCAACATTTATATATATATGTGTATTTTTTGTTTCTTTTCAAACATATCACCCAAATTCCGAATCACCCAAAACATTTCAAGTTGGAGCAGGGTCTGACAGTAGGGGGAGGCAGTGCAATGCAGAATTTTGATGGCAGTGCCTCACAAAACCCAAAAGAAGAATTAAAAAAAAAAGAAAAAGAAAAACCATAAGAAGGTGAGTTTAAGCTGAACTTTGACAGCAATGCAATGCGGAAGCCAAGTGTAGGGCAGGTGGGCTGATCAGGAAGAGAAAATTGTGGTCTCCAGATGTCACATTGTGGAGAAATTCCCTAACAATGAGATGGAATCCAACCTTTCTAACGACACCTAGAAACTAGTGGATCTACCTCATGGAAGCAAGCTTTAGGTTGCAAGTGAATCTTAAAAAGGAAACTGAGAATTGATGGTCCTATTGAAAAATTTGGGCAACAATGGAAGGAGTTGACTTCTTTGACACATTCCTATGATTAGGATTATTACCATTAGAGCACTAATTGTCATGGGCCTCATGGCTTCTCTTCATAACTTGATAAAATGCCAAATGGATGCTAAAACCACTTTCTCAAATAAAGACCTGGAAGAAAAAAAAATATATATACATGCGGAACCTGAGGTTTAAAATCTAGAGTCCCACATTGAAAGCGTGCTTCCAGACATCTTCGCTTAACCCAGTAATGTTTGGCTCCACAGAGATTCATTAGTGACAAGGGCAAAATAAGGTTTTTAAAGCATACCTAGGTTGGTGAACCACCAAGCAGATGTTTACCCCTTCAAGAGCCTCACGGCGAAGAGCTCGAAGAAGCAACTGAGAAGAAGAGCTATCCAAACCAGATGTAGGTTCATCTAGAATCAACAGAGAAGGTTCCATTACCATTTCCAGCCCAACATTTACTCTCTTTATTTGCCCTCCAGAGATTCCTCGATTCTCTACTGTTCCAACCAAGGAATCACGTACTGCCTGTACTCCCAAAGACTCAATAACTCTTTCAACAACTAGAACTTTGTCCGCTTTAGGCATGTTAGCAGAAAGTCTTTCAGTGAAAGAACCGAAGCAATAGCAGCAAGGAGAAAAAAATATTAGCAAATAAAGTGAAGGTCTAATGAATATGATGACAATCTTGTGAAATAGAAAAAGGAGTTTTGAAGACTATTAAGACTCTTTAACCACAATTTCATTGGAGAACTACATCAGTATTTTTTTAATCAGAGATGATCTGAATGGTAAATGTAGAGATACTCTGGACAATGAACTTGATCCTATTTATATCTAACTTGTTGGTTTTAGAATTTTAATTGAATAAATAAAATGGTTAAACAAAAGGAAACTACCTGTAAAAGATGCAAGTAGGTATTAGTTACTAATATATATGACATGCTTGGCATAAATAATTGTTATAGGTTTTAAGTTCCAGTGCTCTAATAGTATATACTGATCTGGCACAAAAGACCAGATTGAAACTGGTATTACAAATTTGTAGATAAAATATAATAAAAAATAGATTCCTAGATTTTCAAAAACAGAACCCATATTCACTACCATGGTGATCAATTGGAGGTAGAACAAGATAACTTTAATGGGTTCGGCCCAGCATCTGAACCAAATATTGATTTTGTAAATGACTGAAGAAAAATACACAGTTTTTCAACTATATCCCCATGTAATTAATTGATACAATCTAGTCAGACTATAACAAGTTCGAGATTGAGTCGAAACATTTCAATATGGAATGAAACACAAGGAGTTTGAGTCGAAACACTTCAATATGGAATGAAACACAAGGAGAATTACTAGACAACAAATTATTTGTTCATTCATGTTATTGAATAACTGAAATGATGTCAAATAAATAGTACTTAAAAAAACCGACGGTGACTTTGTGCATCAGATAATGAGCAACTTGAGGATCCTACAACACAAGGGAGAAGATGGTAAGGTAATTGAAATGGAGAGAATGCTTAAATGATTGCAACAAAAACTAAACGCATTAATAATATGCTAGTCGTTAATGAAGACTTTTGGCTGGAAGTTCGAATATTGATGTAGAAGCAACACAGAAAACTAGCAGCAAGGTAACTATTTTTTTTCTTTTTTGATTGGTATTGGAAACTTTAATAATTATGCAGAAACAAGGCAGAAAACACAAGAAAAGGACCAGAAAGGTAACTAGCAGCAAGGTAACTACTTAAACATAAGCAGTATAGACAATGCATATGTATTGCAGTTTTGTACAACAAACACCATACCTGCATCTTGCACTAAACCATAGGTTCTCCTCAACAGTCAGATTTCCGTGCACAATATCGTCTTGTGGCACAAAACCAATTATCTTCTTGTATGAGTGGATAGATTCTACTTTCCCATTTATTAGAATTAAGCCACTAATTGTGCATCCAATTGCTTTTCCAGACAGTGCATTAAGAAAGGTTGTTTTTCCAGCTCCAGATGGACCCATGACAGCAGTAATACGACCAGGCATAAGTTTCCCTGTCACACACCTCAATAGATGTCTCTTTTTACCTTTCAAAGTCAAGGTTAGATCTCTGAATGCAATCTGCATCATAGGCCTAGTCTTGATCACGCTACCAGTGGCCATTGAAATTACTCCTGAGAAGGTCAAGTTCTTGTTCTGCTGCTGCTGAGCTTTTTCTTTCTCAAGTTGACCATATGCATATTTGAAAATTTGGCTATGAGTACGATTTTTTTTGCGTTTCGTAGCATTCTTTTTAATATTTTTATCGCCGATCTCTAGATTGAATCCTTCATCACTATAAGAGTCCTCCTCAATTTCACGCATCACCTTTATAGTTTTACTTGGTTCCTTCTTTGACGTCGTCAATGATGATGTCTGCTCGGAGTCACTTGAAGGACTACGAGGCATTGGTGGTAATAATGCATCCTCAGGTTCGGTCTTAGGTTGACCCAGAACTTTCAATGGCTCTGCTGGCCTTCCAGGTTGTTTGCGAGAGAATGCACCTGATAATTGTGTTTTCAGTCCAATTGCATGCTTCTTAGCAATATCTTTTGCTGCTTTCCACCTTTCCCGTGCCCGAGCAGTTTCTCTTGCAATTCTTGCTGCGGCTTCCCTGGATTTGGCTAGTCGTCTCTCACGGATAGTGAGAACTTGGTCAGAGCAGTTATAGATAATGAGCAGTAAAGTAATTAGAGCAGCCTGCACCAAAAAAATTAAGGCAGTGAGCAAATATTATATGCAATACTTCAACCCAAAACTCTAAATAAATATAAATTTTGTGTGCATAAATTGCACCCCAGACAAAGAAAAGATCACAGTGTGATGAGAAGGGTAATTTTGCCCTTTTTCTTTGATAAATCACATTACCTAGTTTTGAAGATAGAAATATCGTATGGACCCATAATTTTTTATACTGATTTGTTTATGGAAACAAACGACTGTAATATGAAGAATCATAGGCTGTCAACATTAAGTTAAATGTACACTTAAAAAATTTAAAAACCAAATATTCTGTATGCATAAATAGATAGAACTTTGCCAGTCTACTTTCTAAAATTGCAAAAAAAAAAAAATCCTTCTTGTTAAGAAACAATTTGCATATGGTGTGCAATGCACAATGCACAGGGCCTGCGTTGAATTGCAGCGAAAGTCTGAACCTTAAACTATTTTTCCCTATTTCCTTTCTTTCCCTCCAAGATATCAAAACCCTACAAATAGAGGTCGCTAAACAAAGGCATTATTTTCACATCTAGAGAGCCTCCACAACATCCAAAGCTCTTCCATAGAGCTTCCTCGGACTTTTCCAGAGAAGTGGAAGACTGGGAACTACAACTCTAGAAGGGGTTTCCCTCTCATTCACGTTGGTGTCATATAGAGATTGTAAAAGGCATATTGAGTGTTGACAACCACTTACTCTACAAGCTTAAGATGATAAAGAACGGTGTAACAATGTTACGCCCCCCACCCCGTGCTCTTCACGAGAATCACACCCACCATAGGAGAATATAGGAGCTCCGCATACAAGGCACAACAGCCTCGGGAATTCAAACACTCGACCTCCTGCTCTAATGCCACATTGAAAATCACTTACTCTAAAAGCTTAAGCTGATAGAGAACGGTGTAACAATGTATATCGAGGTTATAACATTGAGGACTTCAGAACTTTGGGCTTTGGCTCATCGGAGTCTAGAACATCAATAAAATCGATAAAAAACTTCTCTTAAATCTTTGTTATTCATTTTGTTTAATTTTTTAGCGAACAGTTTTCTCTTTGTAAATGGTCCATGAATACCTAAATAACCAAAGGACCTGCCAAAAAAAAAAAAGTTCTGAGTCTAAGATCTCAATCCATTTTAAATGCTGGTCCAAGGTTTGGATCCACTGCATGGGTCAAAATGAATTCGGGTCCAAGTAAGCCCCGCCAATAGGAGGATCTAAATATCCAAATCCCACCATCCCATACTATCTATACACACACACATATTAGCCATTTTCAAGTATGTGATGGCCTGTGAGGCCCACCTAGAAGCATCATTGATCCATCCACACCCTTGAGTTGGGCAGGCTCAACAGATCAGACTTGCGCAACAGCAAAAGCTAGTCTTTCCAGGCCCAAGTACATCAAGCCCATCTGCATAGGCCCAAGCCTGACAAGTCCAACCAAACATACCCATGCCCAGCACTGAAACCACTGTAAGCCCACCAGTGGGTCCCACAGTCACAACTCTACGGTCTACAGTCAGAAACAAAGTTCTAATCCGCCCAGAATTAGAATTGTCTAGATTTTACAATGTACTTATGTATATAGAAGTTAAGGTAAAAAGGGAAGTAGGAGTTTAGTTGAGGTAGGAATTATAACTGAATCCAAGCAAGAAAGTTGAGTTGGAGTAGTTTTTTGTTACTCGAGTTGGAGGAGTTATGATTAGATGTACACATGTATATACTCATAATTTTCTGCTCAGAGGTATATCTTACAGCTTGCATGAGAAGAAACAAATTTAGACCCAAATGCGGCCCACTTGGATGTATGACAATCATGGGGGGAGTAGGGTGATAGAAAGGTCTCATTAGGACTTGCATATAATTGTATAATAGACAAAAAAGTTTATAAATGCACATTTTATTGAACCATAAAGCTGGTTAAGACCATCTTAGTTTACTATTTAGGTATCTATTTGTCAAGCCACTTAAAAACAGGCACTGGAACAAAAATAAATAGATTAACCACTCACAATAAGCATGATACCATATGCATGGATCTTCTGATTTGCAGTGTTATGGTCACAAGAAGTCAACTTGAAGCACCCTGAAACATGTTTGTTCATGAGATTAAGTCAGAAATGCCTAGTTTGTGTTTAAAAGTTAAATCTCAGTGATGTTTCCTTTATTACAACTCTTACTTTTCTCAGTTGTGGATCCCCTCCTGCAGTAATGCCTGAAATTGCACAACATATTATTACTGGTGAATAAAAATAGTCCATAGCAAAAGTAGATAAAATATGATTGGGTTAACAAAATGGCTTCCAAAGACACTTTTCATTATCTGACCATCAAATTTTTGTTTCTTGTCAAAGAAATCAAGCTGTAAACTATAAAATAATTGCTAGATTTTTAAGATAAGAATTAGTACCCACTACTGCAATTAACTTTTTGGGTGGTGGTCGGACAATATGATCCTGCTGGGCAGAATACGTCACTGCTACTACCAACGTCGGCCCAAATATCTGCTCCCCCACATCTATGGTCTGGGTTTCCATGAGTAGGTTGATACTGATAACTGTATAATTTTCTTGAGAATATCACACAAGGTATACCATGTACAATCATGAAACATAGGCTATAGAAGGAACATCACAAGTTCAATGCTAACTTACGGATCGCATACGTCAGTGGTGCTGTTGAGTGTTGCAAGCGGACAGTATGCGCCCAGAGGACAAGCTTCAGTTGCAATAGATGGCAGTAAAAATTAGGCGCATAAACTTGGTTGTAGATCGTAAATTGTAAGCAAGAACCCGATAAATCTATAAGAAATAAATTTGCACAGTGAAAAGAGATCACCAGAGCCTAATGTTTTTTAAGGACAGTCATATTGAGATATATTGAATATAAGGTTATAGCTAAATTATATATTTTTAAGGTTTACAAAGAAGGAGAGATTTTGCATTTGTTTCAAAACCAACTTGGTTTGCTCCGGTCGTCTCTTTTCCAAATACATCTCTCCCCCAAAATCAAACTCATCCTACCCACAAAACAATGGGGCCCACCTAATGTTGCAATCACGATTTGCCACCCAAATAATAAAAATTGTGTCAGGCCTCTCCAATCCAAATGAAGGAATCATGACACCCGAATCTAAGAATCATGGTAGGATCTGTTATCAACAAGGAGAGTTAGTAATTATAAGATATTCGCTGCAGCTCAATATTTCGCTCAATATGTGTGATTATTTCTACTGCTGCTAATTTGGTATGGCAATTGGAAAAATTGGATGTTATAAATGCCTTCCTTCATAGAGATCTTAATAGTCTAGGTCACCACCTCCCAGGTTCATCTGTAAGGAGGAGAAACGCAAAGAGTGTAATTAAAGAAGTTCTTGTATGTCCTGAAGCAGTCCCCTAGAGCATGTGTTGAAAAGCTCAGTGTCGCCCTCCTGAATAATAGTTTTAGCCGGTGTAGTTCAGATTACTCCATATTTGTTAAGATGCAAGCAAAGGAACTATTATTTTAAGTATATATGTCTGACAATATTTCTTGACTGGAGATGATCAAGTTGGGATTCTAAATTTAAAGTATTTTAGCCAAGTCTTCGAAATAAAAGGCCTAGGTAGAGAAGTACATCCCGGGAATCAAAGTCTCAAAATCTCATAGAAGAATTTCTTTGCCACAACAGAAGTATGCTTTGGATCTTCTGCACTCAGCTAGTAATTTGGGAGCTAAACCAATGGACACCCTGACTTAGTAGGTCAGAAGTTGTTACAAATAATTGAGAATTACTTGAAGATCCTCGAATGCGTTGTCGACTTGTAGGTACCTTACAATTACTCAATTGAATATATCACAGGCTGCGGGTTTGGTGAGTCAAAATATGCAGGCTCCTTGAACTTTACACTTAAAAGCAAGACGCTGAATATTATGGTATATTAAGGCTCCCCGGGAAAGGAATTTTTTTATGGATCCCATGGGCATTTTAATAGGAACCGGATCCTTGTTTGGACCAATCAGGGGGTGACACGTTGTTTTGTACTTGTTTTATACTTAAAAGATGGAGCTGTCTTGTAAAGACAATACCGGTTTTAAACTCAACAATATACTTCAAAGACGGAGCTGTCTTTTAAAGACAACACCGGTTTTTAAACTCAATGAGCTCCCGTGTCACCCCCTCATACCCTGTTTGGACCAAACAGGGTATCCAGTTCCATTTTAATATAGTTGGCTATTCAGATGTCTAGTTGGTGGGTTGCCAGAAGAGAGATGTTCTATGATAGGGTACTGTGCTTTTGTGAGAGGGAACGATAATCAAGTGGCTATCTATATAGCTTCAAATCCATTGTTTCACAAGAGAACTAACAACATTGAGGTGGATGATCATTTTGTAACATAAAATGTGGAAACGACTGATAAGATATCCTTCATGAGGTCACAAAAATGAGCTAGCAGATGTGTTCGGTGTTCGCCAAGGCCATACCAAGTAATCAGATGGCTACAATTTCAAAGAAGTTGGGCATGATTGATATCTATGCTCTAGCTCAAAGGGGAGTGTAAGAATCGTAGTCCTAAAACCAGAATTTCAATTGTTTTGTATTTGTTTTAACTTTTGGGATGTTTTAAACAATTTCTGAGTTAGAACCCATTTTTGCAGTTTACCAAAAATCAATAATATGAAGGATTGGCCCAAGATTAGGGCTAATCTAATTCATTTCTTCATATCAATTTAAAACCTTTCTTCAGAGGGGGCAAAAAAGGCACACAGACTGAATCTCCATTGTTTTTGAAACTTTAGGACGCATGTCTTGTAGAGAGCATTTACAACTACTCAAGGGGGTTCTGCCTTTTAATTGCTCTCCCCAATCCATTCATATTTTCAATTTTCATATGAATATCCCCATCTATATTCATACCTAATGATCAATAAAATGATATTCTTCAATTGTTACCATTTACCAAACACAAAAGGCAAAGCATAATAGATGGTGGTTGTTGATTGACTATCTAAGTTAAGGAGCACAAGCTAAGGCAACAAAAGAGAAGGCTGAGATTATTCAGTATATCTTTTTCAAGAAATCATCATAGAGAAATAAAATCCAGTTTCTTCAGCTTCAAGGAAATAACAAGGTCCTTGGAAATCGGCTTCATTTTGGATGAAATTGGGAGATAATATAAATGTCTCTCTTCTTACTATTAAGTTTCTTTAGCTAACCATTGCTACCAAAACCTCGAGGCGTTAGTAGAGGCAGCAGAAATACTATTCAATATTCCCCCTCGGGTGGAGCCCACTTCTCAGTACTCCCCCTCAGGTGGAACCCGACCGGCACACTTTTGGCGACACACTCTTTTTTTTTTTTTTTTTTTTTGCACCGAGTCGTTCGAATCCTAACTCCTGGGATTCGAACTCGAGACTGGCTGGTTCAGATAGCATATTAAGTTTCTTTAGCTAACTATTGCTACCAAAACCTCAAGGCATTAGTAGAGGCAGCGGAAATACTATTCAATATTCCCCCTTGGGTGGAGCCCACTTCTCAGTACTCCCCCTCAGGTGGAACCCGGTCGGCACACTTTTGGCGACACATTTTTTTTTTTTTTTTGTTGGCGCCAAGTCGTTCGAATCCTAACTCCTCAGATTCGAACTCACGACCAGTTAGCTCAGATACCATATTAAGTTTCTTTAGCTAACCATTGCTATCAAAACCACGAGGCCTTAGGAGAGCCAGTGGAAATACTATTCACTACTTACCAGCCCCACTTCCCCTTCACCCCAGACCCCATCACAATGCTCAATGTTGGCCCTTTAATTTTATCACTCAATAAGGCCCTTTTTTTTATCGGCCAATCTCTGTTGGCCTTACATGACACATACACCAATTTGCACTAGATAGCGTAGTTTTCCGACTTAGCTTTATTAGAAATATGTGAACTAGAAATTCTGGTAGAAGACAGCACAAGTATATAACACCAACGAAAATTCTTTTTACAACAATATACAGACCATCCAGTTCCAACTTCCAATCTGAAACCTAGAATAAGCAAAATGTTATAACACAACAGTATGAGGCCAAAACCATCTTAACAATTAGACACCTAAAACAGAACCATAAGACAAAAGCAGGAAGAAAGAAAATAACTTGCAACACAGAGATAGGAAAAAAAGGGATTCTTAAAGCTCATAGCTATAATGAATGACTTTGAAAGCAAAGTTGAGAGGAGATTAAATACTTACGGATCATGCAGGTAAGACCACGAGGGCAAAAGAAACCCTCACAACAAGGTTGACTGTCATTAGTTCTCTTAGGCATATCCTTGAAATCACCGGGATCAACCTTCTCATTTAAGCCAACACTACAACTCCATCCTGGTTCGCATCCAGGAACCCATGAACTTAAATTACAGTTCTTGTTAGGTTTTAAATGTTTGTCACTATTTCCCCCAGTTCCAAAAATACTTCTGAAGTAGAACTCTATTTCTGCTGCTGTGCAGAGAAGCAGTAAGAAATCTCCTGTTGACCCAAGAGAATCCATCGTCAGAAAATATATAATAGAATTGAAGTAAACAGACTTTTGATATTCATTTAGTAGGTACTAAACCAGGTGAATACACTATACTGAGCTTCTAAAAACATTGAATTACTTCATATTTTTGGCATTACTCATGGAATTTTTTTATTTTTTTTTTAATCGGAGGTTCCCAACCATTTAGACTGGACTAATCACTCACATCGACGTAAAGCCGGATAAACTCTAATATAGTCTCAATGTGATATTGCAGTTCGACTTGAAATATAATGATGCGGGATTTGAGCACCATAATGGTAACCCACAAATAAATTGAGGCTTGCAAGTTGGATTTAGCTACTTTTACCATATAAATGTATAGCTAATATATTAAATCCAGTAGAAATTAACATGGTATTAGTTTCACCAGTTGACAAAGACATTCTTGGATGTTCCTTTTAAATCTCAAAAGGGTTTCAAGGGAGTATCTACATGCAAACATACCATTGTTTGGGTGGGTTGGGGTTAGGGGTGGGTGGTGGAGAGAAGAGTATAAGCCCCTTGATTAAGCTCCAATGCACATTTCAGTCCAGCTCTCACACTAGATTCAATCTTGACCATCCAATTAGACCTTTAATAAGATCTTACACTAGATTCAATCTTGATCGTCCAACTAGACCTTTAATATAAATTCACGCATGGATCAGTTTTTCTTTTTTTTTTTTTTTTTTTTTTTTTTTTTTTAACTATGATATAGCCATAGGCCTTAAGATCTGCAAAGGATCCCAACTATTGAGCCACAGTCAGCTAGCCCATCCGGCCTAACCCACTAGCCAATTAAAGACTGGCGCATTGGACCTAGCTCATGGTTAGTCAACCCATTGGCCAAATCATATCCACCAAGTATAGCAAATATCTAAGAAATTTTACTAGATCTACACTCATAGTTTGGAAAATCCCAAGAAGATTTCCAAGATCTAGCAAGATGTTGATAGGTTTGTAATCAATAGGAGAGGTAAGAAGTTCCTATTTAGAAAAGAGAGATCGGCACGTAATTATCTCATTTAGAGGAAAGGAAATCCTATCTAGAATAATTTTCATGCCATCCTCTAAAAATGTTCTTGTATTCTATCATGTATGCGTTCAAGTAAAATTTTTTCATTCCCTCTAATTCTCATGTTGCATTGAGAGAGTGTCCTTAGTGTGAAGGTTCCTTGGGCTACCAATGGTGATGACTCCAAAGCCTTGGCATCCATGATGAATATGCGAACACCCCATCCATCACAGAATCCCACCAAAAGATTCATTCAAACAGTCAAACTTTGAAACCGCATCATGAGGTAGGGAAAGGCCCCAACCCATTTGTTGAGCTTACCCTTGTAACCCTTTGATGCAAAGCTGAGCCGTTGCAAGGAGGCCCGTAACCTTTATCGTGATATGGCACTTTTTACACAAACCCTAACCCTAGGGATCTGCGACACCCTTCCGTCATCTGTAGCTAGTTGTGACATTATCCTATAAGGGCCATTGTCCTTATCGAGTCAAGTGAAGTAAAGTTGATTTTGAAGAAAAAATAAAATATAAGTGGGGTTATGATGGTATTTTATTTTTAGTTGTTTGTTATGAAATCTTTTTGACTTTTTGTATGGGTATGTGGAGTTTTTTTGTATTTTAGTGGATAAAGGTGGTTGCTTTTTGACCCTTTTTTTAAAAGATGAATAGAGTTTTGAATTAAAGTGTTTTTTATGTGACATCTTGTCTGAAAAATGGAGATTTTACTTGACTTTTACTATACTAATAAAGTGTCAAACTATGGGTGACTAGATGCATAGATTTCCTTAATTATCTCCTTCTCGGGTTTCCAACCTTGTCCATGCATCGGCCCAACAAACTAACCTAGGTCAATCAACCAAAACAGAGGTCCTGTTGTGTCTTTCACCAAGAACATAGACAATTAAAAATATTAAGTTTCCACTAACCTAGGTTAATCAACCAAAACAGAGGTCCTGTTGTGTCTCACTTAGTTCGTTCAGATAGTTATTCTGATTCGTCTTTCCTCATTTCTAGTTAAGTTGTTTGGTCCAATTGAGTAACACTGTAAAGTCAATTAATTGCCTAAACATCGTAGGACTTGATTTTCATTAAGCTTCAGTAATAATTACAGGACTTTACTGGAAATTTGGGATCTTACACTAGGAACCCCTATCATATATTGGCCAGTAAAAAGACATTAGTTTTCCTTGATGATTACAATATAAAGGGGGAAAGACTGCTACAGATACAAACATCAGTTGTGGTTTCACAGAATAACAAGAAAGAAACCCAAATAGACCAAAATGGCCAACTCAGAGAACATTGAACTGTCCATGGAATCAAACCAACTGCACAATATCTCAACCAACTCCTGCTTAGAAATGATCAGCCTCCCAGTCAAAAAGGGGGGAAAAATGCTTTGTGGATGAAAAACAAGTCCCATGGGGAAAATGCCACTCTATAGAGAAATCGCATTGTAGTGCTAGTGGTGAAGCAGATACTCTTGAGGTCAACGTCCACCCCCGCTCTTAGTGGTCATAATTGTGGTCAAGCCCTTGCTCTCATTATTAAACTATTGTTTTACAGTTTACTATCAAAAATTGATTTTGAGATAAGTGATAGCTAAATGGAGTGTAAAATCCTACAAATGGTATCAGAGCCAGTTCAATGAGGTGTAAGATCTTAGAAGTAGTATCAGAGCCAACTTGGTAGGTCACTACTCCTAAAAGAGAAATTCAACATATTGAGATATCAATCACGCAAACCTCTTTGTTCGAAGCATTTTTTTACAAAGTTCAAGCTCAAATTCAACGAGAAATCAAAGGCCTCTTTCAATTCTTTCTTCCTGCAAAACAACAAAAACATTCAAATTAAACCTATATCCATTCCAAATTCCCATCCCCACCACCAAAATTAATTTAAAAAAGAAAAAAGAAAAAACGCAACCCACGGGTCATTTATGCAGAAATCCAATGGACGGGCGAAAGTAGAGAAGGCGACATCTATATGATCCTCAATCGTTTTGTATATGCTCTCAGTTGGCGGCGGAAGGAGCTCTGGACTTACAGATTGGGGCAATGCAGATGGAGAAGAGCTCAAAAGGAATAAAACAGAAACTAAGATAACGCAAGCTCTTCTCATATTGATCTCAGGAGCTTTCCTCAGACTAAGAAATCTGGATAAAAATCACATCTTTGAGGTCAAACATAGCACAGATGATTTCGATTTCGATAATGGGGGTGAGATCGAGATTGGGATATAGATGAATGCGTGTTGGGGGTTTGGAGATTGGAAGGTGTGGTGGCGGAGAAATCTGGGGTTTTTGTAGGGAGAGATGGAAGGAGAAATGGCGGGGGAGGAAGAAAACTGCAATGAACTGCTGCAATGCAATTATATATATACACGTTTCAAATTAAAATCAGACATGAAGCACATTTTTTGGACTCAATCTAATCAGTGTATAACTTAGGATAATAAGAATTTCAAATGAGCAACCCTACCACTACACTACAAAGCATCTTTTTGTTAATAATTATTAATAAGAAAATAAAATTAGTTAATGAGGAAGGACTCAGCCCCACTTTAGAATATTGACGGGGAGTTGGAATTTATCTATGAGGAATTTATAAAAATAAATGTATTTTTAGAATATTAACCCCTATAAATACTGTTGTTATTGTTTTCATACTTATGCATTGTACTTTAAGCATGGGTGATCAAAATTTTAAAATAACTATTTTATATGATTTCCTATATAGTCATTAATTTTTTTATGACAGCCATTTTACAACAAAACTAAACTCAAATGAATATATAATATATGAAATTGATCAACAAAAATAATAAGTTTCATAATTAATAAGAAGACAACAACATTATTGAAAAAAGAAAAACTCGCGACAACAATGTGGAGCCAAAGAGGAGGTGGGAAACTTTTCATGTAACTGACGTGCTACCATGCACACTTGCCGAGAGAGAAATGGTGGAGTTTGGTTTTTTTTCTTTTTTGTGTGTGTGACTTTAATTTTTATAAATCGTGATGTAAATAGAGTGGAACACTACGATAGACTCCATCTATTAAAAATTACAATCATTAAGACAAACATCCTTGCTACTTATAGGATAACTCAAATTTTCACCTCATTCTAGGTTATTTCCACGGTCAAACTGATTCTTTGATAATAAAAGAAATACAAAATATTGGAGTCTTCTAAATAAAGTTTTTCCAGTGATTTGGACTCTTCATCATGCCTTTTGTCTATTAAGAAACTTCCAATATCATCCTATTTCTATCAAGGCAATAACAATTGAGTGTTAATGAGTCCGAGTGTCTAAGTGCCACTAATCTAAGGAATTTCAAGTATTTTTGTTTGTTCTGATTATATGATTTTTTTTTTCCTTTTTTTTTTTAGAATGTGAAATGTTGATTTCTAGGTTGTCTGGTTTATTTAATCATTAGTCTTTTTTATTTAATTCACTCTCTATTCTGGGTTATCTGGTTTCTTTTTTATCTATTGATTTTAATTGTTCACTTTTTATTAAGAATGTAGAACTAATAGTAAAAAGAATCTCCAATAATATTGGTCCATCTAAATAAAGAATTAAACCCATTCTTATTATCATCATTTTACACTTTCTCCAATATAATTTTATTTCTCTATGTTAACAAGAGAACTTTCATTCTTTCCATTCATATACTTTTAAGTTCATTGTATTTTAATAAAACAGCTTTAATAATTCTTTTATTTCTTTGTGTCTCCTTTTAGTAATGCCTTAGGTCTCATTTGTATGCTTAGTTTAGATCAGTGTTCAACCCAATTTTAAAATATGAGCATCTTGAAACAATTGGTGTAATTATTAAACATTTCAATTTGAGAGGGAAACCTTTTTTAATTCATTTACTTTTGAGTTTATCATATTTTATTTGAGCAATTTTAATTATTTCATTTAAATATGATTTATACAAAAGAATCATCATTTTAAAATTTCCATAGATTTGCAATATTTTTATGATTTGTATTTGTATGGTTTTCATAGATTATGGGTTTCTTTTTTTTTCCATTTTTGTTTCAACTTTTGGGTATTGGGTTCTCCTTGGTTTTTTTTTTTTTTTTTTCTTTTAAATCATTTTTTATCATGGGATTTTCTGGAAATTCTCATTTTTCTGTTGTATTTTTGTTATTTTCTTAATGCTTATCATTATGAGTTAATTATATATTTTACTTTCATTGGGTTCTTTAAGTTCGCTTTGTGAAATATTTTTATAGATTTTTCTTATTTCTTTTGTGGCTTCAGATTTTCATTTTTGAGTATTATATTATCATAAGTTGGTTTGGTTCTTCTAAATTTTTTTTATCATTGTATTGTCTATGGATCTTTATTTATATATATTTTTATAACCTTTTTAATAAATTTTATTTTGTATATCTTTTATTATAATTTCTCACTTGTGATGGGTTTTTAATTTTTTTTATGATAGTTTTTCATGAATTTGTGGGTTCTTTTGTCTTTGTCCTTTTGTGTTTCATTTTTAAGTTTTTTTTTTCTCATGAGTGTTTAATTCCTTTAAATTGCTTATGTTATTGAGTTGATTATGAATTTTCATTTCTATGTTTTATTTTTATGCATCTTTCAAATTTCATTGGATTTTATTCATAGTTTATATTATTTTTTTTATTTTGATTTTGTTTTTTTGTTTTCTTGATCATTAATCTTCAATTTTCATGAGTTTATGTTTTTTTTTTTCAATTATATGGTATTAGATATTGAATTCTTATGAACTTCTTTTTCTTTCCTCTCTCTCATATTAAAACCTTTTGCTTTTAATTTTAAAGAAACTGATTATAAAGTTTTTTTTTATAAATTTAAATATTATAATTATTTTTTCCTTCTAGTATACAAAGAAGAAGAGTGAGTGGGGACCAGCTTCAGACAAAGAACATTTCAATTCTGTACAGTCAACGGCCTAAATGGAACCGGCCACCTTTGTCTTAATGAGACTTCTTTTTAATATTCTAATGGGACCCGGCCGCCTTTGTCTTAATGAGACTTCTTTTTAATGTTCTTGTCCTCTTTTTTTATGATTTATGAGTATGGTTTGAAGGTTTGTGGTGTGTTTGTCTAACTCGCTATTTTTTTTTTCAGAAAAAAGGGTTTTTGATGAAATGCTGCCTTTATTAAAATATTATTACAGAGTTGTTCGAATGAGAAAAGGGGGCAAAAAAATTGCGAATGAAGGAAAATTTGTATAAACAGCTTTTTAGGAATTTTTCAAATTTCAACTATTAAGGGATAATTTCTTGTTACTGTTCTCGAGACTTATCTTATAAATTCTGACTGTTCAAATCGGAAATAAGACAACCATTGTCATAGAATAGGGAAATGGAATTCTGTTCCAAGATACTTCTAAATAAAGAGGCGCTAAAGGCTTATTGGCTTACATATTCCTTCAATGGATTCGCAAAAGCTCAAATACCCTCTAGCATATTAAAAGCTAGAATTAGAAAGTCTTATTAAATTTGTAAATTTCCACAAGCCAAAATGACAATCCTCAAGACTGGATTTTGAAGTCTCTTTAATCAAGGAGCAGATTTCAAATCCCAAGGGGACGCCAACTAATATTGATGACATAAATTATAACATATGAAATTTCCATCAGGAATTCATAATCATTGAAAAGCTTTAGGTACATTTTAGATGGTCATATTTCATTGGACTGTTTGTTTCCGTTTGTTCAAAAAGTAATGTTTACCAAGATCCGACAAATTAATGTGACTTATACTATATGTGATTGTTCAAATATATTTTTCTTAAAGACAAACTTGTAATGCAGTTTACCCGTTCTTATTAGCTTATTACATCTGATAGTTACCTTATCGCAACCTTACTTCTTTTATTATACTCTTTTTTTTTTTTCTTGATATCGGAGGGTTCCCAACCCTTTGGACTGTACTAATCCCTCCAAGCCCAGAGGGAAGTCGGGTAAACTCCCCTATAGCCCCAGTATGGTAGTGCAGTTTTGAAACTACGACCTCAGGATGCAAATCGTTGTCCCAATTCAATACATGGTAGAATATAATACTTAATGAACTAACATAGATCACAGAAGTTGGGAACAGTGGGAAGACCATAACAGTGCATCTTGGAGAAAAGATGGTCATAAAAGAGAGCTCCCATTCTTAAATAGACTAATAAATAATGAATTGCCACTATTGATTAGAAATCATAAGTAGAAGGTATGAAAAATGGGAAAGTTCAAATAGGAAATCAATAAATCAATTCATTCATGATGTTCATCAATGAGGGTGAGAACTGAGAAGTGTGGGAGCAGGTTCAAGGGAGGGGTTTTTTTTTTCCTAATGTCCAAGTGCTTTATCTAGTTTGTCTTCATTTAAATGAATGGAGTTCCTTTCTTCTTTTTTTTGGTAAAAAAATGAATGGAGTTAGTATGTGTTAAATTTAGTTTATAATCCATGTCCTCTTCATGGAATATGGATCTTTCATGGGGTGGAGAATGGAGATGAAGATTTGAACGGAGGAGAAGAAAAAAAAAATTTTCTATTAAGGCTGCCCATTCCAATACACTTGATGAGAAACTAAATGGAATAAAGAGGTCCTGTTCCCACTTCGAGCTAATTTTATCAATATCTAGACCATGTCAACACGTACCTGTCATTAAGAATAATTCTAGGTAACGTAGCATGCAGACGAACCTCATACATCTCACAACTCAAAAAAGTCCATTTGCTGTGATGCAGCAAGGATGTCAATAAACCTACAATTGAACGTCATGATTGCCGGAGTCAAATCTACAAATTCGGAGTTAATATTCAAGCCGCTAAAAATAAATACCTTATGAATATAAAAGTTATCTAAAAAAATTACTCCATATAGTAGTCGTTTCTACAATAGAATTAACAATTTTGGTTAAAAATATTGATTGATAGACAATTCATAAGATTATGTTACCATGTTCTTTACTAGTTAATTACTAGTTAAGTAATTAGATTGATTTTTAAAGAGTCAAGACTGGGGCCATGGTCTCGCACAATATTCTCAAGATTTCTAAGTTTGCACCCATGGGGCCGGCCTTGTTCAGACACAACCATGAAGGCCAATATCACTTGGCGAGCCACTTGGCAGGTTGGGTCACACAGCTTGAAGAATGACACGTCCAAGTTTATCAAAGCCTGTAATACCCTTCTTTTAATTTTATGAGGAAGACCCATTGCATTGATGATACATGGGGTCCTAACCTTGACTCACCAAACCTAGACAGTAAAATCAATTGGTGTAGATAAGTCATTTTTAAAAGAGTTGTAAGTCTGAGAACTAATTTTAGAATCTAAAAAAACACAAATTCTATCTATCGATCATCCTTTGAGCTAAAAAGGCTAGCTTTGTTATGAAAACCTCAAACAACTCGAAAACTAATTTGTCTGAACGACAGAAGATTCAGATGCATGCTTTGCAACTTGTACTAAATTTTATTTTATTTTTTTCAACAGATGGCTGCTACAAGAAACTTCAACGTACAAGGATGATCAAATCAAACAATTACAACGTGTTTAGAATTTTGGGTTGGGGTGTACAAGAATGATCAAATCAAACAAGAATAAGTGACAGGTGAGGCAGCTTAGGTCGTGTCATGACTCAGGTCTTCTCATGACTATTAAAGAACACTATGACCCACATAGTGTCACTGTCAACTTTGAAATGGAATTTTGGGTTGGGGGTGGGTTGGGGTGTACAAGAATGATCAAAACAAACGAGAATAAGTGACGTGGGGGACAGGTTAGGCAGCTTGGGTCGTCTCATGACTCTTAAAACACTATGACCCACATAGTGTCACTGTCACTTTCAAAATGGAACCGGACATATACGTGGATGCCTTTTAAGTCAAGTGCATCCAAAAGTCATTAGATATCTTTTGGGAGGTTGGGAGGACGGGTAACGCTGATCAAAGCTTTCCGACCTAATGTTTCAATTTATTAAATGACATTAGTCAAGGTGCCAGCGTGAGTCAAGGTGCCAGTGGCACCATTAGGAATGTAATTGGATATCCAATTTTTTTTATTATTTGGAGGTTTTAATTAGTTAAAAATTGAGTCTGAATTTTTATTTAGGCCCTGATAAGTAAATGGATTCGATTTCGGTTCCACTTTGGTTCGGATCCGTGGATTTGAGACCCGACATATTACCTCAATTTTTGAAAATCTCTCATAAAAATCATATTTTTTTAATATCATTCTCAACCTAAACCTGGACCCGGATCCAGACCTATCTCATATATGGTTCTGATTATAGTTCTGGAGCCAAGAAACCGATTATGAAACAGTTCCGGGTCTGGATTTGGTTCTGCCTTCTCATTAACGGTTCTGGGTCCACCATCGACCCGGATCGGAACCTACCCTTTTATAACCCTAGGCATCATATATAAATAAATTGAATAGTATTAGAAGGAATATTATGTGGGAAGGCAAGGGCGACAAAAAGAAAAAAGTCTCTTGTAATAGAGGGAAGTGGTAAAACTTAGGGGCATTCGGCAATGGGTTTCTTTAAATCATATCCCCATGGAGCTTTGAAAAATTCAAACATCTCAGAGATAGATAAAGAGGTAGGAATTTGTGGAACGAACCGCACTCCTTCATATACGTCAGGAGTCCATTGATGAGAAGGGGCAGGGGAAAGCCTGAACCCAATTCCTTTTGTCCAAGTCGCTTCTCTTTTTATCTAAGTCGCTTCTCTTTTTATCTAAGTCACTTCCTTTTTTTGTTGTGAGTCTCGGGAATATCTCCATTCATGGGGCCGAAATCCACTTCTATGAATTGAAAGGTCTGAATGATCAACCCGGCAATCAGTTGTTTGAATCAATAGTGTGTTCAAATCGTTTATTTGAATAAATTGAAACCCTTCTATTAGTGGGATATCTCATTAATAATCGTCAACTACCATTTAATTGGTCACGATTAATGGAATTTCAATTAATGAGATTTTCAAATAAATTCTAAGAACACACAAATAAATTTCAAAATAACACAAATAAAGTTTAAAAAATGCAATAATTTCAAAAAACGCAATAAATTTTAAAAAGCAGTATATTTCAAAAAAACAAATAAATTTAAAAAGATGCAAATAAATTTCAAAAGAAAGCATATAAATTTAAAAAGATGCAAATAAATTTTAAAAGATCCAAATAAATTTCAGAAAATGTAAATAAATTCAAAAGACTCAAATAAATCTCAAAAGATCCAAAGAAAATTTAAAAAATACAAATAAATCTCAAAAGACTCAAATGAATTTCAAAAGACGCAAATAAAATTAAAAAACGCAAACACAATTGCCAAAACTAAGATAAATCAATTTTTCAAATTTCTGAAAAATTTACAAAAAACTCAAGTATTTTTGCCAAAACATAGTTAAATTTATTTCAAAAAACATAAATAAATTTGAAAAGACGCAAATAAATTTCAAAAAACGTAAATAAAATTAAAAAACGCAAATAGATTTCAAAAAACATAAATAAATTTGCTAAAAAACTCAGATAAATTTTTGAAAAAACTCAGATGAATTTGCCAAAAACACATAGATAATTTTGACAGAAGATAAATAAATTTGAAAAAAACTCAGATAAATTTGACAAAAACTCAGACATCACCAAACTTTGCTTCCTCTCAAACGACTTCGACACCTGAATCTCAAAATCCAACCCCTTGTTCGCGCTCTTCCCGGATGCAATCATGTCTCGCACCTTCTTCAGCAGGAAAGGCCCACACTGATCAGGTTTCAGGCATAAACTCAAAAGAAAGAAGGATTGTGCTTGGGTTCTAACTGACCTTCTCTTCCAAGATTCAGACACAAATCTCCTCTATTGGTGAAGGGTGCGCTGCAGAAGGGCGCCTAGATACATAGAGAAGAGATGATTAATGTTATTAGGTGATTAATGTAGAGCCGGAAGCGATTTTAGTGAAGGGAGAAAATGTGGAAATGAACAATAAATCATCACATGCTTATTCAAAAAATTGGCAACACAAAATCACAAGCGTTCAAAAAAAAAAAAAATCACATTTCCGATTTCTTTCTGAAAAAAAAAAAGCGCAAGAAATTGTGCATTGATTGGAGTTACAACAGAAAGAAACAACAGAAGGGAAAGAGGAGCAAAAAAAATTGGAATTAAGAGGGGATACGGACTTGCTCAGGATTCCCGTAGCCAAGACTAAGAGGATCTGCCATTCCATCTGAAAGAAAGAGATGTAGGGGGAACGACCGGAGAAGCAGTAGGTGCGGCCACGTGGATTTATGAAGGAGGGAGGAGGGAAGATTTTAAAATTTTAAATTTCAAAATTTTACGTCTAAAATGATTGAAAGGGCAAATCAGTCACGAAATATGTGATCGTGCAAACGTAGGAACCTCTGACTGCAAAGTGTCTAGCTGCGTGGACCAAAGCCCTTAAACAGAAATTGCGTGGACTAGAGCTTCTAAACATTCCACTTCAGGGACCTATCGCTAATTTACTCTAAAACCTAAATCTCGTGGAATTTTAGACACCGTTAATTTAGAGTTAAAAAATTGGGCATTCCTAGCAAAGCGGTGGTGGATGTTTGGTGAAGAAAAAGATGATTTATGGAGAAAAGTTAGTGCTTCTAAGTATGGTGAGGATAAGTGGAGTTGGATTCCTAGATTTGTCCCTAGGTATAGGGTGTCAGGGTTATGGAGGGTCATTTCTTAGTTTGGGGAGTAGTCCAATGTCGGGGGGAAGTTTTCAATGAGGGTGTGGGTTTTAGAGTTGGGAAGGGAAAAATTGTTCCTTTTTTGTTTAATGATTGGGTCGGGATAGGGCAATTGTGCTCTCTTCTCCCTAGGTTGTTTACAGTTGTGTCTAATGAAGAGACGCTTGTGAAAGATTTTTTTTTTTTATGGGTCTATGGTGTCATGGCATGTTTCTTGTAGGAGAGTGTTGCATGCAGAGGCATTGGTGTTCGAGTCTTTATACGTATTCTTGCTTCTTCTTCTTTTTCTAATAACCCAAATATCTCCCACCCAGCCTAGCCCAAGAGCCTTTGGCCCTGAGCCCTAGGGACACTCGATTCTAGACAACCGAGAACTTCGGAGAGTTTCTCTTTTATACATTTTTTTATAAGGTTTCCTTGTTGTATTCGGGGAGTCCATCTCACCTATCCCTTGTGTGGTGTGGCATCGTTCCCCCAAGGGTTGAGGTCTTATTATGGTTGGTGGCTCCTGGTAAAATCTCTACTGTGGATAATCTCAGAAGACGAGGCATATTGTCGGAAGCCTTTTCAAACATTTGTGGTTTATGTGGGAAGGAATAAGAATCTATCAATCACTTGTTCATGCATTGTGACTTCACTTATTATGTTTGGAGATTTTTTAATCAAGAAATGTTCAATTTCATGGTGTATGCCAAGAGGTCTTAGTGAGTTAATGGAGGTTTGGGGGGCTTTTAGAGGGGGTGGTTCAATCATTTGGAGGTGGATCACCTACGCTATTCTTTGGTCAATTTAGAGGGAGAGAAATGATAGGATCTTCAAAGGCGAATGGAAGGTTGAGGTGGATGTTGTCTTCTCTATCTTTCTTACGATAGCTAAATGGACAAGCATTAGAAAATAGTTAAAGCACTTAAATATGGATAATATCTTCAATAATTAGGAAGCTTGTTTGGGATGTAGTCGTGTAGTCGTGCTAAGAACAAACCTAAAGTCCCCCGGTCTCCCCATTCTCAAAATGTTCTTAAATTTAATGTGAATAGTGTGGCGAGAGGAAAGTCAAGTCTTGCATGTGTCGGCATCTTGAAAAACTACTAGGGAAAGGTGTTGTTTATGTTCTCAAAACATGTAGGCATTAAAGATTCCAATGAGGCGTAAGTGTTGGCTATTTTTGAAGCCATAAGAATTTGTGCATATTATGGTTATCAAAATATATTGGTGGAACGCAATTCTTCAAATGCAATATCATGGATGTCTTCTTTAGATAAAGGTCCTAGGAAATTTCAATTCATTTTCAATAAAATCAAGACCTTATCTTCATCTATAAATGTTGGATTTCAGCATGTATATTAGTCTGGAAATAGCATAGCGAATGCTTTGGTAAAGTTAAGGGTAGAGAGAGAAGTTCCCGATTTTGCTCCTTTGTAATTTGTCTTTTTTGCATTAGTATTTAGCTACTATACCTTCGCGTGTATTTTCTTGTTTTTATTTTATTTTGTACTTCTTTAAATCTTTAATCTAATTTACCATTACCGTAAATAAATAAAATAAAAAAAGTGGCTGTTTTCTAGCTTCAAACCTTCATGATCCAGACAATAGCCAATAATATTTGGTTTTAGGTTAGGAAAATAAACAACAATAAAAGATTCAAGATCTGCACTGTTACATTACTGCCTGTTTACAGGAAGTAGTAGTGTGTGTCGCAGCAGTGCCTCAACCTCAAGACCATAATAAGAGGGATAAATCCTACTTTTGTTGTCTAGACAGGATTTCTGAAGGCAGTATGGACCACAGATCCCAAGCTCAACAAACAAGAATCAGTTACCAAGGTTACTTACCAATCAAAGTTAAAATGCATCTTCCGGTGTTCCACTGGGCCTCCACAGGTTCATTCAGGTTAATACATATTTTTTTGAATGGAGTCAGGTTAAAAAAAATATATTTCTCAAGCATTAAGGAAGTACAATTTTCCACAACCGTTTGCCAACCAGAATCTATACATTGGAAACATCAAAACCTTGCGCGATCACCCTCCAATACAAAGGGTCAGTTCTCTTCATCAGTGCATTGTGCTCAAGAGGAGTGTAATCCTCAGTACATGTCAGGAATTGCCTCTGATCCCATTCTCTCCAAGTCTTCCTGTGACAAAAGAGTCTTCTTGCCGCTGGCACCGGCCTTGTCATATGGCTGGGCCATCTTCCGAAGGAACTGTATAACACACACACACACACATAGAGGCGTTTATAAAATGGTTAGTGAATGGTTTTGCAGAAGCTTGTGCCGGAATAATGCAGCAATACCACCTCAAAGACTGATTTACCTCACGCGCTATATGTATAGCCATGTCTGTGCTCAAATTCAGATGGGCATCCCGCAAATGTGACAATATCCAACCAGGCAGTTTAGAACGCTTGTCATGGCGACTATATCTGTAAAAAAATCATATATCCCATAATATATGTCAAGAACTCAGAGACTGGCAAAATGCTACATTACTGCACCTTTTATTTGGAAAAGGAAGACCTATCTGAACTTTGCAAATATTACGGTAAATAGTGTATATATGCCTTGATCACTCTTGATTATTGACAAGATGACAACAGTATCATTCTTGAGGCACCAGTTTCTTCTGTGGCCAATGGATTGGTACTTCGATCCTTGATGTGATTTGCCACATCATGGATAGGGGATGGTGCAGATAATTTAATTACTCATAGCAAAACATCAAAAAACCAGATGAAGTTGTTATAGTGCCAACGATGAAAGCTACTTCCATCGAGTGCTTCTTAGAAGGTAGTTCAGGTATATAATATTCAGCAGCATAATGTGGAGGTCGAAGGAATTGCCTTGTTAAGGACCTTCATAGGTGTCTTTGTGTGCATTTCTTCAAAAATTGCATTGACTTTCAAAAAAAAAATTTATTTATTTATTTACTATTATTGTTCTTTGATTGGTAACGTGACTCGAACCTGCAACCTCGTGGTCATGACAATAAGGACCTTCCAACTGTGTTACAAGCTCTTGTCAAAGAAAGAGTTCTTCATAAGGCTTTCATATGATCATGTTTTGACATTTTCAGTGAATAGTGTTTACTAGTTGTTTTAGGAACTTGCACTTTATTGGGGCAGATCAATCTCTGCCCATTACATATTATTCTCCTTAGCAAATGTTTTATCACAAAATAAACACAAAAATAAAAGAAAAAATGGGATCAAGTTAACACCTCTTATCAGCAAAAATCATCATTCCATAATCTGCTTTAGAACGAATGACTCGTCCAACACATTGTGCCGCTTGCCTCTGTGCAGGAAAATTAGCTCATCAACTAAAAGAAGCTCATAAGTCCATATAAAGTATTATTAACTCAAACAAGTAATGCTAATAGGCCTAATTGGACAGGCATCAGGAAATCATACCAAGGCATCAAAAGTTAAAAAATCGCCTTCCTTTATCTGAAAGGTCTCTCGTAAGTACTCTAACCTAGCAAGCAATATTCTGCAACATGAAAATGCCAACACTAAACCTCAGAAAGCAGTAATGATAGTAGTATTGCCCATTTTAAGAAACTGCCCACAATTTGTAACCAGGTCCATGTGGGAAAAATAATAATAACAAAAAATAACTAAATCAAGGGTAACATGATCATATTTGATGCCTACTATATCCATAAAACAAGTCATAAGCCCACATGCAGCTCTGTAGTCTCCATACGCAGAAATGTACCACATTCTAAATGTGCCACCTTGCAGGTGATACGGCTAAAAAGCAGATGCGTCCACTCCAAGTGTGCGAGGAAATTTTTACCATTTCCATCTAGTAATTTCTGCAGGTGAGCCTGCCTCATGAGTTGGGCATCTGCCTATTTTGGGCCACCAACATACAAAATGGAATCCATCTGGTGGACCACTTGGATCCAGCAGAAATATGTTGTCACACTTAAACTTGCAGTAGCATCTGGATGGCTGAATCTACACTGCACATGGGCTTGACAAAACTGTCCAATAAGTAGTAATTCCAGATCCAAACAATTGGAGACTATGATGAAATTGTGGAACTTGGTACAATGCACCTGCTCAATGTGTACTGGAAAGGAACCCCAAACATGATCACAAGTCTTCCATAATGCCGATCAAAATCTATACCTTCAGCTACTTTTCCCCTGCAACAGTTAAATATCCTTTTCAGTCTCATTTCTCAAATGGATTACGTAGAACACCGCCACTTTTTCTTATTCCTTTTTTGTTAGACATTCCTATCAGTCTCAACTAGTTTACCTCAAAACTTCTCATTCAGATTGTATTTCAGAATATTTAGATGAGATATTGGGGATAACAGTCCTCAATGAGATTGTAGCATCGAAAATCAATAAGAGGTTTGAATTCAATAGTACCTTTTCAAAAAAAAAAAAAAAAAAAGTTTTGAAAACCAAAATGTTCAAAAAAAAAAAAAACTGAAGAGAATCCAACCAATTAGTATAATCAGACAGTGCTCAGAAAGAGAAAAAAAACTGAAGAGAATCCAACCAATTAGTGGAATCAGACAGTGCGGTGCAGAAAGAGATCGAAAAAAACTGAAATGAAAATAGCAGTTTTCTTGTTGGTATACTGGAAACAGACAATACAGTGCAGTTACATGAGAAAGGAAAGAAACCAAAAATCATGTGGACATGATCCTTCATTGAGATTTGAGGGAGATTTTTAGGGTATGAACAGCCTATTGATGATCTATCCCACCAATGAACATTATGGACCATACAGTTATCTCAGGTGCGCTAAGTACCTGGCAACAGAGAAGAAAACAGCGCCTCTTCCACAATCGCAAGCCTTACGATAGTTATCTAGAGCTAAAGTAGTTTCTACAACATCCTGCGTTTCAATGAAGACTAGCTTATGCTGCATTACATCCTGCAATACAAGGAGATGTCACCATGACTGTTTGTTAGGTAGTCGATTAATATCAAGAAGGTGCAACTGCAAACAAGAAACATGTGCATTTACCAAAACAAAGGGACCAATTGTGAGGTCAGTTTCAATCCAAACAAAAGAAACACATTTAAGAATTTTTTTTTTTTTTTTTTTTTTTTTTTTTTTTTCCAGTTTTAGGACAAAAGAAATTACTAGCAAAACATGAGTCTGCTTGGCTATGAATTAATTAAAGAAAAAGGTTTCTTAATCCAAATGTTACAAACCTCAAACCAGTTAAAGAAAAGTTATCCGAGCAAAGTAAATAATTTATAAGAAAAAAGATAATGGCTTATAATCTTCGGTCTCTGGTCTCCTCACTACAAAAGAGTCCAGTGAGGCCAGACCAAGGGCTCTCCTCATGGAATTTAAGCCCATTGGCAAGCCTTCCCATTTCCATGATTCAGCAATGTGATTATGTTGAAGAGAACCAAGAACCCTTTTCTTTTCTTTTTTTTTATAAGAACACTGTAAGAGAACCAAGAACCTTGGGCTCTTGAGTCTTGAATGATATTTTACTGACATTAGAGACCAAATAAGTTCCACTGATGCAGAACTTATTCTCAGTCCTGGAGAGCCAACCATTTGGTGGATAATCGAGTGATTATAGAGTTGCTTTAATATTTTCATCAGAAATTTTTTTATCAGAATTATATGTTCATCAGTTTATTTCCTAGCTGCTTCTTCTTCATCAGAATTATATGGTCATCAGTATAGGGAAGCCAACCATTTAGTTGAATGTTTTTCCCACCAGAAGATTCTATTCAACATAGCAGAACTCGAGGACCCCCACTAAAAATAAGATTTTTATGAACCAAAGTCACATTCCCAAGAAATCACATGTAAACAGATTGGGACTGGATCAGATATAAAGGTTTGAAATGAGGTATCCAGATTTCAGCAACAAAGAGTAATACACGATTTACCATGCTTTGGATCCTTTCTATGGAAAATAAGCATTTGTTAACCATAACTACAAGGATCACAAGCGATTTATGTATCCTCCAACACTTAAAACAAGAAGGAATTGTGAAGTGAAAGAACAGCATTTCATCACCTGTAAGATACCCATTTCATTCCAACTATTGACAATTCCATCCATGTATGAGTAACTGACAAAGAAACAGACAATGCCATCAGGGACAGCAGCCACCATCTCCTGTAAAAGCCTTCCATAATTCCTCACCACACCAGGATCACTACGCATATCGAATTTTGTACTTACTGGAAGTTGGTCACTGAAATAGAATGGCAAACAGTAATCAGCATGGAGAGATAAATTTTGAATGAAATAGCTATCGGATGAACATTAAACATCAAATAGCACAGAAGTGAAATCTTTAATTACATTTTTCTGATAAAATATTTTTAAGTTTCTATGAATAATCTTCCAGTGGATTAAAGTTGTTGCATATTTATTCTAGCAAGAGAAATAGCAATGCGAGAGTAGCCACCTATTACTCAATGAAAGCGTAAGAGAAGAAGTGTAACAGCTCTTTTTTCCCTGTTATTTTGTTCTTCTCTTCCTGATTGGCAGATAAGCTAATAAGCTAAATTTTCCAGAAGACTGACATTAGATAATGTAGCTTCAGGTGTTTGGGGAAGACTACCATGTAGATCTTCCACAACCTTCAACTTTATGGATTAAAGTTGTTGCATATTTATTCTAGCAAGAGAAATAGCAATACGATGTAACCACCTATTATTCAATAAAACGAAAGAGAACAAGTGTAACATGTCTTTTTTTCCCTGTTATTTTGTCATTCTCTTCTTGAATGGTAGAAAAGAAAATGACCTAAAGTTTCCAGATGCCTGACATCAAACAAATGAAGCTTCAGGTGTTTGGGGAAGACTACTCTGTAGATCTTCCACAGCTTTCAACTTTCAACTTTAGTGCACATGCATGACATCACCCACTCAAAATGTAAATCAAGGGAACCCAAAATTCACGTGCATTGTAAGGTCCTAACTCCTAACCATGCAATGTCTACCCATCAAATTGAAAACTTGATGGAAAAAGTGCAGTGGCTCAAATTCCACCCGTGTAAATATATTGTTAATCATCTGAATCAGCTTGACTCATGGCCATACTCCACCCAAAAAAGAGAATACCACTTGGATGGTCTGGGTTGGCATGTAGGTCAGGATATTGTTTAAGAGTAACCTTCCACAAAAATTAGTTAGGAGATTAGATTAAAAATGCTTTGTTCATAAGAACCCAAGTAGCAACTTCAGATCTATCACACAGTACCTGCCTCGAGTAAGAACCATTGGGCATATGCAGTCCCTTGTCAAAGACATCGAAAAACTTCTACTGATGACTGGATTGAAATTAAGAAGACGTGGGTAGAGATCGATTGGGCTTAATGTCCCAGAAGTTATAATAACCGACTGGAAACGTTGAAATACAGGCTTTATGGCAAGTGATGCATCATGACAGCTAAGCTGGATCATTGAAAGGAGGAGAAATCAATCACAACATTACAAAAATGAGAGGAAACATACAAAATTCAATTGTACCATTCGCACAGCCAACAAGTCAAATGTAAGAAAACCTTTTGGTAATCCAAGTACCTTACATGATGGGGCCATCATGGAAGGAAGATGCCATAATATTCTCCCACGTCTTTAATCCTAACTGTCCAATTTTGCCAGCTAAATACAAGCAATTTACTGCAAATGCCCATTTATAAGCCAGCTATTGGACAGCTATGATCAACGATTTGTGAAGATATTTGCCTTGGCCCATCTCATCATGGCATTCACCTGATGAGTGGCTTAATTACCAACATGTATGCCCCACCTGATCAACTAAGTGCACTTCTCTTGATTGGGCATCATGCTAAACCACATAAATTGAACACCATAACTCACAGACTGAAGCAGAGCAAAAGTCCAATACCTGCAGTACAGGGTCAGGTATGTGTGGCATTCTCTCATCAAAAGGTTCAATAATAATAGAAAATCCCTGCGTGTATGTCCCAACCAATGTTGCAAAATCACACACAGTTTGGATATGTAAAAATTCATCTGTGTTAGTTATTTCAAGCGTCAACATGAGGGAATGGAGGCGATCATAGCAGAACTTCAGCATTTTCTGGTCAATACCAGCCTGAGCATTTATTGAAGCAACAAAACCGACAGGTCCTTCATTCTCAACATTTTCAGTTTGCAAACGCCCCTTCAAATACTGTACTAATCTCCGCAAGACTGACAGGAAATGTTCTGCACGTCGAATATTTCCGGGCACAGCCTCCTTCAAAATGTCATCAGGCAATGCTGGATTGGCAAGCCAGTTATCCGATACTGCAATCAGAGGATTAGGAGTCAGCAATCGGCAAATATAAGAAAACTGAAGGCATCCTCATGTCATAAACTTCATCAATGGTACAGTTTTCAGAGTCCCACCATGTAGAGCCCACAGTTTAGTGATTGAGACCTTTGTCAACATATGCCCCTAAAATCTCCTAGGTTGAAATCTTAAGCCTTTGGCTGGCGGAGTAGCAATACAGTTAAAGGACAAAAATGTACAGCAGTTCAAATTTAATTATAAATTTACTTCTAAGGGCTAAAGATACATGGTTTAATGCCTTTATGGAAATACTATGGGAATATTAGAGGCATCCCCCGGAATGGCGGCATGCACTATGTGAATAATATACAAATCTACATTATTAACCATGAATGAAACCACATTTATGGAATTGGATACCTAAACAAATTGTACACTTGTTGAGGTCATACCATGTAATAATCAAATTAAAGTGAACGCCAACTCAAAGAAGCATATTGTACATACTAGGCAAGTTCCCTCTTTGAGCTAAACCCTCCACAAGCCGGTTGTATTCTGCCCGCAACCTACCAGCATCAGTGGCCTTGAACCTTCCTACCAGAGTAAACATTTTCGAGAATCATCATCATCATCATCTTAACATTGTCCTATCAATCTGGTTCGGCATATAGATTCATCTTTCAATTGTAAACATAGAATCTTGTAGGAAAAAGATAATAACTACAAAACATTACAGATATATACAATGTCCATCAAGACTATGGATGCAGATAGAACCCGTACAACACAAGCATTGTGTTTCCACTACCAAATTAAATCCTACTACCCCACATTGGCAAGGACATCTGCCTCTATCACAAAGAAACAAAAACAGAAACATAAAATGCCTGAAACCTTAAATTCTAGTATGCAATTCAGTGAAGAGTAGTGCTACCTGGACAAACTTTTTGGCCAGAATTTTGGACAACCCCTATGATATCCCTTGAATATCATAGTGATATTCAAGGGATATCATAGGGGTTGTCCAAAATTCTGGCCAAAAAGTTTGTTCAGGTAGACTTTTTAATCAGTGAAAGGCTCAATGACGGCAAAGGATAACACTTCAACTAGAAGAGAAACAATTAAGAATTTTGATTGCCATGAGAAGCTTGCTTCAATATTATCTATACACAAAAATAAATTCCATCAAAACATACCATCAATCTGATTTCAAAGTGCCACTTCTTAAGAATTTCCACCCAACAATGAAATTTTCATGAACAAAACGATAGATGCAAACTCAATGCACCAAATTGTATGTGGAGTTTGTAAATATCTAACTGATGATCAAATATCACACATTAGAATGCATAAAGAATAATCAAGGTATGCTGAAAATTCAATAAAATGACACCCGAGAGCTTTTGTGGTTCTTACATATCAAGGTAATAGCAATGCGCAATAAAAAGATGCTAATAGTCAATAGAAGAAATGTGCACCTATCAATCTCCTGAGCCATCTTGTTGAGATTCCTAGTGGCCCCGTCAAGTGTCTGACGCCGCACACTCACACTGAGTGCCTCAATACAGACATTATCAATATTGTGAGCCTCATCAAACACAACAACGCATTCCCTCTGCATCTCCTTTGATATCACACCGGCAACCTTGGGGTCAAGCAGATATTGGTAGCTATAAACTACGACATTTGCAAACTGAACCATATGGCGTGCCAAAAAATATGGACACCAGCCCTTTTCCTTTCCAAAGCTCCGTAAATCCTGCAACGTATAGACACCTGGAGGGAGGAGGGCCTCAGACCCAGCCTTTTCATAATTCTCAAAGAATGGGCAAGTGGGTATATTAGGGTTCTCAACAGCAAGGGCGCGGACCCAGCTAGCAGTAAGCTTGCGGCAGCCAGCGTCAACAGAGTCACGAGTGGCAGAGGAGACAACAGAAGGATTTACACAAAGGTTCTTGCGGGAGCTGAGACCAAGGGCAAGGATCCGAGCTGAAGGGCCAAGGTGACGGAGTTGATACTCATAGAGAAGGCGGAGCTCAGCTAGAGTTTTTTCCATCTCATGGACAGTTCGGGTGCAGTAGAGGAGCTTGGGAGGGTTGGAGGATTTAGCAAGGGCATAGCTAGTGATGAGAGAGAGTAGAGCTATAGTTTTTCCTGTGCCAGTGGGCATTTCTAAAAGGCAATGACCTTTGGCATCTAAGGCGCGCTTGAGGTCTAGCATGTATGCATACTGCTCTGGGTAAATGTGATCATAAGGGAAGTAAACGGTCACATCTTCAACCTGGAACTTCATGGTGAGATATCTGTCTTTTCTAGTCAAAATTTTTTTTGTTTAGTGACTTTTATGAGAACCTAGTAACAAGCATGTAAGCACTAAAGAAGAGAGATATTGTCAGTAGAAGGCATGTCAACTGATGAACAATGATGAAGAGTTTTGTGTTTCACTTTCATGAGAAACTCTCATTTCCGTTTCCTTCCATGTTTCTATAACAAAAATGATAAAACGATTTCAGATTGAACATAGCTGTTTCGTCACCAAACAAGATGTCAAAACAAAAAGTGGATAGAAACAAGACATGCTTCATCACTAAAGGCCCATTTGATGCCTTGCTATCAAAGGGGCTAAAATTTAAAAAATAAAGGTCAAAATTTACAAACAGTGATCAATTAGTTTCCCTTTTGGCAGAAATTGATTCCCCAGCCATCAACCAAGTAACAACCATCATTTCAGGTTCATGAAGTTCTGTGCTTCCTCAATATTGATCACCCATTTGGATCTGTGCAAGTAACTTGAGTATGCTTAAGCCCACTGTTCTAAGTCTACATCTCTTCGCAATAAACAATCACAATATTACAAAGGCCCAAATGGGGCCTTACTCATACAAATTCCAGACATCAGATCATCGACTATTATAAAATCAAAGTACTGTTAAGTTTTAGACAAAGCACATTTTGATTGAGATATTATAATAAAAAAGGTGCAGTTCTCATTTGCAATGTAATTGATTGAAATGTTATCCTAATGAATTATCAGTACTCATTAAACATGTAAACGGGTTAGTTGGCCCCAGGTGTTTGAACTTCAATTTCTGACACGGATCAACTCCATTCACAAATGGAAGATTCCCCCAACAAAACCAAAGCCAGGACCTTAATTCATGCAGCTAACAGCATAAAAAAATCTAAAAAAATCTAGAAAAAAGGCCCAAGTTCTATGAAAGCCCAAGTTCTATGAAAGAAAAAAAAAACCAATTACTGTCTTTGAAATTGGAAATCTTAGTGATCACAGCTGAAAACATTAGCTACCAAACACATGCAATCCTTCTAGCAAAAACAAAATCCCAAATCACAATATCCCACTATGAAGCAAAAACAAAACCCAGAAACGAAATCCAATTTTTTAAAAAAACCCTGTATTTCTTCTTTGAACTACTTATAAAAAAAAAAAAAAAAAAACCAACCAACCCCGAAAGCAATCCAAATGAACCCCAACCCACAGAATCATCGACTTTTGCCTCCCACTAATAAAATTACTGAAACCCATTTGCAGTAGTCACACCAAATCGTAATGACGCATGAATGAATGACTAAAACCCAGAGAGAGAATGAGAAGAGACGTACCTAGAGACTAGAGAGGGAGGCTACTGCGTTGGGGACGACACACGACAGGTGGGGGTCTTATATGCTTTGTTTAGGGAAAACTTTTTTCATTGAAATACCTCAGTGGTCAGTATGTTTAGCGGTGGCAATGAATTGGGTCGGGTCAGATTGGGTCAGGTCAGATTCGAGTTATCCTTCCTTTTTTGGTTGGAAAAGAAATCATAAAGAGTTATTTGTAACATGGATGAGCTTAACACAAATTTGATTGGATTGAAAAATGTTTTGACACAACTCAAATTGAAAGTTTAAAAGGTCAACATGGACCTTTAATCAACAAGTTAAGTTTCGAGTTGGGCACATTCCGAGGGGTGCTCTCATTGGTGCTCCACCCTCCTTCTGTGTGTCAACCCCTCATTGGTCCAAACAGGGTTTTCCTATTTGGTTCAAATAAGGATCCGGATTCCTTATCACTAGTTTGTCTTGTGATTCTTCGTACCTAAATAGATAAGGAGAAAAGTAGAGAAAATTGAGGGGTTTTTTTTTATAGCCCAAGGTATCTTCTGCCCAGTCTAAGCTTAGTAGTATTTGACTCTGAGCCTGATGGACACTCGATTCTTTACAGCCGAGAACTAATTTCTAGAGGCACGTGCAAACCCTCCTAATTATATGCACTAGACAAAAAAAATCAGTTTCGAAAAAGAATTAGGTCATTTTTGTATTTTTTTTTTTCTTGGAAAAGAGACCACACTCGAGGTGAAAAAATTTTGCTAAAAAAAGCAGCCAACTTTTCCTCGCCTTTTTCAAGGAAATGTAGCTGCACAAATGTACTCTATACATGTGTGTCCATAAACCACATTAGATACTGATGTACTAAACCAATTTACTCTTTTCATGAATCTTGAACTAGATAGCATGCCCTTAATTCAAGAAGGAAACATCGAACTCTTGGGCCTAGTTGTTAATAACTCAAATACCAAGGATAGATTTCTTGAATTTTGCAATAAATATAAGGTTCATTCTTTCCAAGGCAGATGCATTTGGATGAACTATATGAGCTTCAAGTTGATGGTATGCTTGGGCCTGTAACCTCCCCTTCAATTGATGGGCTCCATGATGAGTATTACCAAGACCCATAAATGTCTTACATGGGATAACGTTGATCATTAAATTCATGAGAAATATTCCAATGAATTGTCATTGGGCATTCTATCTGCCAAAAGTAGCTTGAAATTTCAATGCTTACATTGTTCAAATGCCCTATCCATCAAGCACCCTAGTTCACACAAATTTATTCAAAGTGCCATTTGAGCACTCCTTCCAATCCAGGATCCAACCAAACTTACCATGCCTTCCCTTGATTGACTTTCCACGTTCCTCACCAGCTGAGTGAGTGAAATCACTGGTTTTTGCATTCAAAAGTGTCCATGTACCTTTTGCGATGTCATTGAGTTCTCCAGGGATCTTTTTGCGCGCCCTTGGGCTCCAGACAAGGTCCAACTTAGAGCTACCAGAATTGGGATTTATTTGGCTATATTCGGACCAGTGAGCTCAGCCAAGAGAGGCCGTATAGGCCAAAGATCATCCCTTGGAATGTAAACCTAAGGCCCTATACCCTGCCCTGTTTATTTAGCATTAAGGAGTATAAAATTTGCAAATGGATAAACATATCCAAGGATTTGTCTCAAGATACATCGGAATGAAGAAACAAAATTCATTAAGCCGGAGTCCAACTCATGAAACATCGGAATTAAGAAACAAAATTCATGATGTAACTCCAAATTGCACCATAGTATTGTTTGTTGGCGGTGACCAGATGTAAAACTTCCCTAAACTTCTCATAAGTCAAAGCCAGGAGCCTTTTTTGTGGCAACAATAATGTAAGACCCCAACCAACAATAACAAATGGTCATGGCTCAGTCCCAGTTGTGATTGATCACATTTAAAATAGCAGCAGCATAGATAAGCAAAATATTGTTTATTAGGGGTGACCAGAAACCAAAATCTCAGTGAATTTCGCTCAAAATAAAAGGCATTACCCTCATTTACTACTTCTAACACCAAAATTATCGAGATGCACTGAACTAAAATTGCAAGGAGACACCAACCAAAAATAACAAATGACAAACTTGTTCAATAAATGAATGTTTATAATCAGTAACATTTACAATGGAGGTAGAGTCAGATAGCAGAAGTAACCCTGTGCCTAAGCAACATCATCATCACATTACCATACATGACTGCATCTGCTCCATAAAACTCACCACCCTGAGAGAGACAAGATGGTCAAAAAATGGTGAAGCATCTACTCTAGGAAAAAAAAAAACAAGTTAATCACAATCCATCACAAATCCTAGTGCTTATGTCCAAAGGGCCACCACCTTTTCTTCTTCTTCATTTCTGCCACTGGCATATCTACATTCAAGCAAAACAAACACTTTAATAAGCATCATTTAGATCATGGATGGCGACTCATCAAGAATCTACCTTATGCTACCATCCATTTTTCAAATGCCAAGAACATTTTCAAGTAAGCTTTTCAAATCTTTATTATTTTCTTTTCCGTTTAATGATCCTAGATATAGCATACACGAGAAACCTCATCTACATGCTGCCATCATACTACCAAATGGGTGACTTGAAGTACATATAATGTTTATTGCACATGCTAAACATTAATAAACCATTTAACAGTAGATCAAGTAGTTGTAAGATCATAATGCAGTGAATAGGATGTGCATTGAAATATATGCTTCTCTATGAATTCTTGCAACATGAGATTAATTAGAGGGGCTGTGGAGATCTATCAGGAACAATAAAAACTGAGGACTTTACCTCCTTCTGGGTAAATTGAGTTGTAGTGCACCTCTGCCCAAAAGCTCAAGAAAATAACTGCACAAGAATGAATTTAATTTCTATTAATTCACCAAGAAATTGGTCACAAACAATCCACTGAGTCCATAAAGCATGTAAGGAAACAAACTGTAGATTAAAATGTAGGATTTGTCCTGCATCAGAGTGCCGGATTTAGTGACATAACGAACCAAGTTTCCAATTGGCAGTGCTCGGTACATAGTATCACATATGCAGATACAGCCAACTGTATAGCAATTGGAATCTGGATGACACGAGTCTCACACGGTCACACCTAAATACCATCTGATCTTTCGTGAAAGGAAAATGGAATGCTGGACTGAACTTGGAATCATTCATTAATCTTCTGAGACTAAACAAACCGGAAGAGGAAAATGAATGGTTATATATCAATTATCAAATAGTAACAGAAAGCAGAATCTGTCGTGAATGTCATATCAGTCACCATCTGATCTTTCATGAAAGACTAATGATTCAAAATTACCACCTCTTTCAACCACCGATCTTTTCAGCACCACTGAATTTTAATATCAATCATACCATGGAGTCTTTTTGAAGACATTAAAACTCAAAGGTTACAGAGAAACACTTCAAAAGGGGAAAAAGGCTTCGACAACAGAAGGGTTTCAAACAAGCTTAATGAGAAAAAGGAGAAGGCAATCTTTTTAGGGTAGGATAACGATAGAACTGGATGGAGTGTATCCATGGCCATCAATGGATGGCCAGTCACTATGGCCTATGGGACTTGCTATAGATGGACTGTACAGCTAGGGATGTAGGCTTTAGAAAGTGCAGCCAATTGATGGCCAGTCACTATGGCCTATGGGACTTGCTATAGATGGACTATACAGTTAGGGATGTAGGCTTTAGAAAGTGCAGCCAAGAAAAGAAACTCCAAATTGTAGGTGTTCTATTTATTAGTATTTGGCTTCCCTTTCTGACCATGGATGGATAGGATGAAGCATGGTTGATCACCACTGGGCCAAAAAATCCCTGAAAATCCCACTGTAGATTGAACTTCAAAGCTTTCGATGATAGACACCTAGAGCAGCCACTCCCAATATCTGAGGACTATTCCATTTTATGATTGATTTATGAGGCAACTAAACATGTGGGGCCTGATAGTGATTTGATCCACTTTGTAGGACCTACCCTGGGACCTGAGATGCCTTTTAAGGACAGATAATCCCAGTTTAGCTATTAAATTAAGGAAAAAAGAATTAGGGTTTGTTGCATATCAAAAGAAGGTAAGTGCCCTTCTACTAAACATGTTTAGCTAGTTTGCATCGTGGTTGAAACATTCATGTTTTAACTATGGTTAAGATCATGGCTCATAAGGGAAACATGATCATATTTACAACTTATTCACTCGAAGTTTTAAGGCAACAAAAACGTCAGCTAAAGAAGGGGCATTTTTATTAGTAAACATGCGTCATATAAGGGTATTTTTAAATTTTTAAACAAAATATGGGGTGTCATGTAGATATCACTCCTTTGGTGGTTATTCCTCAAAAATTTAAATCACGTTAATAATAATAAAAATGATATTCACGGTTCACTCTATATCTGTTCAGAAAGCATGACATACAACAAAACAAGATCTGAAAAATAGTTATTAATACTTGAAATATACCTCGATTTGACTTCTGAATGTTGGGAAGAATTTCAATGTAGCAGGTGTCCTTGAAAGATGTTATGACAAATATTTTAACTCCATACTGCAGAAAGGCATTAAAACGTATAATCAATCAATCAAACAAACATTCTTCTACGCTAACAAGTCACTATGCTCAGCTGATGGTTAACAAGGACCATGACAGAAGGAAAAAAAAATGATATGCACTTTCAGGACAACTATTGCTAACATAATGTCATGCTTAACAGGCATAACCAGTATAATAACAGAAATGTACATTATATAATATGGTTACTTACAAATTCCTATCTGTAGGGCGTTCAAAAAAATATACGGCTACTTATGCATTTATATAACAATTATATAAATGTGAATTCTCAATGATAAATGTATACCTCTTAAAAAATTGTCACACATGGGCCTCGAAAAAATTGAGGAACTACATCTTAGTTTGCTGGTCCGATCATTGCATCCTGCAGTAGTCTACCTCCTGAAATATACTGTTTTCGGATTTCTTCTGCTCATCGGGGCAACTTACAGGTATCCGACAATTTGAAAATATCTTCCTATGCTGATCATTCTGTACTTCCCGACTTAGCCCACCTAAGTATCTAGAAACCTTTAAGATATAGATTCTTGTAGGTCCACTCACTTAGTCAATGTGTGGAATTCGTTATTATTGGTTACCTATTTCTTCCCATGCCAATTAGACCCTGCTCAAACAAACCGCTCACATGACTTTCAATTTGCTTTCTATAAAT
Organism: Camphora micrantha; assembly: GCA_003546025.1. NCBI lineage: Eukaryota > Viridiplantae > Streptophyta > Magnoliopsida > Laurales > Lauraceae > Camphora > Camphora micrantha. Next base: position 8,011,735 of record QPKB01000001.1, on the reverse strand, counting down.
ATTTTTCAGAATGGGTTACTTGTCCAACCAACATGAGTCATAGGGTATGCTTGTTTACCGTACACAAGATAAATGATTTAAATCCTAAAATGTGTTTGCTGCATGAACCAGGCAGGACCAAAGATAAAGAAATACTTCTAATAGTCTAGTTTACCCACATATAAAAAAATCAGAAAAGGAGCAAATTTCCAACTCTAAAACTTCCAATTATGTCCTCACAATTAATTCGAGGATTAGAAAATTGAAAAGGACTCTGGAGGCAATTTTTAATTCATACCGAATCTGCAGCAGCCTGCAATGTGACATGATCACCCCATTCTCCACACCTATTTTTGAAGCAGAAAAGTAAGATGAACAATTTTACCTCACAAACATCTAGCATCAAAATAGCTAATAAATTCAAAGGAGAAATGCTTGTAATTATCCAACTCTGACAGAGAGCGAGTAGAATATTTTACTTGGACATCTTCTTCAAATAGTCACCGTAAGCCATAGGAACATATCCCGCATAGATCTCTGGATGAGACTTAAGCTGAAATCAGAACAGCAAACCAGGTAAAGCACCGAAGTTCAGTCTAAAATGAATTCTCAAGCAGATAGTTTGAAGGTGGTGACCTTATAAAATATTCAAGCTCGTTACAAATGCTGCAGGAAACACTTTACATCAATAAGATGATGACCAACCTGATTAACAACCTCCTTCCTGACAAATTTATGGTGCTCAGATGCACGATAAAACTGATCTGATAGCGCTCGAAACTGAAGATAAATGCAACCACATATTTAATTTGTCAACGATAAGATGGGAAATAAGAATTATAGATAGGCTTCACATTTCAAAACCTTGATATGAGTAGAAATCATTGTTATTATTTTAAAAGGAGTGAAAAAGAGAGTCTAAGTAGAACTGTAGATAAAAGATCTTTCTAAGTAAAGTTTTCTTGAGGATTAAAGTTGAATTTTCCCATGAATAAATAAATAAATAAATTGTTTGTGACGAAATTATGCACTTGAGTTAGTATAGAAGATGACACTCATGGGCTCAATACCCATAGACTCTCCAATTGAGCTATATTATCAGTTCTGTCGAGGGATAGCATTTTAAATGATCAATTGGCAAGCCCGAAAACTTTAAAAGAATGGAATTGGTATGTTCTATTAACTACTACACACAATATGTGTGGCTTGTAACCCTATATAAGAATGGTTACAGTAACGTCATAAACCATGCAAGTATCAGCTCAACACATAGTAAAAAGTGTCCAGAAACTCTTTTAAGTTTTAAGTAGCAGTATAATTATGGGATATTTGCACCAGAATGTCAGTGACAGGTTTCCCAGAGTTTCTGTTTCTAAAATCAGGCACCAATCTGTGCAGTAAGAGAGACAATTTCAAACCATCCCAAGGAACTCTTGAAAGTAGGTCAATGTTACATAGTATCAAGACTCTGTTGTGATTGTGATAGTTGAATCTTCATGGACTAAAAGGAACACTAAAATGACCGACAATTCAAGCACAGCCTCCAATAGATGCATTTACAGTTCCAATAACATTGAATGTATTTGCAAAAAACAAAAACATAATAGTTAGGTTACACGCACAGAACAGAAAGGGAAGGTTAAAGAACTAACCTGGCAATTACCATCTCCTTCCACCTTACGCTCGACTAAATCATATATCTGCAATCTGTGCAGGATATAACTATTGGATTAAATCTAAGACATAATCACAAATCCTACCAAAAATAAGAACACCACAATACACTCCCAAACATCCAAAACTGCCATGATAACATCTCATGACCACAAAAGCAGGTTGGAGAACATCGCACTCTAACAAGAAGAAATGAAAAGGTGAATCATCCCACGGTTACTAGGTATATTGATCAACCAACTCCATAGAACAATTACTTTTAAACTTGGCTTCAGAGAAAGGCTTGCCTGAAAACAAACCATTGCTACTCAGTCTGACTCTTTCCTTGGGAGGCCAAATTACCTCATTCTCTACGGAACTTTTTGCAAGAGTACTGTTTCATGGAAGGAAAGACAGTGTTCTAAAAATAACTGTTCTAAAATCGGGTTAGACTCAGCTGGTCTGACCACACCTGGCACGCAGTCCAGTTAGACCAAACCATTCACCATGGTCAAAGTGAATATTGATCAAATCATCAGTTAAATTGTTTTGGTCCAACGATTAAGAATCTTCCAGTCTCTAAGGCTCTTTTACATCTTTTCTTTTGCGAGCCCCATGCAACATAATATAGGTGCAAGCACTTAAAGGCCCACATAGATGCATTGTGGCAGTTGGATAGGATAGGTCACCACAACTTGCCCTCATCATTAATGCCTTATTCCATATTTAAATTCACATTGTTAGTTTTATTCATCCCTATTTGTCATTCTGCAATCCAACATGTCACTCTTGCTATATTTCAAGTAGGGTTGTTACAAGCCAAACTAGCTTGCAAACCAGCTTAGTTTCCACTAGTTTGTGCTCGAGTTCAAGCTGCTTACCGTCATCTCATGAGCCAAAATTGAGCCATGACCTGCTTGGCTCGCCTCACACTCAACTTAATAAGGGCTTCGGCTTGTGCTTAAGTTCAACTCAGCCTAATGTGTCTGTGCTTTCTTCTACTCTTTTCCTTCTATTTTTTGCATGGGGTTTGGTTGTTTTTTGAGAGGAGGAGGAAGAGAGGACGCGGGTGCGCAGGGGTGGGGGGTGGAAGGGATGTGTTGTGGATGGCTTAAGAGGTCTATCTATGACATGCTAATGCGCAATCATAGTTTCTCAAAGCCAACCCATTAGAAAAGGTCAAATGGAAGTGGATCCAAAGGCTAGGCCCTCCCTACAGTTGGAACTGCCTGGCCATTTTCCTAGAAATTTCATATATATATATATATAGAGAGAGAGAGAGAGACCTTAAATTGTTTAAGATGAGAGATATATCTCATAGAAGCATCTCCCTATATATATATATATATAGAGAGAGAGAGAGAGAGAGAGAGAGTGAGAGTGAATTTTAGTGAGTGCATGTCTGCACATGGTTAAATTAAGGAAGAAGAGCCCATTCCAAGCGTAGGAACAGCCTAGACTGTGGGTCCCACCCAAAAAATGCATGACAATCATGGGGGCATAGGAATACGAAAGGGAAGGGGGTTGCTTTCATTGATGTGTGTGCGTGTGGGGGTGGAATGACTTGGTGATTCCTAAAAACTCTCTCTCAACACTCATGGTGCCTGAATATTTTCTCTAAAAAAACACCCGCCTCTGGTGGGATCCACCTGGATGCATGACAATCATGGGAGGCATAACAATGAAAAGTTTCGTACGTGGATTATAGGGGTACACAAAATATCAGGCAGATCAAATAATCCTAGCCCACTAGCCCTTAGTTTTAGGTCCTAAAGGTCTAATGGCTAAACATCATCCAAACTTACATGAGAAAACGGGCACCAGAAAAGTAGGTGTTCTATAGAATATGACCTTAGTTTTAGGTCCTCAACTGTATTACATATTGACTGATAAATTGCACAACAAAATAATTGCAGATACAAAAAATAACTCTGTAAATCCTTTGAAAACATCAAAGATCCATTGATCTCATTGATCTAACATCTAGATAATTATTGGTGACTGGAAAAAAAATCATTAAAGATTCATCAGAACAATAAATTAAAAAACACTTGTTTCCAAAGAGACAGAACTGATCTACACACACGGGAACTATGAAAATTACCTCAGAGAGAAAATCAGCAAGAAAAATAACACCCTAGAAACAGTGTACATAGTAATTTTATCACCCAATATAGAAAAATTGCATTAAACGAACCAATACTCGGCATGTCTGTGCAAATCCCTTGGGAAGAAACAGTGGACACATTTAAGTGAAAAGTCATCACTTAAAACAGATTAGAAGGGGAATGATGGAGACTACCTGTCTAGGAGCCTTTGATGATCTGAGATTTCTTCATCAACAGAAGGAATTTCTCCATTAATTCTAGGAACATGCTGCACAAAACCAACACTTACCAAATTAAGTTTGGCAGTTACAGTTAGTGCAAGTAATTTATAGATAAAACAATAAGAAGCAGCTACCAGATTGTAAGAGCAAGAAGTCAGGATTCCTAGAACCAGTTCCAAAAAGAACTTCAAGTGGATGTGGATGGAGCAGCTAGGGGTAAACTCAGGCTGTCAGGCTATGGGTATGATGTACGATAATAAAACTGTTGTTAAGACATATTTTTCTTTGGGATGAATATCAAGGATTTAAAGAAGCAAAAAATTTGACAATCAGAGAAGTTTTGAGAATCTTTGAAGTGTCAATTTGGGCTACTGAATATCAAGGGGGGACTCGCATAATGTGATGTATTGGACTTCAAGTTTTAGGAGATATCTATGGAGTTTGTTTTCATGTTGTAGATAAGAGGAAAGACATTTCACTGGCAATCACTTAAGACCTTCTAATTTTATATTCCTCCCTCTTCTCTCCTTCCCCATCTCTAGTTTTCATCTCAAATTCAAGGCTACTCCCTCCTTTTATCTCCCTCCCCGTCTCCAGTTTTCATATCAAATTCAAGGCTATTATCTTCATGTTCTTCCTTTCCTGTGTTTGTTTGGGCTCTTTCCATCATTTATGTACTCTCTTTTTTCCTCACGAAATGGTTAAATCACCATCATAATCATCATCAGAGCCCCATCTCGTAATCTAAGGTCGCCTACAATGTCATGTGGAATTATGGAACATACTTATCCAGGGTGTTCCGGTCAATTGACCAGGAGGAACACTCATATCTATTCCTTAAAACCCATGCACTAACCAACTTCTTGCTTCTAGACCCAGAGTAGAGAGCCTACCACCCCCCCACCCCCTTCCCCGCTTTCTCTCCCTCGTCCCCTCCTCTTCTATGAAAGCAACAGTTTTATGCTTTAGCAAACACGCAACCCAATAGCTGATTCTCTAGCTTCTTGTCACCATTTTACATTTCTAGTAATGCAGTCCAAAATGCTAGAAAGGGGCTTCTCTTACAGCATTTTTAAAATGAAGGAATCTCCAAGAAACCATCAAGAAAAGAGGAAAAATACAGAGGAACTTGGTACAATCAGATAACAAAGGAGTGATGTAATGACCCTGACCCGGATTCACCTTTAGGCACAACCCTAGACCCGCTAGAAACCTATGGTTAGGGTGTTTTTCAATTTATTTCATGGTAATTATTTTATTAAAAATCTAATTATTATTATTACATGTATACAATTTATTATTTGCATGCATTGAATTATGACTTCATGCATTTTATTTAATTGTCCACGCACTTCATTTTTCTTCATTTTCATGATTTATTATTCATTCTTATGTTGATAATTAAAGTGCCATTTTAATTGGATTAGAGAATTTTATAATTAATGCTTTAATTTAATTTAGTGGACCCTCGCACATTGTTTAAAAAATAATAAAAATAATAAATGCTAATTTTGTATAGTCCATGTGGATGGTGTGTGTTTATGGCCCCACTTGGGGTGATGTGGCACCTTGTTTCCCTCCTCTTTAGTTTCCATTTTATTTAAAAAAGTAAAACTTAATAGGTAACCTTGCTAATTACTAATTTAATTGAAAATTAGGGCACTAATTTATCCCTAATTGGTTTGACATAGTTGTGATTGAGAAAATGGAGATTTCTCTCCAAATGGGCACCCCTTGATTAGTTGTAGATGGAGATGATATAGGATCTAGGGAGACTAGTCTAAGGCTAGGATTTTTGGGAAACCAAAATGGAGGGATGTTATAGGTTTCATATCCTTGATTGGACTTGGTTTCCCTAGCTAAAGGAGAGACTAGTTGGACTTTTATTTAGTTAAGAATCTCTCCTCTCCATAACCATATGTGTGCTTGAAAATTCAAGGGAGAGAGAGAAAGAGAAAAATTGAAGGTGAGGCTAGAAGAATAAGAGAGGAAAGGAAAAGGAAGAAAGAAAGAGAGAAAGATTTAATAATTTCAAGGTTTAGGATGTTAGGTTGCTAGACTAGGTTCCCTAGTGGACCCTAGTGGGTTAGTCTTCATTTAGATGATTAGTTGGTTAAGAGATTGGATTTAATTGATTCTAAAATATGGTTAAGAATTAAGATCTAAAAATTAGTAGTGTTTAATAATTATAATTTGTTTTTGCAGCATAATTCACATTTTAACACCTTTTTTCTCAAGTGGTTAGTAAAGCTCCATAAAAGGCAAGTTTCAGTTACTTTCTAAAAATGTATATATATAATAGGTGATATGGTAATAGAGTTATGGGCATATTGGTATGTTGCATTTTTTGGTACAACATCCTATTTATGGTAAGTTTTATGACATGTTATTTATGGCAAGTTTTGCATGACATGCTATTTATGGAAAGTTTTGCATAGCCTTCTATTACATTGGAAAATTAATAATGATACCCTCATGTGTTGATGATAAGTGATTGTAACACCCATTCCATAAAATATTAATTAATAAGATTGATAGAAAGGGATGAATCATAGGAGTGCATACGGAAGCCAAGTGGTATGGGACGTTTGACGATAAGTATGCATAAAATATGTTTTGTCCCAATTAGGTCTAAACTAATTAAAATAAAATGGAATGTTAGAAACTTAACAAAAGTAGGGACCCCAGATCCGTAACCCCACTGTGTCGTATAACCCCCACGGGAGGACGTCTTACTGTGTGGTGGTCCAGTGCAATGCAGTGTAGTGATTTGTGATCGGTTACCTATGGTGGGTATTCTGATAATGACCCTTCTCTTGGAGGGGCTAAATTCCAAGACCTCCTTCCTAGCTGGGAGTACTTTTCAAGCTTCATAACTGGGTGCACTGTTGGACTGGTTAGTGACACAAAGACCCAACTTAGTGTAGGGATTGATATTTTATAATGATTTTTAAGTGAGTGATTGACCAATATGGAAGGAAGGGTCTCAAAGTGTTAAAATGGCTAAGTGACAAGTGAATACTGCTCAGTGTTGTGTATCGGCACATGGTTTCTAATGGGTGATTCAAGTGTAGTGTTGGGACCCCAAACTCCATATTGGGAAGTGATTTATGTTATATGGCATTTCAAGAAATATTGGTGCCCCAATGTTTATTTTATGAAAAATTGTCATTATAGTAGTGTCATGTCATTTATTGCATATCATATGTGCATTATCATTAATTATCTTATTCCTTTTATAATATATGTTTTTTGGTCAGTAATTGTTATCTTGTGGAGTACTGTTGTACTCATTATATTCCACGACCACAGATGATGTGCAAGAGGGTGAGGATGTGCAAGACCTAAGGATTGAGGGTAATGAGGACTACGAGCCTATGCCACAATATGGCTATGATGATGCCATTCTGAATGGTCATAATGAAGATGTTTAATCTATGAGGCGTTAAGACATTAAGTTTAATTATGTATTAAGACTTTATTAGTTTATGATAGGATTGATGTACTTAATTAATTTCATACTTGGTCCATATAAGAATGTTCTTGGTGATGTAATAATTGATGGATTGTTATTTATGGTTATGTGCTTGGCTTACCTGATATGTGAATGGGCAATGTGGATTACACATGATTATTGTTTATAAAAAAAAAAAAAAAAAATTGGCCCACTATTTGAACTGTTGAGTGGCCTTAGATGACTGGGTCATCTAGCATTATCGGATCTTGGGGCATGACAAGTGACTTAGGAACCCTAGGCCTTCTTCACATACGCACATCCCAAGGTTACTAGATTCTGCAAAAATCCAAAACAGCCAGGAATTGGGACTGTTAGCTATTTCTCTTACTATTATATGGCCATGAAATGGTGCTCAACCATAGAGACAATCACAAGGCTTCATTTAACTTTTAAAGCATAAGATTACACTTTCACCATTGCAAGACTTCAAAGGAAACACCCAAAGCCGCACAAGTCTTGTGCGTGAGCTATATGAGCACAAGCAGAGTCCTGTGGACAGTTTGTCAGGGCCGACAAGGCTGGAAAACCAGGCCCAGGGCCCGGTTTGGTTTCACAGCAGGCCCACATGGACCAGTCGCAACCTGTGGTAGCAGTTAGGGCCCAAATCGGGGCTTATATTGGCCCCCGCAGCCCATTAAAATCCAGCCCAACAGTCCGTGATTGGGACTGTTCTGTATATCTGTCCATTTTCCTGAGCATCTTCGGGCTGATGATTTGGTTCCAAAATGGGCCTAGACCCTTTATATATGTGTACAGATCCCACATGCACTATCATACACCTCCCAAGAAGCCAAGGACTGGCCCACTATGTGACTTCTTGGCTTTCTCACTTGCATCCGCATCATGAAATATAGCAAAATCACTGCAAGGAACATCTCGCTTTACCACAACTAAAATATGAGTTGCCAATATTAGACGCCATAGAGATTTCCTAATGTAAGTGATGCAGTACAGACCAAGACCAGGCCCAAATCAATTGGGCCAAACTATTGACCATTGGTCAATCGAGTCCATTAGGTTCAGCCCATAGGCCCAATTGTCACCGAGAGCTACTATGGGATTCTAAATTTATCCCTATTTCTATTGTTTGTTATTAATTAACTAGGATTGCTAATTCCTATTAGATTTCCTATTTTATTTAGACTTCTTCAAATATTAGAAAGTCTTAGTGTTCAAGCAATAGTAGGGAACGATCCTACTCTTCTATATAAGGATAGCACAACTTTATTTTAATGCATGCCTACTATCAATTAAAAGATTTATGAGTCTCTTCTCAAATTACGGTGCTTTTTATGGTCGTGACTCATGAGTATGTTCTAGTTTTCAGAATCCATCCTTGGATTTGATCAATCCCATTTGGAGATTGATCTATTTTCAATCGTGGGTTTGGGGTTGCGCCAATAAGGTTACACAAAGAAGGTGGGCAACAAGATATATCATTAGAAGGAACCAGGGTAAAAAAAATGCCATGTTATCTCACCACCAAAGGAAGTTTGCTTAATGACAAGAAAATTTTCTCATTAACACATTTATTCTTTTGAATTGTAAAGTAATTATGCGTCCCTTCTCTTGATATCCTTTTCTAGTCCACTTTCTCCTGCCAATTGTAGCTTCCTTACTCCTTGTCTATCAGCTGCTCTTACGTTTTTCTTTTAGCAAAAATGAAGTAGGATTTAATGTCTATCAGCCACATCATAGCAGATCAAGCCATGAAATACAAAGAGCAGTTAAAGAATGATAGTACGTGAAAGTGTTCCAATTGACTTGAGCATGCTCCATAGTCCATACCACAAGTTTAAGGTCACTACTTTCTACGTTCACAAAAATTGTTAAAGGCAGGTTTCACAAAAGTTACTCTAAGGTTCAACGCAATGACCAACATAACCTAAAGCCTATCAGTGGTTAGACCAAGGATGTGCTTGGTCACCTGTATTTTCATTGAAATGCACATATTTTCAACGGAAATATAAACACAGCTCAAAGTATGTCGACATCTAAGAAAATCTCATGATGCAAATAATAGCATCATATTCTTAAAAATAAATAAATATATGTATGTATAAACACTTTAGCACTTATAATAAAGGATCTCTCATATAAGCGTTTGAAAGTTTCTTCATATATCTAATTAATTCTTATTTCTAATATAAGGCAAGATTGACTCCACAAGCTGTCTAAAACTTACAGGAACAGGAACCATCTGATTCAACCTCTTCCCTACTTCACCATCAAGAGAAGAAAATTCATCAGTTAGCATTAACGAAGAAGACCAGTCCTCTCCTTCATATAATTTCTCTTCAGGACTTGAACATGAACTAGATTGCCCCATATTATCTGCTTCCTCCTGGCAAACCTCCTGCCCTGTATATGATAAAAAACAAACTCAAAACAAATAAGAACAAGAGTTCATCCATAAGAATCAAATTTAGATCAGATATGCGTTGTAACTTTCACAGAACCTGAACTAAAATAGCTTGTAGAAGGACCAAACCAATCTTGTGCAAGAATAGATTCTTGCAGATGCTCTTCCCCTGCCTGTGAAGATCCAGATGCTTCTGCAACTGCAAGGTGTGTTAGTTCTTCCTGAAGAGCATAGGCTAAGATCTCATCATTCTCTACAGTAGTATGCTCCGTTGTATAAAGGGAGTCACTGGCATTCTCTCCATTATATAAGTTGGTGTCATGTTCACTAGCATTTCCACAGTACCCAGAGTTAGAATACGGGTCGCCATCAAGAAGATGGAGCCCCCACCTAACAACATCAGGATCTTGCTCATATGTAGTAATCATCACTTTTACTAACTCTGAAGACAAGATTTTTATCAACTCTGATGAAGAACTTGATATGATCTTTCGTAATAATAACTTCAAGAAATTATGGCAAGCAGCACAGTCAACCTGTTAAAAGGAATAAGTCACATTAAAATGCCATTCTCTAAAACAAACATAATTTTTATCTTTTGAAAACAAAGCATTGACAGTTCTACAAAAATAATCCTGAGCAAAAACAGACTGCAGATAGATTCATAGAAAAACACCGGTTTTCAGAACCAAAAATAACAGCCTGAATCATGAGTTTTTTTAACGAACCATAACAAGAATCATTCCTTCTGAAACCATTCTCTTTGGACGCACCAGCCAAAAGAATATGAACTGCTACTCGCATCCAGAAAATAATAGAAAATGGATGTAAATGATCTTTACTAAACTGTAGAATTGCAAGACAAACTTATTCATGGCTCAGAAACGTAGAAACTCACAAGCAGTTTTTTATGGAGTTACTCTCTTAGATGATGAAAGATAGCAAGTCAAAACACTTGGGCATCACAATATAGTCCTTTTAACAACAATGTTCTGTAAGGCACATTCACACAGAAGTAAAAATTCAAAACAACTACCAGTCATGTCACAGATCAATACCAAAGATTCTTCATTTCCATTGCAACTTGTATTTCCAATATAAAGGTCAAGGACTTGATCCATCAGATATATGAATACTTCAGGAACTTCAATATGATCCCAAAAGTATTTCCCTTGGTCCTAAAATGGACCAGTTAAGTTGCATGGAACCACTGCTATTTTTTCACACAGATTGGAGATAAATCACTGATCTTTGTCAGGTCTCCATCAGCGTTGAGGTATATAGAGCCTAAAGCTGAAACCTATGAAGTGCACTGTGTAACGCTCAGAGGCCTGAATCTGGGTAGAAAAGGCCAGATCTAACCCAAGGGTCACAAGCCTATAGGACTCTTATTAGGTCCATTCATATTTAATAGGTACATGCATTGTATATAAAAAATATGCACCCGATGAAGTAATATTACATATTAACATTGAAAAAAAAATACTCATGGCATACAAAATGGAATATGATTTTCTTTTTTTTTTTTTTTTTTTAATTCACACTTGATTAGAAAGATTGGATCTGGGTCGGAATGTTCTAATAAGATTCAAATGGGTGGATTTGGGCCTTCAAATTTTCCAATCAGGCATACTTGGATTCAAGCTCTATAACCCATGTCGAACTACTCAATTGTAAACAGACACAAACCTAGGCACAGGTAAGGGTGTACACAAAGAAATTTTAAAATTAAAAAAATGATAATAAAATAAGTGTGACTCATGTATAGGATATTTAAGAGTATGGACCACTCAACGACACACAATAGCAATGGATTCCACATGTTCCTTAGAAAAACAACCTACAACTTGCATAATGTCAACTAGCCTGTTAGAAGAACTAACCACAACACTATACAACAATGACCAGCAGTATTTTAATTATGCCTGGGGTAATCTCTTAGAATAAATCTGTTTGGTTTCCATACTTTCTCATTTCAGCCTTCAGGCTCCTATATCTCCTCAGTGCACGCCTAATGTTGTGCATACTTCTATTCTATGCTTTTTAATAAAACTGATTATTTCTCAAAAAAATAATAATAATAATAATAATAATAATAATAATAATAATAATTACAATAATAAAGATGAGGATGAGATTATTTCTTTATTTTCTTATGAGGTTATATGTATTCTCTTATGGAAGTAGTTGTAACAATATTAGTTTAATCATTATGAAAATAAAAAAAAAAAGATGTTTTTTAATCTCTCAAAAGTTGGTTCTGAGAATTCTAAGCTTCCATTCATCCTTGTTTAGGCTGCATTCTTTGTCACTCCTCAGTTAAGCACAGCACTTTTCACTAGTTCATTCCAATCCTTAATTAGTCTCTCTTCTTAGTTGTGATAGAATGATATAATAGTCATATCATGGACTAATGTGAACTTGGAGTGGCGCATTTTAGTAATAAGGGGATTTGGTCATTGTATTGCAGCAAATGAAAATTGGACCCATAATGAATTACTATTAATCTAATAAGCAAGAACAAGCAATCCATCTCTGCAGGATAGAAGCAATAAAGCAAAACAGAAGTCCATGCATAGATTTTAAGAGCCCCACATAGACATTGATACAAACCCAGAAATCCAAAATCCAAAAGACGACCCAAGCCATAGGCAATTACCAATATACACAAGAAACCAAGAGGTAGAAGAGATCGGCCATAATCAACATCAAGATTCCTCAGTGTGGAAACCAATCAAAATTTAAAAATTCAACCCCACAACTCCAACACAAAAACTACCAAAACTGATTAATATATATATATATATATATAAATTAAAGCTACCAACCAATCAATAACGAACATCATAAGATAAAAATCACAATAACTAAAATTGAATTGAAAACTTCAAATCAACAATCGACGAGTTCCATGAAACACCCAATACCCACAAAAATCTCAATCCCATTCGGAAGTTCAGAAAGATAACGCATCTCCAACAACTCCCAACACTCCAAAATTAAACAATTAGATTAGATAGATAAAACCAAATCTCAAAAAAAACAGCTGCCAACAAACAAATCAAGGGAAATCTTAAAACCCAAAACATTTCCAAACGGTTAGAGATTCCTCCTGCTTTTCGGGCAGAACTAGAACTAAAACTGCAAAATGGAGATAGAGAAATCCTTTCCCAAATCAAGAAAGCACGCACCTTGGGTTGGGTTGGGTTACACGCAAGAAAAGATCGAATTTTTATTCTCTGGCGACGATTTTATTCGAAACCCAATGGAATTCCTGCTCTTTGGAGACGATTATTCGAACCCCTTTTGGATAATTTCGATGTAGAAAAGGCTTTTGAAACAATACGAGACGTGGCGTGGGAGGAAATACGGTTGGTTTTTTTTTTGTTTCTTCCTTTCTGGTGTTTCTTTCGGCGGAGAGGCGGAGAGAGACCCTTTCTGATTTCATGATGTGGGGCCCACCCTCCTTTCTTTCTTTTCAATCGTAAGCATGACCATAAAGTCTAATATTGAGTGCTTAGTGCTGCGCCTGTGTGCTGGAGAGAATATAATCTTATAGTATAAGAAGATTTTTGTGTTTCTAAATTGACTGAAAATTAAATAAGGGTTGGTTAGTTTCATATAATTGAATTGTTGAGGATTTTTACATTCTTTTTTACATTTTATTTTCTAGATTAATGGATCTATAGTTGGTTTGGCACTTAGGACACGTTTGTGTATCACGAAATTCGTGGTAAATCAGTTCGGGTGAGCTAAACTTCTGCATTTAATTTATATAGAGCAATGTATGACTTTGTGGAAAAAAATGTAGTTTGCGTATGTTTTTCTTTATAAAATAAAGAAAGTAAAGTCCAACCACTCCCTCGAATTTCATTTCAAAGGAAGAGAAAACCAATCCTCTTTCGTAGAGTTACACAAATACACCTTTAATCTAAAAAGTCTTTAAAAAAAATAAATGTGAATATTTGAAATATAACTGTCAAATAGTCTCTTCCCAGATGAAAAACAAATCACAAGTCATACAACAATTCATATGCGCCTAGTTCCATGCAAACAAATGGATCTTTAAGTACAACATTAGTAGGTTGCTATAGTTTACAAATGATAAGAGTTTGAGCGTGCTTCGAGTAGGGTTAATTATGTGGAGAAAACATTATTTACTTTTAAAACTAATTGGATATTAATCAAATGCTTGACAAGCAATAAATCCCGAGACAAGGGTACTTTATAATCATCAGGGAAGAGAGGGGTTTTTGAGAATTTTTGTGTATTTATCAGGGAAGAAAGTGTGTTTATGTAATTATTAGGAAAGTGGGTGTTGTATTTGTAAATCTTTTTAAATAGGCCATCTTTGTACTATGTTAGAAAAGGGGATCTATTGTCACCTTTTGTTATTCAGCTAGTTGAGATTCTGTGTATAATGGTACAAATGTTCTAGCAATTTATGCAGCTGAAAGAGAAAGAAGATGTATTTGTAGTTATCTTTAAGTGCATCTTCTTATTATAACTGTTTTATAAGTTCATATAAAGAAGTTTCTTCTTAACTTTTTATAATTTATCAATGACAAAAGGTAATTTATTTAGAAATATAAATTAATAGCATCAAGTAACTGCTTTTACACACCATCACATTATAGTAAAGGCATAATATTATGATGGCTGGTTTTAGCTCATTTAAGACCATGTCATGACCTCATTAGAAATGCAGTCGCTTGTCAAAATATGATTTTAGATCTAACAACTAATGAACAAATTATCTTTAATAGAAGGCCAATTAAGTTATTGTCTCACATCTATGTCCAACAATGATAAAGATTTCAAATTTGAAATAAAAAAAAGGTATTTAATGGTCCTATTAATTTGTACAGTCACTAATCATTCGGAAAAGGTGTGCCTCATTTAACATTAAAATTGATTTTCTTATAAAATAGCTGCTCGTAGAGTTATTATTTTTCTTTAATACCCATCAGCAACAGTACAAAAATATCCCTTTAGTTTCTCATTATTGTCCTCTCTCCCTGTGAAGATCTCCTATCTCTGAAAAGAAGAATGGTGCATTTGTGCGATGAGGGGATTTCATGATAAAATAGAATTTGTTCTAATTTTTTCACAATTAATCCATTATTCCATTGTTCGATGCGGCACTTTTTTCTAGTGAAGCGTGGGGGAATGAATTGAGCTTCTTCGAAAGAGAGAATTTCGAATTCCGTTGGAAGGGTGTAGAAATGAACGATTCTGTCTCCCAACAAAACAAACATTTGCGAACCACGAATCCACTTGGTGAACAAACAAGGCCTAAATGGCAAAGACATTCTCCACGCCTTTTCTCCAAGATCTCTCTATATTTATCTTATTCCCCATCTCTCTCTTCAATACAAGGTCCATCTATCACACATAGCAATATGTAAACCAAGTGAGAAAGGGAAAGGGGGAGGGGGGGGGGGGAGGGAAAACTAAAGGTGTGTATGGATCAAGGGAGGAACAATGATTTTAGTTTGGATAGTCGAGAAGAAAAAGAAATGTTTATGAGGTAGATGGACAAAGACCATTTTTATGCAAAAGTTTCCATTGAACAGTAGAATTTCATACATGATGAAGGAGTGAGTTATTTTCTCAAAAGTCCCTCCCCTATGCCGATAATATTAAACACAATTCGCACATTTTCCCTTCTTTTTTAATTTTCCTTCCTTCCATTTTACCCCCTTCCCAAACGTTACCTAAAGGTGTGTATGGATCAATACATTGAAGTTCGAGAAGATAGAAATGCATATGACAATGGCACCATCAAGTTCCATGACAGCAATTTATATCATTGCACATTCCACTGGATCAACATCACTAACCTGGCTTCCAAGATCATTACACCACAAAAGTAGAAAAAAACATGATGAAGGATGAGTTCTTGAGTCAAATATGCCGATTATATTAAAACTCGCACCCAATAGAGGGCCAAAGGGATTTTATAATAACACATTATCCTGAAATAACTCATTGCAAATGAGCAAATAAAATTACAACAATGAATAGGCTTGTAATCCCCATAACACGTTTGATAAAATAATTTTCATTGTCTATTGATGGTACCACTAGAGGTGAAAAGAGAAACGACAATGTACTTTCATTTTCTCTTAAGTACCATTATTCCTTACATTGCCACTTCATATACTCGAATCTCACATTAACATAGAAAGCATTTCCTTTGCATTTTTAGATGAAACTAAGTTTTTCGCCTTCACATGATTTTTTTTTTTTTTTTTAGAAAGGTTTCTTTATTCAAAATTCAAAAAGATATACAGTATGAGAGATATATATTGAGACAAAAAAAAAAAAAAAAAAAAAAAAGACCTAAAATAAAGGCCAAGCCAATCAACATATGTAATATATGACTATATAAGAGATAAGAAATATGATGGGTCAGGCCCAAATGACTCAGTTCACGATGGTGGGTCAGGCTTAAGTGACCCGAGGCTATGATGAGCCCAGGTCCAGATTCATTCGTTAAAAGTCGGGTCCGGATCCACGAAGTGACGAAGTCAGCGCATCGTTCCCTCAAACTGCTTTTACCAAGTCCTGCGGAGGAGATCCTACCTGCCTCGTCTGTTGAGGGCGGTTCGGAGACTCCGTCAGAATGAAGCGCCCGTTTGCTGAAGAGTCGTCCCCATCCGTTAGGGAAAGACTATAAATCACGGAACCCCACAGGCACTGAGGGGCAAGCAACTCTTATCTATTTTTACACTATTATTGTATTCCCCTGACTTGTAATCCTTACATCAGAGAAGTAAAATCACCTTAAAGTGGACGTAGGTCACACTGACCGAACCACTATAAACCCTCTCTCTCTTTCTCTCTCTATTTTCACATTAATTACTCTATACTTGATCGGTGGTGCCCGAAATCCATTTTTGGCATCATCAGTTTGGCGCCGTCTGTGGGAAATGTACAAATTCTCACTTCATTTTCAAATACTATGGTGACCACCACCAAATCGACAAGGCGACAAGAAAACAATTCCAGGCGAGAGGGAGAGGACAATCCTCCACCAAATAATCATCCTCCAAACGCTACCGCTCCTGATCCCACTCCTCAACAGATGTTGGCGATAATGCAGCAACTGGTAACCCAAAACCAGTAGATTCTACAGCTCATGCTCGCGGGGCAAGGAGGGCAAGGAGGAGCGCAAACTGAAGAAGCACTGCAAGGAGGACCTCGCCAGGGAGCTCCTCGCAGGGGAGCACCTCGCCCGGGCGACCATTCACAAGGCGTCTAGGGGTTGGGCGCCCGTCCCCATGGCGCCCAAGGCCTGGGCGCCCATCCCCCTGGCGCTGGCACCCAGGAAGTTCCTCATAACCCCCCTCTCGGAGTGCTATTGGTCGACCCTCAAGGTCGCGCCCATCACGGAGTCCCTCTACACCAAGGTGGAGCTCATGTTGGAGGACCCCCACCTCCAGGTGGAGTGAATCATGGCGGTCTTCCACCTCCTCCCTCTGTTTCTAATGGGAAGGAACCTCATTTCCAAGAGGAAGAGGATGAAAATCAAAGCATAGAAGTGGGGAGTCACTTCTACGATCGGTCCAGAGAAGCTCCCAATCACTGGGAAGAAAAAATCAAAGAAATGCAGAATCAACTGGGCGATGTCTTCAACGCCATAAGAGCTCAGGCACCGGAGACGGTAGATTATCTAGTCGGGCGAACGGATACACCGTTCAAGCCTGACGTGGTGAACTACCCACTCCCTCGGAAATTCAAGATGCCATCCGTGGAGATCTTTGATGGAACGAAGGATTCATTAGACCATCTGGAGACTTACAAAACCAAAATGCAACTGCATAATATCCCTGACGAAATAATGTGCAGGGCGTTCCCAACTACATTGAAGGGGTCCGCTTGGCAGTGGTTTGTCAATCTCCCCCGAGCATCCATAGCCACCTTTCGAGAGTTGAGCAAATCTTTTGTCTCACACTTTATCGGTGGGCGCCGCCGCCAGAAGCCTGCCATACACCTGCTCAGCATAAAGCAGGATAAACACGAGAGCCTCAGAAGCTACCTCACTCGTTTTAACGAGGAGGTACTTCATGTTGAAGAACCTGACGACAAGGTCTCCATGACGACCTTCCTGGGAGGCCTTCGCTCGTCGAGCTTCTTCTTTTCAGTGGTGAAGCGACCACCAAAGAGCATGGCAAAACTGTTGGCAAAAGCTCAAAAGTATACGAATGCTGAAGAAATCAACAAGTCCAGGCAAGGTGAATCATCTCGTGGATCTCCAAAAGCTTGACCTGCTTCTCTGCACTGTTCTCAAACAGGCAGCTTGTATATCCAGCTTAGCGGCTCTCTCGCGGGTCGTCAAAAGCTTGGCCTCTGCACTGTTTTTAAACAGGCAGTCTATTTCCAGCTTAGTGGTTCTCTCGCGGGTCGCAAAAAGCTTGGCCTCTGCACTGTTTTTAAACAGACAGTCTATCTCCAGTTTTGCGGCTCTCTCGCGAGTCGCCAAAAGCTTGGCCTACCCCTGCACTGTTCTCAAACAGGCAGCCTATCTCCAGCTTAGCGCTCTCTCATGGGGCGTCAAAAGCACGATCTTAAAAGGATCTTGAAACTCAGTGTGCAGGAAAAGTTTGCAGACCAAATGATCCATCACTAGATAGCCATCAACGGTGATGAGAAGCATTTGCATTGGGTTGTGAGGGACTTGTTGCCATCCCTGCGCGGGCGCTCACCGGTGCTGCCCCCTCCACGCGGGCGCCAGGGGCGCCCACTGCTGCGGGCGCCCAGGCCGGCGCCCGTTGGCGCTGCTAACTCCCCGTGGGCGTCGGGAACGCCCGGCGCTGCTACCTCTCCACACCGGGAGCCAAGGGCGCCCGGCCCCACCGCTGCCGCCGCCTCCACGACGTCGGCGCCCACCGCTGCCGCTGCCTCCGCCCGAGCGCCCACCGTTGCTGCCCCCTGCACGCCCGGCGCCCGCCGGCGCTACTGCCCTTGCGCGCCCGACGCCCGCAGGAGCCCGCTCCTCTGTCGCCCCTGCGTGGCCGGCGCCGGCCGGCTCTGCTGCCCCTGCGCGCCCGACGCCCACAGGCGCAACATAACCTGTACCCTGACCTGGCCTGGAACTAAGCCTGGGAGATCACCATTTCACATGGTGCTTTGAACCACCATTTACACATGTCTCCATTAGCCCTTTAATTTATTTATTTTTTTAAAAAAGTTGTCTTAAAAAGTGTTCCATCACATGGTCTCCATCACCATTTCACATAGTCTTCAGAACAGTAAACCTTCACATCACTCCATCACCATTTCACATGTGCTCAGAACATGTTTTGAGTTCAACGTGTCTGGAGAGCAGCACTACTGCTTCAACTTCGCCCACTGCCAGGGCGCCCACTTGCCAAGGGCGCCCACTGCTGCCTCGCCCATGCCAGGGCGCCCACTGCCAGGGCTGCTGCCTCGCCCATGCCAGGGGTGTCCGCCGCTGCTGTCCCCTCCACGCGGGCACTTCTGCTCCCTCCGCGCGGGCGTTCAAGCCGGCGCTGGCCGCGGCTGCCTCCTTGCCGCCGTTGCGCTCTGATGCCTCCTGGCCTTCTGCAAAACCGGAGTCTGGGTTTCCATTCTAACAAGATGTGTCCAAAATCAGGAGGACTCTACCGGAAAAAAAAAATTTTGGAAGAGAGAAGGAGCTTGAATATTTGAAATGTCCCTCTTTCAAAGTTTCTTTGAACGCGGGACATTGAGGGGCAAATGATGGGTCAGGCCCAAATGACTCAGTTCACGATGGTGGGTCAGGCTTAAGTGACCCGAGGCTGTGATGAGCCCAGGTCCAGATCCATTCGTTGAAAGTCGAGTCCGGATCCACGAAGTGACGAAGTCAGCGCGTCGTTCCCTCAAACTGCTTTTACCAAGTCCTGCGGAGGAGATCCTACCTGCCTCGTCTGTTGAGGGCGGTTCGGAAACTCCGCCAGAATGAAGCGCCCATTTGTTGAAGAGTCGTCCCCATCCATTAGGGAAAGACTATAAATCACGGAACCCCACAGGCACTGGGGGGCAAGCAACTCTTATCCATTTTTACACTATTATTGTATTCCCCTGACTTGTAATCCTTACATCAGAGAAGTAAAATCACCTTAAAGTGGGCGTAGGTCACACTGACCGAACCACTATAAACCCTCTCTCTCTCTTTCTCTCTCTATTTTCACATCAATTACTCTATACTTGACCGGTGGTGCCCGAAATCCATTTTTGGCATCATCAAAATATATACTAAGTTTTGCACTTTCAACATGTCGCTTCCACAAAGCTGATTTTAGATTTTTATAAGCACAATATTGGGGTACTCTTTCAGTAACAACAGCGGTTTTGCAATCACAACAAGTAGTCCCAAATCTCTAACTGCAATTCATCTTCTATGTGTTGTCGTTGTCGGTTTCTCTCATCGCATTCATTACAAGAATGAAGAGGCGAAATCCATCTTATTGCATACTTATTGGGGATTACAAAGCCTAAGCCTTTTAATATTGCATGGGGCGAGCTATTCCCGAAGTGCTATTGACAGAAAAATGCCCTATAAGATAAATTTGAGCATGGACTTCTAAAGTAATTTCTAACTTTAGACCCATAGGACTCTAATCAATTCGTGATTACTTATGTGGTGAAGATGTCTAGGAAACCAGGCTATTGGCTCGCTGATGTTCGTCCAACTGAAATTATAGTGGGGGTGGCTGTCTGGAGCTTGATTGTACGATCATATGACATCATTGCTAACTTCTCGGGCTTGAATGTCCAAAGACTTTTATTCACGAATAACATACATTATTCATTTGAAACAAAGTAAGCCTTGATGCAGGAAGTATACGTAACCCATTGGAGCATATGCATCACTACAATCAAGTTTGAGAAGGCAGAAATACATACGACAATCGTACCATCAAGCTCCAAGATAGCTACTACCATTGCACATTCCCTTGGACCATCGCCACTGACTTAATTTTCAATATTGTTGAACCACAAAGGTAGAGATGAACATGATGAATGACAAGTTTTTGAGTCAAATTTGCTTCCACAAATTGATTTCAAACTTCCATAAGCACCATACTAGGCTACTAGTTTGGTAAGACACCAAAACTTACACTGCTAAGCTTGTGTTTTATAATCACAAGAAGTAGTCCCAAATCTCCAACTGCAATTCATCCATTATGTGTCGTCGTTGTCGATTTCTCTCATCGCATTCATTACAAGAATGAAGAGGCGAAATTCATTTTATCGCATACTTATTGGGGATTACAAAGCCTAAACCTTCTAATATTACATGGGGCGAGCAATTCCCGAAGTGCTATTGATAGAAAAATGCCCTATCGGATAAATTAGAGCATGGAGTTCTAAAGTAATTTCCAACTTTAGACACATAGGGCTCTAATCAATTCATGATTACTCATGTGGTGAAGATGTCTAGGAAACCAGGCTATTGGCTCGCTGATTCTGGCCCAACTGAAGTTGTAGTGTGGGTGGCTGTCTGGAGCTTGATCGTACGATCCTATGGCATCATCGCTACCTTCTCGGGCTTGAATGTCCAAAGGCTTTTATTCACGAATAACATACATTATTCATTTGAGACAAAATAAGCCTTGATGCAGGAAGTATACGTAGCCCATTGGGGCATATGCATCACTACATTCAAGCTTGAGCAAGCGACAACACATATGACAATCGTACCATCAAGCTCCAAGACAGCTACTACCATTGCACCTTCCCTTGGACCATCGCCACTAACTTGATTTTCAAAATCGTCGAAACACAAGTCTTGTCTATTTTATAATATATCTCAATCATCCAAATTGGGAACCATTGATGTTTTATTCCACCCGACAAATTGATTTTTTAACCACAAAAGGGTTTTATGCCAAAACCTTTTGCTAAAATAGCTCACCACATATGATGTCAAAATAATGAATAGGCTTATAATCCCCTTAATGCATATGGTAAAATTATTTTCACCATTTCCTTGATGGCAGCACTGGAGGTGATGAGAGAAACAACAATGTAATTCCGCTCTCTCCAATGCCAATACTCTTACATTGCCACTTCGTAGTCATATCTCACATTAACATAGAAAACCTTCTATTTACATTTATAGATGATATTACGTTTCTCACTTTCAAAATTTTGCTTCCATAACCAATTCCAACTGTTTATAAACACAATATTGGGCTACTCTTTAATTTTCAACAATAACAATGGAACTTCCACTACTCATTTTGTGTTTTACAACACAACATGTAGTCCTAAAACTCCAATTGCAATTCATCCTATGTGTTGTCTTTGTCAGTTTCTCTCTTGACCTTTATTACAAGCATGAAGAAGTGAAGAAGCATATTATTGTGTGCTTCTGGGGAGATTACAAATATTCAAAAGTTGTTTGAGTGAGTGTAATCCCTGGAAACCATGCAATAAAATGATTCTTTCTTCCTGAAAATGTGTTAGGTTTTTTAGTGTTGGCTAAATTCATTGGTTGGACAAAACTCAGGGTCTCTTGAGTTGTAATTCTTTTTAGAAAAAGTCTCTGAAGATAGAAGATTGGAAGGACTCAAAAAGCTGAAGAAAATCTACATGTGCTGAATTTCCGGATCAACCTGAAAGGGGTCCGCTCGAACGATCGTTACATTCGCTCGAACGAAGTCAAGATTGAAAGCCCATACGCCTGGCAGAAGAAATCTTTCGCTGAGACAGAACCTCATTCGCTCGAGCGAACTAGTGCGCAGAATTTGGGAAAGTCTCATAATCCTGTTTTTAGTAGTGTTTCTTTTAAGACTATGTTTCTCAATTTGAGTCCTACTTGTGCACTAAGTCTTAGGCATGAATTTGGGGCTATATATATGGTGTTTCTCTCAACCCTAGAAGTCACCACATAGAGACCACCACTATTCTCATTAATCTGAGTAAGAGATATTTTAGAGATAATTTATTTTCTAGAGCCATTGATAGATTGTTCTGGATGGCTGCTCTAAAAAGTCATTGCTACTTTTACCTTTCTTGTAGAAGATTGATCATCTTGATTGTCAAGGTGCTAGGAGATCAAGTAAGGAGAACGGGGCACGGTGGAAGTCGTGTTAGTGGATTCTTTCCAAGAATAACTACAGTCCTTAGGTCGAGGTACAGACTAAGGTAAATGAGCTTGTGAGTATATCTTGTAACTGTTCGTGAACTCTTGTTTCTAGTTCGTGGTTTTTCTTCCTGGATAGGGTTTCCACGTTAAATATTGTATCTCCCTTTTTGTGGTGTATGATTGGTAGATAGCTAGTTCTATATTGTCTGATTGGTTTATTTCCGCTGCATTGTTTGATTAAATTAAGAACTATTGCTTAGTAGTACTTAAATTGAAGTTGGAGGCATTCATTGAAAAAAAAAAAAAGAAGCAATAAAGAAAAAAAGAAAAGAAATGCAAAAAACATAAGAGAGACCGCAACAGTAACAAAAACAGTAATATCATCCACGACGATGATAAATATCATAATCATCATCTCAACAAACCTAAAACGATTCTCTCTCTCTCTCTCTATATATATATATATATATATATATAAAGCATATCAATAAGAAAGGAAGAAAAAGATGTTAAGGAGGTTACCCAAATCGCATGCCATAGATCTAAATCACCATTATACATAACAACAACAACATTAAGGACGAAACTGATGGTGGTGATAAGCCCATGTGAACTATTTTATTTAAACAAAGCAACTATCTAAGCATAAATGGAAATGAAAAAAAAATATATTAGAAAAAACAGTACAATAATTGCATGTTGTAGATTAAAAGCTGTTTTCTTTGGTAAATCACCAATCTTAAGTTTTTGATAATAATAACAAGAATTGTGATAGCAAAACCGATGACAAGATGGTGATAATGGCGGTGGTGGTGATAAATATCTCATAATCTTAACTATTTTATTAGACATGGTAAATAACAAAACAAAGAAAATCAGTACATTAATTGCGTGTTGTAGATCTAAAGCTTCTTCATTTTTTTTTTGGCCAGATCATAAATTTTCTGACTAAAGGAAATAAAAAATTAAAATAAGAAAAAAGGAATAACCTATTGCGTGCTTGAAATTTTAAACTTCTTTCAACATTGGCTCATGAAGAAGACTGTATATATAATGCCTAGAGTGTGTATCTTATCATCAGATACACTTGCATGCCTGCTTTGAATGGGTCTTTCTTGGGGAGAGAACTGACAACTCTTCAATGGCTTCAAGCATGGGAAGGCTGGGACTTGGTTCAGGTGACAAACACCACCTTGGTTGGAAGGATTTATAGAGCTTGCAATGGAATATGACAAGAAAAAGATAGAGACAAATTTATTTCCGTTACTAAATATAGATTTTATATAGGTAGGCCAAGTTCACTGAAGAAAGCTGGCGGTTGGACTGGTCAGTTCAGTAAGAATCAATGGATAGTTTGGTCTAATCAAACCATTCATATGGTAAAAAAAAAAAAAAAGGTCATGAGCTTTAAATCTACCCCAAACAAGAGGCTGGATTAATGGCATGACCCGTCGATTTGACCGATTTTGATCTAATATATTTCTGAAGTTGTTTTACCTTTTTCTTATTATGATGCCCAACTCAAACTATTTCAAATTGATGGTTAATTAGGCTTGGACTGAACCGTAGGCTCCAGATGATTACCTAATTTATGTCTGTGATTATGGTTAACGACAACTAACGATAAAAAAGAGGTTATTAACATTTTAATGCATTAGGCTTTTAATAATAACGACATGATCGCTTCTAACGCCATGATTAGCATAGTGATAAGACAACTGTTGATAGCGGCCTAAATCCATCTATCGTTTCTTAAATGACTTAATTGATGGTTATTGTCGGAGGTATTCGACTTGACCCTAAAAGTTTTTTTAAAATATCGATGCACCCATGCCGAATCAAGATGTTTAAAACTGTTTTAGTTGGTCTTTAGTTGATCAAATTGAGTTTTAGGACCTATAAGCGGAGGCCCAACCTTCATCCAACTTGTTGATTAAACTAGTCATATACATCAACCTACCATAGAGCAAGTCCACACAACAAGGGTATAAATCCATCAATTGTTATTTAAAAATAGTTTAAGTAAAACAAGGGTATAAATCCATCAATTGTTATTTAAAAATAGTTTAAGTGATAGTTTCAGATGTCTAGGGTATTCGAATTGGTCTTAAAAATTATAATACAAATTTTGGGCTTCCTTATGTCTAACCCATGTAAATGTGAGTGGTAGTTTATTGATCAACAGAAGACCCTATAACCATGCTTGTAAAGGTCAAAAAATGCTTTGGAGTATAACAAGTGAAGAAGATAAAAGCAAATTAATTATAACCAGTGAAAGAAGATAGAAGATATTTTAATTGAGTTACTAAATATAGATTGTACAGATTGGACAAAGATTAGACAAATTAATTAAGTTACTAAATATAGATTGTACATGTATATTTTTTAACAGGTAGATTGTACATATTAGGATACATAAAAAAAGCTACTTTCTGATGAAAAAAGCTCTAGTACACATTGAGTTATTCTATTTTTTTTTTTTTCTTTTTGTTGGAGTTTTTCTTGTACTATTGCTTTACTCTTAATTTAATTTATTATTACCGATCATAAAAAAAAAAAAGTACAGCAACAAATCAAACCTAACCAGTGCACTAGAGCAAACTTGGTTAGAAGAACCTATGCTTCAGACTATTAGGACCCGTTCAAACTATTCACATGGTAAAGAGAATAGCCACGAGCGTCGAATCCAATCCAAACGGGCGGTTGGATATAAAATAACCCAACAACATTACCAAATTTGATTTGATATATTTCTAAAGTTGTTTTATCATATATATTTTTAATATCATCATAATTTTGTCGATCTATTTCAAATTAAAGGTTAAATAGGTTTGGAGCCGAATCGGCCTCTGTAGATGTTTAACTTTTTTTTTTTTTTAAAGAAAGATATTTAACAAATTTACGTTGATTATTACGACAATTGAGAAGGCAACAACATGATCGCTTCCAATGTCATGATTATCGTACTAATGAGACAATTATTGATAGCATCAGAAATCCATGGTTCGTTTATGAAAATGACTTGGGTAATGGTAATGGTTATGGTTATGGTTGTGGTTATGTAATATGTTTGGACTTGAACCTCCAAGTTGTTAAACTAACTCGATGCTCTTGCACCGAGTCAAAAGGTCAAAACAATATAGAGATTGACAAATGAGTCAACTCGAGTCACTGTAGATTCGGTTGAGATTTAAGACCTATAAGTTGAGGCTAAACCTGCTCGATAGGGACGTACATCAACCAATGTCTGAAAATAGTTTAAGTAACAGATTGAGATGTATGAGGTATTTGATCCCTAAAAATTGATAAAACAAAGTCGAGGCTTGTTTATATCTTAACCAATTCAGAAGATTAAAAATATGCATGGGTGGACAAATGAGTAAAATCGGATTCAAACAAGTCAGGCTAAGATGTAGATTCTATAAGTTAAGGCCCAATAAACACTCGGCCCATTTTTTAAACTAGTCATTGTAGGTCAAGCCAACCCAACCATCTGACCCATTTGTTAGTGTGTACAGACATTTCTCTCTCTCTCTCTCTCTCTCTCTCATACACACACACACATATTAATATTGGTGCGTTCATTTTAAAAAAATGCGTGAAACACAAATTTTTTTATAAAGGAATTAGGCCGTTTAATCTATATCCATCCCATGTAAATGTGATTCTTTTAATTTACAATGTGCAGGTAAATCTGTAGGCCCATTGGAATATCATATCCAACCCATGTAAATTTCATATTGAAATTATTAAATGCGACTAATATTTTAGATTAAGAATGTGTCTGATTTAGATTGTAATTATATATTATTCGCATCTAAAGTTGAATCCTGTAATTATAGGGATGATATTGGTGTGGGTTTAGCACGGGTAGGGTAAACGCAAACTTGCCTCAACTTACATGTGCATATCCTCGTACTTGCATTTGGCTTGCGGCGGATTTATGATATGAAATACCAAACTTGCCCATGAAGAGTATATGTTGGTTTAGGTTGCTGCCACCTAACCTTTTTGTGTGAGATGTTTAACAAATATATTCTAATATATAATCCAACCCATTAAGCACCAATATTGTTGCAATATTAAGTCAATTTCCTGCAGGTAATCTCTCTCTCTCATACCTTAATATATTAATACTGGTGTGTCCACTTTTTAAAATATGTTAAACAAAACTTTTTTTATAAAGGAATTAGGGGGCTCACATAAGTGCATTAAATTAAATCTATACATTGGAACTTTTTTCACATACTGCTCAAAATCTATAAACATTTAAAATGACCAACTTCAATAATAAAGTGACCCATTTGGATTACTAATATAAGGCCTATGGGGATGAGAAAAAAAATTAAAGGTGGTTGATTGACCCCACAAAAATGAAATCACTAAATAAGAAGTTAGTGACACTTTCTTCCTTTTTTTATTGCGAGAAGGACATGAATCACTCTCACATTGTCATATTGTGAAAATCTTGGTGTTAGCCATGTCTTATTTACCATTTTTACACTCCATTTCCACATCACATGTGTAAATGACTGCAAATAAATACGGTGATGCGTAATTCTTATGCACCTAAATGGGGGTGTTCATGGGCCGGGCTGTAAAAGTTAGGCCCACGCCTACCCATTTTATCAATCGGGCCGGCCCGATAGGGCGCTTTTTTCCCCCTCACTTTTATGGCCATTTGAGCAGTTATTTGGGCTAGTTAAATTAAATTGCATGCATTCCTTAAACAGCATGGACCGACTTTAGGCTTTCTATCACTTAATCATAGCCCCTGACTAATTATTAAACGGGCCCTAATTACATTTCCAAGCGCGGCCCAAAGCGGGCTGGGCCGGCCCATAAACACACCTACTACACATGTAAATAACTACAAATAAACAAATAATTTTTTTTTTTTTAAACGGAGGATGTCCCAACCATTTGAGCCATACTAATCCCTACAAGTCTACGGGGAGCCAAGTAAATCCTCTGTAGCCACAGCGTGGTAGTATAGTTTCGAATCATGTTCCAATCCTTCGAGCCAGACTAATCCCGACGAGTTCAGAGGGTGCCGGGTAAATCCTCTATAGCTCTAGTATGATAGTACAGTTTTAAATCCTTAACCTCCGAAAGAAAATCGTGGTCTTAGGCCAACTGAGCTACTCCAGATTCCTGATGGTCAAGGGTGAATACCTAATGGCAAGAACTTGTTGACATTGTCAATTTAATAAACCATTATTCTATGATTAAAGTAAATGACAGGGTTCCTTTTGAAATTTTTATTTTTTCCTAATTATTAACAAGTCCTTCGATGGCAACCTTTGGATATAAAACCCATTGGATCTTTTTATCATTCTCCACCCTTTACTCTCTTTCTTCCCTCTGTGCTCCCTTTCAAACCCTAACCCTAAAAATATCCACAGACCCCCACTCAGCTCAATCTTCTCTTTACCCACCAATCTATCGATCAGGTACCTCTCCCGATCCCCCTTACTTTGCTCTTTCTTCTTTAATCATTCATGTCTGTTAATGGGGTTGCATCTTATACGTTAGCATTTGTTTTTGCCGCTCTTCGGTTTTGCAAACGTTTGATATCAAAAGGCTCACATTCCTCCAAATCTGTTCATGGGTTTTCTTCATCTTTGTAATGTTAATCTTCCCAGTTTCGCTGTTTATGGAAATCATCGCATGCCCCAATGATTGATTTCTATCATCCATCTTTATACAAAATGCCTTTTTCTTGGGTGGGTGGGTGTGTGTGGGGAAGATTGATTGGGCTATTGCTAGGATGGATTTATGGGTGTTTTTCATCTTGTGATCTATCTCTATTATGGGTTGAGTGAATGATATGATTGCATGGACAATGTCTATCTGGAAACCTTATCTGATGATGGGTTTATTTAATTTCAATAGTAATGAAGTTTCTGGATGAGAAATATGGGAGCAGGAATGTGTAGGAGTAGGGCTGTAAGTAACTGGGGCGGGGATGTTATTATGGGATTTATCGGGTTTAGGATTTTAGTGATGCTAATGATGCCGAGCTTTCTTGCATTGCTGGTGGTTGTTGTGTGACCTTTGTGGATTGGATGTTATTAGTGCTACTGCTATAACTGTGGGTGGTTCTGTTTCAGCTATCGATTGGACCTTGGCAATTAGCTGATTATAAGGAGGAAATTTGGTTTATTGCATCTATGTCTGGTTGTGCGTTTCGAGGCATCCTTTAAAAAGTGAATGGGATGGTAGATGCTTTGGCTAAACATGGGGCATTTCACTTTGGTATTTTGTATGCTGCTGTCATATTTCAGGAATAGATTTTTCGACCCCTTAAAAAAGAAGGGCAAAGAACCAAAATTTCTTCGTTTTTTTATTTTATTTTATAATCTTCTGTTTATACTGTCAATAATATTTCATATCAAAACCCTTCATATTCTCTTCACAATACTCTTTTATTTTAATTATGTTTTATTATTTTAATATTGAAACCAAGGAGCAAACATATTTCCTTCTTTTTCCTGCTTATGATTTTTTTTTTTGTCATGGTCAAGATATCCTCCTTTTATTTTCGTATGAAAATCCTCTCTCTCTCATATGCCTCACCCAATTCTCTTTTATTGTCATGATATGGTGAAATATCTCAGGGACTGTTGTATTACAATACACTTTTTCTACGTTTCCAATAAAGATCTGTTAACTAGTCTTTACTTTCACTCTGCATGATAATGTAATTTTTATTTTTATTTTATAATTAGTTTTCTTCACCTTCAAATTAATGCGTCATTTTTCTAATGGCTACCAAAAGCTTTGATTGAAGATGAAGGTGGTGGAACAAAGCATTTCACACTTTATTGAGATGGGAGTTGATTGGAATTTGGTGTCAGAGGGTGGACAAGAAGCTCAATGGTGTATAGCCTGACTTTACAAGTTATGAGAGCATGACACAAATGATCTATTATTGTAACTATCCACACGCATATTTTACACCCATGGTAAATGTGGTAACATGAACAAGACCCAAACGGACAATTAAAACCTATTTGTCAATAGGCATAGCCTCTGTAACAAATTGATCAGGCAATTTTAACTTTTGATTAGTTGGCATTTTTTCATTGAATTTGATAGCAAGTGCTTTGTCAGTAACTGCTGTACACTAGAAAGTTACTGCTGGTGGAGGTTCCATGACCTTCTATATATAAGAATGTAGCCACTTCTCTTGCTCAGTTTCTATTATCACCACCATCAATATGTCAGCGACAATAAAACCAAATCCTCATCCCATCAATCTGGGTTCGGCTTAAGGAGTTCTACTAGTGAACTCTAGTATTATTATTTTCCCACTCTGTTAAAAGAGAAAAAGTTCAATATTATATTTTTTTTTCATGCTTATCCTTTTACGAACATTATCAGGTTGTCGACAGGTTATAATAATAATAATAAACACTGTCAGTGATTCCAAATCCAATTGTCAAATGGCTTCAAAAGAATGTACTCTTTATTTCAGACCAGCCATACTTAATGAAAATTTGAATATCAGTCTCCACCTAATTCCTTTGAAAGAGCGATGTCCGTAAAACCCAATTTTCTCTTGACGGCGATTAACCATTCTCCCTCTATCTCCCACAAGGGAAGCTTTTGTTGTTGGTTTTTCTGTTATTGATAACACAGTCTTCCAATATTATGGTCACACGAGTTTTGAGTTTGCTAAATGCTACAAGAAAATTAGGCAGGATGTGATTGATGCTTGTCCATGTAGCCCATTTCATTATCTTTGTCTAATATGCACCCCCAGATCCAGCCCACATGTTGAAATTTGGGGCTAGACTCAGCCTAAGCCCATATATAATTTTTTTGGCTGGCACAATCCACTCGGGCCTTTAAGCATAAATTGGGGAAGGCCATCCAGTTTGGCTATCGGCCAAGGAATCTGACTTGGACTCACCCCATTGCCTAGAGCCCAAATCCATTCTAATGGTGCTTAGGCTTGTCTGGGCCATTAAGTCACTAACAGCCCTAGATGAAGTTATCTACAGAATTGCCTTCTATTTCGCCATTATAAGAAGACGTAGTGGTTCTTTTGTCATTTTCATATTATTATTTTTTGATCTTGATGAATAATATTTTTTTTTTAAAGGTGATGCAGGCGTGACTAGGTACTTTGTTTTGATATGGCAAAAAAACCAGTTCCAGAAATAGATGACGAACTTTTTGATGAAGTTTATGGAAAAGAATATACAGGTCCACCTGGTTTGACGGCCAACAATGAGAGATCAAACTCAAACAAAAGGCCTAATCCAAATGCCAATGCTAATGCTGAGTCTGATGAGGAAGATGAGCCTCATGACCCAAATGCTGTCCCAACTGATTTTACAAGCAGGGAAGCCAAGGCATGGGTGGCAAGAGCTAAGGCTACTGAAAGGAACTGGAAAAAAAGGAAGGAAGAAGAGATGATCTGCAAAATATGTGGAGAATCTGGTCATTTCACTCAGGTTTGGTTGTTTTCTTGTTGCCACTTGATGCCTTTTATGATGGAGGATTGTATTTTTTACATTTTTTTTTTCAAATTGTCTTGTGTAGATATTACTGTACTAGCACAAATTTCCCAGAAAAACTTCCACTTCGGGGCCTCAACATTTGAAATCTTTGTAATTGTCTAAAGTGTATATTTGGGTTTGATGTAAATATGAAATTTACTATTCTTGGAATTGCCCCCATATTTTTATGAGAAGAGCAGCTCTATATTAACAAATATCTAGTTGTTAATTAACATTTTATTCTTCAGCTGGGTCAGACTTTAGTTTAGCAAGATATGTGATCCTCATGGTGATGCTGGACTTCATCTGAGCACTTCCATTAGTTCTCTCTGAGATCAATTATTTTAAACCTGCACTTGATATTAGATGTACTTGTGTGCTTTCAAAGGTCAGTTACTCATTTACTATATTGCCTGTTTGTGTTGGCAGTTCATTGCCACTTTGTGTTTTCTTACAAATTGTCACAAAGAAACAGTAAACTGAAAGAAAATGGTTTCTAGAGCCTCCAAAAGGGAAAGGGAAAAGATGACTACTAAGTTCTAATCCTTGATCCCTAATGTTAGCAGATGATTTTAAACACACTGTGGGAACTTGCATTCATCATCACCATCAAAGCCTTGTCCCAACTCCCAACTATGTTGGGGTCTGCTACATGAAATCTGTTTCTCCATTTCCATCTATGTTGGGAACTTGCATTGTATATTTATAATCATAAGACTTGGTTTTGGTTATGCTTGGGAATTTCGGGGTGCTTAGCTGTATTTTCGATTAAACCTTGCTAGATGTATGATTTTCTCGTTTCTTTTTGAATTTGATCCTGCTACATATTTTCCCCTTATTTTCTTGTTAGTTCTCTTTGCTTGTTTTTTCTTTTATGTTTTTTCTATTCAATCATTTAATGTAGGTTTTTTCATGTGGATGTGTCACTTTCTGCATCGTCAGGGTTGTCCATCTACCCTTGGAGCAAGTCGTAAGTCCCAAGATCTTTTCCAAAGGGTTCCTGCTAGAGATAAGCATATTAGAGCGCTTTTCACAGAAAAAGTGATCAATAGGATTGAAAAGGACGCTGGTTGCAAAATCAAAATGGATGAGAAATTTATAATTGTCAGTGGAAAAGATAATTCTTGCTTGACAAAAGGCCTTGATGCTGTGCACAAAGTGATTCAGGATGAGGGTAAGACACAGGATTCTTCTACTTCTCACCGTGCCCGTTCGAGATCGCCCGACAGAAGTCCTGCTGGCCCTCAGTTGAGACGTTCTGAATCTCACAGGTCTAATCCTAGCCCTAGAAAGGCACCCCATGTCCAACCAAAATTCACTAAATCTGACAGGGTTGTAGAGGATCGTTTGCGTGAGGATCTAAAGCACATGTCTAGGAGGTCACCACAAGGTAGGGACAACATACAATATCTTTACGTCACTAACATAGTACTGGTAAACCCAGTCTTGGAACTCAGTGGAATATTTTAATTTCTTTACACTTGAGTTATTCCCTTTTTCCCTTTCTCTATGGGTATATAATATTTTGCCCTGTTGCATATAATTTTTTTGCAGCAAGAGGTAAGTTCAAGCTTTATCTCTTCGAATGTGAGGTAATTTTGAGCATGGTTCTGAAATCAGTCAGATTGTCTCCAATACGAAATTATTTACTGAAAGTATATCCAGAGTTGTAAGCATTGGATGGCTTCACCATTTCAGTATTCTGTCTGCCATTATTGCTCGTTTGAATATAAGATAGAATCTTGATAAAGCTACCTTTATGTTAGAAATCTGGAAACAAAGTGAGATTTCGCCTAACATGCATTCTGCA
This sequence comes from Camphora micrantha, assembly GCA_003546025.1. Lineage (NCBI taxonomy): Eukaryota > Viridiplantae > Streptophyta > Magnoliopsida > Laurales > Lauraceae > Camphora > Camphora micrantha. The sequence continues at coordinate 7,978,491 of QPKB01000001.1, read as the reverse complement.
TTTCATGAAGCTTATGGTAATGATGGAGCTAGAGGCCGTTCAAGCCATTCCAAATCTCCCCAACGCCCCACTTTTACTGGTGATGCTTATAGATCATATGATAGCCATATCCAGAACATTGGGGTGCAGAAAACTGATGGTTGGGATATTGAGAGGCATGGGGCAGACTTCCATTCTGGCCGGAAGTTTGATTACCCTGCTTATCCTCAAAGATTGGAAGAATTAGAAATGGAATTTAAGAGGGAGGCCATGGAGTTTGGAAGAATCCGTGACAAGGAAGAAGATGAAGAAAATTACAAGCATCGTGAGGTATGGCTTCTATTTGCAAAGACTGTTTTAAGGGAAAACAATTTTTTCTTTATAATCCACTTATATATGTATATTAATTTTAGATGTACATTATATTGAACTATGGCATATACATTAAAGTGCTTGACTTTGTGAAATTTACACCAGAATGGCTGATAAACTTTACAAAACATTTTAGAGACCTGTAATGGATATAGAATGTAAAGCAATCGATAAGGCCCACCTTTGTCGTTGGAGCATGCCAATTTCACTTACAGCTGATTATATTACAACGGGCTACCTTTTTCAAGTTTTTCTGATGGAGTTAATGCGAATCTTTCTCAAGTTCCAAATGTAATATGCTAGGCTGCAAAATCGACAGTATATTTAAAATAGATGACTGATTTAGATGAGTTTGATGAATCGGCTGATAAACTTGACAGCGAATTTTAGAGCTTTTGACTGCTGTCTTTAAAGCAATTACAGAACTATAAGGTGATGTGTTTGGTCATGGGTGTCATTACTGCCTACAAGTTCCTTGCAAGTACATGAAATGATAAAAACGCATGCCTCAAGGTATCACAATAAGCTGTTTTCTTAGTTAGAATGTGGGGGGTTTTATAATCGCTTTTGGGAGTGTGGATCAGAGTATTGTGCAGCCTTTTATCTTCTGCATTGGGTAAAACTATCTGTTGTTGGGAATGTTATTATCTAATTAAACTATCAAATCTAAATGCAAAGACTGCCACAATGAGTGCCCATCTTAACATTCTTCTTCCTCTCTCTCTCTCTCTCTCTCCCTCCCTCCCTACAGCTTTTTCTTCAACTGTTCTACATGTTACTGGAAAAGGTAAGGTTTACATTATGTAGATCAATCAATATAATAATGTTTCCATTTTTAAACATGGTCCTGATTGCATCTGAACTTGTGATGCTTATTTTATGTAAGGGGGTCATGATTGGATCATGGAGACAGTTGATCTGATTGTTGCCACTTTAGCTGTTGAAATCCAAAAAAGATTCTGTGTAGGAGGATACTGGATGTTGAAAGTGTTTTCTTTCCAAATCGGCGTTGTTTTTTTTTTTAATATGGAAAAATAGTCAAATATGTAAGATTATGGGACATGTTTTATGGTGTGACTTACTGTATGTTGTTAGTCCTGGATCATTGAGCAAGGCCCTATGAAATCCACTGGCTCACAATCATACGGTTCGCATTTTTAATCCTCTGTACCCTATAATTCCTTTTTCCAACAATAATTCAGTAGTATTTTTTAATCATTCTCTCTCTATGTCGGCCTTATTATTTTTGCCATTTTTTTAAGCATGACTAAAGTTTTGTTTGATTGCTGTGATTTTGAGGCCAGCAATCGATACATTGTAGCAATAACAAGTACATCTTGGTTGCTTTATTGAATCTTGATTGCCATGAATTGAGCCAAATAAATTCTTGCAAATTCTAACTGTCTATGGCGATTCAGACCATCAGAGAATTGAGGGAGTCCTACATGAAGAAACTGGCCATACTAAGGGGCATGCAAGCAAAACAGTGGGAAGAGTTTCTTCAACTTGATATTCAAAGGCAGCAGCGGGCTCGGCAGCATATGTCTGCCTCAAGCTATAATACTTATAACCATCCTAGCTATTCTGATTATGACCAATCATCTGGGAATCCTCACTATGGTGGAACTAATTTGCCAGTGGATTCACGGAGCAGATACCCATATTCTGATAATTATTCTGCTTCTAGGCCTCATGAGACATATGGAGAGTTTCCACGTCAAAGACATGAAGATTTTGGAAAGACTTATAATCGTTACTGATTCCGTGTTTCGGAGGGTACTATGGTGAGTCATCTGTACCATATTTGCTCTAATATAGGAATCCAGATTCAGTTTTGTTCTTTCTTCAGATTGTATTCTCCCTCTACCTTTCTCCACTGTTTGAAGGGGCTCCAAGCAGTGGATTTTTTTTTTTTTAATATATATATTAGAGTGAGTGAACTGCCCTCTACATTCTAGCAATACCTTTGCGAATGTTAGCACATGCAATCATGCGGGCTTGGGGGTTCATAGGCGGTTTGTTGCATACGGATGAGAACCCTGATGGGTTTTGGGAGTTTTTCATTATTGCGGTTTGTGAATAAATTTTGTCCAAAATTTTCAGGGATCAATTTGCAAATGTTGGTGGTACCAAGTTATCGGAAATGCAGGAAATTTAGGTAAGTATGTAGTAATGTTTTGGACATATGGATCTTCGACTTGTGGAACACCTGAGAAGGTGACATCGTTAAACATTCCAATCAAACAGAACATTAAAGTTTGTTTTGTGTTTTGGATTATCATTATAGATGATTTCTCTGAATTGGGCAAAATATGATTTTGGCTGTGCCTACTTTGCTAGTATCGTGTGTCAGTTTGTGTGGCCTGATGTTTCTGCATCAGTTGAGGCCCATCTTGTAGATCAACTGGCAACAAAAGGTTCTGGGATGCTCGATAGGTAAGTGGTGAGCACCTAGTTTTCTTCTTTTCATGATATGGTTGTGGACATGTAGAGGTGACAAAGGTCACAAATAACAATAATGCTTACAGCCACTTAGAAGACATGTTTGTGTGATTGAGACCATTATGATGATTATGTGATTTGGACCATCATGATAGTTGCTTGTGTCAAAGAATGGTTGGATTTGGATCAATCTGTCTCTCTATCTGAGACAGGTGTTGGGATTGTTGCAATAAAATGAATCAGCGTGAGGAAGTATTTGTTCTGTGTCCAGAAGCATAGTAGATTTTGGGCAACCAAAGGGAAGGTAAATGATTCGACTTACATATAATTTGCATGAAATCATAGCTGCAAGCTCAATTTCTGACCTGATTGTGAAAGGCTGGCCAGTTGTTCTACCTTCATTTCAAGTTAGCTCTGACCACCATGGTCTGATCTAGCTTTTGACGGAGTGAAATTCATGGTGTGTTGTTTTGATTGCATCCATCAGGGTATTGTTTAATTCATTGTTGAAATTTTTCTTTAATTGATCTTACCGTTAAAAGCCTTCTTGCTTGGGCACACAGTACACTTGGTCTGGGTAAGGTTGGACTTTGGAGGGTATTTCAATATTGTGTCAAACATTGGCACCTACCTTATCCAATTGAATTGGACTGTTGGATCGATTGAGTGTACATGGTGAAAACTTATTGGTTGTCGATTCAGCGGGGGGCTGATGATGATCTGATCCTTTGTCTAATAGGTGGGCCCCACGAGAGCCCGGTGTGAGAGTGCTCGAGACTCCATTTTTAAAAATAAGCTAACTCTGCCTTTATTTTACTTTACTTTATTTTATTTTATTTTATATCGTTTTGAAGCGGTTAACAAAAATTTTATTAAAGGAAAAGGAGGCAGCACAGCGCACCAAGCAAATTAGGGGCAGATGAAGGGGAAAGTGCATAGATGCACCAGCCCAACCTCAATTTTATCACACCCACTCAAAGGAATCTACTTCCTGCTTGGCTAACATATCTGCCATGGGATTAGCAGATCCAAATGCATGATGGAAGGTGACGTTTTTGTTGGCCGATAACTCCCTAAATTCATTAAAGTGAATTTGAGATTTCTAGGGATTGACCTTACCTTAGAAGGATCACTTTTCATAAGATGCGCATATTTTAAAGAATAATCTTAAGGCCTTCGGTTTCATTGGAATTCCACACACAATAACATTCTTGGAAAAAGGATTAAGGAGCACTTCACCCTTGCTATTGCGTAGTGTACTTTCAATTTCTGCCGGTCTCGACTTATTTCTAGATGCACCTTCTACATTAAACTTTAAAACCTCATATAAAGGGGATACAAATGCAAGCTTCCCAAGAAAGAGTATTGTCAAAGCTAAGCTTGGCGAGCTCTCCTTCGTAATCATAGCTCATTTTGCAATTCTAGCAATTCTAAAAGCGACTTTAGAAGTGAAATTTGTTGTCAAAAGAACTAAATATTTTATCATTTCTTTTCTAGTTTCTCTACTTTTATTTATTATCTGCTTTGGAGAGCCTTGTGGGAAAACAAATATGATCACTAATTTAAAAAAAAAAAAAAAAAAAAAATGTACAAGGAGTTGAACCATAATCTTTAACCAGCAGGGCCGACGATGATCTATGTTTCTTTTTGATGTTTGTCATAAACTTGAGTAGTGTTTGTGTGGGCAGTGGCGGACCTAGGATTTTCGTTTGGGTGACGTTAAAATTTTGGTGGACTTAACATTTGAAAAAAAAAAATTGCTAGAACCTTTTACATTACCAAATGGCAGCTACACATTTTTTTTATAGTAAATGTCCAACTCATTGAACTCAACTAGATACATGACATTTATTGAAATTTGGGCAACGAAGAGGTTGGGAATTATAATGTTAATCAAAAGTACCAAAAAGCATTAAATGGATAAAAAATGATTCCAACATTAATTTTAGATACTCAAACTCACATTATCATGTTTCACTAATTTATATGTCAAAATCAATGCTCAATGGAGATCGTTGTAAATTCATTGTGTGTGTGAGAAAAAATTGAATACAAGAACATTTTGAGGACACCCATCCTTTTCCTTTTCACTTTCTTAAAGCCTTCAGCCATTAGATAATGGGAGTGGAATTCTATATTTGAATCATGGTAGGGGAGCTCAATCGATATGGCGAAAAAGGGGCTCGAAAGAAGAGGGAAGGATGTGTAGCAACAATGTTTTCTTTTTCTCTTTTTTATATTTTTTTTTATCAACAAAGCATTTACATATGAGGGGCTGTCTTTAGATCTGTGTAGAACGACAAGTATAGACATGTGGGGCACGTTCTAAGGCTCCATTCAACTCTATGAAGATTTTAATTCCAATCTGGGACAGCTGTCCAAATCGCTCCAATGTAGGACCTTGCTCTAAGGATACAATCGAACTCATTAGAATCTCAATTCCAGCCTAAATTCTAACCTAGGTCCGCCACTGTGTGTGGTGCTTGAGGAAGAGGATACAAAAAAGGAAAAAGAGAGGAAAAAAACCAAAAAAACATGTGACTAACCTTTATGGATAGGTAAAGCAACGGCCATGAAATAAACAATTTTATTATATTTTTACAGCATGAGTGCAGTTCAATTTTCTGGATGCATGCAATAGAGTGCGGCTAGGGTGGCAATCGGTCGGGCAAAGTTTGGGTTGGTATAGGTTAGTGGAAACATTTTCAGGCTTGACGTGAAATAAACTTACTAGTAATTCACGAGTTGAGTTTGGGATGTATTGGTCTTGAGAATTGTCAAATAAAATGTTGTAGGCTAGTGTTCAAATAACAATTACAAAACGGAGGTATTCATCAGTTGTTTGCGAACGGGCATTCGATTTCCTTCTTGAAAATGGAAATCTTCTAGAACCGAAGAGGATCCGATTATTCTGAGATTGCTTCTCAAGCTCATGCCCTAACCCTAGTTTCGTCTTTTTGGCATGATGGTCATGGCGATTGCTGTGGGAGATCCGATCCTCACATCAACTCTTCTCATGGCGTCGTCTTCTTCTCTTTCTAATCACATCTACTCCAGCAGTTGCAGAGCAGAAAACCTTAACTTCATCCACTTGAACAACACGAACGAGAAGAACTGCTTTCTCTCTATGCTGTAAGTAGCCCTATAAATAAATCTCTCTCATCACCTGCTCATACTCATCAATTCACTCTATCTTCTTCTTCTTCTGCTGCTGCTTGATAAGCTCTTACTTTCTGATGCCAAGGCCTCTCTATCCAGAGTCTTTGTATGGAAGCAAGAAGAGGGGAATTTTAGATTTAGAATCTCTGCAATTGCTTCGCACGACTCATCTCATATTCCAGTCCCTTCACGCCGTACGGAAGCCCTGAAACTGCATCCGGCATTCGTTCAGCATTTGGCTGCGTCAGCTATCTTCTTCATCAGTCTCGGTGCTCGGGCCTCTACATCCGGCCCTCGACTTCTCCCCTCCTCGGCTCCGGCTGACACGTGTCAATTGGTTCTCGAAAATGGTGGAGCCCCATCATCCGTCGAGACGGATTCAGGTCCTCTCTCGCCCCGCCCTTCATTTTCAAAATTTGCGCATGTTCATGTTCGGAAGCTGGATTTTGGTTCGTCAGATTCAAAGAAAATCTTGGGGTTGAGGCATTTCAAATGGTGCATTTTCACTATTTCTTTGTTGCTGATTCTAGTATATTTAGAATTCCCAACAACATTCCAACACTCAAAATTCGTGTCAGTATCAGGGGAGTTTTAAAAGTCCCAAAAGTTCAGCATTTCAAAAAATCCCACTAGCTAGTGAAATTTGCTTCTATATGGGGCTTTTCACCTTTGGGTCTGGTTGTTTGCATTTTTAGTACTTAGCTAAAAAATGGAGATAAAAGGTGAATTTGTAAAAATGAGCATCAAATAACCTTTCCTTTTATGAAAATAGAATCAAAGGAAGCTGGGAAATGAATACCTAGCATTTGGTCACTTAAAAAAAAAAAAAAAAATCCTTTGTATTGAATTCCAATGTATTTTAATGCAAACAAACAGGCTAGCGTGTATGTGAAATAGAGTTGGGCATCTTCTCTTTCTAGTGTTGTGTGGGTTAGAATTTGTAATGTTATTAAAGACATTATGTTTGCAGGGAAGTCACAGTACAGAAAACCTGGATGATGTGGAAAGTGCAGAGGATAAAGAGCTTAAAGCTGCATTTGAGAAATGGAAGTCTAAGACATATGCATTGACAGTTCCTCTAAGAATTGTTGCTCTTCGCGGTTCCATCCCGCCTTCATGGACCAAGGTATTTTACCATCTTTTGCCTAACTTCTTAAGGTTTCTTAGAAAGATAGCTGCATTAAAAAAAAAAAGAAAAAAAAAAAGAAAAAAGAAAAAAGAAAAAAGCTCATAGCACAGCTGGAATGTGCTCGTTGTCATATTCATGAAGTTGCAGGTTCCAGTCATGTGACCAATGAAACAGAACAAAGGTTTAAAATATCTGCTCCGCTAGGAATAAGGTCATCAGACTCAAACTGCAGAAGTATGTGAACATTTGTAGTCTTGCTGGTCATGAAGAAAGAAAATTGTAATACTGATTTGTAATAATTAAAGTACTGCAAAAATGGAGTTTCCATTCTTTTGCTTCTATTCATTAAGTTTGAATGTACTTTCAGCTTCTCTGCAGTGCTTCTCTAGTACATGCAAGGAAGCTGATTGTGCCCCATATTGGAAATGGAAATAGTTTGACCATTTTGGTGGAACAGATAGTTCTTCATTGATTCCATTGCTTCCACCAATTTTTTTTCTTTGGGGCAATCAGAAAATTACAAGCGCTAATTGTCAGTATTGAATTTAAGGTGGAGAAGTTGAGGAGTTGTGCCCTGTGTACATTATGATTTTTCACTGCTAAAAAATGTACAGTGGACAATGATGCCCATATATGGAAGGACACACCATGGGCATCGTGAGGACACCAATTTTACATATAAAATGTGAAGTATCGGATACAGTTCGAAGTATCCGTGCATCATAGACAGTGGAATGAATAACATTCACTCTACCAAAATATTTAAGTTAGGATGCATTTAGATTCTACCTAGTGGCCTAAGTTTTTCGAGAAGAAGATAATTTTGATGTCTTTCTTCAGGGGAGAATGAATGTTTTTATTGCTTTACACTATGAGTCTGTTTGGATCAAATCTATTAGGTCGAATGCCTTTGTGAAAAATGCTACATTTACTTCTGTTATATACGATGATCTAATACTCATAGTGATTTTCCATATTTTGTAATAACATTCAGGAGTTTATTACTGTACAAGGGAAGAAGTTGAAGTTACAGTCAGAGTTCCGTGGAAGTCTTGAGGACATTATCTCCGATCTGTCCTTGACCTTGAATAAAGGTCGTCTTGAAGCCAAATCCACTATGGCAGCTGATATAGTAACTATTGGTGACTCTTGGCTTAATTTGGCCATTAGTAGAGGTATGATTGAACCTATTCGTGACGTGGAAGAACAGGATTGGTTTGGTGGTTTAGATGACAAATGGAAGGTAAGAGACTAATGCATTTATTTTGTTCTTAATACTATTTGTTGATTATACTTATTTTTTCGGATGGTATATACCCACAATGGGTATGGTTTAGCAGTTACCTCCATAAAATTGTAAGTGGATGAAGGTGCTGAGAAACAAGTATTCATTAAAAAAAAAAAGGTAAACCAGGTCAATTGTGGGGTATATCTAGTGCTTGCTTATATAGTGATATTGGTATTTAAGTTATTTAATCCTTCTGTAAACTTATGCTTTAGTTCTTGGTTCTGGGCTGTAGTACCATTAACATTTCTGCCAGGCTTATTTGCGCAGGAACAGTGAAGGGAAGCTAGATTCTGATGGGGACATATGGGGTGCTCCATATCGGTGGGGAAGCATGGTGATAGCATACAAGAAAAACAAATTTCGGAAGCATAATTTAGATCCAATTGAGGTAATTTATTGTTCTTGTGGAGTTAACGAAATATTTTCTTTCCAACTCAAATTCTAAACTACAACAGTGATGGACATTATTATGAAATCTTTTGATGGATGTTGACAACAATATCACCACATTATATTTCCCTCTTCTCTTTTTCATCATTTTGCTATATCTTTTGTTGTCATTTCCCTCTTTTCTTTTCTTTTCTTTTCTTTTCTTTTTTTTTTTTTTTTTTAAATGGTACTGTATTATAGACCCAAAAAAAAGAGGAAAAGAAACCTTTATAGTATAATAGATCTATACTAAAAAAAAAAAAAAAAGAGCCAACAAGGCCACAAAAGAGCACTGTCTGAACACACAAAAGGAAAAAATAAAAAAAAAATCAGAACAGTATTACCAAATCAGAAAGCTGAATTCCCACTTTGGCTAGGCGATCCACGTCAACATTAACACTTCGATTGATATGATGAAAAGAGGCTTCCAATTTCTTTGATGGTTCTTGCACTTCTTCCAAAATATGTCCTAGGTACCAAGGAGCTGAAGCCTGGCCGCCCATTAAATGACACAAAAAGGGTCTCCTTTTACCAACAAACCATGTTGATTCCGACTGCAAGCTTTACGGAGACTAGCATTAAGGGCCATTAATTCAGCTTGGTTATTCGAACAATATCCTGCCAGACCCAAATAGGAAAGAATAGCAGATCCTTTTTCATTTTGGATGATACCACCTATTCCTGCCACACCTGGGTTCCCTATGGCACTCCCATCAAAATTTAATTTCAAATCACTCAAGGGATGAGGAAATCATCTAGGCATAATGGAAGACCTTTCTGGAGAGGAGAAAGCTACATCCTTCCAATTGCTCTAAAAAATTGTTCTTTTGAACTTTCATTCATATCATTAACAATGCCATTGGCAAGTCTATGCTGACCAGACTTAGTAGCAAATATGTCTGGGTTAGTGCTGAATTTCTTACAACATCCAGTTGTTCATTACTGCGCTATTTACCTTCTGTCATTAATGGATAATATTTTATCATCTACTGATAGGGAAAAAACTGATATTTTCTTAGCATTACAAAAAAAAAAAAAAAATGGAAGATATTATTAGTTAGGAGAAATTACTTTTGTTTGTGCTATGTGCTATCTCAACCAATATTTAGAAGTTAGGACAGGGTTTGAAAGTGTTGTGTAAAATATTCGTAGAGTCGTAGAGATATAACTATTCACACTGTGTCTGGCTCTGAGCAGTTTATGGAGCCTAGGATTTTCAATATCTTCACTTTTAGCCCCTAAAACAACAGGAACCAAAAACATGAACTTGGTTAATAAGTTATTCGGAAGAAGACGAGCCTTGAAAAGAAGAAAAGGCGTTTTCCCTTAGTTTTATTCATGAATCTATACCAATTTCAGTATGTTGTTACCCTATTGTTCCCAACCAAGTTCGTGGTTTTTCCAGTCCCTTTACTATTACAAAAACTATTATCACCCTTCACAGTTTAGTAGTTGAGATTGTTTCATTCAATTATGCATGACCAACATTACTTTGTAATTTTTCATGATGCATGTAGCTTCCTAGGAATATATAAACCATTGCAGGATTGGGGTGATTTATGGAGGCCTGAGCTAGCTGGAAAGATCTCGATGGTTGATGCTCCTAGAGAGGTTGTTGGTGCAGTTTTGAAGTACATGGGGGCCTCTTACAACACAAAAGACATTGACTTGCAAGTCACTGGTGGAAGGAATGCTGCCATGAAGAATTTGGCAGTGCTTCAGAGACAGGTAAATGGGTGATTGCATGGACATAAATTTCTGGTGGTAGCTTGTTAAGCCTGTGTCTCTCATAGAGGTTTGCATTCATCTAGCTCTGTTACCTTTTGTGATTGATTTTCAGGTTTGCTTAATAGCTTTAGACTTGTTATTGTAGTAACTATTGTAGATAGTTTCTGGTTCCAAATTACAGCAAATGATGACTTATAGAGTAATTAAACAGGAAAGCAGTATTATCAGGAAATTCAAAGTGCTATTAAAATATTGGTAATTATTTCACGTGCATAAGTGGTTTTCGTAGGTTCGGCTATTTGACAGCGTGCATTACTTGAAGGCATTTGGAGCCGGCGACGTATGGGTTGCTGTTGGGTGGAGTAGTGATGTTATTCCTGCTGCCAAGCGCATGTCAAATGTTGCAGTCATAGTTCCCAAATCTGGAACCAGTTTGTGGGCAGATTTATGGGTGTGTATCAGTAGTCTGCATTAGGAGATCTTAAACCTTGTTTCTTCGGGGACAACCCCTCCCAGGACTTGTAAATTGTCATGTTATTGAATCCTGCTTCTTTTCCTTGGCTTCTTCTCTAGTCACATCTTGATTTCTTGAAAGGAGAAGAAACAGGAGTAGAAGACAGTTCAGATAGAAGAGGAAAAAAGAAAAAAAAGAAAAAAAAAAAAGAGTAAAAGCAGCATTTTGGGTGCATTTGGCTTGTCATTTTTGGGAATCAAGATTCTTGTATTTCAGAAAGAATTCCAAAAATTAAAAGAATGTTTTGGCTCCAAAACAGCTCAAGTTAAATGCAACCTCAATGACCATTTTAGTGATGTTATGATTGGGTCCAAATTATTTAGTATCTGCTGATATTCTTCGTAAATTTCTCAACTCTCCTGCCATGCCTCTGTAATTTCTGAGGATGTCTTTATTCTTTGCAGGCAATACCAGCTGCAAGTAGGTTTACTACTGACCAAATTGGTGGGCGTGTTAGAAGCCCATCTCCACTTGTACATCAATGGATTGAATTCTGCTTGAAACCTGCAAGAGCACTGCCTTTCCAGCAGGAAGTAATCCCAGGGGCATCCCCCTTGGCCCTTGGAGACTTTCATATCGTAGAAGGCTCTCAAGAGTTATTCAAGGGAAAACCAAAGCTGGACACAAATCTCATTGAAGGAATTCCACCAAATGACATTTTAGCAAGATGTGAGTTCTTAGAGCCATTATCAGAGAAGGCATTGATGGACTACCAATGGTTGATTGCAGGTATGCAAAAAACGGGACAAGGCTGGTCCAAGAGCATGTTGGATTACATCACATCTATGATCCAGGCATTTAGAGCTAAGCCTGGATCAAGCCAATCTGATGTACACTAATGAAAATACTGAGTTTTTGGAATTTTATTCTTACCATTCAAAAAAAAAAAGAATTTTGTAATTATGATAGACATCCATCTGCAGTGAATTGATGCAAGTCCATTTTTGTACATTAGAGAAAAAAAAATATTTAATTCACTCATTACCAGCCTTCTTATCCTGAACAGATTGTTGCACTTGATTAAAATGAATTCTAAGCCATCAGCAATAAGGAATTGCAGTGTAATTCAAGAAGTTCCTATATAAAGAACTCTTGAAGCATAAACAATGTTGCCATCCCTTAGATGCTGCTGTTTGGACTCAGAAGTTACTATACAATAGTTCTGCTGTAAACTGCAAATTTTTTGGTAAAAAAAATGGCAAAGAACATAACATCACAGCCAAGATGGAAATTCCAATGGGCCTTTGAAGTTAAGGATTGTGTTTGATAAGCTTAACATTGTAATATCTTGACAATGCAGGCATTCAACCTCTTCCACATCATTACACAAACGAGTCTTAGATTCACAACTGAGTTCATAGGATTATAAGAAATTTGTAATTGAAACAGATCCAAAGGAAAACAACAATTCTATTAAAAAGTGGGTGGTCTTTGGTCTTCAAACATTTTCCAAAATATGCCTCATCTACCTTAGTGGCCTATACAAAATGTTCCTAGGATCATATTTATCAAGTAATAAACATAAACCAAATTATCAAATTCCTTGCATGCTAATCCTGTCTAGAAGCTTGGTAATGTTTTTCCTGATTGCTACTCCAGAAAGAACCTGGCAAAATTTACAATAGGTATTGGCAATGTACAGACCTATCATATAAATAACCTATCAGATGTTTCCTTGTCTCTTTTTTCATTTGAAGAATCATCTAAACAGCATTTTCAGCTCCTCAATTCTTGCAGTTCTCACTTCCTCATCTGTTAGGGCACCTTCTATCATCCTTTGCTTCCTGGCTTGAACCTGTTGCATGCGCTCTTCCACCGTATCCTATCCATTAAAATGTCATCAGCCAAATCACCATAAGCACAAGATAACCAAATTTAAGAAACTGTTGGTGTGCAATGCTTATAATCAAGTTATTTTCTTTTTTCTTTTTTTTCTTTTTTTTGTTGTTAGGCTTATAATCAAGTTATTTTCAAGTTATTTTCTTTTTTTGTTAGGCTTATAATCAAGTTATTTTCTCAATTAGTATATTTTGAACAGTTGGCACTTGGCAACCATCTATGAAATCCAAGCAACATGCCTCTATGAAATCCAAGCAACATGCCTAACAGGTCCAACTTTAAATGCAGCGGTGCCCTTAAGTTGCACCAATTGTATAAGCCTAACAAACCATTCGTTTTGGGGACTTTCTGAAGAAGGCATCTTGTGGTCCATTCATGAGGTCATATACCCAAACAAATGAAAAATAAGGATTGAATAAATTAAACTAGTCAAAAGGAGTAAAAACTGCTTCATACAATCAGGTTCAACTGCTAACTTGTATCAATTTAAATGGTTTTGAGCATGTTAGCAGTTTGATTTGAACTTACTGTCCAATCAGGCTAGACAGTCCAGTTCAGTTTTAAAAACATTGATGCATGGATGATGATGAATAATATTAGGTTGTGGGACATCCATGATCTTGTTACTCTTTCATGGCTACAGCACGGGGGGTTTTACAAATTTAAGCAGATATAGTCCAAAGAAAAGTCAGAATGGACTGGTAGGATCTTTAAGTCAAGGCAATAGCCAATAGAGACCTCATCCACTGTGGAGCCCGTCACTCGGTCCAGATTACTGAATCTTGGGATCTAGCATTTAGTGCAAAGGAAGGAACAGTAAACTGTATAATGTCTGCTTGACCACCCTTTTCTACATGCTGGGTTTAATCCCGGAAGAATCTCAATATTCTTCCATACAACAGTAAACTATCATAAAGATCATTATGAATAGATAGCAGATGATTGGCACATCTAAAACCAGTGCAGTGCATTTGTATAAATGGCTATTCCTTCAAGGCAGATTCTTAGAGGTTAAAGTTAATTGTACCTTGACAATGAAACGTGTAACACAAACTCTTCGTTTCTGCCCAATACGGTGGATTCGCATGATTGCTTGCTCCTCCACTGCAGGATTCCACCATGGATCCTGTGAATTCAGAAAGAGAGAATACAAAAGTACTTTAGAACTACAAGTGCTTGTCCAGATGGATGCATGTATCCTATATTCCAGCAAATGTTAACAGTTACCATTATAAATACATTAGAAGCTGCAGTCAGATTTAAGCCCACACCACCAGCTTTCAGGGACATCAACAACACCTGAATTCACAAATTTACTTCAGTAACTGAATCATAAAATTCATAAAAATAATTTTAGCAAGGCACAGTATAGAGATTTGAATTCCCTCATCGATGTGACAATAACGAACATATCATTTCAAAATTGAACATGCAAACACACATGCACAAACTCAAAAAATAAGCATTCAAGTGTGTAAATACATGCGCACGCCTCTGCATCTGCAAATGCTTAAAAAATAAAGATCAGCACTCAGATGAGTGCATATCTGAAGAGAAACATGGAAGGATGCTTACCCACAGACTAGGATACCCTAATCTAACATATGGAGAAACATTTAGAAGTGATTTAGTGTGCTTATATAGAAGACACAATAGTATACAGACAGCAAAAGAAATTTTACAGTTTGTTAAGATTTGGGATTATGTGATAAGATTAATGTTGCAAAGACATTGAGAAAATGCATATAGAAGTGGAACAAAGGGAAGCAACTGCATCTAGCAATGATTCCTAAGAATGGTGGCACTGCCAATTACTAAAAAGAGGACTGGAAAAGAAACATAGTATTGTAATTCTTTCTTCTTTTTTTTTCTTGATAACTAGTATTGTAATTCTTTGGGACAATTACAATGCATATTTGGCCGAGTACTGCTTTTCTCAAAGCACAGAAAGTTCTTTTGTTAAACCAATTGCCACTCCAAGGCAACCGTCATTTATCTAGACCATAGATAGGCACATGCCAAGGGACAGTCCATGTAGGACAAGCAAAGAAGTTGAAGGGGAGAATCCTTCACAATGGTTAAGCAATGTTTCTTAGTAATGCATAGTATAGTCAATCATTGATTGGGTCATAACTTCAATTCATATTCAACTATTATAAACCGTACAAATAATTCCATCAAAGAACCTTATCTGGATGGTTAATGCTTACTAGTCAATCAAATCAACAGCCCACCTGTAGATAAATTTCAGAAAATATTGTAACAGTCATAGCCATAGTCAGAAGACAGAATGTTAGGATCAGTGTGTCCACCAACCATATGGTCAATAAGCCTAGTTTATCATATATAACTGTTCATGCTTGTGAGAACAAAGGAGCAAAGTAACAGCTTAGTTTACCATTTTATCTGTGCTGACACTGAAATCCTTCAGCACCATCTCCCTCTTCTTTTGTGATAATTTCCCATCAAACCTCAGGAAACCAATACCCTTCTTCCTTAGAGGCACTTGCAAGAGATCCAAAAATGAAGTCCACTGGCTGAAGACTATGCTCTTTTCACCTGATGCTTGGATTCTCTCCAAGAAACTGACAAGCTTTGAGACCTTTGATGACTCCTTCCAGTTCTTCTCTATGTCAACTCGGAAACGGTTCTCTGACGGGCATGTGATAAGATCAGCCTTCTTTAATAGCTTTCTACAAATTGGGCAGAAGCCACCTGATGAATTCCCCCAGCTTGAGAGGAGGCACTCTCTGCACATACTGTGTGCACAAGGGGTAAGAACAGGATCATCTGCAGACTCAAGGCATATAGGACATTCGACAACCTCCCCTCGGCGGATGCCTTCAACAACCTCTTCCACATATGCTCGGGTTGGGGCTGATGAAGCCCTGTCAGCTGGATCAGAGGATTTGCCTTCAAGGAACTGCCTCACTAGCTTATTTAAGTCTGTGTACTGTTGGGTATCTCCTCGACTGCAGACTTGCATGATGACGATGATCAGAAGAAACCAAATGGCTTGGGGCAAAAACAGAGGGGAGAAAAAAAACATGCCACCAGTAGAAATATTGTAATGAATTCAGATAAGCTTTGATGTTCCAGATAAACTACAGAAATGCTTTTAGAATCTTGATTTGTCTTTCAGAGAATCATAACAAAATGTGAAGTTCGCTCAATTTTGTGAACTACAGTGAATTAGAAACCACATTAAGTTGATCCACTCTAGTGAATTAGAAACACATTAAGTTGCAATCTTTTTCCTGTACCCACCTCATTACCAGAAAAGGGTGATTGCAGCACTGTCTTAATCGAAGAAGCAGCTCAAGAATGGAAGCATAATTGTGAAGGACTCTCCCTTGAGCAACAAACTGATCAAACTTGACCTGTCATCATTTTTATATGATCATACAGCAAATGAGTTTGTATCAACTGAACTCAATCTAATCTGAAAACCAAATTAATTTTTTAAAAAGGCTAAATCCCAGTGGCAGTGATGAATGATGATGATGATCTATAGCAAGATTGACACTTAGAAGGCATAGATATAGAAGCAGGAATGTGACTGAAGCATTGAACAAAATAAATCCCATCTTGTACATTAATACCATGAGAAATTCGCATAAATAAACAAATATGAGATGAAAATACAACTGAATATGAAGTTCTCAATGCAAACTCACCTTGGATTTCTTGAAAAGAGCATCATAGAAATCACGTTCAGCGTCAGATTGGTCGCACTCAACCAATTGAACATCAGCCGGAGGTAGAACAAGTATGGGCCTGAATTTCATACATTTAAAAAGAAGTCAAACAATGAGACTTAGAAACTGGCCTTTACCTCGGTGAAGGCTGGCAGGGCTTAAAAGGCATACCTTCCTTCCATATCTGTACTATCCTTCGTCCTCCTCAGCATTAGTGGCCGTAGAATAGCCTTCACCAACCTCAAGCCTCTCTCATCACCATTCTCATAAGGCCTTTGAATCAACTTTTGCCACCTTCATTGAAATAAACTGAATACATAAGTATAGAGTAAAGAAAATGGCAGCAAAACAGAATTATCAGACCCTATGTCATTTGATAGGTATATTCATGCATGCAATGAAGGTAAGACGATTCATTTGTATGAATTCATTCTTATTTAAAATAAATATTATCAAAAGTTTCAATACACAACCACTTTGTTGAATGGGTAGACATTCATTTGATGGAAAATAAATCAAATGTGGGTAACGTTTAGAGTATAGACAAAATATTAAGGTAATTGGTCACTAAGGATGGATTTACAAGTCAACACAAATTACAGTGCTCAAGAACCATGATCCCTCACGGAAAATGTCTGGCCCCATCACTTCTCAAGGTGGGGTCTTGTTTCCTGCCAATGGAGGGAAAGGACTATGATAAGTGGGGTATAGACCTTTCCCCTTAGGCAGCAAGATCAACACCACTCAAGACTTCTATTAATTGTCAAAGACATCATGTTTAAGCAAAATACAGCATGTTTGAAGTTGATTATTTTATACCTAGGGTTTGGTATCCCATACTTAATGGTTAATATTTGTTCTGAACTGTTTCATACACATACCAAGCCCAATTGCACCATGGTTCCACATGTAAGAAGCACAGAAGGCTGTAGAGATCTTCCAAATTATTCTGTAGTCAATGCAAGACAAGTGAATATAATTAGAAGAAACCAACAATCATAATTCTCCAGCATCTGATTGTAATATGTTTAAGAGATGTAACCCAAATGATCATAAAGCAAGCAAATACAGAATACAAAAGCATAATATAAACTGAAGACAGAACACACCAAAACCAAATGCATTTTTACCTATCATGGATGTTTCAACATAACTCAATCAGCTTTGGCCAGTATTATTAGCAGTTACAACTCAGTTTTCCATTACAGTTCACTTTTGGCCAAAACCTACTAATGAAATCATGATTTACATCCTTAATACAAACCTGAAGAGGAGTGCCCGTAAGACACCACCGGCAATGTGAGGTTAGTTCAAATGCTGCCTGAGCCACTCTTGACCTTGATGATTTAATTGTATGTGCCTCATCCAACACCACTCTATACCATTCAATTGAATGAAAGATGCTATCATTTTCGGCATCCTGAATCAGTTCACATCAGCATAAATTACAACAGTGAAATAAAGGTTAATCAATTAATGTAGAAACTTTAGATTGTAGTTCTTACACGTTTATAAGATGATGCTAACACCCCATATGTTGTCAAGACCACATCATGCTCAGAAATTACTGTGGGGTTATTAGTTCTGTCTCCACCGTAGTGTACAAAGACTGAAATAGATCCTGGCCTTGAATGGGCTTCAAGTTCATCCTATAGTAAAAAAAAAATATTGCCAACATGGTCAAAATTTTGACTTGGAAGTAACCAAAATAATGCATGTGTCCCTTTTGTTTACTGGTCCATACAGGGATCTCCAAAGTTCTTAGGCTAGGATAGCAAACAATTTAATCCCCCACCTAAAAGACAACTGAGAGTCTGAGACCCCACATGCCCCATGTTGGGTTATATTGCCACATATCTGGATCTAAATGTGCACAAGCCACAAGGACAACTTGCAATGTTACTCTCAACAAGAATGCAAAAATGTGGGCTTTCATATTACAGGTTGCAAATTTAGAAGAATGCAAAAAGGACCATAATGCCCATCAGAGCTTGCTAAAATGTGGGGCTTCATATTGGTATTAAAGTAACTTTGAAGACCTTGCTCTGGGTTGCATGCAAACAAGGTGTGAAGAATAGGAAGAGATGTAAAATTTTCAACCCAAATAAAATCAATTATATTTGAGGCAGAGGTCAGGTGCAAAAGGTGGATGTGACCAACGTACAATGCAGGGTGGGTAAGGAAAGAAGGTGGACAATGGGGGGATGGGGTTCAGAACTTTTCTTCATAGGAAAAGGAAATGACAGCACAAGAACGCACAAGACAGCACTCAAAATTTTCTTTTATTCATAAAGTCCTATCTTGTCAAGAATGCATTACATCATTTAAATAAGCAAAAGTAAAACCTAAAACTAATCCCGACCATTAAACAATCCCATGGTCGAAATCAAAACATGTTAATTTACAATGAACTAAAGACATAAATCAGCAAAAATAAAATAAATAAAGTCTAAATATGAGCTGGGACCAATGGACTGGGTCAAAATGGTGGCTGGGTCCATTTTCTGGTCAACCCATGGGGCCCATGAGTCTGTCCTGCATCATCGCATGTGAAGAATGCAGAAAAAATGTCCAGACTACTGAGATTACCACTGTTCATCCCAATTGTCAGCCCAAAATAAAGGAAAAGGGGAAACTGTAAAGGCAAACCATCGGTCATGCTTGGGATTTTGAACATATCTGAAATGCATCACTACATATTGATTTTGCAACTGTTCACATTACATTCTTACTGAAATTATATGCAGGAATATCTAGCCAAAAATTGTATTTGAAAACAGAGAAATGTAGAATTGTATTTGAAAAGAGAGAAATATAGATACTATCTTAAGTAAAAAGGAAGGAAGAATGAAAAGAATAGGAATAAAAAAAGAAGGAAACAAAATCGCACCTTCCACTGGCCTAACAGGGCCATTGGACAGATGATGAGAGTGCCACCTTTAACAGTTGGTCGACTTTTCACTTGAGGGTCTTTCCTCCTTGCTTTCTTACAATCATCATTATCATCATCACTGTTTGCTGTGACTCTGCGGTCACCTGAGCTTCCTCTGCCCAGGTTTCCAAGTATTAATGCAATTGTCATTACAGTCTTCCCAAGCCCCATTGCATCTGCTAAGATCTACATGAAAGGCACTGTCAGTACATATCAGCCATAAAACATAGAAAAAAAAAAAGCACTTTCACATAAAAAAATTAATGTTGAATAGACTTCTTTATAATTAACTCTCAATTCTGAAAAATAAAAAATAAAAATGACATCCCATTAACATTGGTGGTAAACTGGTAATTGTGCTATTGAGCATGAAGTTTTCTATATTGGGCTTAAATGTCTATATTTTCATGCTAACGTAGAGATGCAGTGAAAATTTCAAGCAACAAAGCATTTAGATTTTAGACACTAAATGAGAGATCCAACAGATCCCTGCTAAAATACATACTAGAGGAAAAAACTTACCCCTCCCCTGGCCATCTGAATTGCACTAGGATAGTTGGTAGTAGCTTCCCCTGAAAAAACATTCACATATACTGCAGAAGCTCTCCTGCTCAACAACCAGCTCTATCAAATTAGTTGTATGAGCTATCTTATCCAAACAAATAATTTTACTTTTCTTTAATATCAAATCCAAAGTTACTGAACAAGTTACTTGTCAGAAAGATGGTAGGCCGCCCAACATGGATGAAGAGTTTTTGCTGCCTGTTCAACATCAACTCCCTTCTCCAATTCTGACATCCAGTAAAGTGCTTGTTTCTGGTATGGTCGCAGGTCGCACATGAGAGTGCTAGGAGGATCCTTTTCCTATAAAATTGAAGAGGATAGAAGGCAATGATTGCAGTGAACCAAAATCTATTAATTTAAAGCAAAACAGGAGAAAAAGGAATAACATTGCTGCCATGTTACCTCCAAATTGTACACATCTGCAGCACCAACAAGCTTAGTCAACGATGACTCTGTGATAACTTGTTCTTCCTTGTTCTGTTCATGGTTCCCTTTTCTCTGCTTTGCAATATGCATCACTTCTGCACTATCATTTGTGTCGTCCTGGTTTGGTTCAATGAGATAATAAAAGGTACTTTATGATTAGTGTAAGAACTGTGGTTACAATCACAAATGCAAGTTTGCATCCTGCCATAACAGTGAACATAAATATGTCAAAATATGTAATCTCTCTCCCCCTCTACACCCACATGCACAGGCTTTATCCAACTGAGGACCATCCACACATGAGGATAGTGTGCATTCCAGCTTGGAATACATACATTTTATGAATTTAAGTGAATTCGAGCACCGGGAACAGGTCTCACTTGAATGGTTTTGGTATGCATGTATAATTGCATCTCTCATATGAATCTAAGTGAGATAAATAGAAGAAAGAAGTGCTTACATTCAGGTTTAACGAACACTTCCGAGAATTAAGCTCATCTGGAGTGAATTCAGCCTATTTGGGAAAGAAGTTTCAGCAGATACATCAGTTTGAAAGTAAACTTGATGCGGAAAGCTCCATATCATAAAAGACCCACTGGAATTATTGTTTGTCTACCAACCAAATGTAAGGAAAAGACATTGTGCAGACCTTCTTAAATGGTTCTAATTTCAGCAGTCTGAATAGAGTTGGAAGTGGGCAGACAGTAGAATCCAAATGTGAAGGAGCAACCAACTTCCATGAGGATTTATCGCCCTCTGTGAAAACTGAACTGTGAATGTAAAGGCTGTGTACAAAGGAAGCAAAACAACAGGATCCCATCAACATTCTTGAAACTTATGCTTCCTAAACATTTAAAAGTCTCGCAACTCGTCCATAACAGAGAAAGGGCAAGATCAGACCATTTACCTGATTTGTAACAGAATCTCTTGCATCAAACTGAGCTCAAATGGTGCCGAAATACATCGACCGCGAACCTTTACCTTTGATGAATTCACAAGGGGAATTAGGCACCTTGCCCACTCAATAGGTAACCTCCCAATCTGAAACAGTTATGTATGGAACCATCAGATAAAGTGAGAAAATCACAATTTCACATTAACCCAGAAAAGTTACATAGCCTACCCAAATCCTAAATACTCCCACCCCAAACACAACCCCCCCCCCCCCCCAACCTCCAACACATACATGTGTATATGAAAGCACACCAATGCCTTTTAACAATCACAAACAAATCAATGTTTTTCCAAACAAAGGCATGAGTTCAGCTTTAGTTCATAAATCTTGTGGTTTTCATTAACTCATTTGCAGCCCCAGTATGAGCCAATGAGGACAAAGGTATTGGTAACTTGAGATAACACAGATAGAAATGCAAGTGACAAACCCCTTAGGTTCAATCTAAGAAAAAAGAACAGGACAGCAAGGGATCAGGAAAAGGAAACCTCTCCAGATCGTTTGGTTGAGAAGCGGACAATTTCCGACAAGGCATTAGCCCCCTTTGAGCTTCCCCACAGCCTGTTATACACCTTCCTAGCATTGGAACATGGAAAATTGAAATCAACAATTTCATCAAACTCCAATTTTGTCCCTTTACACGTCGACAGCCCTTTGACAACAGCCCTCCCCACCAAAAACCAATCCTCTTCTTCTGGAAAAGGCCCATTCTCCACCTTACTCGATTCCGAATACAATTGAATCCTCCTATCCAAGTTCTTCCCAGGCTTCATGCTCGAAATGGGGCGCGGATTAAGGTACGGGAGAAACTTGGTTTCCTTCAAATCATCATCCTTACAGACCAAACCATGAAACCGATTCGATTCGGCTCCATATCCAAAACTCAGATCGGATTCTTCCTCTATAACTCCAATCTTACGCTTCAAATCGCTAAAACGATCTTCATCAGGAATTTCAGAAGAAATCCTCATACCTGAACCGATGGTGGATCGTTTCACAGTGACGGATTGAGTCAGAAATCCAGGGGTGTCGAGGATGATATTGATGGCCGCATTTGCATTGTTTCCGGCCATGGATAGTGCTCGAAGGATGTCGGAATCTAAGGCTTCGGGCCCGAGGGCTGATCGAATGTTCTTTATCTTTTCGGCATCGGCTTCCATCGTAGATAAAAACACGAAAGCCGTAGCAGAAAGAAAGGTAATACAGAGAGAGAGGTATTTGCTTTTGAAATGGAGATGGTTGAGATGTATCTTTATATTGGAGTGGGATTTGGCGCGAAAAGGAGGAGGAAAGTGACTTTTTTTTAAAAAATTCCCGTTTTCTGTTGTTCTTTTTGGCGCGAAGTGGAGTTCGGAGGTTTTAACCTTCCCTCGCTTTGTTCTTTTACTTTTGTTTTGAGTTCCAAATGGCGGTAAATGCCTTCTTTTACCTGTCAGTGAAATTTTACCTGTCCATTGCTGAATTGACAAGGCTTCGGATCGGCCAAAAACATACAGTAAAAGTGAAATTAAATGGGATTTAATGGTTTAAAATCTCAACTCTACGCAATTCACATGAGTCTAACTCAATAGATGAAGTAATATTGTAAGCCACATATATTTTATTTCACTTCAACTCTAAATATTTTTATTTCCATGAGTAAAAGTGGATTATATTTCAAATCTTAACTTTAAAATAAACATCTAAATGAAATAAAGTGAAGTACTATACTTTAACATCAACTTACTTCTCTTCCACTCCACTCCGCTCCACATGTGAAGTCCATTTCATTTTACTACGCTCCTCACTTATCCAAACAGGCCTTAGATAACGATTACTTTCTGCCTTATTAGTTAACTACTCTAGATGAACCCATGAATTCTTCTATGGGGGTACTAGGTGTTAATTTGTATGGCTCAATAGAAGTTAATTAATCCTGGTTGACCGGTGCCCCTAAATTGTCAAACTTGTACTGTGATTAGAAGTAGGCATGTTACAGATCTACTGTGATTGAGAAGTAGTGTTTTGCTGTAATAGGGTTTTGGGACTGATATTATAAATAGAGACTCAGAGTTTTTAGGATGTACACCTATCTTCTGATTCCATGGTGAATTCTCTCTCGTGCGTGATAGATCTCTTCTCGTAATGCCCTATATCACAACACTAAGTAGAAAAAAATATTATTAAAAATGACCAGATATAAAAATCGCATGTAGTTTTAAAAATATATATAATTTTTTTTAAAAAATTTGGTAGGCCATAAGTAAAAAATTATAAAGATGAATTTACAGGAAAAATTCCCGTACGACCCTATACGTCCTACTAGGACCCCGTATCGAGTTGGACACGAGAGGGGTCCTCATGTGGCCCTTTAAAAAAAAAAAATTGTCGTTTTGAGATATGGTCGATATCGACTATTAATCTGTTAGTAATATTTTATTATACATATAACTATCTAATTTGCTGACCATAACAAAATTATTGATATCGACCATATTGCGAAAAGAAAAAAAAAAAGCCGAATCTGTAGGTCCACCTGCAGATCCTCCGCCCTCGCCTCTTCTCACTCCTGTTGGGTATGCAAGTCCTTGACCCCCATCCCAACCCTCCCCCGCTACCTCCAAGTCCAGCCATCTTTCTCATCTCCACCTACAACCTTGCCTCCGTCTCCCCTCCCTTATTTTCCTTCTTCCTCTCCCTCCATGGCGATCCTCCCTCCCAAGAAGAAGACAACCCCATGCTCACCGCCCTCCAAAGAAGAAGACGACCCCATGCTCGCCGCCCTCTGTTCCTTTGTGTCCTTTATCTCCATGCCTCCCCAGCCCTATTTACCGCATCTACCGTAGCACCAATAATGAAGAGAGAAAAACTCAATTTATATTTGAATTCTGCAAATCAAGAGCAACCACCACAGAATGGTCGATATCGACCATCATAATGGTTGATATCGATCATATCGCTAAATGATGAAAAAAAAAAAAAAAGCATCTAAGAGGCCCCCTCCCTTCTCTAAGGTGCTTCTGGGACATCGAGAGTGGTATGAGGTCTTATGGGGTTTTTTACCCATAAAATCCTCAATTATAAAATTTCATAAAACATAAAGGGGTTTTCAGAAATTTGGGGGCGGTTCTCCAGTGCACTAAATAGGGAAGGGAATATGTGAGAAAAAATATTCTTTCTAGTGTGACTTTTTTTTTAGTTTTTTGCATATACCCCCTCTAAGGTTTCCATAGTTTGTAAATAGGCCCTTATGGTTTCAGTATTTGTAAATAAGCCCATACTTTTTAATTTCAATACCTTTCATGTCCCCGAAATCAGTATCTATATTAAAAATGGGAACCCACCATGAGATTTATATTAAACTTTTATAAAAATGACACATTTGCTCTAATACTCCATTAAACAAAAATGAGTACATTATTATCTATAAAAATATCACTATTTATCCCAAGTCTCAACGGTCTCTCTCAATAACTCTTTAATGCACATAAAGCCTAATCATATATTTTAAAACTTTTATCAATTTAACGGTGGGCCGTGCATGGATTGAATCAATTATAACCAATTATAAGTATAGACGTTGATTATCATTATAATCTATTTGGATTTAAATAAATAGACCATGTATTGATAAAAAAAAATGATTTACATATGGTTATTCTCTCCCACTAAATGTAATTATTAATATTACAAGCTTAAAAAAAAATCCAAACTTTTGAATTTATGCACATGGGGATAAAAGGATGGGCAAAAGTGTCATTTCACTCTAAAGATTTTTGGTGGTTGGAAGGGTAAGACACGAAATGTATTAAAATATAAAGGCCGAGCCTATTTACAAATCATAGAAACCTTAGGGTGGTACATGTAAGAAGCTCTTTTTTTGTTTTTGAACTTTCTTTCCGAGCATTCCAGGTAAAAATGAAAATGATAAAACAGGAGATGGGGCCGCTTTTCCATGAAAGAAAACTTCACATTTGGTGCGGATTATTTTGAGAGAAGAAGAGTGTTTTTCAACAATTCCATGGAAAATCCTTCTGATAGAAGGTCGGACTTGGTTTTCCATGAATTGCAAAAAGGGATTTGTGGATCTGGTTTTACACAGCACCACACAAATGGGATACTGATGCACGGCTTTTCACATGATGCATGGCTCATCTTGACTGATGGAATTCTGATGGTTTTAGAGATATTGGCTCTTTTCTATTTTTTTTAGGGCATGTTTGTGTAGCCCATTTCATGAAAAATGATGAGGTTTTCTACAGAAAAGCTACTTTTCATGTGTTTGGTGCAGTTTAGAGAGAATGAGAAAGATGTACTTGGATTATAGCCAGGTGAGCAAAGTGGCCTAAAAGGGAGAGGTTTGCACATTCCTAAATCTTTCACACCTGATAATTATCATGGCTTTAGTATATATTCTTTTGATCTAGGAAATCCATTGTGATTTAAACTAACACGAACCAAACAAGCACAAAATTCAAACTGAACTTTGAAATGAAAAAATGACTGACATTTCGCAAATAAATCAGTCTCTCGAGCCAAGCGTCTCAATAATTGATATCTGACCATACAATGGAGGTTGATAATCACAACACACTTATGATTGATTGTAAACATACATGCAAAATCATAAGCTGCATGTGCGCTTTCTGTTTGTTAGAACTGATATAAACAGGAGCCATCATCACTTCTTGCAGTTGGGTCAAAGTTTCCAGCAGTGGGATCTGTACAACCTTCAGGTACAGGAAAGTCCACCTGTTGGGCAGCTTGGCCTGCATTTCATTAAGCTTCAATCCATCAGTCCCTCAACCATGCCAAAAATGTAATCAAGATGCCAGTGACTTAAAAAAACATTAAAAGGGAGAGAGGGTAATGAACAGTTAGGCTGTTTCAAGTAGAAATAGCCTGGGGTGGTCTATGCCACGCCCAGCCTGAATAATGTGGCTCATTGGTGTGTTCAAAAAATAACTCACCATAAAAATTCCCACTGTCAATGGCATCTTTGTTTGCATCTCCAAGAGCTGCCTCACTCAAGTACTTGTCTGCCAGTTGAACTCTTTTTACATTCTCTTGCTCTTGAACCAACATATTTCCATACTCCAACAGCTTCTCTATTGTCATTGCTGGCTTCTCAAATGTTGGGGGGCCCTCTTTAGAGTTCACTAGCTTCTTGCCGATGCTGTCTATCCCTACTTCTGATATCCATTTCCTCACTTCATCATCATATACTCTAGCTCTTATTGCACCAAAGAAATCTGAAAAAAAATAGAGATATGAAAACAGGACTATACAAGTCCTCTGCTAAAATAATTATAATGTATGCCAATTTGACCATGAGCTCAAGAAAGGATAGGGACCAAACCAATAGACTGGCCAGGAAATGTGTCAACCAACTTGACAATGTCTGGTTTGGGCACATTATCAGCTCTAAAGATACCCACGCAAACTCCAATCCTGTCCTCCCTTGTTGGTGCCCAGTAGAACTTCTCCATCCGCCCGTCACGGATCAGCGGTGCATAGAGCGTCGAGAAGTCGTTGCCGGTGACGATGATGGGGACCCTCGCATTTTCCACTTTGTTGTACATCCCTGGCAGCTGAACGCTGGTGGGATTATCGGCGATGTTCATAAGGGTGGCGTTAACCATTTGGTTGTTAACTGTGTACTGGGTTGTCCCACCAAGTCTCCCGGCCCCGGCATCTAGGTCGTTGATGAAGAGGCAGCACATCTTTCCTTTTGCAATTATGTCAGCTGCTTCACGGTACCGCTGCCGGATTAATTTTGCAGGCTCACCAGCGTTGCCGCTTTCAAGTTCTCCAGCACTCATCATGATGGGGCTGATAAGTCATAACAAGTGCAACGTAACTAGGTAAGTTCTAGCGAGGATGGTCAGTGAAAGGAAAATTCTGCTCCATGTATTTAAATGCGGGGTTCAAAGTTCTCTCATACTACTGTGGAAAATATGCTTATATGTTTGAAATCTAGCTACAGACTAAGCACCAGGAAAAAAAAAAAAAAAAGGACAACATGGTTTTATGCAAAAACTAAACAAACTCAATACACAAGGATTTACGTGGTTTAGCACTATAATGTCCGAACAAAATCGAGCTATCTTTTGAGAATAAAACAGGTTCACATGAAAATGGCTAAGACTTACTTGATCCCCATCTTAGCAAAGACAAGCTCGCATTGGAATGATTTCCCTTGGCCTTTTCCTCCCCATATGCCCAAGATCAGAGGAACCTTAATCCACATGAGAGACTCATTAGCTATGTATAAAAAAGAAGAAAAAAACTATACATATTAACTAAATGCACAAATCAAAGAAGAAAAATCAAGTAATTTTTCCAGTTTGGTTTCCTGATTATGGACCCACTGCCGGGTTATCCTCAAATGCTGGGACCCAGGTAGATCTCTCAGGATTGGTGTCAGGTCATGACCAACTCACACTTGATTCATTGGACCTGATCATTCCTTGAATTTACAATGATAAGAAACAATAGTAGACAAATGAGAAGGACTTTACCTTAACATTGGGCAATGTCATGAAGTTCTTAGTGACATGCACAACAAGCTTATCCATGAAGGCTGGGGCAATGTAGAAACCATCCTTCATATTGTCCATGGAGTATCTGATAAAGAAAATGACAGCAGCCTTAGAAAAATTGATACTTTAGCCAGTAATATATGCCCATCAATCCCACATAGGATTGATCAATACCCTCACACCTAAACCCCAAATGTGACAGTCATTACTGTCTGACACCACCCTCTTCCATCCGTTATTTCACCATTGAATTCCATTACCAAAAAAATGAGCTTAAAGTATGCAATTTAACTACCCTTTAAACAGTGATCCTCATCTAATAGATGTGATCTTTATACGGTCAGTAATCTACACCAAGGCCTTCCTTATCTCCCTGCCTCATGACTATACCATCACAATCATTGTTTGTTATTCCAACTATATGGGGTTGGCTTGAAGAGTTCTACTTACGAACAACTGTCAATAAGATGACACGTGCGAATGCAAAAAAGAAGAAAAATCATATAAATGCATGTTAAGGAATTAGAAATTTTTTTCGTACTGGCGAAGGGCGCTACTAACGTAATCATAAGAGCTCATAACAGCATCATGAGTTCCACTTCCCATCGGAGCTTGAAAGAGAGGATCCACTGCACCTTTCCCTCTAGTAATGTCCTGCTGATCATCGGAGGTGTCGAAACCGAGTCCTTTCCATCTATCTTTTGAAGTCTGCTTCTTCTCATCCACCTCTGCCACAATTTTAAATATCTTTGGTGTGGGGCTACCATTGCTTGAATCACTCTTCTTCAAACTCCTGCCCAAGAATCCTGAACTATGTAGCACAGCCTTTTTGGATCCGTGGCACACCTACAAAAAATAGATGAAGAAAAGGAAATTGTACAAGCTTGGAGCAAATTATCAACTGTGTAAAATGAAAGTGTCTGGATTACATGCACAAGTTGAATAATATCGTTTCTATATAAGAACTTCTACAATACAATACTTGTCCAAAAGTTGCAGAATATTTTATATACTTCAGAAGAAATCTTGCAGCCGCATTGACTGGACCGGCCCAACCCAACTTGCTTTAGGTTGGACTGGGCTTGTCTTTAAACCCACGGTCCAGCCCAGGGCCTTTCCAATCAGTGAATGAGCTAAGGGTGGATGATGTCTGCTTGAAGGAACAAGTAGCCAGCCCCACCACAACAATATCATCATTCATGATCCAAGACATTCTATTGATTGGGGTTGGCCATAACACACATTCAACACAGAAATACTAAATTAAGAAATGGTGTTCTACACATAGACCTTCTCATTCAAAGCTGCAGGCTCAGCACCTGACTGTTAGATCCGGAACTAAATAGTTTGGGCTACCTCAAGTGTACCTTAAATCAGGTTGGATTTGGCATGTGGAAGTAACTTCCAGTCCATAAGCCCAACGCATCTAAACATATTTAACAAAAACCCACAGGAGACAACCAGCCCTAGCTCATGGAAAAGAGCCTCTGGAAAGTCTGGGTCTTTCAGTGTTCTTTTCTACAATTTTGAGTTCACATTCATCTACAAGAAGACCCACAAATCCACAATTCCAACAGCGTGAATTGAGATTTGCATGCACTCCATAGAGAGAGGGAGAGAGCTAACCTGCATACGACGTATAAAGGAAGTGTTTGATAAAGAAATAGCTGCCATGGCCTCTGCCGATCAATAAGCAAATACACTGAAATGGTTTATGGGGGAATTGGATTGGGACCTTGAGAGGATGGTTTTTAAATTTAAAAAAACTAGAGTCGATGGCTACGTGGTGCATTCATGTGGCTTCCACTTCTTGTGGATAAGTACTTCTGGAATTATTTGTACACTTATTAAGACTTGTTGGAGCATATCCACTCCCTGTGGGTCCTTATGCTTCAGTGATACAGACCATTCACTATATGGTAGGCATCAATAGATGGTAGGCACCTTTGATGCTCCCCAGTGGAATCATATAAGCCACCTGGTTAAGTGGCTTGTAAAATATTTAAAACCCAAGCTCAGTGTTTAAATAGATTGAGTCATGAAGGGTAATACTCGCGTGAGAAATAGTTCTCACATATTAGATAAAAACTGTTTTATAGGGCTCAATTATGGGCCCCATTTGGAAATGGAACCAGGGAGGATGGAAATATCTATATGAGACAATCTGAAGTATCAAGTTTGACCCCAAACCCATGCCCCTAACCCTTTCATCTGTGGCCCATAAGTTTAATGACTTCATATTCAAAAAAACATTCAACATTCGATCAACGGTTCAGTCCATTCGTATGTGTGCTAATTCTTGGGATTAGTGACTATTAGGGGATTCTTTTTTGGTTGCTATATTTAGATGGGTTCCTAGTTAGGCTCCGCAAAGAAGTTCTCATACAATATGTGAGAACTAGTTCTCACTTGAATATTTTATAATATAAAAATACATAAGCCCAAGCCCAAGCCCACCCCATTTATCAATGGCTCTTAGAGTGTCGTTTGATTGAGCTCGGCCCATTCAAAATTGGCTTTGAGGCTTGGAATGGGCCGTTGCAGCTGGAGTTAATAGAATCTCAGCCCAGGTTAACCCATACCATGTAATCACTGCTATCAGTTGACATCTTTGTAGATAAAGATCATCACCCAGTGTGGGTTATGCTAAAGCAGGGACTCGGGAGGGAACCTAACCTATGGTATTTTTGCAAAAAGTAACTGTTTGCAGGCTCAAACCTGTATTATCGGCTTATCGCGTATAGCATCCGAGACTTTTACCATCGCACCAAATCAATGATATATATATATATATATATGGGGAATGTTCATGTGCATCTACCCCTCACTATTGGGTGAGGGGCACTTTCCCTTTTTACACATGAAGACAATGGAGTGTACATCAGCTTATGTACTTGAAAACTCACTTTTGTACTTGAAAATCCCCATTTATGGAAGTGTCCCCCACCCTATGGTGATGGATAGATGCACATGAACATTCCCCTATATATATACTCCCTAAAAAAATTTAGAACCCCGTCCATCCTAATTGTAAGTCTTGGCCTGACCCAGTATATGAACGGCTCTACAAGGACCTAATCATGTGGGTTAGTTACATGTGTTACTGATATCTCCATGCTGAATAAGATTGGACATATAGACGGGCTAAATAGTTTGAGGCATCCTTGAATTTGGCTATCTGATTTCTACTTGAAGGAACTACTGAATTTGCAATTCGTGAATTTATTTTTCATACGTCTGATTCTCAATCTTAATCTTTATATTTGTTGTCTTTTTTTTAGCAGGGGTGTCAATTTTATTGGCAATATATTTCCATAACTTTTGGCCTTTCAAAAAAAAAAAAAATTTTTTTTACAGGAGATGAGATGAGACCAATAGAAATAATTAGAGAACACTGTTTGTTCCATTATTGCAATCTGAACTCATTATGAAAACACTTTTAAATTATTCGACCAGATGAAGATGTCTTAATCAACTCATATCTCAAGATGGGGCCCCACGGCAATAATAAACAAAAGCAATGCCGCGAAAATATATCTGAAACCGAAGGACCCAATACAATCCTCGCACAACAATTGCTGATGTATTTTGAAGAAAACAGAAAATCCAGTCACACATAGCACAAAGTCCAGATAACCCCAAATCACAGATCTGACCTCAAGCAAAGTTATAGCTTCTTTTTACACACGGATAGATTTTCGGTTCCAATCAAAACCTGCAAACAAGCATATCAATGACTCACAGAACAGGAAGTAAGACGAGAAAACCATAATCCTCAACTTGGTTTTTAATCCGAACCAGAGAGCGTGCGACGCTGGTCGACGGCCATGCTTGCCGGAGTCTTTGTATTCATGAGTCTGACGTTTAAAAATTAAATGACATGTTAATAGTCAGAAACACCAAAATCTTGAAACGATAGGGATCGGCACAAAATGCATATCAAATGGTCCTAATCGGAACCATAATGGATCCGGACCCGGACCCGTTTTTAAATAACAGTTTCAGATCTGATTTTAACTTGGAACCTGTTTTGTTGGTTCCACACTCGGTTTCGATAGGAAAGTTCCGGAACCGGGTCCACCTAGAGGATTGCAATGTAGTTCCAAAATCGATTCTAATTTATCTTTATTCTTCATTTTTCTTAAAATAAGCACATCGTTAAGCTTATAACAATGCATCAAGTTTACTACATCTAATATTATACATAAAAATGCCCTCAAAAAAGTTGATTTTGATGTACAATTTGCAATATCTAAGGCTCATATGCCGGATCTCGGATCTATGGGTCGGAACCTATATGAATCCATAACCGAACCCGTTTATGACCCGTTTATGAATCGGAACCTAAAATAAGTTCTAGATCCGATTTTTTATAGGTCAGAACTTCCGGATAATCGGAGAATCGGATACTCGTTTGCAACTCTACTATAAAGAGTGCTTCAAAATTCATGCTATAGACATGACAAAAGTATGCACCTATATCAGTCCCGGTACCCAGTTCAATATCGACCCACATCCTTAATGGGTGCTTAACTGTTGGGCCTAAACCTGTGCCAGTCCTGCTTGGGCCAAATGCCAGCTTTGGGGGTTTATCACCCTGGCGGAGCCTGGATCTAAATATTTGGCCTGTTGAATATACGAGCTCAAAGCCCCACTCAGCCTAACCTCAGTAAGTAAAGTAATGCATGTAGATCAGTGACTATTTCGCCCAAACAAGTGATCAGATAGAAAGCCCTATAATTATCAAGCCCCGGCCCAAATGATTAACTGAGCCGGTTTTTCTGGCCTGAAATGTTTAAGGCAGCCGGGCCGTGCTCAGTTGAGTACTTAATCCTATTTCAGGCCTATGCCAAATACAAGTAGGGTTGTAAACAGTTCGGTTCCGGTTTGGATTCCGGAACCGTTAAGGAAAAGGTGAAACCGGATCCGGACTCGGAATCAATTTCTTTGCTTTAGAACCGGAACTATATATGGGACGGGTCTGGATCCTGGTCTGGATTTAGATAGAGAATGATAATAAAAGAACATGGGTTTTATAGGTGATCTTTGCAAATTGAGGTAATATGCTGGGTCTCTGATCCGAACCAAGGTAGAACCGGACCTGGACCCGGACCCATTTACTTATCGGAGCCTAAATAAGGACCCAAACTTGGTTATTAAAAGGTTGAAACCTCCGCATAATCGAAGAATCGGATACCCATTTTTATCCGTAGATACAAGCTTTTGTTTCTAAAGTCGGACCGGGCCTTAGGTATGCTTAGCAATGCCCTCATGGGCCATAAACACTATCACACCCTCTCCAACTCAAGGTGAACTGTAACAACTGGCAACTAAACCCCTCTCTCTCTCTATTTCACGCTTTGGGAGAATCAAAACATTTCAATTTCAATTCCTAAGCCCGTAGTCGTTCTTCCTTTGACTTCACAGAGAAGAAATCAAGAGAGAGAGAGAGGAGATCGATAAAAGAAGAAGAAGAAGATGAGCGTAATCGATCTCTTAACCCGTGTGGATTCGATCTGCAAGAAGTATGAGAAGTACGACATCGACAAACAGAGAGATCTCAATGTCTCTGGCGACGATGCTTTTGCCCGTCTCTACGCTGTCGTCGAGGCCGACATCGAAGCAGCTATTCAGGTTTCTGCCTCTCTCTCTCTCTTCTTGATTGTTCTAATTCCCCTCTTTCTAGGGTTTCTGCTGTTCTAGTTTTGATCTTCTTCCTATTTCTTACAGAAATCGGAGGCCGCTTCCAATGAGAAAAAGAGGGCAGTGGCTGTTGCCATCAATGCTGAGATCCGACGGACCAAGGCTCGATTGCTCGAAGAAGTCCCCAAATTGCAGAGATTGGCCCTCAAGAAGGTCTGATTTCCCCCTCCTTTATATGTTTCTATCTGTTTTGATGAAGTAGTATCCTTATTACTCGAATTGGACTAATGGGTTTTGCTTTGCATGGTCCGCTGACTGCAAATTGATGGTATTTTGAATTATGTTCTTCCTTTTCACCGTTTTGAAGTTGCTGATCATGGGTTTTGTTCCATGTTTGTGATCTAAGTGCAGTTGTTTCTAATTTTTTAGATTTACCCCTCCGTTGTTATTTTTTATTTTTTCTAGGGGATCATAGAACGACAATGTAAAGATGGGATTGCAGCAGAATGTATATTATTTATTGTAGAGAATGAGTATTTTTATGCCCGCCAACAAAATATATGAAATAGATGTAAGCGCAGTCCAAGATGAATTAAAGAGGGAAAATTAGGGCTACATGCCATAACTCTATAGAAGTATATGTTTTGGTTTGGGAGAAGGGACTTTTTTGATTCACCAAATTTTAACAATACTTTTGAGGGTGTAAGAAAGAAGTGCCTCAAGAATGGAGAAAGAACATTGACCGTATTTTCCCTCTTTTCAAATTATAATAAAACAAAGAGATTTATAGTTGTACAATAACGGATCATTAAACTTGTGAGTTGTGCAGGTGAAACTTGTAGAGAGAGAGAGAGAGAGAGAGAGAGAGAGAGAGAGAGAGAGAGAGAGAGAGAGAGAATATTTTTGTTGATCGATATGTGTTTATTTTATCTACTAGATGAGTAGTTTTTTTTTTTTTTTAATTGAACAACTAATAGAAACTTTTATTTGGTTTTCATTGATTTGGAGAAGACCTGCATTAGAGTCTTGAGTTATTTATTTGTCAAACAGTAAAGAGGCCCATCCATCTGAGGTTGGTTTTGTCAATTCAAAAGCAC
The DNA here is from genome assembly GCA_003546025.1 of Camphora micrantha. Taxonomy (NCBI): domain Eukaryota; kingdom Viridiplantae; phylum Streptophyta; class Magnoliopsida; order Laurales; family Lauraceae; genus Camphora; species Camphora micrantha. The sequence goes on along the minus strand of QPKB01000001.1, from coordinate 7,943,779 downwards.
CCCCAAATAGATATATTAAGATTATGTAAGGCATGAAGAGAGGTGCAATAATGAATATAAGAACTATGTGATGAAAGACAACTGAGCTTCCAGTTGGAGTTGGGCTAAACAAAGGGTTTGTTTTAAGCCACTGTTTCTTTACCATTCAGTTTTCTACAATAATATTATTTTATATGAGCCAGCAAATTGTTTTGTCATGACTTTTGGCAGTCATAATTCAGTAGTAACTCTAATGGCAACAAATCATAGGTCAAAGGGCTAACACAAGAAGAGCTTGCCACCCGTAATGATTTGGTTCTTGCGCTTCCGGAGAGGATTGAAGCTATACCAGATGGCACTGCAGCTGGACCGAAACAAACTGGAAATTGGACAGCGTCAGCATCTCGCACAGACATAAAATTTGATTCCACTTCAGGTAATCGATTCAACTTTCTGAAAGTTCCTTTACATCCTTGTTTTTGGATTTCATACTCATATGGAGATAGACTTCTGATTATAGTTAATCTTTCCATTTTTGAATAAAAACAAATAGATGGAAAATTTGACAGCGAATTCTTTCAGCAAAGTGAAGAGTCTAGTCAATTCCGGCAGGAATATGAAATGAGAAAAATTAGACAGGCAAGTAACTTTTTTGAGCAAATGCTCTTCTACATGGACTATGATCATCATTGCAACTACTTTATATATCATGCTAAATGTGTGTTTCTAGGGATGTGGATCCTCCAATGTCTAGAGAGACACTCTTTTATAACTGTATTAAATCAATCTTCTCCTAAAATTAAGCTGACACGGATCGTTTCAACTCAGAATTAAGTCTAAAGAGATAACACAATGAGCAGGTTATCTGGTCTTCTTTCTAGAGATAATGCTCTACAATATGATATTCCTCTAGGCAAAAGCCTGTGGCACAGTGGAAGGTGCTTACTATGGCATCCTTGAGGTTGTAGGTTTGAATCATGTTACCAATCCGGAAAAAAAGAAGTATGATGTTCTTCAGGAATCTCTAAACAGTAAATTGGCGTTCCTGTTTTTATCGTGTGGTACTCCCTACAGCAATGAATAATAATGTAATGCTACCCGTCAAGCTGGTGTATGAAATATGAATCATTTATGCCCAGCTCGATCAGTGTCGTAGAAAGACAAGCCCGAGTAGTAGCTTTGATGAGAATGTCTGCCAGCCGGTTATCTGGATGTGCAATAATGGTCAGAACCTTTGATGTCACATTTTTCGCCCACAATGTGACAGTTCATGTGATTGTGCTTTGATCTTTCTTGGAACCTGCATTTAGATGCTTTGTGATTCAGTCCTTGTAAATGCAGCTTCATGGGGGAAGATATCTGAAACTCCATCTTTTAAGCAAGATTGCAACATTTCACAAATGATTAATGCCATGGCCTCTTTTTTTTTTTTTTTAACCTTCGCACTGAACCAATGAAACTTGTCTTACTGTTATCTTATGAAAATATCCCTTTAAGTGATGTGCCCTCAACAATTGCAAAACACTCTATGAGCCTGTCTCCACTTTTTCCACCTATTTTGATTCTGCTTACAATATCTGTCTTAAACCCTCCAATTTGTCCTATAGTCGCTCCTGGATATGAAAATCTTATACACTGCAGACTAAATTATTTCAGTTTTAACCAACTTATCTTCCTTGCTCTTTGATCCGCTAAATTTGCACTTCATTTCTCTCGTTTATGTTCTGTTAATTCTCAACCCATTTGACTCAAAAATCTTTTCTCCAGAGTTCTAGCTTGTCACTAATTTGCTTTCTTGGCCGTGTACTTATTGTACTGTATCATCAACATACGACCTAAACCAAGGTACTCTGTATTGTGTATCTGCAATCGTGTAAGCTTTGAAGTTCTATGGGAATGTTGGTGCTACAAACCCATCATTTTACTAAGTTTTATTGTAGCTGTCCTCTCTTCGGAGGAAAAGAAATTGGCATTGATTTCAGAGTCTAGATGTTGCAAATCTCAGTGATGCATAATTTTGTCAATCTGGACAGTCTGCATGCCACTCTATTTCTAGTAATTGTCATGACATGCAAGCTTCCATTTTTCTTGAAAGATGATATTTTGACCTCTGTACAGGATCAAGGGTTGGACGTTATAGCAGAAGGATTGGACACTCTAAAAAACATGGCCCATGATATGAATGAGGTTGGTTGTTACTTGTTAGGCATGTGACTCTGCAATTCCTTTAACTTAGAAATTTGGGTTTAACCAGTTTTAATATTGGCAGGAAGTAGACAGGCAAGTGCCTTTGATGGATGAGATTGATACGAAGGTATTTATTATGTCATTAATTTCTTTTCCTTTTTTTTTTTCTTCTTCTTTTATTCATGTGATGGACGCTTGACTTGTGCAATAGGGAAAAATTATAATTCCTTGGTGTCATTTTGATGTCGTTCCAGGTTGACAGGGCAACGGCTGACCTTAAAAATACTAATGTGAGGCTTAAGGACACTCTTACCCAGGTAAGCGAACTTTCTACAAATTTCAGTTTAGATTGTTTTAATATGTTTGAGTTAAAAATGAGTTGCATATTTTCAATTTCTTTTTCTGACAATGGTTCTATTTTGTTGTGTTCCAGCTGAGGTCCAGTAGAAACTTTTGTATCGACATCATTTTGCTTTGTGTAATTTTGGGTATTGCCGCCTATTTATACAAGTAAGTTTCTCCTTTCCCATAGTATCAGTTTCACAGACTCTGAGGTGCATGGAAGAATTTTTAAAACCGGTAATAACTTTACTATAGGTAAAATAAAACCCCATAAAACTTGATCAGTAAAAACAAGAATAATGCTTGAAGATTGTCCAACTATTGCCCCTATATCAGTATGACCTTAAAAAGATGTACTTGTGCGGATTTCATGACCATCAAACTTCTGATGAACTTTCAATTATCGTTGTGCACTGGTTTTGAATTATTTCTTGTTTTGATACTGGATGCATATCAACTGGGTCTAAATTCTAGCATTTTATTTTCGCCTCTTCAAATTTACCCACAATGAGAAATCCAGTTCTAAAAATGGGAGCAGAGACCAAATGGTGGATATCTGGTGCAAAATAGGTCACCCTGATTAACCAAAAGGTGACTGATTTGCACTTAAGTTGAACTAGCAACTGTAGCATTTTAACATCAAAGTTTTCTTGAACAAACAGTATTGACATGCTGTCTGAATCTGCGAGAGACGTGTAAAACTATAGAACATTTGTGGTTTCTTTTATCTGAGATGAACAGCCGCCATAGATTTGAAACACTGCGATGAAGGAAATGGTGTACAATGCTGGGTGGCAAGAGATGAAGATGGAAGATGTAGGGGATAGGTTCGGACCTCACACCTGAAGTGGATCCTATTCACCATACCTTTCGTGGGAAAGGGAAAAGAGAGCAAACAACACTCAGTTTCTTTCTTGCATTACATCCTTTAAATATAAATCCTAGAACTAATCTCAGCCATATAAACATTCCCACGGTCGATATTCAAACATCTATACTTAAAACGTGAGCCATTAAATAACAACTCTAAATAAAATAAAATAAAAACTGCATATGGGCTGGGCCCAATAGACTGGTCGACCCATGGGGTCATGTGTCTATCTTGTACTACACGACACATTAAATCAATGTGTGATGCAACCAAAAGGGTGAGGCCTAGTGGATCGGAAAACCCAATTCCAACGCCTAACCTGAATAAATAGAAACTCAAGCAAACATAAGAAGAAAGTAGTAGAAAGCTGACCCCAAATCCACAATCCACCACTTAAATGGTCTTCAATGCTTGGGAGACACTCTCCCATATGCTTACAACATATATTTTTAAAAACAAATCTTAAGCCTAAACCTAATCATCCATTAAAAAAAACAGCCTACACCTAATCATAAAGAATCCTACTTGCATCAAACTAGGAAAGAAACAACTCATTTCTAGTAAGAAATAAATTAAGAAAAGAAAGCAAAGGTAGTTGCAATTTTGAGACATGTCTTGGGCGATCCTCTTCTGTCGCATGGATGGGCTCCACTTGCTTGAAATATGCAGATCTTTGTAATGAATTGCCAACTTAAAGGATTCATATCCAATTGTATCCAATTAGGAGAAGGATTTAAAAATGGAAACCACAACCAAAATTGGACGTCCCAATTAGAGGTAAATGTGGGCCCCCACATTTGGTCCTAGGGGACCGGTCACCGGCCACTTCTTGTGGGCTGCCACCTAGCCATGAGTGACCAGCTTGGTGCTGGTTGCCATCCAATCCATCATATTCCAACAAAATTAGCACTATTGGGCCCTTCTGATCAAATTGGGATGGATCATGGATGGAATCACTTGTTCCATTAATTTGCTGATTTGGATTCCCATATATTTCAGAATATTTGCATTTATCTTGGCCCTTCTTTCTGTGTTTTAACCCAGATTTATTGGTCTGGCTCTGATTAACATGAACCATGAACCTTTTTTACTGATCAAAGGCTAGATCTGTCACGTATCCTCTCAGATCTGAGTCATTAGCTCCTTTGTCAATGAGCCAATTACCATGCATGAACAAGTCGATTTTGAGTAATATTCTTCTTTAGAACCATTGAGAAAAAAGAGTGGGGGGGCTTCTCTTAGATGCTGTAACAACGTTTGGTAATTTCCTTCTTGGCTTCTTAGCCATTTTTTCATACCATTTGAATAAAAGAAAAGGTCATATATTTGAGTTTGGAACCTTTCTTATAATGGATCAAAACCCTCATTTTTCTTTGCTTGCAGTTGGTCAAATTATGTTTGTCTGGTGACCCTCATCAGTTGATTCTTCAGAAGCATTGGTAATTATAGGTAGAGATTGCTTGGTTCAGAAATGAGTGTGTGGGAGCATTTAGGGAGTTTTGTTTGAGCCCTAAGAGAGTCGTTTGAGATGATTTGGACATGTCCAACGCAGGCTAACAATGGTGCCAGTGAGGAAAAGTTTCTCTATGTAGGTAGATGACTCAAGGAATAAAGGGCAAGCCGAGGATATGGATGGAAGTAGTTAGGTTGGATCTAAAGAAATGCAACCTATTAGAGGATTGGGCCCTACATAGACTGGAATGGTGAAACAAAATCATGTTGCTGACCCGAACATAATTTGGGTGATGATAATTAAATAATGTTCTGTTGTAATTAGTATCAGTCATTCATTTTAGATGGTTAGAACAATCTGATGAGAATGATTCTTGAGAGGCATTGGCGATTAATTATGGGCCTCACATGATCGACAGTGCAAGTCATTGGTTGGTACTTTTATCACATATCAATCTTATAATGAACTGCACTTTAAATAGGCTGGCAAAACAAACTATAAATCATTCTCTGTCCCTTCATTTGCAGATAAAACAATACCTTGGTATTTCAATACCTTGGTATTTCATTCTCCACAGGATTCAGATGAAATCTCAGTGATTTGAATTCTGTTACATCCAAATGCTAACTTGTGCTTGTGTGTCTAAGCAAAATGATGCAGGCCAGACCATGGGTTGGCTAACCCGTTGGGCCCGGCCCAATAGGACAATCTTAATTAGGAGTTTCAATTATTCAGAAGCCTTTAAATTTGGAAGTTAATTGGATTTGAATTGTTTTAGTGAAATTTTAATAATTTAGTTTCTTTATTTAACTTCCTTTAAATAAGAGAAGATTCAGGAATTAGACTCCTATTAGGAAAGGGGTGTCCAACCCTCTCTATATATATGTAGCTCCACTGGGAGATGCAGACTTTGATCCTTGAATAAAAGATTTATCAGTTTGATTGTGCTAGAGTTTTTTTTCTCTGGTTTGAGAATGCTCATTTGTTGAATCCTTACAGATTCAGCGAGGCTTCTTTGGAGCTTGGTCTCTATCATTGAATCCTTCATGGGTTCAACCAAAACCCTCATGGAATTGATCTACTTTCATGTTTACGGATCCAGGGCTGCATAAAAAAAAATCGTTTCTTTTGATCATTCATTTTGTGCTACTAGTCTTGTCTTCTGTTGGAAGGCGCTCCTTGTTGCACTAATAATGTTGTGTGCTTTAGTCGTGCTACTAATCAAAACAGAGAGAGAGAGAGAGAGAGAGAGAGAGAGAATATTGTTTTCTGTTGCTTCTACTGATTTTAAATTTAAATATCTTGTTTATGTTTTGGTTAACTTTATCTGAGCTGTGTTTGTTTTTTGCAGTGTACTGAAGAAGTAAAATGGTTGGTGGGCTTCAGCTGTTCGTCATCGTGGATTTGTCTTTTATCATCTTTAGGGTTTGTGATGTGTGGTTGTATATGACATGCTTCAATGCCCCCTTTTTCTGTTTTTTAACATTTGAAACCGTCACGACTCATTGTTTGTTTTTCGAATATTGGAATCCCTGCATAATCGGAGTGTTTTGTTGATGGTTATTGTCATTTTCTTGTCATTCTGAGGATCTATATGACCCATAACGAAAGGCATTGCACTGTTAACTGAAGTCATGTTTGTGTTTTTTGGATCTAGTTTTTGGGCATGGTAGGTTTATGGTGGGATGGTCAATTGGTTACAACAAATAGATCTTCATCCTCATGCCCCATCTGGACAGAGAGAAGATCCATATGGAACTTCACCCTTGGCACTCTTCCCTTTTGTGCGGAAAAAAAAATTGAAAATGCAGAAACACGCCTCTTCAAGTTCATGCGACCGAGGTCGATCCCTGGTTGTCTCAGTGGAATATTATGCCCTGCCAGTTGCCACTGAACCATCATTTGGTCAGCACAAGCTCAATCCTTTTGACCATTAAAACAGGTTCGCCCATTAGAGGCCTTTTGCTGATATTGATTCTTCACCATCAACCTGATCGGACATAATGAACGTTGTCTGAAAAATTAACACAATGTTCATTTAGCATTTTTAAGGACATGTTTTAACATTTTCTGAATGGTTTTACTTGTTTTGTTTTCTGAATCATTTCCAAGAGCCATGTATGATCCCACTTTGAGAACTTGAAATGATCTAACCAGTGGGGTGCTCTCAGCCTATTTGGTTCATTTGGTAGCTATGGTAGTGGGATAAACAAAAAAGTTATCCATTCTTTAGCCTCTGGATAAGCTTACCACCAAACAATAGGCTATCTTAATAATAGTGTATCAATTCATTTTTCTTTCTAGCCACGTTTGTATACGTGCCAAGGAAAATCGGTTTTGCTGAAATTTGTCTCTTTTGCATGATTTTTTTGCTACTCTTTTTAGGTTTTATTTTTCGAGGATTTATAGAAGCGGCCGCACTACATATGAATTTTAATTTATCACAGAAAAACTAGTGTTGTAATTTTTTTTTTCTTTTTCTCAAAAAACTGGCCACACGCACTAATGCCCCCAGTTTCACACTCATTTCATTACAAACTGCATTTACTAATTCATTTTTAATGGGTGAGGCCCCTTAAAAAAAAAAAAAAAAAAAGTTGCTTACGGCACGGCACGTCTCCACTTGCATTAAAAAGGACATGTGTCCAATCGTATAAGAATTGACCCAGATTTTTGTTTGACTTGGCAGATCATGTATTCGTGGAATATATATATATATATATATATATATAAAAGAAAATATTTCTATATTTTTCATCTTAAATAAGAGATTGAGTGGAGGCTTGAGAATTTAGATGGAGGTTTGAGATTGAGGGCCCTCATCCCTATCTCTCATAAGAGCATATATATATATATATATATATATATATAAAGAGAGAGAGAGAGCAAGGCTCTCATAAGCCAAAACTTATCTTATTTTTAGATAGTATGATACTGATTCCACAAATCAAAGTTGATTATATATGTTTTTTGCATGATGAAATTGAAAAATTCAGTTATGATAAATATATATATTTCTTTATATACTTCTAAATCCAAGACTACATATTAGTTTTGGTGGAGTGTGGAGTGAAAAACCTATACCAATTAGAGGTGCATTATGTGTGATTCCAATCTGCTAATCAAGGTGGGCCCCACTCATCTGAAATCGTAAATTAGCTGACGTATGGTGTTTTTTTTTTTTTTTTTAACCAACTTAAGGGGCTGAGGTGAGGGAACTAGACCTCATGCGAGAAAAATAGACCCCCAGTGATATCCAACAGTGAGGTAAAAGGCCGTTCTTACCATGTGATGGGATTGAAATAAGTTAAATCACTTCTACTATGCTCATATGGTTTTCTAATATATTTTTTTTTCAATAATAACTCATGAACACCCATAGATTTGAAAATCCCCCATTATTATTGTGATACCATAATAATAACTAATGACGCAAACCATTCCACAACATCTGCTGCTGATCTCCACAGCCCAAAGCTTCTCTCTCCCTTTCTCTCTCTTCTTTAAAAAACAGTGTAGATAAAATTATGACAAGTGTGCCTCACCATTTTATATTTCTCAAGCTTTATAACATAACAGAAATCAAGGCTCTGGTTTTGTGTTGTATAACGTTGATGATGTTCTCTCTATAGAATTTGTTTGTACGACAAAAGGATTATCGACCACGTAGATTTTATTTTCACGGGAGAGTGGAGTTTTTCTATGAAATTGAAATCCTATTTATAAAAAGATCAGTACATTTTTAATTTTTTACCAGAAAAATTTAGAGCCCCAAACAATAGAACAGCATATTGCGAGAAGAAGAATCAATATAATTTTCCTTGTTATCACATAATCCTTTTGTCAAACACAGACACCCTTGAACATTGGTTTTTTTCGTTTTTTCAAGATTTCTCCCTAAACAGGGTAATCTAATCTATAAGTGGAAGGGTAGAATAGTCATTTAAAAAAAGTTTACTTCACTTGAAGTGCAGGGAGTTTTGTTGATGGTGTGTCAACATTTGCATATACGATATTTACATATATAAAATCTATTTTCCCATCCGCGAATGACCTCAACATATCTTAAATTTTTAAGGATCTTGAAAGACTTATAAAATAAAATAAAATCCAAATATATCTAAAACAGTTGAATCTACTCATTCATTTTCAAGTGATCTTGCCAACCATAGTATTATTTCAAATCTATAACATTTGGGTATGAAACATTTGCATATCTAACAGTTAGTTATATAAAAAAAAAAATCCATTTGCTATCACATGTGAAAGAACCATTCCTTAGAAAAAAAAAAAAAAACATTCATTTTACACAACTTAGAAGTTACAAATTCAATAGTCTACTTTCCCTAATTCCCTCCCACCAATCCTTAATCTTCTTTCAGTTCCTGAAGAATCTCAGCCGCCCATCTTGTCTTCTCATCTAGCCCTGCCAGGTGCACCATAAAATCTCCATATGAATAAGCCCCTGCCCAACAAATTAAAAAAACACACACAAATAATTAAAAACAGTGCTTAATTAGCTTCCCAATCACAACACTAATCATGATTAAAATTGCAAATTTTAGTTAGATAGATAGATAGATAGATACCATTCCAGATAGTAGAAGGGGAGGAAAACAGGCGTAAAGCGGTTTTCCAGGTGGGAATCCAAGGATATGAGTTGAAAATGCACTGCATGGGTGGTATTCGAACGTGGTTTCGGAGCTCATCTGGCGGTAATTGTTTGATCAGATGCTTGAGCGCGTCGTTGTCTCCGCTTTTGGAAGACCCAAAGCGAACGAACGCCGTCTGATTCCACCACGTGTTGAGAAAATCCACGCTCCATTTTGATCGCCGTACAAAGAAGAGCCCTGGAAAAAAAAAAGAAGAAGAAAAGGGCATATTTGGAATTTAGTCATTGAAATCTAAACATCTCCATAAATCCATGGCCTACTTTTCTTTATCCCCATCTCTCTCTTTCCCTTGCATATTAATTATTAGGGCACCACCACCATTTAAGTATATGCTTCACTAACAAAGGGAATTTTTTTCTTATAAAACTATAGCTTTCCTACGACCTAACATTTGTCTATCAATGGTTGAAATTTAATGAATTCCTAAAAAGTTGTTTATGCGATACTAGCACTATGTGATATCATGTATTAATATGATATTGCACCTTTATTGTATAAATATCTATGAAGAAAATACCTAAACTTTGACCGTCCATGAAAAAATGTTAAGTCTCAAAAAAACTTTTTTCAAAGAATCATAAAAATTTAGTCCAATTTTGTTAATTTTCATATAGATAAGCAGTTTCACTAATAAGGGGGAAATGTCAGATCTTAGGACAATCGTATCATTAAAATATATAAAAAATACATTTCTCAAGAAATCATAAAAAATTTAGCCCAATTTTGTTATTTCTAACAAATTTTTTTTTTTAAGATTGAGTTAGGTGTTTAATTTCTCAAAAAAAAAAAAAAGTTACAGAAATGAAAATATACCATCAAAATGATATTACACTTCCAAAAAAGGCATACCCTATCAAGTAGATAAGTCAAACGAAATAAATGACAAGAGAAATAAACTAAACATGAAAAGGCAGCAGTACTAATAATAGGTTTTAAAATAGGATGAAAACTATTTCTCCAATCCTCACTTGTTTTCATAAAAAGCATGAAAAGGCAGTTGTACTAATAATAGGTTTTAAAATAGGATGAAAACTATTTCTCCAATCCTCACCTTTTTTTTTTTTTTTTTCCATAGAAAGCCAGCTACACAGACGTGCCGTAGTATATTTGTCCGAAGACATAGAATCAATTAAACATCTTCTCAAGAGGATATAAGCTTTAATCATATGTCTAATCCAACGTAGACTTGAGGATTAGCATGATGGAAAGGCTTACTCCATGCGGGACCAAAACTGAGAGACAGTCACATGGATCTTTCGCATCATGTTTCACGAGATAAAGATGTAGCTAGGCGGCGACACCAGAAAATGGACCTATGGACCCACACCTTACTACAGGCAATAAGAACCAAATTATTTCAGCTACATGCACAGCTTGCTGATCATACCCATGACATGTGGCGTGTTACTGCCCAATTGAGATGCCAATGAAAGGGAATTCATGTCCGAAGTAGTCATGAAATCTCCAATCTGTGGAATTTCTGAATCTTCATATGCACTTAAACTCGAAATTCCAACTAAATGGAAAAAGGTTGGAATTTCAAAAATTCCAAAGATCATTAGAGGCCTTTTCAATACATGCCGGCACATCATGTCCAAAAATTACCAACATACCAAAATTTTATTAGATATCCAGTGAAAGAATAGGTTGGACTTCTATAAGAGGTTAAAAGTAGGAATCAGAGGTAAATATGGTTTGCAGCATTGATTATGCTATTTGAACTGGATAATACATGTATGGCATTTATGCTTCCATGTACAGCCTAAGGGTGCACATACTTCAAACAAGAATTCAACCCACTTTTTTTTTTTTCCTTTTAGAAACTTCAATCCCCTCAAAACTGAAATATGATTTGCAGGTTGTCTTAAACTTGCTAATTTGAAAACTGCCTTTACAGAACTTTCTCATATTTTGTCAATGGGTCTAGGGTTTATATCTGAGCCATGGAGCTGAGAATAGCTAGATCTAATTAATTATAACAGTGAACCAAAAGAACTGTGGATTGAATCATTTGGATCATTGAGCAAATGAGACGGCTGTCGGCCCACCTGTAATCTCAACCATCCAATTGATATTATAACAACTTGATCAACATGGCCACATTGGATCAATGCCCTTAACCATTTGGTGTGGAAAGAAAGATAAGAGATTAATATTGCACCTGCATTTACTCCAGTGAAATCCTCCGTGAGCACCAGATCTGGCGAACTATGGAAATCTGTAGTTCCAGTCGCTGCCAGCAAGATGTTCTCCTGAAGAAAGACCACATAATGTCATTATTTTCATGCAAAGAACTTTGTGTGCGAGCATTAAATTGATAATGATTGCTATAAAATATTCGAACGGGTTTTTTTTCCTATACAGTCACCATTAGTCATGAAAATCCTCGCCTAGCGACAAACGTTGAAAAAACTCGCAGACGTTCTCCATACATCTGCTTTTTAATGATATCACAAAGTTTTGATTGAATTTATGCGATATCGCATAAATACCATTATAACAAGATAGTTTTATCTGATGTCACATAACTTGATTACAATTTTATGATATCGCCGAAAAAGTATTACAATATTTTTTCCATACAGTCACCATTAGCCATAGAAATTCATGTTAGGTGACGAAAGTTGATAAAATTCCCGAAACATTCTCTTTAATGCTACTTTTGTGATATCACAAAATTCCCCAGAGTTTTATACCAAACGAGTTCAGGTATTAATATTACGACATGTATTATACACACATGTATGAATACATGTATAAGCCTCTCAAGTCTCATCTCACAAAATTTCCCTAGAGTTTTATGCCAAACGAGTTCAGGCCAAATATTACAACATGTAGGTCCCACTGGATACCTGCAAGCTGCAAGTTGCCGTACATACAGACAGACCAAAATTTGGCCGAGACTCTTGACTAACAGAATCCTCCAGCCCAACCAAGTTTCTAGAATTTGCATTTTCCAATTAGTACGCCAAGTTTCTTGTGCTTCACGAAATCTCAGGGTATTTCACGTGCTTTCCATTTGTCCAAGCAAGCTTATCCACCCGAATTCCCAGAATTCAGACTCTGATTCCCAAACTCAGATAAAACGATGCATACTGTAACCATCATTCAAAACTAATCATCACCACAAGACAATTAACCAGCAATCAACTCACTATTTCTTGATAGATTCTTTTGCAAAAGTCTTATGACATTCCTAAACAAACCCCACAAAACAGCACCACAAGACAGTGAATTCACTATTTATTGATAGATCCCCCACCTGCATGGAAAATGAAAATAGAGTGCAAGTGGATCCCTCATGTTGAAAATCCGAAACTCCATTTTAATAAAATAAGAAAAAGCTTGCCAACAAGTGGCACCCCAAACTTAAAAATAAAAGATTATTTGGTCAATTTGGTCATCCCTAGCTACAATCCCCTCTTTCTATCTACACATAGGAGCTCTCATCCCTACTATGCGAGCTTCCTCTTCATGGGCTCTTTTTAGTCCAGCTCCTGGCTTGGGTACCAAGGAATCTAAAGTGCCACCCACCTCAGGCAAACAAAAGTGTATTTGATCGCTTTCTAACCCTATCATACCCTTCTATTACCCATCCCCTTGTGATGGGCATTTACAAATGGGCACATACAATTGGTGCTTTGCTTCTAGAAGGCAAAATCGCAAATTTCCTGCTTTAAGGTTTTATACCTCAAAAAGCGACCACTAAAGAAGACTCATAGAAAAATGTGAAATCACATAAAGGTATGTTGTTTTTATGCCCTTAAGAACAAAAAAAAAAACTAACAAATTTGCAAATTTACTTACCAATGAAATAGTCGAATTCGTCACCAAAGTGTCCTGAAAAAAAAAAAAAAAGGGAAAAAACCAACACCATCCTATTAGAACCCATAAAGAGAAGAAAAAGAAGAACTAAAGAGACTTTAAATGAAAGAAGATTCTCTGATCATATCAATCCACATGTGGCATTCACACATCTATCCAACGCATCCCAACATCAATCCACATCTCTTTGGTGGAAAGTCTACAGAGAGGATTTAGCTGTGTGCATGCCGGCCACGTAAACAGCAGCCCTATGATAATTCTAACAGAAAACAAGACAGACACGAAGATTTGGACTGTTACACACACCGTTACGCAGAGTTTCGGACCAGAGCAGAAACTTACAGCATCATTCCAGAAGACCCAATCGTAATATGGGAGGAGAGCTTTCACTGCTATAATCTTACTCCAACTTGCAGGCCTCCTCTTATCTATCATATTACCAGCATCTACAAAATCATACCCTCTCTTGTCTGCATAAGCCATCTTGTTTCCTCTCACCATCTCCATAAGCCCTTGAAAGGACCTTCTCCTGCTCCCTCTTCTACTCTCTTCCGAAAAGCTGACGATTGCCACCTTCAACCCGGCACCAGCCGTATCGGTATCGGCCACAAGTGGGGAACAGCGCCGGCCGAGGCTGTTGGCTCGCCGGAAAACTGCCCCACATGCATCTATAGAGACCAAGAGGAGAAGCACCAGAGAGAGAGATAGAATCAACCAGTGACGTCGACTGGGTGCCGGTAGTTTGTAACGTGGAGTGGACGGTCGGGAACGGTTGGCCATTTCGTAGGTGTTGAGTTGGCTGGCCATCCGTTGTTTGTTGCCTTTTAATAGTCATGAGAACGTTCCGGTCTGGAATATACATGGAATCTCTGTATATTAACATATGACCATGAATTTATCTTTGACTAGTGGCGGGTATTGTTATTATATAATTATAATAAAAATAAGGGTGTTTTCAAAAAAATTAAATAATAAAAAAAAAAATGTAGAGCCATAACACTTTATAACAAAGCCAGAGTGCTCCATTTGACATTAAATATGGATGTGAGGATCTCATCTTATCTCTCATAGTAAGGTGAGAGATTATTTCATACGAGCATCTCTCTAATGCAATTACTTAATATATAATTTTTTAATTAAAAAAAAAAACATTCTATAACATTATGCAATAACCTTCAATTCAATGATATTAGGAAATGGAGGAAAATCAATTGGGAAAAAATGGGGAGAAAGGGCTCTACTGTAATTATAAAGTGGTTGGACCTTCGTTGTTTTCCTCTAGCTTTAAGGATTTTTTTTTTTTTTTTGTTAAAATTATATTTTAACTTCTAACTTTTTAAGGGGTAGAAAGTTAGGTTTCCACTCCAATTAATATATAAATATTCGTGGGTGTAAGAGTGTCCCCAAAAAAAAAAATTTGGTAGGTATGAGAGGGAGAATATAAGTGCCTTGCATAAAAAGAAATGTAAATGAAAATAAAATATGTATACACTTTGATATCAAAGGATAAATGTTTTAAAATATTGTACGATGTTATATTCCTTTAAAGTATTTTCATTATAAAAATTTTCATTTACTCATTAATTAATTTATTTATTTACGGTTGTTGGCACATGGGCTACATCCAGTTTGAGCGGTCATGTATTTAATTTAATTTAGGTCTTTGGTGTCCTGGGCACTTTTGAATCTAAACCAAAACCTGTTTCATGGTTTGACCATGTAGCCACCCATCGAGGACTGCTAAGTCTGCTATCGACCGTGTATATGTAGCCAACTGCCAACCATCCAGGACTGCTATATGTTCATGGCACCTTCTAGGTCTGACTCATACTATTTTTGGCCTTATGTTGGTTTAAAATTCAGCATGTTATCAGTTGGACTGATTGATTGATTGATTGCATTTTGTAAACTGATCTAACCCATAGTTTTGATGGGGCCGGGCATTAACGGTTTGTTTTGGGAGGGGAGAGAAAATTTGAGGGGGAAGGAAAGTGAAGGGGAGGGGAGGAAAAATTAATTTGAAAAGTCAAAAAGTAGGGAAAAGAAAAGTTAAAAAATAGGATTTTGTTTGTTTGTGAGATAGAGAGAAAATTACCGTTTTATTTTTATTCTTGTAAAAACTTTAAAATTATCTTTTACATATAAAAGGGCAATTTAGTAAATTTGGTCATTTCCCCCTCCTCTCCTCCATTTTCCCCCAGTTTTGGGGGGAAAAGTTCTGCACCCATTTTCCCCCACCCCATCCCCTCCATTTTCCCTCCCCACTTTCCCAAACACCCTCAAAAAAAATTTCCCCACACTTTCCCCCCTCCCAAACAATGGGTAAGTGCAAAGGAAAACATACAAGAACAATCTAGAATCTAAAATCAACAGCAGAAATGAAGATGCTCTTCATCTTCCATTAATTAATGGAGTGTGCCATAGGAAATCGTTTCTACACCAACTTTTTTGGTCTATCTTTTAAGCTAGTACCCTGCTTAGAAAAGGTTAAAAAACAAAGAATATAAAAAAATGGTTGTTTCGTTTTCTTCAATCACTGCAAAGCCCATACGAAACCATCATAATCCTCATGTCTAGAACACACACTCTCTCTCTAAAAACTGAATATAGGCCAACTAATACTTGAACTACTCTCGCTCTCTCTCGCTAAAAATTGAGCATGGACCAACCATTATTTGAACCACTTTTGTTTCAGAACCAGTGTAGGTACCAAAATTATAAAATTGAGGTCTACAACCAGATTTTGGCAAGTATAGAGAGTTGGGACGACAAGGCTTTGATGATATTAATGATGATGTCAAGATTTCAGTCCATAATCTAATGCTAGAGATGTGAATACACAATATAAAAAAGTGAAACTAGAGTGGGGAAAGGTTGGCTATAGTACCCGGCCCCAATTTGTTACATATCGCCACCTCAAAAATTATTTTTTGCAATGTCAATGGCCAAGGAGCATAAGGATATTGGAGTGAAGAGGCTTGATGTGCAGGGCTTACGTACATGTGGATCAGAATTTGCCAATAGTCATTTATATTTGCATGTGGATGTGTAGGGCTTGCATGTGGATGTGTAGGGCTCACATGTGGATTGTAGCTCCTCATTCAGTAGCATATAAATCCAACTTCTAAATGATTTCTTTGTTTTTAATTCGAATGAGTATTATTGGTTCAATCAATGTGAAAATGGGATGAGCATACCACAACAATGAGGGCTGTATGTATGTGAATTTTTTGGATTTATCATTAGTAGGCCTACTATACGCTGCTGCAGCTCGATTTTGAATAGGCCCATTCTCATCCTCCCTCAAAGATATCTTACACCCACAGAGAGAGAAGGAGAGATTGGCACAATTTAGCTAGTTCTAGTGTCAACGGATTTGATTGCACATGTAATAATACTCCACAGGCCCACCTATTAAAAATAGGTAGTTTTGACTTTTTGGCTAAAGTAAATTTGTGCTTATTGCACTGGAATTGTATTACAGGTTTTAGATTCTTCTCTTGCGATTTCCGGTGTGCAGTCCATTTGGATTGGTCTTTTCACGCGGGCGGCGGAACTCGGTCAAAACTCAAGGGTCTCATATGTGGGGACGGTCTGAATGCAAGATAAGGTTCCCATATCCATTCCTGGCACGTTGACCACATAAACTTTCCTTGGTTCAAGGGCTGATTTGTCAAACTAGGTTGGCCGGAGGGTACCCTGCTGGGAGTTTAGGTTCACTGGCCTGGGTGTGGTGCTGTGCCTGCCCGACATAGGCCTCTTTTAATACTCGCATTGGTTGTTATTTTCCTCTTTTAATATCTTGTACATAAGTTAAAAGGGTAATCTTCGGGTGGAAACTATTCTCACATATTATGTGAGAACTTTTTTATAGGGCCCAATTGTGGGCATCATTTGAGGATGGTACCAGGGGAGATGGAAATATCTATGTGAGACCACCACAAGTATCAAGTTTGACCCAAACCCATGCCCCTAACCTCTTGATCCGTGGCCTACAAGTATAATAGCTTCATATTCAAAAAAAGTATTCAACCCTCGATCCAACGGTTCAATTAATTCGGATGTGTGCCAATCCTTGTGATTAGTGACTATTAGAGGGTTCAATATTGGTTGCTAGGTTTTGATGGATTGCTAGTTGGGCCTTGCAAAAAAGTTCTCATATAATAGGTGAGAACTAGTTCTCACTTGAACTTTGCTAATTTTTATTTTTATTTTTTGCTAACGGAGGTTACCCAATCCTTTGGGCTGGACTAATCCCTTTGGACACATAGATAAGGTGAATAAAACCCCTGTGGCTCATAGGTAGTAGCACTAGTGCACTCAACCTTAATATAGCGGGTTTTTTTTTTTCTTTTTTGTTTGCTATAAAAGAGTTTCCAATCCTTTAGGCAGAAATAATCCCTCCAGACTCAAAGAAAAGTTGGATAAACTCACCCTCGGAGTTAAGGTGATCGGATTAACCAGGAAAGCAGAGTACCAAAGGACTACAGATCTAGAAGAGGACCAGAAGACTAAACTGAACACATCTTAACTTCATAACCAACACTAACCAAAACATGAGACAATATTCCCATCTATCAAAGCCTAGACTACTGTCTACTCAACCAGTCGTGCAAACCAAGAGTTGATCCAGAGATGAAGCCAATTACATGGGAGGGAGTGGCACTTGACCTGGAAGATTCCCTTGAGTCATCTGGGATCTAAAATGCCGTTCTGGACAAGTCTGTGCTTGGTCCCGCATGGAAAAGTAAAACGTTCTAGTGTACTCGGTTGCCGCCTTCTGCGTGAATTAATGAGGGGAAAACGTGTTAAGGGAGGCAAATCTCTCGGAAACGAATCTTTCATTTCGTGGGCCCTCGTCATGAATGGATTGAGAAAATCTCCCACTCAGACTTTCTTGCCCTCTTCATCTTCTCCTCGTATTCTCTTTGGAAGATTTTATATGCACCTCTTAATATGCTGAGCACACTTACATTTTTTTCATGATGAGTGACTATATGCACCCTTTAATATGCTGAGCACACCCATATTTTTTTATGAACAGTGATTTTACTGTTCAAAAAGGAACGTGGGTGTGCTCAGCAGAATTGGAGGATGCATATAGAATTTTCCATTTTCTTTTGGGGCTTCTAAATACACTAAGATTTTTACCCTCCAATTTTTTTTTAAATCCCCAAAATACCCCCACCTGCTTCCCCCCACACCCACCACCTCTGCCCCTCTCTGGTCTCTCTCTTTATCCCCCTCTCACACCCCTACAAACTCCACTCCTGTACCCATTCCCTCAAACCCTAACCCTAATCCAAACCTAAACCTCACCCTCGGCCACTCCAGAGGCAAAACCTTCTCACCCTTCTCAACGACGACGAAGCCAACAAAATCCCCTTCCAATTCCTCTCCTCTTCTTCCAACTCCATCATCACAAGCCAGGGAGGATCTTTCCCCAATTAAGCAAAACTAGGTGGCGGCAACGACGACGGAGAAGCTGTCTGTCTCATCGTTTCATCTCATGAGGTTAAGTTTTTATTAAAAAAAAAAAAAAAACTTGTGATTGGGTTGAAGATTTTGATTGCTTTTAGGGCTTGATTATTTCCATGGAATTAAACTCTTAGGTCATAGTAAAATGGGTTTTTAATTTCATACAATTATTGAAGAGGTGAATGGTGAAGGAACGAGGTGGAGATGAGGATGGTTTGTTTGTTTGGATGAAATTGATTCCTAGAAATTCAAGCAGAGGGAGGTGAGGTGTTTCTCGGGCGAGGATGTGGTCAAGGAGATCGGGAGAGGGGGAGAATTAAAGAGAGAGACCATAGAGAGGGAGATGGAGGGGGGAGAGGGAGAGGGAGAGGGGCGGAGGCGGTGGGTGTCAGTAGAGGGGGTGGGGGGGGTATTTTGGAGATTTTTTTTTTAATTTCACATATATATATATATATATATATATAGAGAGAGAGAGAGAGAGAGAGAGAGAGAGAGAGGTGGTCATAGGCTGTGGTGAGCCTGATTTGAGGCCAGTCTATTTTTGTTGGTCTTAGATTAATTTATATAAAGTCAAAAGCTCGTAAGCAGTGCTCGTACGTTTGACAATTCACCTGGAAAGTGAATTTAAGGTAAATGATCACTTTTAAGAGACAAAAGAAGAGATGGGGATTTTATCAAAAAAATACAAAATTTTAAAAATCACATCTTCATTTAAAAAAAAAGTCAAAAAATCAATCTCTTGTTGTACCAAAGGACAAAAAAACCTCTTTTTTAAATCCGAAACGTCAAACAAGTTCCTCCATACGCCGTAAAATGAAAAAAAAGTCAATAAGATGGATTTTTAAAATTTTATACTTTTTGACGAGACTCTTTTTTTTTTATTATCTCTTAAAAGTAACCATTTACTTTAAATTCACTTGACAAATGAATTGTCAAAGGGCCAAGAAAAATCGCATACTACTTGCATTCATTGTTATAATTTATTAGATTTCTGTGAGAACCACATTTGAGAACCACTACAAATTGATAACCTTGAAATTCAAAAATTCTCTGCCTCATATTACCCAGACCCATTTCTGTCTTCTATTATTTTCATTTTACTCAGTAACAGGTCAAAATAATTCACAATGTGTAGGCCACAAGCATTCTTTTCATACAGCTTAGGACCCACATTTCAATGATTCCAATCCTTTGTTTGATGGGTCTCACCAATGATAAAGACATAACAAATGAAAGATTCAGTCAAGATGATCCATGATAAATCCATCAAAGGATGATGGTCTTTAATCAATAAAACTTTTTTTTTTTTTTTTTTGCCTAAATACGATTGGTCCCTCTAGATATGTGGTCTGGATGGATAATAGAATAGATGAGACCCACCTTTTACAATGATCAGCCACGGGGCCTATACAAAACATGGTTATCAAAGAGTCTAGGTTAGCATCGCCTAGAGCTATTCAAGCTCTACATATAGGATTGTAAATGAGTATCTGATTCTTTGATTACCCGAAAGTTCCAAACCGAAAAACTAGGTCTGGAACCTATTTTAGGTTTCAATTCATAAACGGGGTCTGGGTCTGGAACCCAATTTAGGTTCCAATTGATTAACCGGTTTGGTTCTGGGTCCACATATGTTCTAACCCATGGACCCGGGACCTGGCATATGAGTCTCTGATATTACAAAATGTACCTCAAAATAAATGTTTTTTCTTTTTTACATTTTTATGTATAATAATGGAGGTAGTAGATCTGATGCACTGTTTTAAGTTGAATGATATACTTATTTTGAGAAAAAAATTAAAAAAATTAAAGATAAATTAGAACTAAATTTGAAACTAGATCCAGTCCTCTAGATGAATTCGGTTCCGAAGCTAGATTTGAGTTTTTCTATTGAAACCGGGTTTGGAACCAACAAAATAAGTTCCGAATCAAAACCAGAGCCGTTATTTAGAAATGGGTCCGCGTCTGGGCCTAATATGGTTTCGACTCGGAACCATTCTGTTTGCAACCCTATCTACGTACCCTCAATATATACCGAGTGCACCTGGGGCGGGCCAAAGCTCTCCAGGAACGGATTTACCTAGGCCCATTACCTGCGACTAACATTCTAGAACTTAAAGATCAAAAAATTGTTTTTATATTATCATTAGGCGATGCAATACAATGAGCAACTTGATGCCAGATGAATAGGTAATGGCCAATCAATCATTTACTATAGAAGAGAAGATTATGTGATGATATTAGTGAGTTTGGTCTTTTAACTCATCCATTTAGGCCCTTGATAAAATGCATTGAATTTAAATTCTTATGAACTAATACCCAAACAAACCAATCGATCCTATTTATGAAAAAAAGGGAAAAAAAATTATCTTATGATCTTCTCAATAGCATTCTATAGGGATTTCATAGCACTTTGTTTGACAAGGCAATGACCCATCGAAGAATTGGATTGGGTCATTGGAGTCAAAGATATTAACAAGGATAAATATTAGACCGAATAACTAAAATGGAACAATCCCATCTAATTAGAACCCACATAAGAATCATAATCAAATAAACCCGTGGAAATACTCAAATAAATCACACACATATATATTTTAAATTGTGATTAAACTTACACATACGACCATATGTGAGGCACCGACACAAAAAAGGAAAGAAAAAATAAGAGAAAAATAACAAGAAACTCGAACGGTTTATTCACATAAAAATAATAATATAAGAATCACATAAGAGCCCGAATAAGGCCGAAGCCTATTATTGTCAAGCCCGACCTTCAAATTAACAAGCCTAGTGAAAATTTGTCCAAACCCGGCCCGTGGGATTTTAAAAGAAAAGGGAAAGACCACAAATTTTGTGGGCTTTTAGGGCCATGCTGGGCTGGGCCTTGTACCCTACTAGGGGGCCCAATTTACAACCTACCCTACTTTCTACTGTGCAAGTGCAACACACCTACTGTTTCTTTTGTTTCATCACAACTTGCTTCGTTACAGAAACAAAAACCCTAGTAGGGGAAGAGGAACGGAAGCTTGCAGCCTTAAACCCTATACGATAAAGAGAGCAAGAAAAGCTCGCAAAACCTCTCTAACATCTTCTCAATACTGCGATCATGTCTGCCACAGAAGAAGTCCAAAAATCGATAGAGCAGAAGAAGAGGAAGAAGAATAAGAAGATGAAGCTGCAAATGCTTGCGGCAGATTCAAAGCGCAAGACCCAATCAAACAACGCCTCTGAATCAGGAGAAGAAAACGAAGAACCGGTCGAAACTGCTTCAGTGGAAATAGCAGAAGCGGGCGGTGTGGAACCCCCAAGCGATGCCGAAAACGAGGGAGATGATGCAGAGGAAGAAGCCCCGGGAGCGAAAAGACCCAAGCTTCAGAAGAGCAGTGGATCTGGCATAATGAGCACGGAGCCTTTCTCAGTGCTACCGATATCAGAGCTGACCATGAAAGCCATCAGAGAGATGGGATTCGTGAACATGACGGAGGTGTGTTTGCTTGTTACATGTTTGTTATAATGCCCTTTTTTTTTTTGCATTTTGGTGGTTTTGTATGTTGGAAAAGAAAGTTACTGCTATTGGGTTTTATTGTAGATTCTAACTCTTTCGATTGGTCGGTTATAGTGGTTTTATTCTTAGGTGATTGGGGCTGAAGTCTTGATTGGATTGTGGCGTGGGTCAGTCAGAATTTTTAGTTTTAGTGCCTGAAACTGGTTACCATGAACTGAAGTTGCCTTTTTTCGTATAGTGCTATAGAACTCACGCTGATATGAGTAGGTGGAATTATAGGCGTGCTTGTTTGTTGGGTTGGGGAGATCTTTCTTCAATTTATCTGGTTTGAGCCAATTGGACTAGAATAAAATGCAATCTATGGGAGGTGTGTTCTGGTGGGTCAGTTCCGTCAATTCAATTGGCTTGCTCGCTGAGAAATATGCTCATTGTGGTTGTTACTTGATTTCTTCTATGGTTAGTGATCAGTGGGAGGAACTGTTGAGAATAGATAATTAGTGTCTTCAGGGTTGGAGTGTGAATTTCCAGGCCTCATATGGCCAATCTTCTTATGATACTTTCACTTTTGTGTTTTTGGGGCGGCTCAGGATTAGGTTATATTTTGAAACAAGCATTGAGATGTTTGACTGTGGTATCTGATCTGAATGCTAATTTTTTGAAGAGTGAGTCAAGAAGGTTCTCTTTGGGTCTTTTATGAAAGAGGGGTAGCTAATCTAACACTAATAATGCATATGGGTTGGGTATGGATCAGGTCCATGGTGGACTCAAATATGGACGTGATACCTGTTGGGGTCTCATTAGTCTGGGCTCAACATGTACTTGTGTTATTTGGACACAAAATAAGGAGGATTTTACCAAAAAAAAAAAAAAAAAAAAACTGTGTGTCCAACTGACCGAATAGGGAACTTTAGCCTAACTCACACCAAATAGGGAATCCGTACAGAAAAACCAACTTTTTTAAACAATTTTTTTGGTGGTCGACGCTGACCTTCATTTTCTGTGTTGACGGTTGGTGGCGGCCCTCGCTATAACAAGTGAGGGTTGCCGTCGACCCTGAGGAGGCATGTTTCCTCATCTTCTTCCTTCTTCCTCTCTTTTCCAAATCCAATCCAATGATGGAGAAATTCACATGTCTGCTCTAAGGATTACATGAAGAGTAGATGGAACTTGGCTAAGCCAAATTATCACAAACATTGATGTCAAATGAGGTGAACCTCTTTGCATTTATGTCCTTTACAAATCCACCCCTTCCAATGGCTGTTTTGATTCGCATAGCAACATTAATTGCGCTTGTTGTGTAATGTCAATTACGGGCCCTGCGTTGTGAATACATACAGAATGAGTGCTAATCATTGAATTTGCACCATGTATCATGTTTGATGCAAACCAAACAGCCCTTCTCCTTCTCTCCTCATCTTCCTTTCACATACACACGCACGCAGACAGACATGCACACAAACACACTTTTGTGAAAATAAATTTAGTAACATGAATTCAAATTTATTACTTGCTATACATTGCAATGTCAACACTTGCTAGTTTGTTGACATACGAGGTTGACTTTTTTTCTCCCAACCCAACGGAGGTTGCTGAAAAAATAATAGGATCCTCAGATGGAATAATGCTGTGTTGGTAATTGTGAACGATGAAACTGGTGGTATAAATTGATTGGAGTATTATTTGTGGATCTTTGGATTTCTGAGCTATTGTTGCATTCCTTTCAGTTGCATGTTATTTGTCCATTGTGTAGACACCTACACCTGCAAGGAAAAAAAAACAGTGGTCTAGATAGCTTCTGTTATGAGAGCTACCTTTGGCTGGTATCTTAAAGGGTTTATAGTGAACGCTTCTATTTTTTGTGATTTAGTTTTGAAATGATTTTGCAGATTCAAGCCAGATCCATCCCCCCACTTCTTGAAGGTAAAGATGTTCTGGGGGCTGCTAGGACAGGTGCTGGGAAGACCCTTGCATTTTTGGTACCAGCTATTGAATTGCTGTACAACATTTCTTTTACTCCTCGCAATGGAACTGGAGTAGTTGTCATTTGCCCAACCAGGGAGCTCGCCATACAGGTTTGCTTTCCTTCATTATCACCATTGTGGAAAGAAACAATCCCACCCACTTAAAACAAGGGCTCAAATTTTCATAGATAAAGATCCAGATTGCTTATGGACTGGGAGCTGAACTTGGGCCCTTCATATCAATTGATTAAAATCTTAGATAACTAAACATGGGCCTCACTTTTACATTAAAAAAGTTGATACTATCTGCTTGAGTGATAAAAATTATGAACCAAACTGTCAAGAAAAAAGGGAAAGGAATTTTTTTTTTTTTTAATTATCTCTTTCTCCTTAGTTTGGGTGATAGACACGATGCATTCATTAATTGTGATTTATGTTTTTGACTGTTGAGATGTGATGTAAGACATTCCAATTGCCTAAAGGGCGGAGCGTAACCCTCATAAGCAGTTGAGCACGGCTATTTAATTAATAAGTATTTACATTAAAAAGAATGAATTATAAAATATAGAACAATAGAAATTTTGTTGTTTTTAAGACTTTTAATGATTTAACTAGGGTCAATAAATAAAATCTAGTTAGTAGTCAGTACAGTCTCAAATTAAATAGATAGAGATTTAAGTAATTAAGATTAGAAACTGCCGCCTTTTTTCTTGAAAAGAGGATGAGTTAATGGGGCATACGCCTCACCACTGAACCACACACTTTATGTAGAGCTAATTCCTCAAATATGCTCATATGTTGAGATCGACTTACGCCCTCAATGCAAGCTATGCCTATGAGTTAGGCACAGAGCATCAGCCATGGGCCATTTTTGGAAGTCCCACCTCAAGGTGTAATCCCCAAACATTTGTAGAAACACTAATTGTGAACTGCCTATCACCATATGGATATCAAAGTAGCTTTCTCATTATCACTGTACTAAGTACTTTCATATTGATACAATGCTATATGTAACCTTGTAACTCCCTCAGTTACTGAAAGACTTTCCTAATGTGAGGGCTGAAACTAGTCCTGATAACTAATAAAAAGCATTACTAAAAGACTTTTCTAAAAGGCTGTATGGCATGTTATCACTGTATGGCATACATTACTCCATTAGTTATCAATACTCCATTAGGGCCCGTTTGGTAATTTACTTTTAAAATAAAGTGGAGTGAAGTGAAATAAAAAGAATGAATAAAATATAAGTGAGTTATGATGGTATTTTATTTTTAGTTGTTTGGGATGGAATATTTTTGACTTTTTGTATGGGGAAATGGAGTTTTTTTGTCTTTTAGTGAATAAATGTGGTTGCTTTTTGACTTTTTTTGGAAAAGATTGAGGGAATTTTTTGGAAAAGTGCTTTTGATGGGATGTTTAACTTGATTTCACTTTACTTAACTATATTAGTAAAATTACCAAACGGGCCCTTAGGGTCACAATCTTATTGTAAGTACTACAGTAGCTTTTCAGAAGCGGACGTTTTTGGTCCTCTTGGTCCTTTTGGTTTTTGTTAGTGTCTTCCCTATTGTCTATTGGCCGTAAAAAGAAAAGAAAAAAAACCCCTCTACTTATTTACCAGGATAACACTTGAGGTAAATATTTAAAGCAGATATCTACTAGTTTACTAAGAGAAGGCTCGAGATAAATCTAGTGATTTATCTCCTCTTTGCAGGCTGCTTGCACACGGGCCTCCTTGAGTATAGGCTGTGTCCATTGGGCCTTGGGCTGGATCTGGTCCATGATCTAAAAGTCCATTCTCGGGCAGCCCCTCCTAGGTTGCATCACAACTATTGAACAAGTTACACGTTGGAGGTTTTTTTCTTGTTATTTTTTTTTTTTCAATATAGAAAATAGAATCAGCATGCTGAGTAAAGTGAAGACAAGCTTGTGGTTTGTTATGTGATCATTGATTGCTGCTTCAATTGAAGAGACATTTTTATAAGGCGCTTGATACTGCTGATAGAATTGATTTTCTGTATGGAGCTGAATGTTGGACAATTAAGAAATCAGAAGAGGGAAAAAAATACATGTTGCTGCAATGTACATACCAAGATGGACACGTGTAGTTATGTTTCCGATAGAGGTGTTGCTAAAACCAATTAAAAAGAAAAAAACCTTAGACGGGTGTGTGGAATTACAGCAAAAGATAGATTATTAAAGCGCGCATAAGAGGATGCTTACTAGTAGGTCTAATAGAAGAGAAAATCACGGAATTTTATTCAAAGATGGTTTGGGCATGTACATAGAAAATCAGAAATAACCCTTGTATGGTGTATTGAAGGGCTACACGTTAAATAATTAAGGGATGGAGAGATCGGTTGCAACCTTGAATGAAATAGTGAGGAGAAACATAATAAAACATGAAATTATTGAGAAAATGGATTTAAACAAGGTCCAGTGGAAAAGTAAAACTGATATAGCTGACACAGATGGATAAGGCTTCGATGATGATGACACCGACTATGACAATGACAACCTATACTACATTCATCCTTTGTTTGCAAAAAGAATAATGTTTGTTTTAGATATGTTTAGATTTGTTTTGCTTGTTGAGCTCTTGGAGCTGTTTGGTATATTCCTCTTTTGCTGTATGGCTTCTCTTTAATAAGATTCTTGGTTACCATTCCCATAAAAAAAAAGCATGCAACTTGTTGCTGATGAATGAAAACTCCTTCACAATTCTTGGCATCTATTTCGTGTACTGACTAGTGTGCCTAAATTTCAATTCTTGACACATCCACTTTCTTCTAATATTGATGTGCATAAATTTTATTTTCCCATACTAAGCAAGCATCAGGTGTTCTTATTAGATATGTGCGTGCAATACTAATGTCTTGCATGCAAAGGTTACTTCATCCTAGACTTATCTTGCCCTTCTAATGTTACAGACACATGCTGTGGCAAAGGACCTTCTCAAGTACCACTCCCAGACTCTCGGGTTGGTTATTGGTGGGTCAGCTCGTAGGGGAGAAGCAGAACGCCTTGTTAAGGGGGTAAATTTATTGGTAGCGACCCCTGGGAGACTTCTTGATCATCTTCAGTCAACTAAGGGTTTCATATATAAAAATTTGAAGGTAAAGGCTACCAATATTCTCAACAGCTCTTTTATATAGTGGTTTTACTGTTAATTTTGTTGTTCTGCTCTTTTCAAATGTATCGGGTTTTTTCCTGCTGGTACAGAGCTGTGAACTAAAACCTAAAACCTAATGGTTGAGTTGTCCATCTTAATTGATGAACCCTTTTCATTCTTTTTTCTTGTTATTTTCTTTTTCAACTAATAACCCTATTTCCTTGCTTCTGATTTAAAAAAAAAAAAAAAAACCATTTGTGTTCTACAGAAAGTCTTTTTTTTTTTGTCAATTTTCACAATAATCTTTTTATCTTATTTTAAATGTAAGCCGTCTGCGTTTCTTGTATTATATGGCCCCTTAATAGAGCTTGGTGGCAGTGGGGACCCCATATTCATTGTTCCTATCTGCATATTACAATTCTAATAATGGAATACATTATCACAGCTCCTGACCAGGATTTATGTGACTGGGCTTGGTGGTTAACTGTAGTAAGAAGTTCATGATACTGTAGTAGATCTATGCTATAATATCCTGATACTTGTACAAGCCCAATGTATCCATGTCAAACCGCTACAAGTGTATTGATAACTAGAACAACTTTTATTTTTATTTTTGTAGAAGGCCAAAAACCCCTTTGGCTATTGTTGAAATCTAGAAGATTTAGCCCAAAATAAAATATAAAAAAAATTAAAGGAAATTCTATATGTTCTTACCTTTTGACTTGCATATATTTTAACCTTTAGTTGTTTAATAAATCAACTGTTACCATTTCCTAAAACACACACACACATGCTAAGACTAAGGGAAATGAGATGGGACTCCCATATCATAGCCAGGCTTCAGAAAATGTTTGAACATGTGAAACCTGGCCTACTTATGGTGTGTGTTTACACTACTTTCCATGGAGGGGGTTGAGAGCTTTTACCAAAAAAGGAAAAAGAAACAGGGGGGTTGAGAGAATGGGGAATGTTATAGGGGAATCTAGTAAAAGTTTCCATTCCATCCCTGGGATACAACTTCTATTGAATACGCTCTGCACCGAAAGGGATGCTCAACGTCCTTTGCTTGTCAGAGTCTTGTCTTATCCGTGTTGTATCAAGGGGCCTCAATGTGCAATTTAATGCTTTAGCGAACTCTATTATATCTTCTAGCACGCATGGCTAATCTTGATAACATCACTTCTTTTTGGAAAGCTTATAAAATCAATTTGTTACTGATATGATCGGCCATTTGTATGCACTAATAAATGTTGGTAGATTTTTTTGATTGGTTTTATTGACAAAAAATTTCTTGGTAAATATTGATATAACACATTCTTTTGGGAATGGCTAGACCGGTCCTTACTAAGGAATGTTCCAGCATGTGGAGCCCACTTGCCCCCTCCCATGATTGATCTAATCCAATCACACTCATTAGGGGGTGCTGATGGACAGGGCAGGCTGAGCCTGACCTGGGCCCAGCCCTTGAGCCTTAGGTTTTGATACTTGGGCCGGGCTTGGACCTAAAATCTGGTACCATCTATAATGGTAGATAGCCCAATGCCCAGCCCAGCCCATATTAGAGAGACAATTTAAACAAAAACAAATTTTTATGCTGAAATGGAGACCCGAACACATGAACCTTTACACAGGCATACTAGTCACACCTAGTGGGGCTACAACTCATATCAGTTAGTGAAAGCCTTTTTATCCCCAGTAACCCACCCGGGCTTAGTCTTCACTTCACCTTTTTCAGGTGGGCTGGGCTTGTGCCAGGCCCTTATGGCCGGAGTCGGGCTAAGGCTGGGTTTGGGCCTGTCGTTTAATAATCGGGCTGGGCCTGGATATTGCTCAGCACAGCCATCCCCTAACACTCATTACCTCCTTGTAAAACAGCACCAACCCAAATTCCAGCTCATCTAAGTTTTCCAGGCCCTTTAAAAAATCATGCAAATTTTGGTCCCTTCTTTGTCTAATGGTATGATTTGGACAACTTTGAATAGTACCTGTCGTGCTTGGATAGTTCCCAACTTTTAAGTGTTCACACAGACGGGTCCAGGGAGGGAGGGAGGGAGGGAGATGTTTAACTTTCATCGCTTGCAATTGCTTCTTATGAATGATTGCATGTTCTGCATGGGCTTACTGTTATTGTGTTTGGTTTTTGTTTACTAAATTCTTTGATTGGTTCTTGATTTATTACTTCTCATTTACTAGTTAGTGGGGAATGGATATGGGGCCTATATTTTGTGTTTCTAGAAAAAAGGAATTTATGGTTATTTATAAAAACTTATATTCTCATGGACATTATAACTTGTTTTGTTACTCAGTTTAGAGTTACTGCTGGGCGGTTGAGTTCCATCCCAGCTTGTATCCCAATGGATGCAATTCCTCTTCACTGGTTTCAGGACCTTATAATTCTAAAGCAGATATGGTTGTATTCTTAGAGTTCTTTATAATGTGCAGTGTCTCATGATCGATGAAGCTGACAGAATCTTGGAAGCGAACTTTGAGGAAGAAATGAGGCAAATCATTAAAACTTTACCAAAGGTGGGTGAATAATCTTGCTGGACTTAAATCTTGAATTTTATTTTGATCTAATCCTGGTATTTTGCCATTTGATAGGGGCAACTTTAATTTTTTCTGTCTTATTGGGTACAATTTTAAACAATGTAACATGAGTAAAAAAGAAAAAAGGAAAAAAAAAAAAAAAAGTGGAAAAGAAAGAATTTCCACCTGAAGGTGTTGAAATTAACTTAGTAACTATGTGATTACATCATTACTTATCATTACCACACGTCACAATGTATTTGAGTGCTTAGAATGCAAAACTGTTTCTACTGAACTGTAATGGTAACTCATTCAATATTATGTTACATTATTATGGTTCTATTTGTGGCAGTCCAGTTGAATAGTTTTATATATATTTTTTTGGTTATACAAAGGACTCAAACTCATGAACTCTCTCACTCGTACCCATGTGTCCCTAACCAGCTAAGCTATTATCAGGGACAATTTAAACAGCTTGTCGCTAAAAGTGCTTTTTGGATATTGATGTTTTTCTGATGGGAAGGGGTTATCTGATCCTTCAAATAGGAACCCTAATTTTGCATGATACTCAATTAATGCAATTCTGACCAGGTGTCTTTCAATGACTCATTTTACCTTCTAACCAATATTGGCCCCAAAATAAGTTACATGTGTTGGTGACCCTTAATGATCAATAGGTTAATCAGGAAATGCAATAACCAGTTAAAGATTTAGCTTCCCAAGAAAAACAAAATCTGTGGTAAGAGCAGTAATAATGGCAGAACAGGTTTAGAGGGTGCTGGACTAGCCCAATAGAATCCATCCCTGTTTCCAGCAAATGGGATTGACCTTATATGCAGAAACCAGTTTTGTTCTCCAGTGCGGAATGTGTTTACACCACTTCTATCATAGCCCATTGTTTATTTACAAATTACAAGTGATGGAGAATCAGCGTTGCAGTAGTCTTTTTCTGTCACATGACTCATACGGTCATACCCATTACCTTGTGGTTGGGACAATGACCACCTTTAAAGTTCCGACCATGGCTCTCCTTCATCTGCAAAAATGTTCAAATCACTTGAGTTGTTAGCCATATCCAAATGCTCAATAATTTGTCCTTTTGTGTGACTGGTAACCAAGGTGTTCCTCTATGATTGCAGGAGAGACAGACAGCTCTTTTCTCTGCTACCCAGACTAAAAAGGTTTGCCACCCTATTTCAAACTCATGCTTGTTATTTCTGCCTGTCTCATACATAATAAAATCAATAAACACCACAGGTTGAAGATCTTGCGCGCTTGTCACTTAAGTCTCCGGTCTATATTGGAGTAGATGATGGGAGGTCAAAGGTAAATATCTGGAAATCTTCTGTGCTGTTAGTTGGCCTTAAATGGTTATATTTGGGTTAGATCAAGGTCGAAGGGATTCTCCATAATTCTATATTAGATCCCAGGACCTTCACAGTGGCTTTCAAGTTCCAAACCTAAGATGATTCCAATTGTGGGTTCAAACCCATAAGATCTGCCAGGTCATCTGGTTGATTCCATATATCCATCTATGTATCCATAACATGGGAAGGCTATAAATGGTAGTTGACTTTGTTTGGACCTCAATATCATGCATTACATGGGCCTAAACCCTAATCATAGTCAGATCTGAGTCTTGTATTTTGGGCTGAAAGACTGTCTAGCCTTATTCAATATATATATATATATATATACATATATATATATATATTTTGATAACTTATTCAATATTTATTATTAATCAAGTCACAAGATGGGTAATGCAGGTCACTGTTGAAGGCTTGCAGCAGGGCTACTGTGTAATTCCAAGTGCCAAGAGATTCATTCTTTTGTATTCCTTTCTGAAGAAGAATATGTCGAAGAAGATTATGGTTTTCTTTTCTTCTTGCAACTCCGTGAAGTTTCACGCGGAGCTTCTCAACTACATAGATGTCAAATGCCTTGATATCCATGGAAAGCAGAAGCAGCAGAAACGGACGTCTACCTTTTTTGAGTTCTGCAAGGCAGAGAGTGGTATTTTATTATGTACAGATGTTGCTGCCCGTGGACTTGATATCCCTGCTGTGGTATGTTTTCTTCACATCTTTTTAAGGTTGCAACAGGGTTGTGGCAACAGGCACATCTTTTTTAAGGTTGCAAAATACTCATGCCAAGGGATGTCAATTTACCTCTGATGACCTGGTTACCTGGAGGTTCTGACCCAAAAAATCTGGGTGTGGACTTCATTCCAATTGTTAATTGGGTCTATCATCCATGTTCAATTGGGTCCATACTCCATACCCGAAGCCTGTTTACCTGAGTGATATGTATTATATTTAATATATATTTTTAGATACAATGTTTATATTACTTGTATAAAATATACCTCACAAGTGCTTCTCGATCAAATTGGTAGATTCTCTCATCAATTACCTAAAAGGTCCGGGTTCAAAACCTACTGCCTACTCTGGAATTGTATTACATTCATAGATATTAGGTTGGGCCGAGACTCAGGTCAGGCACATTTGTATCCAGTGGAGTCAGGTCTGGGTTCGGTCCACCATGGACCCATACTGAACTGAACTTGTTTACATCCCTATCCATTCCCAGCACATTGAATATAGGGACTTTCCTTGGTCTAGGTCTGATTTGTCAAACTAGGTTAGCAGGCCAAAATCAGTGGGATTAGGTGCACTGCGTACCCTGTTGAGTGTTTAGTTTCACTGGCCTGAGTGTGGTTGCTGGATTTGAAAACTCGTTTTTGAACCCATCTTGTGCCAATGTACTTAGCCTAAAGAAGCCAGAAGTGTGGCTGTGCCTGCGCCTAGGCCTCTCATGTAATACTAAAATTTGCTGTTATTTTCCTGGCCTAACATCTTATATACAAGCAAAGCTCGCTGACATTGCTTCTTTGTAGGACTGGATTGTTCAGTATGACCCTCCAGACGAACCAAAGGTGCTGTCTCTCTCTCTCTCTCTCTCTCTCTCTCTCTCTCTCTCTCTCTCTCTCTCTCACACACACACACACACACACACACACACACACACACACACACACACACATTTTGGATGCTTGTGTTATTTTCTTAAACATTCTTAAGTTTTGCTTGCTTACTCTCTCTCACACACATTTTGGATGCTTGTGTTATTTTCTTAAGCATTCTTAAGTTATGCTTGCTTATTTTCATTCAGGAGTACATTCACAGGGTTGGGCGAACAGCCCGTGGAGAAGGTGGGAAAGGGCATGCGTTGCTGTTTCTCATACCAGAAGAGTTACAATTTCTTCGTTATCTTAAGGTCTGATATTCTTGTTTAGTCCAAAGTTATTATTTACTGAGACATTTGATTGTGAATTTTTTTGCCAACTCTATTTTCTATTGCTTGCAGGCGGCCAAAGTGCCCTTGAAAGAATATGATTTTTCTGAGAAAAAGCTGTTAAATGTGCAGTCTCGTCTGGTATGCTTCTTTCTTCATTTTTAGCTACTGCTTTTTCTTTAAGGGCGTTTACTGGAGTGTGAGTTGATGAGGAATTGGCGCAGGAAGAGATGGTGGCGAAGAACTACTATCTGAACAAGTCAGCTAAAGATGCATACAGATCTTACATATTAGCATACAATTCGCATTCTATGAAGGACATCTTTAACGTTCATCGCCTTGATCTTCAGGTACTGTTCACTTCCATAGAACTTACCCTTGGGTTGAGGACGTGTTACTCAACCATTACTGCAACTAAACGTGTGATAGTGTTGTTTTGACCAGTGGTAGACTGCATACTTTATTCTAGGCCTTGTACATGACATGCTTATCTGCTCTGCATGGCTGAGGATTGTGAATATTACATAACTCCATTCACATGGTTACTTTTGCGGCCTAGAGTGATTACTCGTATGCTCACTGGCTTAACCCTCTTTCTTTAATAATGTATGCACGTTCCTTTCCGCACGGCAACATGTGTGGATATATTTGCACCTTGTCCAAGCCACGGATCAGATGGCTCCAATGTGCAATGCGTGTCCCCAATTCATGATTTCTTCCCGAACTAACCTGTTTACTGCTGTCCGCCCGATCAGTGTTCTAGCCTGATTTATGCGAGACTGTATTTTGGGAATTGGATTCGGCATGTCATGTGGTTCATGAACCTTTTGCACAGCATATGTATATATATATCCTTGCATGTTATCAGCATCACATAATGGGCTTTGGTGGGTTTTTGGACAGGCTGTTGCTGCATCCTTCTGCTTCTCCGGCCCTCCAAAGATCAATCTGATGATAGATAGCAATGCTTCCAAGTTCAGAAAGAAGGTGCAGAAAGGCAGTCGGAATGGCTTCAGTGAGAGCAACCCTTATGGAAATCGGGGTAGTGATGACAAAAGACAGTTTGTCAGGTATTAGCGGTGGGAACTGGTCTGGGATAAGTTCCAAAAATTTTGAGGTAGCCAGGTGTATGTTTTCCCTTGTATGAGTAGATATTTATCAACTACATTCTAGTGGTTTTGGCAATTTGTCTCAGCTCCTCCTGACTGTTGGGGTTGTATTTGTGAAGAAGTTGCATTCTTCAATGTGCTGACAAGCTATGGGGCGCAAAAATAAAGCAAAGTGTTAGTAAGGATGCCTGGATCATTGATAATAGGATGCTGGCAATTGTCATCAAACACTAGTCGGTTGGATGTAGGATAAAATCTTGTAATTGACAAATTAGAACACAACTCCATGTGGGGTTGTCCATTTTGTTCCCTTGCCTTCTTGGGTTGATGCAGACATATGCAGAGACTCAACGAGTACACAGTATGGGGCGGTACCTATATCTGGACATAGCTATCTTACTTGGATTAGTCCTGAACTTGTGCTATGGGTTTTTTCTTTTTTTAACTCGCTCCTGTGGATTTTGGGCAGTTTAAGTATACACCAAATATGCGTTTATGGATTCGCATATTTGGACCATTCCATTGTTTTTCAGGTTGTGAGTTTTTTTTTTTTGGTGAGGGTACCCATTTTCCATTATTGCTCTAATTAGAACGGAATTGATCTACTTGTTTGGTTTTGAGAGAGGCTCTCAGAGCTCCAATTGACAGTAGATTGAAGGGTTCAAATTGCTGACCTGTTCACATACATAAATGGGCCGGCTTTTGCTGTCCTTGGGTATGGATCATGAAATATCCAAGGGGTCACACTATTATTGGACAAACAACTATATGGAAAATATTTAAATTTTGATTGTTTTGGGGCAACTGTCAGGTCTACAGTCAATAATATATCCCTCAAAAAATAATCAAGAACCAAGGCAAATTCTATTTCTCCATCACCTCTCTCTCTCTCTCTCTCTCTCTCTCTCTCTCTCTACGCACTTATCAAAAGCAACAAAACACATTTCAAGAACTCAAAGCTAGCCAATTTCCAAATCAAGAGAAAAAAAAAAAAAATCATTTCAAGAAATGAAAAAAAGGCAAGAAAAAGATGAAACCCACTTCCAAAACAACATCTCTAGTAGCATAGGAGTTCTTCTTAAAATCAATGAAAAGGCATTTTCTTCCCAGAAAAAGGCCTTAGCAGAATGAGGAACTTAGATGTCATTTTTTCAAATTTTAATGTTTTTGCTGTCGTATGTTTTTATATTGGAATTTCAGCTTTGCAGGGGCCTAGCCTACTCCACCAATAACTAATTAAACGTGAGTTAGAGGTAATTGGTGTTTTTTTTTTTATTCCTCTTTGCGGTGGGCTTTGCTCTTGAGTATTTAAGCTCATTAAGTAAATGGGCTCCTGCCCTCCACTTCAAATAATATTATTTTTCCTAAAGACTTATTAAGTAGATAAAAGGAAATTAAGAATGTGCACATTTGAGAACGGCTCCATTCATGGCAGACTCATAATCTTCATTTAGGTGGTGCGGACAATTGTCATATTAAGAAGTCAAATAAAAAAAGGTAAAAATCTTTAAGGCATTTTTAAATGAGTTTCTCAAATGACCGCACCCGCATGGTAACATAAATTTGTCTGCAACAGAGAATGCAACTTATAAATTTTATTGAACTCCTCAAATACAGGATATGTTTTTCCTTCCACTTTTGGGCAACTAATCCAACTCACAGTGGTGGAAATGATCGGCGCAGGGTCCACATTGTTAACTATTTCTGAAATAAATGACATCCTCTAAAGATGATCTTGTCACTCAATTAGTGAATCTTTCATCTGAAATGATGTTATCTCTTTTATTTATTAAGCTTTCGGAAACTCAATATTCAACTTATGATACAATGAGAAGAAGCAAGATTTAAATGAAGGTTTTCAAATCAACTATAACTTTCAAAATCACCAAGTTTATTTCATTTTAAAATAAACATCTAATCTCATTCTTGCTAATTTCAGTTGATACAATGAGATTTTTGGTATATAGGTATTCTTTCGATGAGTTTTAGATTACTGTTGTGGATCTCTTGTACCTGTAATTTTGCATTAAATGATTCGGATGGATAATAAAGTGGGCCCTAATATGTTGCTAATTCGTGAATCTTTTGTTTGACATGTATCCAAACACCATCTGGTAATTTATTTATATAGTGTTAGTGAAGTGAATGATCAAATAAATAAATAAAAAATAAAAAGATGTGTCAAATAAAAAATTGCTAAATGACAAAAGGCACATCTTTTCCAACTTATATCTTTTGTCATTTAGTATTATAAGAAAGTACTACTTTGACTTTATTGGGTAAAGTGAAGAGGGGTATTTTTGTAATTTAGTGTTAGAGAGTCATAATGGCTTGCATTTCATATTTTGTGGATTTAACGTCTCACCCTACATACATGTATGATTTTTTTAATAGGTCTCAATCCATCAAAAGACCTCATGCAAGGTAATGGTACAAGCTTTACGTATAACCCCAGTCACTTTTCCTCTCTACAGTGATGTAGGACTTAAGAGTGTCACATTATATATCAATCAAGCGGTGATAATCACACTCCTGATGAGATCGTTTACAGTGTGAATGGAAAAATGATTGATGTTAAGTTGTTAGCTGTCCAAATCTAAAGTGATGTCAGTTAGCCGTTTATGTAGATGATGTTGAGTTTAGCTTAGCTGATGTGGAAACAAGTTTGTTGGATTGCCCATCCTTTCAAGAAGAAAATCACATATCACAATATAAATTGCATTCTTTCAAATATGGGTTTTAACTCAACTGATAAGTTTCCATTACGTAATATATTGGCAATTATCATATGTTAAAGCTATGGAGTCCAATTGATTGCTCGATTTTGCAATGGATTTCAAATTGAATTAATTTGACCAATTCTCTGCCTTTCTAACAATACTTATAAGTTAAGTTTGTAACAATCCAAATATGATATTTTCGTAAGAAGCTTACAGAAGATAAGCTTTGGATCTTTGTTTCATAGTAAAAGATAATATTTGAGGTCCTATGCCATTTTATTTGATTTTAAGGGGATTTTCCCATAATAATAATAATAATAATAATAATAATGATGAGAATGAACAAGTATTAAATCCTATAAATCATGATTAACTTTAATATAAGCTAAGCGGGATACATTAATCAATGACGTTTAGTCCCTTCTGAAAAATATTATGTTTTCATTGTGCATAGTGTTTCTAAACAATCTCACTACGATGGGCGGCGGTAAAATTCTCTC
The DNA here is from genome assembly GCA_003546025.1 of Camphora micrantha. NCBI lineage: Eukaryota > Viridiplantae > Streptophyta > Magnoliopsida > Laurales > Lauraceae > Camphora > Camphora micrantha. Next base: position 7,906,238 of record QPKB01000001.1, on the reverse strand, counting down.
TTTAAGGAGGACATAGAAATTAAGCTAAGTAAATTCAGTTAATTATGACAATTCTAGCAGTTCAATCATGCATGCTTTGAATTAGGGATGGCAACGGTAAGGGTTGGGTTCGGGTCATATTAACTTCGTAGTCACCCCCACCTCAACATACATGATACAAATCATTCCAAATCTATCTCGTGACGGCTGTCTTGTTATTAATTTCAAATCAACCCACCCCACAATCTTCCATTGAATTCCATATCGCCCTGACTCACCCATATGATATCTGATGGTTCAGGGGTCGGGTCAGTCGGTTGTTTGGTGGTATATTCATAGCAAGAAATGCCACATCATAAGATAATTCCAATTCCATCAGCCACATGGAATTCTTAATTTAACTCAAACCCACATATAAGTTGAGAAGGTACTTAGACAACACATTGTCCATGAAATCCAATAGTCATTGGGCTTATGTTTGGGTCCAATTTGGGTCAGAGAGAGAGAGAGAGAGAGAGAGTTATTCTGTAATAATATATTTGTGTGCACAGACCTTGATAGTTTCTTGTGTATAGACTATAGACACATCCATTTTAGGTCTGGGTCCTTCGTCTGAAACTATTTAGACCCAGACTGAAAGACCCATTTCTCTTTGAGTCCGTTTAAGTAGACCCGAACCCTGTACCAAATTAATTGGGTCCAAAATAAGTACTCAGACCCTACTTTTAGGATCGGGTTGCCGACCATAGTGAGTCCATGTTCCTACGTCCATGCTTCCATCACTGTCCTTATAATACCATGACATCTGTTCTGCTCGGTAAATATTATGCTAATAATGATAGCTTTAGGTGACTCTTAATTACTCGTCTTTCTTCAATTCAGAGCAACTCTTCTCCCATTGTGGGCAAAATTTTAATATAAAGGAACACAATTTTTTCACAGATGGAATGTCCTCATACCCAACTTTCAGGCCAGCAGGCTGTTCTTATGACTTAAAACATCACATGTACATGAAGATGCTGTTCTTGAAAAGCTTTGGCCTATCCCATTCCACTCTGTTTGTGGTTCAATCCAACCAAAGTGCAAATGGCATCCATGTAGTTTATATGCAAGATTCACACCATTTTGCACTGTCAAAACTATACAATTTCTCTCTATTCCCCTTCAGCTGTATTGAATTAACAATAAACAAGAGCAATCAACAGATCATATATGGACAAGGGCCAGACTCTGATTCTCTTACTCTCTTTTCAAATCGATCACAATGACGCTGATGTTATCTGAGCTTTTGCGTCCCAAAGCAAGGCGAGTCAGCAATGCAGCTGCAGCGGAGCAGCGCGACTGTGACGCTTGCATCTCTTTATCAGTCGCTTCTTCTTCTTCACCTGCACCGACAACTACCCTCGCGGTTGATGAGGGCTGATGACCCTCATGGAGACACTGACGTGCCACATCGCATGCCATATCGTTGGACAAAACATCCCACAAGCCATCACTGGCAAGGATCAAGCATTCGTCGTCTGGGCTTCGTTCGGTCATGTTAACTTCAGGATCAGATATTACTATAGGTTTTAAATACTTGTCCCCTGCAAAGAAGAGAGGGAGAATCTTACATTCACAATGAAGTAGTCATAAAACAATGAAAATACTCGAACGATAATTAGGTATGATTCATCATAAGGACAGTTTCTTTTTTTATAATGTTTGATTTGTTTTTTAATTATCTCCTAAGTTGTAATCCAAATGCATTGATGTCGTTGCTGGAAATAAGTGGTCTGAAAAAGAAATTCTCAATACCATAATTTTCAACAACTTATAGAACACTTGCTTTTCAATCCTAGAAGAATGTAGAGAAAGCAGATTTAGAAAGATAAAGTTGCTCATATCTGTTAATGGTACTTTTTCCAAAACCACCAGAAACTCTTCAAAAGCTAAATGACTTGGAAGATCAAATAGAACGGTGTCAAATAGACCTAAAGTCCATCAATGCATAACATATGAGCATCGATTTGGTGAAAACTTCGTATCTTGTTTGGATTCTAATACCAACGAATGCCATCGTCTCACAAACTAATTCTAATGAGGTCCATCTTTTTCAACGCGAGACGCAGAAAAGAATGTGTATTTTTATGAATTTTTATATTGATGAATTGAGGAATCTCCAAAATGGAGAGACTGAACTGTAGAGATTTGTACTAAGCCTACGAAGATTTCTGAGTGAATGCCTCTCAGTTGGTTAAGTGTGGGGAACCTCTTCAAGGTGTTCCGAAAAGTAACATCCTAGTATGAGTTTTTCTCCATTTTGTGCATGGATCAGGCAAATCAGTTAGTTACTCTAGGTGTAGGATTCCACCCTTCTACTGTAGTCTGGAGGTTGAGTTGCTGCCAATGGGACTATATTGCCCTTTTAAGGGTGGCCCAAACCACAATGTATCCTATCAATTCAACAGTCTAGATCAGGGCTATCCAATTACAAGACCTTAGCCAAAGAACAGCAATGCAAACGAAAGGAAAAGTTAAATCTTCAACTTTCTATAGCCCTATCTTCAACCTAAGCAGAATAGATATATCCACTAAATGAGCAAAAATCCATGTCCACATAAGGCAGTCTAATTATTAGAATATAATAAATGGAATTTATATAAGTGTATGTGTAGTCTTCTTGGGATTAGATTCGTGATTACCTTTACATGGATGGGACGTGATTCGGTAATCTAGACTATTGAAAACCACTAATTCTGTGAGCTACATACTAGATTGCTAATTCCCACAAAAATCCTAATCCAATGCCTGGTACCCTCAAAATTGAAGTCCAGAAGGAAAAAAAATATTCTATATTCATTATTCAACATGTATAACAAAATTTCTAAGCACTAGAAGAGGTTGAATGTCAAATTGTATGGGATATTCAAAATTGTTCGTCTTTTGAATAGTCTACTTGCAGTGTGGCCCATCAGATAAGGTCATCAAACCAAAGTCCCCATACACACAAATACTAATGTTCTTAACAGAAAAACTGACTCAAGAATCACTGCCCAGAACTACAATGCACTGAAACAGACCAATTCAACACAATTGGAACCCATTGTTCGATGGTGCGGAGTGATGGTTCAATAAGCAATACTATTGAGTATTGATTTGGTGCCTAATACCAGTGGACAATGACTAAAAAATTTACAAAGCCGTGAGTTTCAATGCTTTAACTGGTTGCTCTCAAGGGCTCCTAAGAACTATTATGAAATAAAGCAAGCATATGTTATGTTAGATCCCGTCCCGAATTAATTGAGAGTAACTCTAATTGATTAGAATCAGTGCTAATTAATCATGTTTAATTAAGCTAATGGTGGTTAATGACCAAATGGACTTGAATTAACCTAAAATGAATGATTTAGGCTTAATGAATCGATAATGAATGAGATTGAATGATTTGAATTGGTTTTAGGTTCAAACAAAGGAAAACAAGGACTTTTTCGTAAATACAAATTTCTGCGTATTTTGTCGAATACGGTCACTCTTGATACCAACGCACGTATGTCAAAGAGTACGTTAACTTTTATAATAGACTTGAAGTCGTTCGGTGAGAAACGGATCAAATGACCCTTCATTTGACTCAAATTGAAATGAGAAAGGAGGTGGAGGGCCTAATTGCATAAAAGAGTCCTTCTATGGGATTGAGATGAACTACAATGAGTTCATTCACTCATTTCCATCTCAAGCAAACCCTAGGTTCCTTTTCTTTTCTTCTTCCTTCCTTTCCTTTATCAAGTGTTAAGGTATGAAGTGATTCAAGTGGTTTTGGAAGAGAAATGGATCTACTACTTCATCTTCCCCTGCCATTTGCTTGGAGTGAAAATTGGAGAAAAGCATCAACTTCACCTTTGCTTTGAGCTACAAGTAAGTGTTTGAATCCTTTATAGGACTTTCAAATTCTATTGAGTGCTTAGGAATGATTTCTAGCTCAAATAGCTCATAGGACTTGTACTTTGAATGTTTTCATGGAAATAGGCTTGAAAGAGGGTTTCAATTGGGGATTTCATCTCAAAGCCAAGCTAACAAAGAGGCTTTTTGTCAATTGATCTTCATTAGAGGCAAGTATATACATGTGCTATGATTTATGATGCTAATGTTGATGTATGAACTCTTAGAGTTCAAAAATTGTGAAATTCGGATCACAAATTGCATGTGGATTTGGGCTCAATTCGGTTGACCAAATTTCCACAGGAAGTTCATATTAAAGTGAATTTTGAGAGAATTGTGTGGGAAGCTTTGTAGGACTATACTTTAACTTTTAATTAGAGCTATTCTGGGGATAGGTTTATGTCTAATTGTGTGAACTTGACATACTTATTGTGGTGTTGATTCGTGACTATATTCGAGTCTCGAATTTGACTAAAATAAATGGTTGAATTGACCGGGAATCGTGCCTAAACCGCATAGGTGTTAGCTACTGTTATATGAATGTACAAATTACAAATGAAAGTGATGTTCATCGAGAATAACATGTACATTAGATAACGAGTGCTTCACCCATTTGTTTAGTTTAGAAGTCTGAAATAAATGATTAATGATTTGATTTCTTGAGTCTGCCACTATATAGTAGTTTCTTAAGCTCATTATAGAACTGAAATGAACACTGGATTAATAAATGAATAATGAATAGTTACTAAATGTATCAATGATTTAATGAACAATCCTACTGCAGTAGATGAACTGGGGTGTTCTGGAGCTCCGTGGTGATACCGGTGATCTCTGATCCAGACACTAGTAGATTTCACACTTTTATTGAATGAAAAGCAACATTATGGAATGAAACATCACCATTGATAAGCCACCTAATAAGAATACTCAATGTAATGAATGAAATGAATGTAAACAAATGAAATCAGTAAACATGAATGAATGTAAATGACTAGTATTTATGTTTACAAATACGCTGACTGCTTCCTTTGGAAAGAATTGAACTGAAATGAAACAATGCTATTGTAGTTTCCAATCTAGTAATTGATATTACTTGATATTATTTGACTCACATGCATAGGTACTGTTGTTGAATTGAATTGTCTAGAAGTGATAATTATTATAGAATTGTTTAACTGTCAAATTGAGCAGATTGTCATAAATGATAGTATGTACTATTATAGATCTGTGTATGCATTGTTGAACCGTCATGTTCACAATGTTATTGATAATATTACAGGCTCAATTGCTCGTGCCGGTCCTACTGAAACCGCACTGCCAGTGGAGGAGGTCAATCCGATACCTCAAGGAGGTTTAATCGAATGGACATAATAGGAGCACGAATGAATTAGAACGTTTTGAAAATATTTTGATAGATTCTTTTGTAGATTCATTTTGAGATGTAAATATTGGTCTCCTGCATTGTGTTTTAAATATGCAGTGGTTGACTTGAGTAGGATTGAAAGATATATATGTAAACTTTACTTTTAATGTACAGGACTTGTTCAGTTAACTGTTCCGTAAAAATGTACATTTGACGGGTATAAATGTATTGTTATTCCTTATGGATTTCGTTTTAACCTCGGTCAATTCGGAGTTTACAGGAGTAAGTATGGACATCGCGACTCGGGGTTAGTCTAGATTAATTGGATGTCGGCCCAGGCATGATATGCACAGAGCAATCCCTCTCCTGCAGAAGTCTTTATATCGGGCAAGGGTACAGGTCCAGGTAGATGATATCAGCATATCTCATTGCCATACCTTAATGACCCTGAAAGGGGTATTATTGGGTGAGAGAGAGAGAGAGAGAAACAGGCATGATGAGGTGGCCTTAGGCTTTTGTTTGGACAGATGTAAATAGTTCTAGAGGAAAGTGGTGCATCCAAAACAGCCAGAAACAAGATTCCAAATGATAATTCACATTTGCTAATAGTTTATAGTATTTACCATGGACCAGATAGTCATCAAAAGGGCTACTTTAATATAGAATTTACCTAATGCACGGGACATTGCAAGGATTCCAAGGACACGGGCTCCATTTAAATAGATCACTCGTCCACCAGCTGCTTCAATTCGTTCCAGTTCATCTGCTCGATCTGGCTGCAACATATAAATTAGAGCAAGAGCCAAATCAACCAACGAAGAAGCTTACTTCTTGTTTACCTAGTGGAAGAGTAGAAATTACCTCCACCACACTTTGAATTGACAGCAATCGAAACTCATTTCACCACACCCGAATTTTTTTTTTTTTTTGTTTTTGTTTTTTTGTGCATGGACAATGTGGGTTCTAGGATCCAACGCCAATCGGTAAACCCCACGTGATTGACCTGTGTGTGTCAGTTTTTACACGTGTTAAACCTACAGAAGAACCTGCTCTGATTGTACTGAAATCTAGCCAGGTGCATGTAGCCACCATAGATTTAAAATAGTAGGTCCGGCTGTTACTTTTGGTTCCCACTGTACTGCACCCCCAGAAGAACCCAGTCACGGTGGTGAAGGCCCATGAGCTAGTAGATCTGGCCTCCACATTGAAGGCCCCGTTTGATTTCACTCACAATCAGAGCAATATCCACCGTCCATCTATCTCATTTCAACACTACCCATTTGAGCAAAAGAACCAAATGTACAATGATTGCTAGTAGTAATAATTCGTTTACCTTGTGATCAGTGGAAAGAGGAATGGCCCTCCCACCCCGACTGAGGACGGCTCTCGAGTCCCCGCAATTGGCCACGATGATGCTTGTGGAGCTAACAACGGCCTACGATTGCAGTGGAACCCACTATCTCCGAAGTGACCCCACCATTCTCGCAATCGCACGGCACACCCACATTCCCGCACGCGCACGCTCTCATCGCCACGTCATCCATGCGCCTGAAGCACCCCTCCATCACCCTCTTCCATCCCTCCACCTCGCACACGCTCGCATCTCCCGCACGCTCCAGCTCCTCCCCAAGCAGCACGTGCATCCTCTCCTTACACAGCTTCGCCACCTGCATTCCATCCCCCAACATTCCTAACGAAACAATATCATCAACATCATCCACACAACAGTACACTACACTTCCACTGACGAACTGACGACTGTTTTAGACTGCTTCCAGTGCGAGTCGTCTGTTCGTCAAGGCTAATATCTAAACATTCGTCCAGCTATTTCGACTCTTACTTACAGCAGAGTCGTGTCGTGTCGTATCGTATCGACCGATATGTAAAGCTTAGTTTGTTTCGGCATCCGTTACTAAGTTTATATATACCGTTATTAGGTGTACTATACAGTATACATTTCTTAGGAGTAGAAGCGGCGACTGAGAGATTTACGTGAGAGCCTCCGTGGCCGTCGAAGACGGCGAAGAAATGGAGCGGCCGCCGCCCGGGGACCTCCGGCCGGAAGAAGTAGGGCTGCAGGGAGATCGCGTCCTCCATCTCACGTGACCGACCGGCGATCGACATGGAGCCGAATCCCGGCGGCGGATAAGGCGGAGGAGCCTGACCGGACGTCGAAGGAACGGCCGGCTGTTCGTCCGTCGCGACAACCGGCCGCGACTGAGAAGGCGAGCGAGATCCCGCCGTCCGGCTGCGCTTTTCCTCGTCCGTGCGGTCGGATCTGTCGCGCCTCTTCTCGGTCCGGCTCGAGCCGGCGGGTTGTAGCGACGTGCCGCCTGCAAAGGAGGAGAGGCGGCGCATCTCGATGCGTCGGCGGCGAGCCGCTCTGCATTTTTCCGGGGAGTTATCGTCGGTAGCCATCCTTACGAAGGGCTTGGCCATCGAATGGTTGGGATGTGATGAGATTTAGATGAGGAGTGATGGTGGCCGTCCATCTGTTTCGGCAGATGTCGAGGAGGGGATTTCAGAGTCCGGGTTTGGGAAGGGAGGGACATGGGCATGGCGACCTGAATTAGGTTGTCTTTGCTTTGGTGGAAGCTGTACGGGCAGGCTGCCCGTGTTGCCCGTAGTGCCCAACACAGATGTCTGCTCACGGCCGCGCAACACGTGTTGATCGATGAGTACGCAGCGCTTTAAACTGGAGCAGAGTTCGCCTATCGTTTTATTTTGATCCCGCCTATCTGTTGGCCACGTGGAAGAAACTGGTTATTTTAATTTTATAGCATCCATAATCCAGGGTGAAAGATCACATGCTTTTGTGGTAGGTCCACACTCCATATACACTGATGCAGCACTGTTATTTACTTTACTGTTTCATTATGAGAATGTCTCGGCAGGTTTTTAAATTATTCCATTCCACCTCATTAGGGTGCACTTGTTGCATGACAGTTGGGCAAACAGCTGAATAAAAGTAAGTTAGTTTTTAAAGTATATAAGTGTTTCTCTTGATTTTACCTTCTGAATGTTCAAGTTCAACTAATATATATATATATATATATATATATATATCGTACAAATTTATTATTATAGACAATGGTGGGCCTAGAAAATAGCATGCCTGAATCGGGCCATCATCGAAGGTAAAAATGGGAAGCAAAGGATTTCAATTCTATTTCCGGCTAAAATCCAAATGGTAATCATAGTAGGGAGATTGGGGCAATATCATTACGGGGAATGAAGCAGGGGATTTAGTAGAAGTTGGTATATGTTACTAGGGGTGCTTATGGGACGGTTCAGCCCGAGCCCGATCTGGGCCTACCCTGCTTGGGGCTGGGCTTGGATATGTAATTAGAGCCTGATTAATAATTGCACCGTATTTGGATTAAGTCATGGAGAGTTCATAGCCCGGCTCGGCTTGTGTAAGAAATGCATGCAATTTAATTTAACTAGCACACTCTAATGGCCTTAAGATTGATGGAAAGCCTGGTTCCGCTAGGACCGAATGACTAAATGGGCGGGCTCGGACCTAACTTTTAAGGCCCGTGTTGGGCTTGGGCTAGTCTTTCTAAAGCCGGACCGGAACTAAATATGCCTTAGCGTAGCCCAACCTGCCCTATGAACACCCCTATATGTTACCATTATAAGTCATTGATTTAAGATAATACATGGGAAATTGAAACCGGAAAAAAAAAATTTACATTTTGACTCATTTTGCCTATGAATCCCCATCTTCATTAGGGCCAATTTCATTGCAAGCATTATACGCTTTATAAACTATTATTTAAAACACCACTTTTCATAGTTCTCTTTGATCAAACAAGGCATTTGCAATCTATTAGAATTGCTTGCAATCAAACATCCTCTCTTAAATGAAAAGAAATGCACATTATGACTAACTTATTATAGACTGCCAATCGAACCATGGAGACTACAGTTGTCGTACTAATGAATTGTATGCTCGTTCAATTATAATATGACAATGATCCTACCATATATAAATGAACGACTAAACTTATTTTAAAGGCAATAATTTAGTCATTTTTTTACATTGACACACACACATATACACACACACACAAAAAGAGGAGTGCAAGTATGATCATTGAACCTAAATTTGTTTTAAAAGATTAGATCAACAATCAAATACAAATATGACTTTAAACTGCATGTAGTATTAAGATCTTCAGGATTCACATTTTGGATTTTGCAGGGAAGGTAATAGCAACAAATGCCCTCATTTGAGGAGATGAGGTTGAGTATTAGCATGGAACACCTTGTGATGATTCCTTAGTACATAGATTAGGTGATGATTCCTTAGTAGATAGATTAGGTTTTTTAAAAAGTAAAGTAAGCTGGGTTAGAATTAAGATAGTTTATCTTTCCCTTCATGTACTAATAAAGAAATAAATTCAAAATTCAAACATACTCTTTCATTTGTCTCTTTCACATGTGAGGCTCACTGCTAGAGCTACACGTGTCATATGCTAGCTGTCAGAGATCTTAAGAGCGCCATGTGGCGCTCTCACACAGCCCAACCAAAAGCCCATATTTCTCTTTGGAAAGAAAAACGTGTGTGAAGTATCAGACAAGTGGAACCCCCAAGTCTTCATTGTTCGGGAGACGTGGGCCTTGAACTGTTGAAGCACTTTATACGTTGGAAGCGTGGACCAATTGTCTTACAACACAATATATAGACACGTGGTCCCCACTGTGCTAACACGTCGCTGTTGCCCCCACCCCCGATTCCTTTATTTGCTTTTCTTCGGTTTCGTCAGTGCGTACGTGGCCTGCTCAGCAGCCTGCCAGCGTATTATTGCCTACGTCTACGTGCGTGGTCTCGCACTGACACGTTGAGATGGTAAAATGACATTTGCAAGGAATCTCGAGGGAGGTCGTTGAGTGGTCGCCGCGTGTCATGCAAAGGAGGAATCCAAAATTTTATGATTGCGTTTGGATGTTCCTTTTTTATCCTTTGGAGCGAAAGAGATGGCTTAAAGCTGACTACTTCAATCTTTAAGATTAAGAAAAATATGTAAGCGGTCTCTACAAATCTTTCAATTAAACTCCCGCGCTAAGTTAGGGCGTTAGTTAGAAAAAAAAAATAAAATAAAAAATAATAAAATAAAAATTAAGGCGTTAGATTCGGCTAGCATCCCCTTATGAAGAAAAATGATTGGATTTGGAGTGATATATAAGTACCACATTGGTAACATTCAAATCCTAAGGTATATATATATATGTGCAACCTGTTATGAGACCTTGTCGAAAAGCTGTTAATTTTTTTTTTCTTCAGCTGGGTTAATCCCTCCGAACCTAGAGAGAAACATGATAAAACCCTTATAGCTCGCAGGTCGTAGCATAAGTTGACTAAACTTTCAATTCCTAAATAGGGAGAAACCGAGGGTCGATACCGTGGCCCTTACCACTTGGCCAAATCCTTGGGGTTCAAAAGTAATTAATTATTTAATGATGTTTTATGATAAAAAAAGCTTCTTTATAAGAGATAAGAGAGGGATATTCTTTTTACTTTTAGAATTCTTTTATTAAGAGGATTTGATTGAAATCATTGTCGAAAACTTTTTTATTATTATTGTTATTATTTAAATATTAATGTTCTATTTTAAATATGAGAAAAAATTAATTTTTTGAGAATATATATAGATATATATTTTAGAACTAAAATGCCATGGTACTTATGGGTCCCCTAGTCCCATCACCTTGGAGATGGACCTCAGTGGCGGACCTACATGTATTAGGCTGGGGGCTGAAGCCCCCTCTAAATTGGAAAAAAAGCCCATAAGGGCCCTTAAGCTCGACCCCCAGTTAAAAATGGCCCAAGTCCTCAGTCCCCACGATCCCTTTATTTCCCTTACCACTTTAACCTAAAAACAGTAAATCCATTTCTCTTTCTCTGTTTCTCATCTCTTTCCTTCCCCCTCTCAAAAATCCCCATCTGAGGCTACTGGCATCTGCATATTGTTTCTTAAAAATCCCCATGGGCAGGGCAGGTACTCATCTCTCTCTCTCTCTCTCTCTCACTCACGTTTGGTAAAAGAAGACAATGAAACGATGTTTGTTCTCTTGGAAAAGAAATAAACAATGTTTGTTTTTCCTTGGAGCATGTTAGATACCCTCATACCCAATCCCAATCCAAATGCAAGGGACATTCTCTAGGGCTAGTGGAATCAGATGTTGTGTCTCATACTCTCCTTGATCCAAACAGGCATGCCGTTGGAACTCTCCAAACTAGTGGAGTGAACCGAGTGATGCTGCCTGTGGTGTGGTGGTCAGCACATGGTATAAGGACAAAATCTTTTGTAATTAAGTGATCATTACTTTTGATGATAGAATGTTAGTTGATCTTGTAATTTGATATTTTGTAAATGCAAGACGTTTTCTCTTTTGCAAAAGTTAATGTTAAGAAATACCAACAAAATAGCAATTGACTTTTTCAAGTGACTATCTTAAGCCCCCACCAAGTCAAAATCCTGAATCCGCCACTAGAGATGGTTGGCCAGGTTAGCTATCCAGGAGTGATGGTACCCAGTTAAAACATTTGGCCAAGCAAGTAATTTTTGTTGTCGTTTGTAATGTATCATTCACCATCATTACTTTTAATCAGATAATAATAACATATAATTAAGTTAAGTTATATAGCTACTTAATTAAAAGAAATCTCATTTTATAAGGCTGTGACGGCCACACCTTTACACTATTATGCATCGTCGAGTGACATGTCGTTCGATGTTTTTTTTTTTTTTTTCCTGGTAAATAGAATTTTATTTAGAAATCAAAGCCAAGAAAATAAAAAAAATTCCAAAACAATAACAACAAATCACTTACCCATTCTTACCTAGCCTTTACCCCAATCCAAAATAAAGTTATGATTCAAGTTATAACTTAATTAAACAAGCATGTGAGCACACTCGTTTTTCGACCTGGAAACTTAAGAAAATTCGACATAGACAAAAAATGAGACTAAATCCTAAATATCTAACTTTATTGGGTTGATAGTCCAACCATAGCAACCATATGAAATGTTGACAGCACCGACGTGCCATCATCCATCCGTATGCAAAGACATTTAACTGGGAAAGCTCATGGACGACTAAACCAGCCCACTCTGGGCTCGATATTTAAATGCTTCGAGTCTGATGTATGTATAATTGGAGACTAACTCAAGTCCCAAAGACAACGGCTCCTTGTCTGAATGGTGACAAGTGTCAGTTCTCACCTCGCAGCCTATGGTTTAAATCATGGGTATGCTGACTCTTTTTACATGTGTAGGCTCTTTTTCTGTATGTGTGAGGGCTCTCTTTTGGGTCTCAGCCCTCTTAATTGGGGTAAGGAAAAAAAACACTCAAGTCCAAAAAAATTTAACATTAAATAGTGTGACATTTTTTCTATGTTTTAAGTACCATTTTTTCTATTTTTCAAGTACTTGTGTAATTATTAAAACACTCACCCAAATCACTTACCATTATTGCTACTGCGTCCAAAAATTGGTCATGGTTGTTTTTGTAGAAGGTAGGGGTGCATAAAAAATCCGTTGATTCGTCAATCCGGTCCGATCCGATCCGATCCGATCCGATCCGAAGGCCAACGGATCGGTGGCGGATTGAAAATTGTGTAATCCGTTATCAACGGATCGGTGGCGGATTTGACCCTTAATCCGCGGATTCAATCCGATCCGTTGTCATTAAATATTAAAAAATATATATATATATATATAAATACTCAAAAAATTCCTAAAGTGTAGTTTGAAGGTTCCATGGATCTCTTTTATGGGTTTTTCTTGTATTTGTCACTCTTGCATCATCATTGCCTTACCATATATCTGGGTCTGTGTTGTTGCTTGTATATTTGGGTTGCATATTCTGATTGAAATATGAGTTTTTTTTTTTTACATTTAGTAAGTTATTTGTGTTCATTTGCTGCATTTCTGATGTGGTTTTCTTTGATAATATGTGTTGCTGTTGAGAGATTAGTTCATGGTTTTTTTTTTTTTCCCATGTAATGTACATGGACGGATTGAACGGATTAATCCGATCCGATCCGGTCATCCACGGATCGGATCGGATCGGATTTTAATAGCTACGAATTGGTGACGGATTTCCGTAGCTAACGGATTGGTGACGGATTTGGCCCAATCCGCACCAATCCAATCTGTGTACACCCCTAGTAGAAGGTATCATCTCACCAACTGAGCTACTAGATTGACAATGTATCTTCTTTTTTCTCCTTCATGAAGGACATGGGAACTAACACTTTGTCACGCGCTCCCATGTCCCTACCAACAGAGCAACAATGGGACGGAGTTTGGACTTGAATTTCAAACTGATATGCTAGATCCAAGTCTAAATATTAGGACTTGGACTAGCTTTTATGAGTCCGGATCCCCTGTTTCAATGGGAAGACTGTTTCGTACTATCGATATTCGCCCGTTGTACAAAATCTATTGCCCGCTAATGCACCCTCTCAATCGCTTGGAATAAAATAAGAAAAAAAAGGAGATTTTATAAAGCTGGCGAATGTTGATAAGATGAGACATGTTGAAACAAAGGATCTGGGCTCAGCTTTTACTCTACCCAATCTGTAAGTCAATCCATAATCATTGCAAATTACTAGAGACTTTGACCTCGTAGAATCCTCACAGCACTTGAAATTTGTAGGATCTTAAACTCCATTGAGCTACCACTTATCTCAAAACCAATTGGTGATGGGAAACGACATAATAATGGTTTTATGGCGAGGGCGAGGGCTTGACCATAATTATGATCGCTTAGGAGCGAGGGTGAACGTTGACCCCAATAATCCCTCCTCAACGACACACCCGTTGCGACTCCTGCTGCGTCAACTGGCAAAATGCATAAATCGTGACTTGAGCACCCGACCACCAGGCTCTGATACCCGTTTTAGCATCTTGCACCCCATTGAGCTACCACTTATTGCGATAAGTGGTAGCTCAATGGGGTGTAAGATTCTACAAAATTGAATCATTAGTAGTAAAGGGATGACCTAATTTCCAAACGAGGAATGATCTTCTACGATAATCAATGTGCTAGAGACCTCAACTGACCACCTAGATAAGCCTATGTAAGGGTCACCTTTGCCCAATCAGAGCACCGCTTTTACTATATACAATCGAACCTTGTTAAATTTACTCCAATAGAAGTGATATGCATTGTTGGATATTTTTTCTTCACAAATATTTCTTTAATATGGTCGAAAAATTGATGCACAGGCATTTTTTTTTTCCTCTGTACAAATTTAAGCCATAGAATGTGGAATCATCAGGGAAAGTGGACACGCAAATGTGACTCTGTCATCTACTCTCTAGGCTGCCTATCTCACATTTATCTCAAGGTGTGTTTGCTTCCAACCATTCCAATTGTGGCTCGAGCCTAGCGACCTTTGTCCCCATGTTATGAACTTCGACGTTTCTGCCTAGCTGAGCTAGTAGCTTGGACGTTGGATTCATCATGATCGGGTGCTCATTGGCAGGGCTAGCAAGGGCCGAGCCCACTTTGGAATAGGGTCCAGGCATATACTTAGATTTGGCCATTTAATATTTGGGTCAGGATTAGATTAATTGATAGAAAGCTTGAAGCTCAGCTCTACTTGGCCTGAATATGTAATGCTTTTATTTAGTGAATGATTTGCCCAAACAAGTGATAAAAAAGTCCAAACAATTTGAAAAAAAGCCCAGCCCAACCATTTTGATTAAATGGGTGGACAATAGGCCTGATATGTTTGAGGTGGGCTAGATTTTTGGGCCCTGATTGAGGCTTGTGTTTCTAAAGTTGAGCCAGGCCTAGATATATCTTAGTCTGGGCCTACCTGGCCAATGAACACCCCTTATCACAACAAACCTTCGTACATGCCTAGTAACCAGCACAAAAAAAAAATGTGTCTCTCTCTCAACCACCAACCTGGATCAAAAGGACTTGTTCTGAGTCCTCCCACTCCATTGAGGATGATTCAGTTTCTGCAGCTTATGGTCAGGTCGCTGGTCTTATTGTTGCAACAAATGACTTGCACAAATGCAAAAATAAGCTCCAACCAACATTTCAGAATTCCAGAAGCTCTAAACCCTCTGCTTTCTATTTCCAATCCATTTGGGTAGAGCTTGCAATGGGTCGGTCCGGTTGAAAATCGTGCAACATGTATGGCCGCAACCTAAACGTTTCGATTATTAATCAGGTCAAAAGTGTCAACTCCCAATCCAAGCTGATCAATCTGGAAGCTAGAAGTTGAACCAGAGTTCTAAATTAAAATGACAGGCTTTGAATGACTTGGCGGGTCAAGGTCTATTTAGTTGGGTTGGGTGGGGTCTCATTTGGTTTGGATTTGTGGGTTGAATAAAGAATTACAGCTCAGTCAAACCGCACACCATTTGCTAGTAATGGGTCAGAAATGTCATCTCGAACACAATCTGAAAAATCAAGAAAGTCAAATCAAAACTGAATTACTGGGTTAGTTTGCGGTTGGTTTGAGAGGTTGGCTAGGAATTGCAACCCCTAGAGATCAAGCATAGTTTGATAGCTTTGAGCATTTTAAGTGGGAGACTGATTTTCTCTAATAAGGAATCTTTATTTTAGTGGTAGTGAAAAATCATAAGATCTATAGATTCCCCGCCTGTGACTAAACATGCCCTTTAAGTTTTTTTTTTTTTTTTTCTTCTATGGAGGATTCTCACCCAACACATTTGCATCTCCAAATTTCCGGCCTACTAAAGGTTCTTCAGCCTATTCTATGTTTTAAAAACATAGACCCTTGTTGAAATATCCAATAGAATTGAAGATCCTCTCCAACATGGGATTTTCTTGTGCAAAATCTTGTAGTTGTGCAAGATTTTTCGTGAGTGCCTTTAATTCAGGTGAATCCTCTTCTATGCGAACCCCTTTACATGAAAATTAAAAATCTTGCACAAGTACCATTTAGCCAAACCCCTTTGCATGAAAATTCTTCCCTCTCCTCCGATGGCGGCTGTGTGCTGACTTCTTCTCCAGCTACAAGGAAATAAGGCATAGTTTGAAATGGCCGCCATGGTTGATAATATCTGCGAGTTGCATCCATATTGCCATGTGAATTACCAATCACACCAATGACTTCAATCATTTATGATGACAAACAATAATCAATCAAATAGTGTATAATTCTATATAATTCTGGGTTTATCTTGTTCGGTCACCATTAACTGTCAATATCCGCAACTGGTGACCATAATAGAGATAAACTCACATAGGTTTTCAAAACTTTTATCGAATTATGCAATTTCACATAATACTTCACCTTTTTCTTTCCATTTCAATGTTCATTTCCAATAATCGAATAAAATCTTGTGGTATCACAAAAATTAAGAAGTACGTAGAACCCCAAAAAAAAAAATCTAAAATCTTAACCACCAAGTATGAAATCAACTGCTAATGGTGACCGCATAGGGAAAACCCCATCCTCTAATTCAAATAAAATTTAGACCTCTATCCATATCTATGTATTAATAGACATGTAACATGAAAGGACTAATTAAGCAATAGCTGGGCCCACATTAATCCTCAAAAGTCAGCATGTCAAATGTAGGGGTGCACATGGGTGGTTGGTTTGAATTGGTTTAGAGGGGAAACTATCAACCGGAAATGCTTAGGCCATGTTCGGCCAACTTTTCAGGCCAATTAGCTAAACCAGTTCAAATCTTCTGATAAAATACATCAACAAAATGGTCAGGCACGTATCTATTTCTTTACATAAAATCTGGACTAGACTACATTGTTTTATCCAAACTAATGAATTCAACACAAAATGAATGTTTTTTTTTTTTTTGCAAACAATATGGATTCGAGTGGAATGTAGCCCCAATCTTGAACTAATTGAGATGAACTTCTTCATAGTTCACTTTCTCTTAGGTCAGACCAAACCCTTCGGCAGCGCTACTAAAAATCAAATAATGCACACTTATTGTAGAACTTTCATCAAACATGTAACATGCAAGTAGAATATACAAGCGCTTCCCCTAATACTAAAATAGTCAAAACTCAATACTCAAGTTAAGACATATAATGCTAAAATAGTCAAAACTCAATATTCAAGTTAATATATACAGTCGGTTCGGTTTAGACGGTTAACCGTTAATTCAAACAGATAACGGACCGATATAAGGCTGTTTCAATAATTTTTAAATTGTTGATCGAACCGATCTACATAAAACTAATTCAAACCGCACTATACCGTCGATCCGATTTGATTTTGCGGTGATACAAGATTTTTGGTGTACCCATCGTCACATGTTTAATCACTCTTTTTGCTTGTATATATTATAAGTAGAGAAGACATCGCGGGAATTCTACAGAGTCCAAACCCAAACCCAAGCTGAAACCGAAACCGCCCGCATAAAAAAAAAAAAAAAAAAAAAAAAAAAAAAAAAAAAAAAAAAAATCGTCTTCGTTTCAATGCTCGACGCCGTTGGGATCGCACCCTGCATCCAATACGCATGGGAGGGGAATCGATCAAAACCCTCTCTTCGTCTCTTCTGCCCCAAAACCTTCCTCTTCGAAACCAAATCAGCAGCTCCAATCGATCGGAATCGATGGGTTTTTCCCGGGAAAGATGGAGGAATTCGATGCGAAGCGGCACCATCTACGGGTGGCAGCGACATCCCGCCTCAGGATCTCGACGCACCGACATCGATCGATCTCCAGCCCATCTCCAGCGAAGAGCAATTCGACCGCACGATTGCAGAAGCGCAACAGCTTGAGGAGCCGATCATCGTCGTCTGGTTCGTTTCGATTTGGTTTCTGTTTAGGGTTTTGTTTGTCTGCATCCATTTCCATGTAAATCCAATCCCAATCCCTTGTTGAAATCATAAATGGCTATTTTAGCGTCCAAAGATCAACATATTTTGGAAGTACAAATGATACTTGTCAACATGAATTCCCTGATTTCCATCACTAGTCAACCAGGCTCTTGTAATGAATTCTTAGAATTCCCTGATAATCATAGTGGGTTTAGAATGATTTACCTCAGGTCAGTTTTCATTAAAACATGAAAATGATGCTTGGGATGAGTGATGGAGTAGATGAGATGGAAGGAGAATGGAGAAGGACAGGAGACAGAAAAATGGAAGTTTTTGAGACATCCTTAGCCATGTACTCAATTGTTATGATTTGCTTTTTTTTTTTTTTCATTCAAATAGTGGTTAGCTTGTAAAATGACTAAATTTAATTAGGGGAAAATGAATTGAATAAGTTTTAAGGAGGGGGAATCATTTATTTATTTTTTGATTTTTTTTTTTTTTTTTTTTGCTAGTAGAATTATTTTCATTGAACATTGATTATCCATACATGATTTAAGGCTTATAAAATTGATGTACATGTTAAGGGCCTGTTTGTTTCATGTAAATGAATACAGAGAAACTGTTAAGACTTCTATTTTTAAAAATGGTTGAGATTGAAGAGACAAATGTGAATTTTTTAAAATGACCATCAAATTGTCTCCCCTCCAATGGAAAATGAATACACGGCCCATCGCTCTAGTAATTCAAATCCCAGGAAAGCTAAGATCCCATCTAGATCACTACCTCATCTCTTTAACCTCATGTCTTTCACCTTTTTGATAATCCTTCGGTGGAGCTCATTTGATCATGACTTCCATGTATTCTATGCAAACAAAAATGCCATAAATGAACTTTGCACGAAGACAAATGGCCCCTAAAGTTCAGTACCACCTACAAAAACTCAAATCCAAAATGCATAAATACCCAACCAATAATTCAGTAGTCTAGCAACTAATCTGAATACTCTGCAGCTTGCAAATTCAACTTTTTATCCCGCAGTGACTTGATCTTCATCACTTGAATCCATTCAATGAAAGTAGTAAAGAGCTAGCAGGCTTAACGCCTGTTCCAACTTCCAAGGCTTCGCACCACGGGATGGGTTTTCAGGATCAAGATGACTTCTTGCCAATGTAAAGTTTCATGACTCAGAAGAGCTTATGCAATATTTCATAAAAAAAATAATTCTGGCAAGCAACAATAATGAATGGGATGGGCGGCAAACCCTACAATGTTAAATAGGCCAAAAACAAAGAAAAACCCTATTTCAGTCTTAGCCATTTATTCAAAATCATCTTTCTGAACCTTATAATTATCTAGAAATTAAAGAGTGACTTTTCTTCTCAAGTCTGCAAGACAATAGGCCATAAATAAGTAAATGTCTGAAATGGAAAGTCAAATTAGTACCATTCTGATGATTTCTTTCTCTCTTTTGTTGCATATTGCTCCTGGTGTACAGGTATCTTTTTCACCGAAGAGCTTTTTACATCTCTGATTAGGTTGGATCCTGTTAGGAGAAGGTCTAATGTTGCACAGAGAAGAAACAAGAAGCTGGTGCATGTGGATAATGTGTGCATGCTAAGGTTGATGTGGAGTATGTGGAGTTACAGGAAAGGATAAACTTAGGAATGAGTATACAGGAGGAAATCTGTAAGTGGCCCCAATTTATGAGAAAAAGAAGGGAGTGCCTTTTGCAATGATACTGGTCAAACCATTGGATCAAGAGATCTGAGATTTTCGGCCTGGGTGTCAATCCCATGGGGTTTTGGTATAAAACCAATAAATTTGAATTTAATGTTAAATATTTACATAACCCTAGGTTTCAAACCATTGGATCATGAGATTTGAGATTTTCCATAGGCTTGTGCACATCGGAGATAAAAAAAATAGTCTCCTTCATAGGCATTGAATTGTTACAAGTTTAGGGAACTAAGGGAATGGGGAAACCAATAAAAGCTTGGAATGAAGTAGTAGGTTATAGATTCTAGATTTTGAGATACGATCACATGAAGAACATGCCTTTATATTTTGGTGGAGTGGGAAAATGAAACTTACAAAGCCGGCCCTAGATAGATGGGAAAAGTGGAGTCATAGTCACAATTCACAAATCACAAGTGGAAAGACACGTGGACAGATTTGTTGCATGCCAGATGAGTAAAAATTTTCAGTGGCATCTTCCGAATAGGATCTTTGCACACTATTTCCACTGACTACTTCATGGATGAATGTTACTTTTGGGCCTCTAGGTGACCTCAAATAAAAGAGTATTGCTGTGTTGTTATCACCTTTGATCAGTTTCCTAAATGAACATACTCACCTAATGCTAGGACTTTATCGATAGTTTTACAATTAATGATTGAATTTATTATCAGTCGCAATATTGGATAAAGCAAGGTTCCCTCTGCTATAGTGAGGAAGATACAACAAACTGTTTCATTTCCTTGGTTCAATCAAGTTGTCCATGTAAGCACAGTATTTTTCTATTGATAATCTCCCTACTACATTCCAAAGATGCTCATATATGGATTTTATGAAAATAACAGAAATGCAAAAAAGCCAGTGAACCACAAATTCTAACATCTATTGACAAGGTAGTCGCACTCGCATATGAACTTGCCTCATGCAAATGGTATAAACCCAAGCCCCCACAAGATCTTCTATTTAAATGTCAACAAACAATAGTCAGTCCATCTCTTTTCTATTGTATGCGGCCTTAAATACTCCAAAGAATAACTCTAACCTATTAGCTACTTCTAACTTCTAATCCTTCAAACCAACTCCTAGCAAATTTTTTGTAAAAGATAGCCAAAAGAAGACCACCTTTTGGTTAATCCATGATCTGCCTATATTTCTTAAACAGAATAGGACTCACAAGTTGCCTATTTCTTTGAAGGACAAGGCCTAACAGCAACTTCTAGGGCCATGGCCCTGTTCTAATTTTGGAGATATTTTATTTATTTTATTTTATTTTACTGAAATCTTTAGTTTTTGGATGAGATGGGCATCTTTCCTTCTCTATTCTATTTTTGGTGCTAAAGAACTCTTGTATTAACTGCTACATTGCTCCAGCTATCTTCTAAGGCTTCCTTTTAAAGATTCAGAGTTGATTGTGGCCATTTAGATGATTCTTTATTGAAGCCTGGGGCCTGTTTCTGTGCAACCTGCAAAACCAAATGTGCACCAAATTGGCTCTAGTGTTGCAACTGGTCTGGGTAAAAGTTTGTCTAACTCATTTTTGTCCAATCCACCTTTCTGCAAGGATTGGATCACCTATTGGTTTTAATTATTTTTTATTTGCTTTTCTTCTTTAGTCATCTTTGGTTGGTTGGAACACTGGATCAGATTTGTGCTTCATACATTTCCTTTATTTGGGTTTCAAGATTTGCCAATGTTAGCTAGTCCAGAAAACAGCTTACTGGTAATTTTGAAATTTTGGGCAAGTTAACTTTCGATTCTGGTTTTTCTTGATTGATGGGATAAGGCTAACAAGATGATGATCATTCACTTTAATCTCTGCTAGGATACTTTCCAGAAAGTCCTGTAGTTCTCGTATACAAGTGTCTAGTTAATTTTATTGGAAAAAGAAAATGGGTTTTGGTTATTTTTGCATTTGTACCCTCCCTAATTTCATCAGGTTAGTCTTCTACTTCTATTAGGTAATAGCTACTATTTTAAGGTCCTAGTGCCATAGATTAATTTAAATGTAGGATTAGTGCTTTTTTTTTTCTTTTTTATGGGGCCCTAATGCCAAACATTTGCAATCTTATGCTGCTCAGGAATGAAAAGATCTGTATGGTTCTCGTATATCACTTGTAAATCAAATTATCTGCAAATGACTTGATTCCAGCTGATCCGGCTACTGATTTAAGCCTTTCAATGGGTTCTTTGTTCAGGGAGCTTTCACCAAAATCTGAGCTCCAACTGAAGCTGGTTTATCGCTCAATTGAGAATCTAGAAATAGTTGTTTGGTGTGAAATAGATTTTCTAACTAATTTCTGATACATTAAACTTTTTTTTTTCATCTTCTCTCTTCTTTGGAGTAGGTGTTGCTATTCCTGTTGTTTGCATTGAGTTTCACAGTAAATTATGGCCTGGCATGCAGGATGGCAGGATGGTGCAGAAAATGTATTTATTTGAAACCCAAATTGGAAAAATTAGCTGCAGACTATTATCCGAGGTTTGAATGACCTGCTTTACTAGCTATATACATTTTGACATTAAAATATGCACATGCTCATTTGGGGACGCATCGACATTTAGGAAAGAGTTTTGGCCTTTTGTGCAGTTCACTGATGGAAAGGGAAGTTTTAATGGCATGAGCATGCTATACTTGGTTGTAACATCTAAATGTCATAATTGTCTCCCATGAAATTCTCTTATGTAACATCTAAATGTCATATTATTTTGCCTCCCATGAAATTCTCTTAGTAAGGAACCTTGCAGCTAAACCTTTTGGTTGCAATCATTTGAGATTATATCTGTTGTGCTATTTTTGATGTAGCATCCGCTTCTTCTGTATTGATGTCAACACAGTCCCACAGAGGCTTGTCAATCGGGCAGGAGTCACGGTATATCTTTAACTCAATTTTTTTTTTTTTTTTAATTCTGGTTTATCATATGGAGTACCAACTACTTTGGTCATGTTCTGTTCTCTTTTGTATAATCTCATCAGCATTCATTTTGTTGTACTGAAAACCCTCCCATATTAGCTGCACAGAAGTTTTCCATTGAACTCACAATTTGTTGTGCCTTGTCATGACCTAAATGCTTCCAACTTCAAACAAGAGCAGAAGATGCCAACTATACAGGTAAAATCTAATACCATTTAGCTGTTGCTCAAGTTTTCTTTACCCACTAATGACACAACAAACATTTTAACAGTTGTGGAAGGATTGCAAGAAACAAGCAGAGGTGATTGGAGGCCATAAAGCATGGCTAGTTGTTGATGATGTTCGTGAAATGATCGAGAACGTGTTGATTTAGTTGCATCTTGCACTTGGGAGGTTGGATTTCTTTTTATTTTCTCATCTTTCATGTGTTGGGATTGTTGAGAAAACAAAATGGAAATGTTTTCTAGATACGTTTTTTTTGCAAAATTGGTTCCATCATACACTTCTGTATAAACAGCACTGAGATGCATTTGAATTGCTTCAGGCATTTCAGCAGACAGGTTGCCTCTTGGCATTTGATTTATTCAGTGACCAAAACCTTGTACAAGGAAATAACTTTGGCCAGTGAAGTGCCATTCTTTCTGAGCATGTAAAAGAAAGAGTTGATAAACTTACACACCTGAGAATTGTGAATTTTAATTGAATGTTATTAAACCTTCTCTAGTAATGAATGATAAAAGGTTGTGCCAGATAAGTAGATTTTGTAATCTGATATGAATCAGGTTTTATGACACTTCTCTTTCGTAGATTAGCATTTTAACTTAAGAAAGGCTTCCCATCCAAGTCCAAAAGAAAAAGAAGAAGAAGAAATAAAAATGGGATTATAATGGTTACATCCTTTATGCTAGTCCAACACCCAAAGAAGAAAGAATGGATCTAGCAAGTGAAGCCACGTTCTAAACCATTGATCCAGGCTATTGACTAAGTTGATATGTGTGCACGCTCTCGTGCAGAAATAGTTTGAATTGGCTGGATTTTGGTATGAGTGGTATCCATCATTTTGGACTAGTTATTTGCATTACAGGCTCTAATGGAATGTTACATTGCTCATTTGGTATGAATTCTATATTTTTGTTACTTCAGATAAAGGGGCTGTGTTCATTCAACCCAATGGTGGAGCTGGGAATGATATGTAGGATTTTTTTAGTTGGGGGTGAATCTGGTAAAGAAACTGTGAAAAAGTCATTTAGGGCCCCTTGAATGGAAAATTGGAAATGACATAGGAATTTATGGTCAAATAGTCTCGAACAAAGGATTATTAAAGAGGTGACTGGTGTGAGTGAAATGATGCATATAAGGTGGTGGAGATGTAGATGGATTTCGACTTTCTTAGGATTTGAATTGCTAGGATGATGAGTATTAATCATTTCGTTATCTGCTGTTGGATTAATTTTCCATTAAAGGGGATATTATTTGATGATTGGTTTTGCATAGTCGCCTTTGTTTCTTCAATAAATCACTTTCTTGCTATGCCTACGAATTCAACTACATGAAACCAACGGGATCTTAAACATTTTATTTTATTTTATTGAGTTGCAATTAGGGCTGTGCTGGGGTGTGCCCTTATCCTATCCTCAACATATAAATGCCAGGCCTAGGGCAGGCCAAAGCCCTCAGAGGCCCTGCACAACCTAGGCCTATACCCTTCCCTTCCGGGCCAGTGCTTGAAGAGAATAAAAACAGGCACCAAAACTATGCAATTTGTCTTTTCTCCTCTACCACTAGCAGCACTCATGGGGTGGGCCAAATGGAGCTTGATGTGAGCTCAACCTACATTGGGTTGGATTTGGCCTCCCCGCATGGCACAGCTGGTCCTAATTGTTTTCACCACATTTAGAAAAGCTTGACCCAGCCCACCATATTGAACAATTTGGAGCATATGCTTTTGCACAGAGCCCAGGCCCAATTCGGGCCCTGTATCTAAAATATATAGGACTGGCTTTCACAAGCCTTGGGTTGGCACAACTTGACCCAAGGAAAAAAAAAAGGGTCTAAACAACTGAAGATACATTAGACTACAAAACTAGTGTCTAAGGACTTCCAAAAGAAAAGAATAAAGGAAAATCAAGGCCTTTAATTTGTAGATGTCAATTTATCTTTTTTAGAGGTCTCATAGACAAGTTTTTTAGTCTTTAGACCGGGAATGCACTTTTTTTTTACGAGGCAGTCATCTTTTATTTTTTTCTTTCTTTATTCATACAATGGTGGGAAGGCTTCCTCCCAGTTGCAACCCCAAGAGAGAAGAGCACCCAAGGAGGAGCCCACCCAATCAAAAAAAAAAAAAAAAAAAGGCTGAACAGGCTCAGCAGTCATCTTTTGTATTATGAATATCAGGACAAAGAAATTTGGTTTTAGCAAACTTAAATGTATCATTTGTTGTTTCAAAAGGAGAGGGATGGGAGTAGCAGTGTGGACTAGTCACAGGTAGATTTCTTTTATGAAAGGCATCTGAATTTGGGTTGCTTCTTCTTCTTATTCCCCACCCTTATATATTTTGCCATCAATATTAATCTATAAGAACGATAAACCTAGGACTAACTTAATGAATATAGATAGGATAAGAATAGATGGGATAAGACTCTTATGATAGATGGGATACTACTTTTATGACGAGCTTTCTATGTAGGCATGTTTGGTAATCATAAACTACATTGTTGGGGTGGGCTTGTGTGTGGATGTCTCACATGGAAGACCGTGTGAGACAACCAGTAGGGCCCACCGAGGGCTCCTCTAATAATCCTGAGGTAAGGGATTGAAAGATCCAGATGGGAACACCTCATATATAATATTTGAAGTCAATTTCACCATCCTAGTCCCTTTATTTGTCGCCCCTTGAATCTAACATTATTAAAATGTATAAATTTCTTTTATTTTAATCTAATGGTTTAGTCCATTCAGATTGATATAAAGTCATGGAATAATATTTTATTTATATAAAAAAAATTATATAAACCTGCATTTATCCCAGTGTGCCTAACCAATAGAGTAAATCCCTAGAGTGATTATTACTAAATTCAAATGAAAGAGATAGACTGCAAACTTGATCATTTTTGCTGTGTTTACTTGGCCACTTTGCTTCTTTCCATAGCACATCTAGAAACATCTAAATGTTTTTTTTTTTTTTTTTAAATAGTTAATGCATTTAACCTCTTTTATATGATAGAATAACTGTTCTTTTAAATCATTTACTATATGACTCAAATAATGTATGAAATATATGTGGATTGAGATTTAGGATGATACAAAAATAGAAGTAAAAGTTTGGCCATCAAAAGATGAGTAAAAAGTAAGCTATAGAAAGGCAAGTGCCAAAAATTGGGACGAATATGCTCCCGATAGTTTATTTTTTCTTTAAAAAGTCCTTAGTTTCAGCATCCATGCATATGACCATGTTCTTAATTTTTTTTTTTTGTTGCCCACTGTTTAGAATAATTCTAATTATAAGTAAGGGTGCTTGAGCTTTGAATTTTTTTAAAACTTTTTTATATTCTTTTTAAAAGATATTAAATATGATTGAGGTTTCTATTTGTTTTCCTTAATCTACTGTTTTTTTTCTTACATTAAAATACATAGAGATTTAATATAAATAGGGTGGTTAAAAATAAAGATCAAAGGATAATTTTCAAAATGAGCATCAAACATAATCCTCTTTTTATTCTATTTCACTAAAAGAAAATATTATTTGATGTTGTTTTTAAAAACTCATATTTAATTTTGATTTTAACCAAACTTATGTGTTCAGTTTCTATGCATTCTAATGGCAACAAATAGGCCCTAATATGATATGTGTTTCATTTATATACACACATAATTTGTGTATAGTACAACCTTAATACCTTATTAAATTCCAAGTATGAATTTATATCCTCTGAATGATACAGCATATGGGATGTTCCGTACAATCTCATTAAAAGTTAAGCATTAATCTATATCTTTTGAATGTGATAGGCATTATGTGATATATTCACAAAAATTTCATACGTACTTAATACATGTACTTCATGTGCCTCATTTATGTCAGCTATATGCCATGTGTTTCCATATAAAGCACATATTTCTTGTCCAGAATTTTTACCAAAAAGGAGTAACCATGAGTCAAGGGTTCTTTTCCTTCTTTTAATAAAGTGCCCATTAATCACTACCCCATATATGTCTACCCTTTTCTGCTTCCTTCTCTATGACTATTTTTCCTCAAGAAACTCTAAACCCCTCAATAGGGCTATTTCCATGTATAGAAATCTTCCAATCTTACTCAAGGATCATCCAACAATGTGGATCTTGAGGTCATGTGATCAATGGTACGGTGGAACCAACAGGTGAAACTTTTGGGTCATGTTTATAGAATCATCTATGTTATTACACTGGAAGGGGGTGGGGGGGGGGGGGGGGGGCATGACTGACCAAGCACAATGACTCATTGACAGTGTCCTGGAATCACTTTTCATTCTCCAAGTCATGCACATTATTTACAGGAACAAAAGGAGGACATGGAATATCTCTAGCCATTTTGATAACTCTACTAATATAGTAAAGTCAAGTAAAATTAATTTTAAAGAAATATTAAAATATAAGTGAGTTATGATGGTATTTTATTTTTAGTTGTTTATTATGAATTTTTTTTTTACTTCTTGTATGGAAAAGTGGAGTTTTTTTTGTATTTTAGTTGATAAAGGTGGTAGCTTTTTGACTTTTTGTATGAAAAAGATGAGGGGAGTTTTGAAAAAAGTGCATTTGATGTGACATCTTGTTTGAAAAATAAAGGCTTTACTTGACTTTGATTGTATTAGTAAAGTGCCAAACGGGCCCTAAAATACTCTTCTAAAGTGAATTATCACCTTAACTGTAAATCACAATAAGGACATGGACTTTAATCTAGAATCTAGACACTTACAAATGAGAATTAGGAGAAGAAGAAGAACTATTATCAATATTTTAGAAAGTACCACAAAATCACATTGTAATTAATATGTGAAAATGGCCACTAAATCACATTGTAATATGTGGATATCACAAATAGGTGATAGATCTCAGTTCCAACTTTCTGAAAACATATGGATCTGGCCATTTGAAATGCGAATTCCAATATATATATATATATATATATATTTCATTGATCAGCAAAACCATTACTGATTTCAATGTATCCCCTTATTGCAATCAAAGTAGAAAGGCAAATACATGAGCTGCGAAGCATTCTAGAAACAAGGAAAGAAGTCCATTTAATGAATAAAAGTGTAGAAGATTGAAGTGGCACTGGCATGGGAAATTTAATAATTACCCTTAGACTTACGATTACCCTTTTTTGGCAAAAAATTCTTTTCCCTATTAGTAATAAGCTTTTAGTAAGATTATTCTAGTTATTGGTAAAAATTCTCTATTTTTCTCATAAGAATGATTATTGTACTACATGCACACACACGTTTTATAATGCTCATTTTAAGCATCACATGTGTAAATGAAGTGCAAAAATGCTATGTAAATGATCATGTCATTTTTAAATGAGAATCTTCGTATCTGAAAATGTGTGAAATGATTACACACCAACCCACACTTTTTTTTTTTTGAACTCCAATGGAACACAAAATCTCAATCTTGCCCATTCAAATTTTTTATTGACACATTAAGCCCTCAAACTTTTGCTTCTTGAGATATACGAAAAGATTTACATATTAAATCTGAACCATTCGCTCCAATGTTTACTCACGTGAAAATGGTGCTTTCAAATAAACATTGTGTTATATTTTACATGTGTAAATTCTAAACAAACAGGCCCTAAAAATATCAAATGAAGCTGATCAATCTGTAATAAATCTTGGAAATCCACAGCTTACTGGCTATTCGTTTGGAACTATGTAAACCCAACTAAAATATCAGTGGTCAGGGGAGTCAGGTCCTGCATAACACAGTTGGGAAAAGTGTGTACGAGTCCTCTAAGTTTTGTACGAATGTTTGATTGAGTGTTGTTAATTGTTATACAGAGAGAGAGAGAGAGATGTTTGTGTGAACAGGAACGCAAAGAGGCACTGTCGAGAGAAAGGAGTTGAAAGCTACAAGCCATCATTTACTTTATATGGGCATATATATACCACGTGAAGTGGTCCATCCATTTATTCCATCTGAACCGACAACATGTACCTTGAATGAAGGACAGCTCTTCGTTTGTTTATAGCTGTCCATCTTCTTCTTGCATATACGACTTATATCACTCAACTTGTTCATCACATGTAAGCATGATTTGAAAACATCACTCAAGACACTGCACACTGCAAAGCACTACACTGAACAAGTTGAGTGATGTAAGTCATACATGCAAGAAGAAGATTGACAGCTATAAACAAAAACTTTATAGAAAAAAAAAAAAAATAAAAACCATTCACCACTTCATTTAACTTATAGCAAAAAAAAAAAAAAAAAAAAAAAAAAAAAAGAACCATGATTTGAAAACAACTCCTTCACCACTTCATTTACAAAAAAATAAAATCTCTTTCAACACACTCAATCTTCGGTCTTCAGGTTGAAAAATTTCATTTCCAATGAGTAGTGGCGGACTCAAGAATTTCATTTGAGTGTGGATTGAAAGGGTCAAATTAAGTTTTATAGCATATTCATATCTTTTAAGTTCTTCAAAAAACCGAAAAAGAGGAGAGAGCGAAGATACTCATCCGCAATGACTGTAGAAATATATCATGTATAGGAAAAAAGAATCTAAAACACCAAGTTTTATTGTAGCAAGTGCCGGAAAACCCAAAATACTTAAAATAACAGAAAAAACCCCCTTTTTCACCAATCGTACCTTTTCAGCGAAAGAGTTTGAGTTTTGCCTATTTGGGTACTAAGTTTTCGACTTTTCATCTCTATGAATGAGGTGGGATCATTTTTCAAATCGTGTGAGCGTGACCGCACCCACGTGCCATAACTTAGGTCTGCCATGGTGATGAGTACTCCAACATAGGAAATTCATTTTGATTAACTCTCGTTTATTTATCGAGTTAGAAAATGTTAAGTGGGCTCAACCCGAGTATGACCTAATTAATTCAAGGACGCTATGATCTGCATTGGATAAGAAAATCAAAATATCACAAGACATCTGTGTTGGCATGTGGCCCATACTTGATGGCCACAAAAGAGCCTTAGGCTCATTGATTTAGTCAAGATTGTCCCTCCAATGTTCCCGAAATCTCTCCCGTATAATGCACCAAAAGTGAGGGGATCTATTTCCCTGGAATCCCCACTTTCGGCAGTTAAAAAAACCTTATAAAAGGAATCCTTCTTCTCTAGGAGAACATGAACAAAACATTTACATACTGGAAAATAGACAACAATTTGGTATACTTAGGTTTTTCAGTAAACATCATCTTGATTTTTTTTTTTTTTTTTCTAACGGTGGGTTTTCAATCCTTTGGACTGAACTATTCCCTTCGGGCCCAAAGAGAAGCCGGGTAAAACCCCTGTAGCCCCTAGATAGTAGCACAAGTGGACTTAACCTACGGTTCCTGAAGAGATAATCATCAACTTAATTGCATCATCCCTATTTTCACTGGGCGTACTTCTACAAGTTGTGCTTCAATGACCCCGAATCCGATGCAAGATGGTGCACTAATAAGGAAGGTCTGCCACAGAAATTTTGCACTTATCAGTAAGTGGGTCAGATCAACTTAGCTAGAGTTTTGTCTCAATTCTTTGTTTTGGTAAAGTTGTCTCAATTAAGTTTACATTATATAGTCGTTCAACCTCAAATTCAAGCCCATGCCCATTATTATTATTATTATTAAACAACCCAACCTTGAGCTTGGCTTTGCTTGTTTAAAATCAAGCTTTTTTTTTTTTTTTTTGGTTAAGTTGCAAAAATTGAATTGAAAGAGGAAAATAGATACAACCAAGAGAAAACAAAAACAACCATGAGAGAGGACAGCAAAACCACAGCTCTATCTCATATTAGGAGAGATAAAGTGAGATGAGCCATTCCCAAGTCTTTCCTCTCTAGCTCAACTCGGCCAAGCTTGGCATGCTTACAATCATAGACCACAGTCAAGGGTGTTAACAACTCTCTCTCTCTCTCTCTCTCTCTCTCTCACACACACACACACACACAACCAAATATGTTATGAAATTCATTTATTTCTATGTTATGGAATTTAATTATATAAACATAACCATAGTCAAGGGTGCCATAGGATTTCGCCCAAGATAGATGGTATGGCAAAAGAAAATTCATGTAACCTCAACATATTTTGAATAAGTCTCTGAAGATTATGATGATTATGGTTTATTTAAACAAGAAAATACGTCAATAAATTTTTTCGGTTTTTTAAGAAAAAAGAAGAAAAGAAAAGCAGGCTAAATGAGATATAAAAATGTGAAGAATTCATGTTCTGACAATGGATTTATATCTAAGGGTTTTAACATATTAATTATCTTTAAAACCAATTTTCTCAATTTCCATGACCATGACCAAAATTCAGATAATATAACCAGAGCCACTTGAGTTAGGTCAGCATTTTTTCTTTTACTTTTTCGCCCTAGATCCCATAATATCGTGAGAACAATATATGTAATAAAAATTGATAAATTCCATGATATTATAGAATTGTCCCACAATGAAGCGACTTTGGTGACATATTATCTAAGTTTTGGTTGTGAAATTGGAAAAATAGTATTTAAAGAAGATTAATACATCAAAAACCCCTTATATCTATCGCCCTTTCTATACTACACACCTACCTAGTGAATGTGTTGCAACCTTCTTATATATCCTTAAAAAAAGGGACAAAAAAGAGAAAAGAATGATAAGCCTATTTCCATTGGGTTAGTGATTCTAACGCTAGCAGTATCGATTCAGGAGTTGTTCATATGACGCGTTTTTCCCATAATAATGAAAAACATTTTTGATTTTTGTGGTCTTGCTTTTCCATTGTTTGTACACCCAAGTTGCTGCCAGAAAAAGAAAACTTTTTCCCTTGATTTTTCTTACATCCATAGAGAAGTTCTGATGCGTCTATATGGGGAGAAAAGATTTCTGCAGCTACGCTACACAAACGCACCCTCAGTCGAACTGGCATGAGAATGGATTTTTCTCTTGGCTTGTGCCATTGCCAAACCATCCTTAAATGGGTATTTCAAATTTAAGATGTGTAGTAAAAAGAGCTCAATCTCAAGACATAAGTAACAACCAATACGCGCGCACAAACTCACGCACCCACACGCACACACATATATATATAAAGATTTTTGGAGAATTTCTGGATAATGTCATCAGCTACCCCTTATATTGGTCTCGCCCCAATATATACTTAAAAATATGGTCTCCAATTGTCACAATTTCAAATTTGACACTCTTATCTTAAATTAATGTAGCTCCTTAAATTAGTGTGTAACTCCTATGATCCAATCATCCCCTTTTTCTTTATGCATGTGGGTCTTCAAAAAACCTTTAAAACCTAACATCTATCTACTAATGATTTGCATGCTTCCAAGTGGGTTTTATGGTGTCCCCTTCCCACTTGTAAAGGGTAAGTCACAAAGGACAAGGAAGCAACTCATGCTACGCAAACTGTTACTATACATAGCTTGCTTCGGTCATGCCCGGTAACAGTTACGTAAACATAACCCACCACCCCCTGTCAAATGCTTTTGTAGTTTGTACACGTACAAACATGCATCATCATCATCAACACAAGCAAATGCAACCTCAGGAATACGACTGGCTGAAATTCACATGGTTTGCAATGATTCTCAAAACCTACCTAGATGGTTGAAGATGCCTAAACTTGCTCCCAGACAAATAAATCTTCGCTGAAAGTGTAATACTAGCAGTTCATGGTCTTCTATATTGACACCCCAAATGACAGCCTTTTCAACTTATACCTAGTACTAGCTGCTCAGAGAGAGAGAGAGAGAGAGAGAGAGAGAGAGAGAGAGAGAGAGAGAGAGAGAGAGAGAGAGGTTATATAATCGGGATTATTTCAACCAGTTTGGCCATGAGATGAATTAATCCTACCAAAACAAGAACAAAAACAACAATGATAATGATTCACAGGGTCTATCTAGTTAGCCAAGATTGAGGTGCTGGTTGGAATGGACTGCCCCACAAAGTCGGTTTAATCCCAGGCAGGTTTTAACAAATTATGCTTAGAATGTCAAAATGCATATAAAAGATCAACAATACATGCAATATCAACAGAAGTCGACAAGAAATCTTTAAAACAACTGTTTGAATATGTATGGAAGTATTGTGATGCCTTCACATCTATGTGTGAATAAAACAGAGAAATAACTTCACAAGCAGGCATCCATAAGTTGAACAAAATGCACAACTGAAAGATCCTATGTGGCACCAAGTAATTATTCCACAACATGAGATTATGTGAGAAACCTTTCAATCAGAATTGAATACCCATGGAGCAAATGCAAAAGAAAATCCACTAAAAAAACAGATGGCATTTTTATTCTTCTCCTTCTTTGGAAATTACATGAAGATAAAAGAAAATAGAATCAAATACAAGTTCACCACATGATGCTCCAAGAAGCCTCAACTTATGAGCACAAAAGAGAAAACTGGCTTAAGAAGATAAAACAAGGATGAAAAAAAATTCAAGAATAGCCTGAATATTGCCTGGGGTACCAATGAGAACTTATTGACTGTTCGTCCTCCCCACTTTAATTAATTAATTAATTAATTAAATCTTCATCAAATGTGGTAATTGAGGCCCACTTCTCATGGCCGGCAAGGATCAAAATAGCAATTCCGGCAGGTGTAGCGACTAATGGTTAAAACGCTACATAGCGGTTGGGGCAATATGCACGGCTATTGAGGTGATTTGGAACTATACGAGGGTAGATAAAATTTTAGGAAAGACTCGTGAGGAAAAGAAATAGGAAAAAATATATTTTAAATTAAAATTGCTTGGCTTTATTAGGTTTTAAACTATAGAGCTGCTATCTTCAATATAGCATAGCGGCCTTAACTGGTATGACCGATAATGCGGCCGCCACGCAACGTAGCGACGTCTATTTTGAGCCATGCTCATGGGGTTAGATCTCTAGGTCAAGACCCACACACAAGTAGAACAACAATTAGGGAGCTTAGATCGTATGCGTACAATAAACTACATATGCTTAAATACATAATGTGATAAACTGCACATGCTATAGGAAATGCTAGGCCACTCTTGATATCACCACTAGCAACCAGTATCTCATCATGCACAAATGGAAAAAGGACAGGATAGAC
This sequence comes from Camphora micrantha, assembly GCA_003546025.1. Taxonomy (NCBI): domain Eukaryota; kingdom Viridiplantae; phylum Streptophyta; class Magnoliopsida; order Laurales; family Lauraceae; genus Camphora; species Camphora micrantha. The sequence continues at coordinate 7,872,252 of QPKB01000001.1, read as the reverse complement.
ATCCAAATGGAGTTAGTTCAAGAGAACTTGCTAAAAATTGAATCAGGGTATTAGTACAAATGCTGAAACTAAACATCTTTACACTCTTCACATTTCTTCTGCCTAATGTGAGGATCACTGTCTTCAAGTGGTTCAAATAGAGGACAGATGTTCAATGTACCCCGATTTTTCAAAAAATAAAACATGAGAAATGAGATGGTTGCTTTGGCATGATATTAGGCAGTCATTACCAGATAGCAAGTTTTTAAGATGTAAGATCTTAGTCCTAATCCCTAACTAACAGTATCTTCACCATTCTGCATGACATTCAACATTCTATTACCTTCTACCTAGAGGAACCCATTTGGTTTTGTTTTGTTTTTTTTTGGGTTTGCGGGGCGGGGGGTTTATAGTTAATCAAAGAACAATTTAGCCTTGACCAACTCGGATTTAGCTGTTAATCTCTGTCAATGTCGTATGGACGTTTGCTTTAAACATCCAGTGCTAAAATGATCCAAATCATGATGCAAGAAAAATTGATTAAACTTCAATTCTGAGACAACTAGCTGAAAAATTTGGTAGGAGGTGATTGGTAATAAAACAGTAATGGTGTACTGAATGGCTGTGCAAATGGATTTGCAAAACTAGCTCTGCAAATGGCTGAACAGAAAACATTCAAAATCTTTGTGAAGAAAAGTGTAAGGTATGAGTCAACACTTGAGCTCTGAATTGAAGATTCCATAAAGGATACAATCACACCATAAGTACATTGTTTTTTCTTATTATTTGTAACCTTTCAAAGACCTATACACAACAAAGAATCTCCTAATCTTGGATTATTGGGAGGTTTCGGCAAGATTCAATTCTCAAGAAATTACTTAATTCTAGTTGACTTAGCGATAAAAATTAACCACACCTTGAGAAAGAAGAAAAAAGACCCTTTTGTGTAGTGTAAAATTGGTGTGGAGGAAACAAACTCATTTTGAGTTGGATCTGTTTAAGTTCGAAATGATAAGCTGAGTTAGAATCATAAGATGCTTATGTTTAATAAGAATGGGAGGATTTAGGGTTTTCTGTCCTGGGAAATGGAGTCAGATTCACAGTCCACTTTTTAGATCAGATGTATCTTGTTGAGAATTTTCCGGATAGAATGAGATCATAGGTTCTTTTAGATATGAAAAATGAGAAGTAAGCCTTCTGATGCACCAGGTTTTTTCAAAATGTAAAAGATACGGACAAATCAGGGAATAACAATACCATACCAACCCAAAGAACCAACATGAGAAATGATCACATCTTTATACAGTACAAAGTTGTTCAAATTGTATAGGATACGAATACACACTCCCCTACTCACCCACATAGAGAAAGAGAGCAGCAGTTGGAAATAAGTGTTAAATGTAGTCCCAACAAACCTGTCAGGAGCCATCCAAACGATTTCATTCAAGTTATGATAGTAGTTCCAAGTTCAGAATTCATGGATCCAAGCCAATCTCATGTAAGAATGACAACAAAGTACAATTACAAACACCCCCACTGCGAAGTACAAAGCCCAAAATAATCTTTGACAAATAAAAAAAAAAAGTACTATTAAGCACTGCATCAAGAATCATAAAAGGATTATACCCAGCAAAAAATATCAAATTCCCATTTCTTTTACCTTTCATCCCCATCTTTAGCTCATTCATCAAGCTCCAGATCTAGTACATAGAATCAGCATCTATCCATTTCTCCACCATAGAACACTAAAAAAAAAAAAAACACCCCATCAAAAGTGAGTTACAGTATCATCAAGAGATAGTCCATTAATTCCAAAAAAATGATTTACCTTCGTCAGAAGAGAGAGATGGAAGGAAGGCAAGCAGGCAAGATCCGTAGAACCGGGTTTCAATATTTTTCATAAAGTTGATGATTGCCGATGCAGCATCATCAAGATTCTCACCCCAAAAAACAAATCATCACCATTCTATCCATGTGATAACATGCATATTTTTGTGAATCTTGATGATGCTACGCCCGCAAACAACGACTGTCCATTAATCCATGCATACCATATTAAAAAGACTCTCTTAACCCACAAAATCACCCAAAAAAAAAAATGGAAAAAAAGAAAGGGAGAAAGAAAACCATCACCAAGAGAGAGAAGACTACAGGCTGAAATTTATGGACATGAGCATCTGATGACGTGGTTCGTTGCCATTGGCCAATTGAAAAAAGATGACATGTGGGCCAAACAAACAGGAATCTAGAGGGAAATGAAATCCCAGAGAGAGAGACAACGAATTCCAAAGGAAAGCGTGTGTGTATTTGTGTTCGGACCTGGAATTCTAAAACTTTCTTTTTGCTCCTCTTTCCCACCGAATCTAGAGGCAGAAAGACAATAAATATTTAGCTCCAGAACCCACAAGGGGTTCTTTCTCTCAATTCAAGGAATGGGTTTTACTGGGTCGTACGTCGTTGATCGAGACCAGGCAAGGAATTCGCCGGAAATACCGATTCATCCCAGATTTCCATGAAAAAAACAAACAAACCAAACACCCATCCATATGAAAAAAACCAAAGCAGGAAAGAAAGACAACGATGAAACAAAAACAGTCCTAGATCGTATACCTGGGACTCTTTATTTTTATCTCTCTCTTCCATGAACTGTAAAAATATCAGAGAGAAAAAGAAGGAAGAAGAGGAAACTGATAGAGAGAGAGAGAGAGAGAGAGAGAGAGAGAGAGAGATGATGGTGGGGTTTTCCTGCAATGGTTTTATAGAGAAGAGAAAGGATGTTGCTATTGGCTGATGCTGAGCTGTATGGTACTGAAAGCAGTTACACATCTCCATCCATCCCATCCCCAAAAACCCTAAAAATCGTAACTTTTAAAGGGCATCCCCGCACGGGTTTAGGTGAAAAATCAAAAACGCTTCGGACATTTCTCATTTTATAGAAACGTCGACGTTTTATGCAGGCCTCGTACTAACCCCATTTACTAAATCTTGATGCTCATACATAAGTGCTATTTGGACAGAACTGTGGACCGAATTTTGGATCGATTCCAATGTTCTGGTCATTGGGGATAGAATATTGGGACCGGATTTTGGACCAATTCCAATATTCTGGTCCAATCCAGAACATTGGGATCGGTCCAAAATCCGGTCCCAATCTTCTGTCCAAATATACTTTTTCATGCTCATATTCCAGCCCAGAACACAACAGTCAAACCTTTTAGATCTTAAATTCAAGCCACTCAAAATCACTCTCACCACCTGCTGCTCTGTCAGTTTGGGTCTTCTCCAAATTTTGTAAGATATATCACATATATAACATGCGATGCACAAGGTTAACAAAATATATATATATATATATATATATTTTTTGGAACGGTACAAGGTTAACAATTGTGGTGTATTTGAATGTTTGGATTTAAAATGTGAGCTCATTTATAGAATGTGCAGCTGGCATCAGAGAATTTTGAGTTTGAAGCCTAAGATGAGAGAAGTCTAGGGCCTGTCTTCTCTTTTTAGTTCTAGGCTGGCCCCCCAGTGGCCAGGAGCTCAAATAAGTAGTTAACAGTGGGCATGAGTGAGATGAGTTGAGTAAATACTTTGGGAAAATAGTAAGTATGAGCAGGCAGAAGAAGATTGGGCGTATATACTCCAGTCTGGAGTCATCACTGTCTGGTCAGAATGGCTTGTGTAATTGGTGGGACATCATTATTGTGATGTTACACCAAGCATCCAGTATAGTACTGTGCAATGATTCATTTGTCACAATTGTGGTGGGCCTGGGGTTGTAGATTGATTAGTTATAAATCAGTTCTAACCAATGAGGACTTATCCCCACCCCACCACTTAACCAGTAGAATTGACACTTAGATGCTTAAAATTAGTATAACTGGCCATCTAAGATAAGTCCAAGCTTCGGCCACCACTTGTCATGTTCAAGCTGAGTGAAGGTTTGCCCTATTATATATATATTAAAACAAGGGCGGATCACAGCGCACCTCAGCAACCCAATCATTATTTTTTCAAATAAATATGGAGAAAAAACATAGAGTACTTTAAGATGCCATGTCATCACGTGCCATAATTTTTTCTCCAAAAATAATCTCTTTTATCCATATCCTCTATCTCATAAAGTCTCTCAATCAATATCCCCTAAAATCTCTCTATTTTGCTACAATTATTCTCTCTCTCAACACCATTTATCTTCCATCCTCTTAAGAATGTCATCTTTTTATTTTACTATTTGGGGCTCACCTTTCTACAATTCATACTGATAAATTTTTCATTAAAAATATCGTTTTCTTTTAGTTTCCAAATAGAGCTCTACTTTATTCAAAGATTGTCACATGTGAATGAAAGTCAGACCCGACATTTTGGTAGACCATCTCATGGATGGGCTTGTGATAAAAATGTTTTGAGGTTGTAATTTTTTTGGTTGAATCTTATATGCATTCTTTTGCTGATCCGATTATATAGACACATGACCTTAAGTTTGGCCCACCATAAATTACACTTCCGTGGGCCCACATGGACTCATAATTAATCGATATATACATTGATCCATGTTTGGCCAATTATTACTGGGATCAAATGACACTAGCCTGTGGTTTTAAAGTCTCATAATTTTTGGCTTTTAAAGTTAAGATGTTTATATATTTTTTAAAAAAAATCTAGAGCTAAAAAAACGGTTTGATCAATTCTAAAATGGTATTGGTGCTACTTCAAAGGGGTAGAGAAGAAATTTGTGCGGAGGGATTGAAATGACTATTGGCCTGTGTGAAGATAAAAAAAATTGGTGCATTTGTGCAATGTGAGGATTGCACATTTTTATGATTTTCTTTGTTAACAATATTATGTTGTTTGGTGTGGTGTATTTTACTTGCATAAAAGAAAAAAATGAATCATTTTTCCTTAATAAAAAGGACTTTGATTTTCTAAGAAAATACAAAATTCAATTATCATGGGGAAATAAAAATCTGCATAAATTCTAATACTCTTGTTGCACAAACAAGTCCAAATGGGGTGGCTTTGTTTTATTGGGCTTTGAAATGATCAACGGGCAACAAAAAATTGAATGCATTTCTTATTACTAATATTATATATATTAACAAAATTCGCTTCTCAATATCTTCTTTAGTAATTATTGCTATTATTATTATTATTATTTTTATGTTGTTGTTGAATGGATTTTTTAGCTTTATCTTTGTAATAGTTTATTGTTGATGTTGACCATTTGTATTTATGATTGAAGATGTGTTGATTGTTTTTATATAAATATGTATGAATATATTCTTATATGTTTATAATTAATTTTGATATCTCATAAATTCAAAATATAATATCTTACCTTTTGCCCCGGGCTAAGTATGGGGCGTTGTTGCTAGTTTTAAATTATTAGAATGGATTAACTTAGTATCAAAAATATTAATCAATTACAAAAAAAAGGAGGCACATGATTTTTAACATGGAAGACCCTATTTGAAAAAAACCATGAATGGCAGCGACCACTGAAAAAACTAAGCACTATATAACGAAAGTTACAAGGATTCACAGAACCCTTCCCATTTGCAACTCGACCTAAGGACTGTGATGGACTTGTCAACTACTCGCCTTTCACCTTCACCGTGCTTGATCTGGCCACACTTTGATGCCTCCTAAAGTGATGCAAACTCAGACTACATTGATGCCTCTAAAGGTGCTTCAATTAACAATAGAGAAAGAAGAAATCTTCTTCTTCAATAATCAGCCCAAATAATCAGAACTCTAAAAAATCTCTCAGAAGATTCTCAATCTTTTGATAGGAGAAAAGTAAGTTCTAGGGTAGAAATAAGATGATTATATAGCCGAAAGGTCATGCATGAGGTTTCCGATTCGATCAGAACTCAAAAAACTAAAGTTTCAGTGAAATCAGGAGTACTCTTCATTGGCAGAAAATCCGAGTTCGCTATAGCGAGCCACCTCTCTGCCCAGGCTCACCATAGCAAACTTGCTCGCTGGATTTTGGCTTGAAGCTGAAGTTTATGTGTGGCCAGGACTTTTTAAGCTCTATCTTGAAGTATCTTGTGCGTCCAGGAGTCTTCAACCTCTGTCTTGGGGTACTATATATCATCGTCCATATCTAAAAAGAATAAAAATTATAACTCGATTTGTACTAGAGTTTTGTCCAGCTCATGAATTAACCAACACATGAAATCCCTAACACTGACACTCATCCAAATCTCACTTTAATCAAAGTGTATTTCATAGTTAGATTGATCACAAATAAATTTGTAATTTATCTCATTGAGGGGTAACCTTATAATTTAGAAGTGATCAGTTCAATGGCAGTTCTCATTTTTTATTGAAGTAAATTATTTTATGATGTTTATATATGAATTATGACAGTGTGGTATGAGCAAATTAGACTCATAAATAGTAAGTTCAATAGAGGTTTCAAAAAAGTGAAGCATTTTCACTTTTGAAGTGGGAGAAAGAGCAAATGGACTCATTAACTAAATCCTGTTTATAGGGTGGGATTTTGTGGTCTGTACTTCTATTCCAAGTGTTTTATATGAACTGGATTTTGTTCATTTTTAGCATTACTTCATGCCCCAATGTTAGCTTTTCTTTCAATAAGCATCATACACAAAGCATAGCAATAAGTGGTCAAAACTTAGATAAAATAAACAAGTCCCAATCATCACCATAGTTATAATGACAAGCAATGTCTTTTTTTTTTCTTTTTTCTTTTTTTGCTATCGGAGGAGGGCCTTTGGGTTGGACTAATTCCTCCAGGCTTAGAGGGAAGCCGGATAAACTCTCTTATAGCCTCAGTGTGGTAGTGCAGTTTTGAACCTATAACCTTCGGGTGCAAACCGTGATTTAAGGCCAAAAGTTACTCGTTGGGGTTAATGACAAGCAGTGTCCCGTAAACCTAATTCTAACTAAATGGTTAATTTGAAAACCCATTTATATTAGGCAAATCTATTGGGCTTTACCAACAATTCAGATGACCACGTTTCTTACGTTTGTTTCGCATGAGCACTTTTCTATAAAATTTAATTATCAGTGGTCCAAACTCATGGTCTAAGTCAATGAATGGGTTGCAATAAAGACCTTAAAAAATATATATATATATATATATATATATATACATATATAAATAGAGACCTTAACCAACCAAATGATTTGTAATATGAAAGACATTTGCCTTATTGGGCTAAGCCGATATGTGATATGCATGTCCAGTTGTCATTGAAATCTTGATCATCAATGGTCCGATTTGGACCTCAAAAGTCAGGGTAATCAATTCAACAAAAATGGAGGTAAATACAACCAGATCAACAATAGGAACTTTGAAAGCTGGTACTGGCCTAGAGATGTTTGTACACTGTGCCATGCTGAGGTATAGAATAGTTTTCCACTGGCATGTTTCAGTTGATTGTCAATTTAAAAATGAGGCTGTAGTTTTTTCAACATATTATAAAATTCCAAGGATTCTTTGGCCTTTCTTTTTCAAGAGGGGTGGGGGGAATGGCATCATTGAAAGCCGAAAAACCGTTTGCATCTCAAAACATATTATACAAAATAAGAGAAATCCAAGCCCAACCAGCAAGTTACACATGTTTTCTACAGTACACACATGTTGTGAGCCCCACTCTAAGAACTTTCATCTAAGAAAGACTGTTGGATATTAGAAGAAGCATTGCATTTCATGGATTAGATATCCCCCAAATTAAAATTCTATTCTATGATCCTCATTGTAAAATCAGGATTATATCAGATTAATTGTTCTAGTCCTACCTGTTCTCTTGATGGCCAAGATATTCATCTCCTAATTTGTAATCTATCAAATCATTCATCACTAATTTATGTGGTGGTTAATTAATTAGGGTCTCACAACATGGGTTGTAGTTGTAACAAAATAGTGGTGCAACATCATATCTCATGGGAGAGGTTATTAGGTAGTGGATTCCTTACATCATGATGCATATGAGGTGGAGCCAAAATCCGTACAAGATGATGTGGTGACTGAAGATTTCTTTATTTCTTGCTGGCATTTCAGTACTGGCTGTTTTTTTTTTTTTTTTTTTGTTCTCCCAAGTGAAGTGAATAAAATGTTAGATGTAGAGGTCCTCAGAGGGCTGAGACTTTTGATGAGGACTCCTTTTAGGACCCTGGACTCAGTTGCATACACGTGGGGGCACATGTGGGACCTACTGTCATTTTTATGTTAAAGAAAGGAGAGGATCAAATTAAAGCTGGGTTCCATGCAGATGGAGACACTTAATTAGATCATATGTATATATAATATTTAAAATGAATGACATGGACCTTATGACGTTTTCCTTTTTTTTTTTTTTTTTTTTTCTTTTTGCTAGAGTAATTTTTGACATTTTTATTGGTTGAGTTTGGCTAGAATAATGACCTTACAGTAGGTTAAGATATTTTTGTTGGGTGAGAAGGACATTTGCATTGCTGTAGATGGACGAGAGAGTCGGCTGTGTATGGGTATTTTTCATACTAATGACTTACAGATTGTTGGTGCAGGACTGTTCGGTTTTGATAAAAATGAAAGAAAATAAATATATTAGAAAGAATTATTTGCTTTTACATAAACCATACTATTCTCTTTAAGGATTTTTAAGTGGAAGAGTCATTGTATCACTGCAATCCAAGTTTGGAAGAGGAGTCACTTGTAATAACTCAGGTACCTCTTAGCCGGTGTGGATTTACAAAATTCGATGGAAGGAGGTGGAGACTGAGGAATCATTGGAAGAGAGGGTTTTTTTATGGGTTTCGAGGATTTGGAAAAATCCTTTCTCACTTTTTCTCTCTTCATTCAAATGTGGGCTTTTCGAGAAAAAAATCAGAGAGGATTCCTTTTCGAGAACGTTACCCAAACATGCCTTGTATGATGACGAGATTAGCTCTCTATAGATCGTTAATCTAACACATCCTAATATTTAGAGTGGAGCATTAAGGGGCAACGAGTCTGTGCAGGGAGACTGCTTCACTCGATCCAAATTTGCCGGTGGTGTAAAATCTCATGCGAACTAATGCATCCTCTCAATTGCTTCTTTGGAATTATAAAATCAAGGAATAGATTTTATACAGTTGGTGAATTTAAATTGGGTGAAACTGTATCTCTATATTTCTTCGAAACAAGGGATCCAAACTCTTACACACCATATATCTTCATGTCAAGCGTTCAACTATTATCACGGTTACTATGGAAGCACTTGTCATCACACTACCATGACTATAAATTCACTCCTATAGGCCATATTGTATCCAAAAGGTCCTTAATTAGATGAATCCAACTAAAGAAATCATGTCAATAGGATTTCGATAACCATTGGAACTAATGACATGAAAAGAACTATTAAATAAAAACTTTATTCTATCCTGTGGCTATCTTATTTTTTATTTTATTTTATTGGAAACATATTTTATTTATTCAAGAAAGATGATTATATGCTACTTCATCCGAAATAGACAAGACAATCACAATTTGAACTTAAACCTACTTTTGCAAGAGCATGAGATTTGACAGAATCTTATTTATGACCTTAGATCAGATAGTTATTAGAATCCTATAAACCCGGTTTTATAATTTGGTAGATCCCAAATCCCTTTCAAATCTTGTAGGGCCACCGAGCCCAACAAACTTATCATGTATCTTATGTTTAAAGTAGCAATGAGAGTAAGTGTTAGTGGAGATAACTTTCTCGGCCTTTTGGCTAAGATCAATTAAATCCTAGTGGAGATATGGAGAGGATCCAAATCCCTTTATCATAGGCACAGTGACAAATACACTTCAAACCTAAACATTGTAACTCGTGAGTGAGGATTTTTGTCTTTTCAAAAAAGGCAATTGGATTTTAGTTAGAATGATATGCAATTCAAGTTGAGTTATGTGGGGTATCCAAACTTTGCATGATTTTCTTTTCAAAGAGCATTATAATTTAAAGAATGGATATCCCTTTTTTTTTTTTTTTTTGGACGGTTATATATGCATATCCTTCTTATATTGCATACAATATACACATATGGTTGGAGATAAACTTAGGTGCCTAGGTCGACTTTGAATATATACTAACCTGTTTGGAGGTCTACAAAATAGGAAAAATCAGGATTTAAATATTGGTAGAATAAAATCATATAGAATAGAATAACATAGAATTAGAATATTAGAATATTTACATAGAATTAGAAAATTAGAATATTTTTGGTTTTAAGCCGTTTTTGAAAAATGCAATAGATTTTTAATTGAGTTGCTTGTATAGTGCTGCAAATTATAATATATACAAAAACAAATTTCAAGATAACAACATTTTAATGTTATTGATTAGAGTAAGGTTCATGATTAGGGCAGTCAATTATGTAACACTCTTTTGGGAGTATTATTTTGTCGCTTCGAATCCATCAATGAGGCTCCCCTTGGAAGTCTAAAATACTCAAACTTATTTCGCTACCATGTCCTATCTTTGGAAATTTATCACCACTACAATCTTCATCATCACCACCACTACCGCCACCGCCACCATCAACTTCATTATCATCATCATCATCATGACATCTACCCGATCATCATCTTGTCATGATTGTCACCTTAATCACCATCATTTTCGTCATTTCCGTCACCATCATTGTTATCGTCACCATACTTGTTATTACCACCACCTACCGGTACTGTCACCATCATTGTCGTCCTGATTGACCTCATCACCACCACCCATCATCATCATCATCATCATCATCATCACCACCTCATCACCATCATTATCATTGTTATCGTCCTCATCATCATCGTGATTGTCATCACCACCACCACTACCAGGCATCACTTCCACTCATCATCACCACCACCATGATCATCATCGCTACCATCACAATCATCACCGTCATCATTCTCGCCACCACCACCATTATCATCATTGTCGCCATCATCGTTCAAACAATTGCCCCCGCCCTACTGACTCGAAAATCTATTGCATAAAATCACTATCCCTGCATTGGTCCCGGAAAATGTTTCACCTTAACTAGAGTTGGGACAATCATAAAATTTCTCACATGCGATTTCACTCTTTCATTGTTCTTTGATTTGTTTATAACTACTGTTTGGCATGTGAATAGCCTACCGACTGGTCTTATTTGATCAAAGTGAAAAAAAAAAAAAAAAAAAATATGAGTCATGGTTAAGATTGCAGGGGTGGTCCCCATTTAGTGGAGGATCCCAGATTCTCATTTCTCCCATTTTGTTAATAGCCACTGAACTGAGAGAGATGGGGTCAACAAGGTCCAATCAACTATAACCGAATCTTGGATGCATTAGCAGTTGGAGTTGGACCTACCCCACCCTCACCTAACCATACGACCAATCCCACAACTTATTATTCCTTCGTTCCACGGCACATATTAAACGTTCATTTCTCACGCATCTACCTATCTAGATACCCTCTCCTCTACGACATTGACTCAGAGAAATCTAGAGTTGAATGAGTGCAACGCTACAACGGGGCATCTTGTTAAATGTCTAATCCGTTCAAAATAAATACAGTTTTAATATAAATGAAATCTCTAAATTTTACTACATAAAGAGTTAGCCCGGCCACCACAAGATTGATTGTGTGATGAAAAACTTGCTTAACATAATTTAAAAATAGTCTTTAATAATAATTTTTTTACCAAATGATCGATCTTACGGTGGAACGAATTACTATTCTGGTAAGCTTTGGGGATGATAGAAGTCCCCATTCAGGAATTCCTATCTAGAGAATTTTTGAATTTCCAGACAAGGTGGAATTTCTGGATGCTCCTTTACGCTTGAGCATTCAGGAATTCCACCAAAATACAAAAGGGAGTGGAATTTCTGAATTCTCAAATGTCAAAAGAGAACTTTCATATGACTGGAATCCAAAAATGCTAATGAAGAAACATGGAATTCAGAAATTTTAGGGGACAACATATCACATTATGTTTAGGAATTTCTGGACATGGTGAATTCCTTACACAAATTCTACTAAAGAAACATGGCCTTTTAGAGTGTATTTATTTTGTGGGGTTAAGATTTTAATAAGTGGCCCCCACTTTGTGATTTTACTCATTCAATTTAGGGTTTCTCTAAGTCAAGGTCAAAAGAAGATCAGACTATCTATCCCTCTCTTCTTACGCACACATGTTGTGAGTGAATGTTCACAAATTTTTTTTTTTTTTTTTTTTTTTTTTGAGAAAAAGGAGCGGCATTTCAGTGTTTTGAGGCCATGATGTGGAAGTGTCAGGTGAAAATGGGAAGCGGCATTTCAGTTTTGAGGCCAGGAGGTGGTGGTGTCACGTGAAATTGGCTCCACACTTTGTACGATTACACTCTTTCCATGTGCATGTGCATGTGATTGTGAGGGGATGAGAGAGAATTGAGAGAGGGCTACGAATCTTCCACAGTTCTACCAACAGGGACTTCTCTGCTGCTTCTTTAGCCATAAAAAAATAAACAATCAAAATAGAGTGGTCAACATCTTCAAGCATTCCGCGGCAAGAAAGTAGAAACCAAAGCTCTCTTGTATTTTAATAGAATTTTTTCTTATAAGAGGACTATATACATGTACAGTCCAGCTCCATGCTTTTAGATTCTTATCCGCCCTTCCTTTATGCTAAATTGATGCACCATATACGTAGAGAGGGAATTTCCATCTACCCTCATACCTAGGGATATTCCATGAGCTGGAGCAAAAGATTTTCCTGTATACACATGTGGGCTTTATAATTATTATATATATCTATGACATGTCGAAGTAAGCTAATGAAAGGCTTTTGTTCAGGCCTTTCTTAATATTATCTTGCCTTCAAGCCAAAAAAAGAAAAGAAAAAAGAAGCAAAACAAATGACATGTTGAAGTAAGCTAATGAGATGCTTTTGTTCAGGCCTTTCTTAATATTATCTTGCCTTTAAGACAAAAAAACACAAACAAAACAAAAGACATGTTGAAGGAAGGCCTTTCTGTGTGTGTGGTTTTTTTTTTTTTTTTTTGGGCTTGAAGGTAAAATTGAATTAAAAGAGAAAGAAAAGAGAACAAAGGCTTAAAGCCCCCAAAGCCTAAAGGCTACACAGAAAGATCCAAACAAAAACAGAAATAGCAGAATGGTGGGATTCTCATGTGTTAGAGATCAAGAACTGTGAGATTGTTAGAGATTAGGTTTGTTAATGATAGGTTTGATATTTAGAGATTTGGATTAAATTATTTTGAATTTAAAACTCTCCACTCTCCTTAGTTCTCTATTCTCTGTGAATAGATAAGATTGTGTAAATAAATGTTATGTAGTTTTAAGCAATGGATTCATTAATTTAAAAGTCTACATTTTGCACATGCATGAGAAATGTAGTTTAGAATGAGTCCTCACTTAAAAGATGGCAATGTTCTCTAACGAATAAGTGACTCATGGGGCCCACTTATATACAAACTTAAATACAAGTTTATCAATGGGAGGAGGGGCGCATATATAGGGGTGCTCATAGATCGGACCAGGGCCAGCCTGCTTTGGCCCTGGCTTGGGGCTTACGTTCTAGTAGATGGGCCAGGCTCGGGCTTAGTGGTAGAGAGCCTGAAGCCCAGCCCAGCCTGAATATAAGAATAATTATAAGGGTTTGGTAAAAAGTTCTACCAAAAAAAAAAGAAAAAGAAAAGAGGGAAACCAAATACATTAACTCTCATGCAAGGTAATGTGTGCAGACTAGCTGACTTACTGCCTAGGACAAAATAAGATATGTTTTTTATTTATTTATTTATTTATTTAATTCTATAGCTCTAACTCAGGCAGGGCTTGGGCTTTATCATTTCAAGGCAGGTTGGGCTTAATCAGCTTGACCCATGTACACTCCTGCGCGGATGGAAAGGTCTCCTCATGGATAAACGAGATCCAAAAAATCAGCCTCACTAGACAATGGTGAAACCAGAATTTCCATTTGAGGGTGGTGGACAATGGCCTAAATATTAATTTGTTTTCATTATTTTGTTGTTTGAGGGGAACAAGGGCTTTACCTATAAAAAAAAGGGCTTATTTCTAATGTGGCATGGCCTGCCTGGGACCCAATTATTGATTAGATTTAAAAAAGACTTGACGCTTTTTAACGGTCAGGCAGGGGCGGCTGCCCTTAAACCCAATATGTAGGTCCATCCTTGCCGACAGATCAGCTTAGCCACCCTTGATTTTACTGCCTTAAAGTCATAAGCATCTTAACTGTTGATTTTCGCAAGATTTAATCTAACAATGAGTGAAGGTTCAGTGATTGCAAAAGTAGGCCTGATTCCGAAATGAAAAGAGCATCAAAGCGGTTATTTTGATGAAATGTAGGCCCAAGTGTGCCCCAAAGTGCTGGACTGCATGCATTTGCACTTGCTCATAGGAGAACATAGGCTCAAGTGTGCCCCAGAGTGCTGGACTGCTTTTGCACTTGCACTTGCTCTAGCCTCCTTTTTTGGTTTTCTTTTAGGAGCTTTCTCTCTTGTAGCTCTTCTTTTTTGCTTAATACATAGTTTACCTCTAAGCCAAAAAAAAAAAAAAAGATGGATCTTCACGGACCTTTTGTTTGTTTCTAATTAAAAAATAATTGAATAATCATATGTGATGCTATGGGTAATATGGGTTTTCCTTCCATTGGATTTGTTGGGTAATTGGGCACATTTGTGAATACAATTTATGCTTTAAAATTAGAGTTTTTGTTTTTTGACTTTTGTGTAAGAGCAATATTTTTAGTGTGAATTTTTTTTTTGCCACTATACGTATAAAAAAAAAGAAATGAAAAAGAACATCCACCAAAGTCAATGCTTTTTTTTTTGGGGGCATTTGGGCGGAGGTCCCTCAATTGTGGTTTTTATTACAAACGGTCCACAATATTTTATCGCACTGACAATAGTCCTCTTGTAAAAATACTGCACCGAAAAAGATAAAAATGCCCTTGTACATGTCGGCAAAAGCAGAACTCAGATAAATTTATCTGAGTTTTAGCAAAAGCAATCCCCAATACTTTTCTGGCATATGATGGAAGGTGTTCCTTATGTTATTCTTGCTCCTTCCGAAGAACCCATTTGTTATTTCTCCTCTCATGTTACTCTTAACAATGATCAGGAACTTGGATAAGCGATCCACTCCCGTAAACGTATCTTATTCCAATGATCGGACTCTTCCTCGGTCTTGCATAAAAGAGTCTCCATCGATGGAAAAAATAGAAAAAACATCATCTTGTTCAGTAATTGCTACTGGTGAGAAGCTAAACAGATCCATTGAACAAGTAGTCCCCCTGAATGTTGAATTTTTAGCACACCCAAAGCCAGAAACTGTTGCAGCTGCAGAGAAGTGGAATCTTTGATATCTTTGGAGAATCTATTATCAATTTAGATTTTGAGTCATGGAGAATTCAGCGAAAAATGGCTCACATCATTATGAGCTGCAAGAAATTTTGCACCTTCATTAATAGGACAAGCCAAGTAAAGGTGAATGGCCTAATGCATGTTCTCAAGAACAAAGCCAACCAAGACCAAGGCGTCATGGATTTGCAAGATTTGTTTCAAAGATTCACCTTTGACAACACATGCATTCTAATCTTTGGAGCTAATCCAGGCTTTCTTTCGTTTGAATTGCCGATGGTTCCATTTGCACAGGCAATGGAAGATACGATGGAAACACTGGCCTTCCGGAAACTCAGATAAATTTGTCTGAGTTTTGCCAGAAATTCAGATAAATTTGTCAAAACTCAGATAAATTTATTTGAGTATTTGGCAAAACTCAAACAAGTTTATCTGAGTTTTTGTCCAGTTTATCAGAGATTCTGGAAAATTTATCTGAGCTCGGCGACACTAAAAGTCAGAATACGGAAAATCAGATTCTAATAAAAATCGAAATCCAAAACAAGAACACTTAATGACCATGATCCAATCGAGAAAAGAGAGAGGGAAAACAAGCAAAAGAGCAAACTACTCTATTTCAAATCAGTTGTAAAGAGAAAGATTTGGAAGAGACTTCAGATGAAAGGGTAAGAGAAAGTAAAACCATTTCTATCTTTGAGAAAATGAAAGAAAGAAAAACGAAAGTCATGGTGGCGACGGAAGGTGCTCTGCAACGATATTCCACAACCATGGAAAGAAACAGAAAATGAAAAATGAGAAAGAAGAAGAAGGAAGGAGTTCTTTGGGACAACAGAGAATAAGAGAAAACTTGGCCTATGAATGAGGGTTGAAAGGGGCAAATTAGTCATGAAAATATATAATGTGGTATATTAGGAACCTCTCATCAAAATATCTCCAGCTGTCTGGACTATAGACATTAAAGAAAAAAGTAGTTGTCCTTGATGCCTTAGAAGACCGTGCTCAGGATTGTTGGCTAATTTACCATTTTTTTCTACACCCCTTCCAGTGAAAAAAAAAAAAAAAAAAAAAAAAAGTCAATGCTTTTTAGGATTTTGATGTCCAAGGGGACAGGGCTGAAGTTTTTTTGTTTTTACAATTTGTGGCCTTCACTCTCGAGATGTGTCCACTACTACTAGAATAGTACATTGTGGTCCGCACCAGAAATGGAATCCTCATCTGTCACCCAGAGTGCCCATTAATTCTATTTTACATGTGCCCAACCATGTATCAAGTCTCTAAGCATTAGCATTTGTGGTCCCTGCAGCAAGGTTGGAATACCCGTGACTTGGAAATGCAAAAATTTAACTATTGAGAAATGATTTAGAATGCAAATAAATTTTCTAAATGAGGTGAATTGGTGGAGTGTATCTTGTATTTAGCTTGGTATTTGATTAAAGCGAGCTGACTCATAAGAGCAGATAGTCAACTTGCTGAGTTTTCCAACCTTGCCTTGCAGTAAGGAATCATTTGTTTGCACTCATTTTTTCCAGTGGCGGACTTACCTTATGCGCACCGGGGCGGTCGCCCTAGGTCTAATCCAGAAGATGTTAAAAGTTGCATGGGCCATAGGGCTCATGCCCTATTCTTATAATGTAATCACTCCACCTCAAGTCTCGAACAACCCGTCACTCTCGGTCTCAGAGATCTCCCGAACGAAAAATCTTGAAACCCTTTGTTCAATCGTTCTCCTTCTTCCTCTTCAAGCTCATGCAATTCAGTCTCTACACAATAGTATAGAATAAATGTCCGCCCACTCACCGTACTTTTACACAATATGTGAGGAAGCAATATGTTTATTGGTAGTGGGATATGAGTTCTTTATATTTAATTTTCCAAAAAAAAAAAAAAATGTCTTTAAACCATGTAATAAGTGGAGATTATTGGTAGTTGGCGTTGGTTTTGACATTTTCAATTTTTAATTGACCATCGTCTGCCTCACCCCACTAAAAATCCTGGGTTCCCCACTGATTTTACCTATGTAATTCATGCACATGTGTAGTGATTATGCATTATCAGATTTATTTGCACTCATTAACGAATGTGAGGCATAAATAAAGTGTGAGAATGGTGTGTAAATAAAACTACTTTTAGCCTCTATTTTAGATGGGTCCAGCCCCGGTCCAGTCAACATGGACCTTAGTGCTCGGATCCGAGCCTGCTCCTCTGGGAAACAGGGAGGCCCGAGTCCACCCATCGGAAGACCCTTAGTACAGTTGAACTTGGGTCATGGGCTTTTAATTAAATTGAGCCTAGTTTAATAAAATAATCATAAAAAGTCATAAAAGTCACTTTTTCCATGGCATAAGTATGTTTTCTTTAGCATATATGGTGTGTGTATATAAAAACTATACAACGGGCCTAGTCAGTGTCAATTGAGCTAAAGACAGTAGGGCCCAGATCCAGCCTGTTAAGGGTTGTGAACCATGTACTACATCTGAGTCCCGACCGTTGGAGCCAAATGCATGTCTGAGCTAGGGTTGTAAACAGGTCGGTTCTGATCCGGGTCCATGGTGGACCCATAACCGGAACCGTTAAAGAGAATGTGGAACCGGATCCGGACCAAGAACCGTTTCAGAACCTATTTCTTGGCTCCGGAACTGGAACCATACATGAGACGGGTCGGTTCTGATCCGGGTCCATGGTGGACCCGTGATCAGAACCGTTAAAGAGAATGTGGAACCGGATCCGGACCCGGAACCGTTTCGGAACCTGTTTCTTGGCTTCGGAACCGGACCCATATATGAGACGGGTTTGGATTCAGGTCCGGGTCTAAGTAGAGAATCATATGAAAAGAACATGGTTTTTGGGATATATTTTCAAAAATTGAGGTAATATGTTGGGTCTCGGGTCCACGAGTCCGAACCAAGGTGAAACCGGACCCGGACCCATTTGCTTATCGGGGCCTAAATAAGGACCTAGACCCGGTTTTTAACGGGTCAGAACCCGGACCCATTTACTTATTAGGGCCTAAATAAGGACTCAGACCCGGTTTTTAATAGGTCGGAACCTCCGGGTAATCGGAGAATCGGATACCCATTTACATCCCTAGTATGAGCCCACCTATAAGGACCCAATCTGGGTTGGGTCTGAGCCAAATTCAGGCCCATTGGTAGCATAACGACAGCCTAAACCACCCTTAATTACCGCAATAGGCATGTAACTGAGTATAGCAATGGGCCTAACTCCAGCCAGTCAAACACGAGTTTGGGGCCTGGGACAAATATATTTACATAAGAACCAGGCCTCTAGCTGAGATAGTTAGATTTTAAAGCCCATTGTAAACATAAATATTTGATAAAGATGAAAGCCTGAACCTATCCCATTCATTTAGTGAAATGTAGTTATGAGGCCCACCTCATGGCCAGGCCAGCCTGAACCTGAGTCAAGCTAGGCTCACATTGGACAGTGTTTTATTCCCGTGACTTTGTACCGGGCCTAACTTTCTGGCCCTGTACTATATGCTTGAAGGTTTGGTCTGGCACAAAGAGCTGTATGTATGTTGCAAATGGAACCTTGTTAGTACAAAGAGCTGCATGTATTTTGCAAATGGGCTTCGGCTGGGCCAGACTTTTACACCCATGGGCTGGCAATAGGCTTGAATGTTAGGCCAGATAATTATGGCCCAATTCCAGACAAGCCCCAACCTAGACATTCCTCAACCTATTCCAACCCAGGCCATGAACACCCCCACACCAAGCTTGGATTGTGGGTGAGTAGAGTTTCATCCATTTCTAGGCTCCTATCTCCCTAGGGTCATTATTAGGGGTGTTCATTGGCCTGCCAGCCCAACCCAACCATGCACAGACCAAGCTGGGTTAGAATCAGGCTCTATTTTTAGTCTGGTGGGATGTGACCAGGCATATGTTTCTGGTCTGATTGATAAATGGTCCAGGCTGGGGCCTATATATGCTTGAGGACCTTCCCCAGTAAACATATTTTACATGAAGTGGGGCTGGAACTGGGCCTGAATTTACATCCATGCCTCAACCTAAACACCCTTAAGATTTTTTGTGCCTGAAATAAGATGAAATTAAAGCCTAGATCACAATATTAGAGGCCATGGATTGGGATCATACCTATACTGCCCAACCTACAGGTCCAGTTCACATCCGAATCACATGTAACATATAAACGGGCCTGATGGGCCTATTATTAGGGCAGCTGGCATGAATATCCAAGCCCATCAGGTTCCTCTGCCCAGCTGGGCCAGCCCCATCCACATTCCACACACAACTAAGTCACAGTCAGAAATCTCAAGGCCAAATCAGTATCTCGTGAGAGGCAGGCCGATGATTGTCCAAAGTGTGGCTCATTAAGTAACTGGGCATAATATTCAGGCTTGGAACCAGCCCACGACCTGTAAGTCCAGGTTCTGCCTATTCTCAAATTCTACGTAAACTATTGGGTAAAAAAAGAATCTTGGGCTCGGACTATGCTTTAAGCTTACTTTGGCCTAGGCCTGCCCTACTTAGCGATCGGGCCGGGATATAGAGCTCGGAAAGCCAACAGGCCTAAAATCACAGCCCAAATCCAGTGCAGTGCAGTGCAGACAAGCTCGGGACAGCTTGGGCTGGCCAGGTTAGGACCACGGCTAGTTGTAAAACCATGCACTTTCCTAGTGATGGTCCAAGCCCAATACCAAAACCCTTTTGTGGCCGAGCACAGCAATGGTGTAGGAGGTTCAGCTTTTTTTTTTTTTGTTACAACCAAGGTGGCTGGACCTTGTTTAGAGATCTGAATGATACAAGATTGAACTCCAAAACGTGATGGAGCCTACATGCAGGGGAGAGGATTACTTCCACACTTAAAATGAGGACTTAGAGATCGAACCATGCGCAGTTGAGTGAGAATAGGACATCCAACTACTAGACTATCCCTTTATTCTCATAGGAGGCTAAGTTTGATAGCAATAACATGAATTCTCGAATGGATAAGAGACCTTCTAAGAGATATTTTTTTTTTCCTGTTTTTCTCTTTTATTTATGGGTTAAGGGGCCTTCAAAGACCACCCAGAAAAAGTCAGCCTTGTAAGATAATCCTAGCCCCTTAATTTGAATGCTATAGACTTTGGTGGTCTTTTAACCATAGATTTCTTAGAGATCAAATCCAACAGTGGATAAAGGTTTGATAATAGTGGACTTGGGCCTAGTACCAGATCATGAGGGGATGATAGTGTGAAAGGGCCTGCACTGATCCAAGGTGGGCCCCAATTGGGCCACAAAGCTGGATTGCATATGCAGTAGCTCACAGGAGAAGATTTCTGTGTATATAAAAGAGGCTACGACGGGCCCTTTGTAAACCCATCACACTTATTATTCGAGACAAAGTCCGACACTCATCCAACTCTTATTCATCCTTGGTTCATCCCAAAAATATAAATCTATTGTCCAAATGCTACTAAATTTTTCAAGGCTATTAAATCAAAGGTCATGGTTGTTTGTTAGGTTCAGTTTTTTCGCCACCCTTGTTCATGACAATAACTTTCCATCCCCTACCCCACTCTTAATTCATGTGATCAATAGACAAACGACTGACAAATGACGATGACGACGACGACGACGACAACATCAACAATAGTAAATAAATAATTCCCACCCCCATCCATGGACATGGACTCCATATGACCACATCTCATGGTGGGCTCTGCATTGGACGACCAAGGCATATAGATATAGTCCCCTCCCTCTAGCTTGATTTAAGTTATGGACTTCTAAATAAAAGAAAGTATCCTATTACATTTAGATTTGCCAATTGAGACACAGGAATCCAAATACAACTCAGAGTTCGATCATGGAAAGTTATACTATAATAGAAAGCAAAAAGAAAGTTCTACCAATAATAAAAAAACATAGAAAGCTAAAAATTAAAGGATATTGAGCAACTTGCTACACTCCATCTTCTCGATTGACATCCCATCGCATCAATAATGCGCATACAGCAGAAGTAGAAGAGAGTTGTAAATCCCTTACGAAGAACAATCTTGGAATTAAGGTACGCTTTTATATCTAATTTAATCGTGTGCTATTGAGTTCTAATCCATGATAGTCAATCCCATGCACAATTTGATTGAGTTAGACCTAATTCGCTCCACCAATTTCTAGGTCAAAACTCCGGCAAAATTGACAAAAAAAAAAAGTGTGACAATCCAATTTCAACCGTTCATTTAATGGCCCTTAAACTGGATGGCCTCTAGCGTCCGTTGGATCTAGTTTATTCAAGATGGCTAATCCACTGTCTTTGCATTCAATCTCCAATGGATCCATTGAGAATTGAGAGACAAAGGCTTTTAGAATTGGACACCCACTACTAAGATCACAACTCTGGCCCAAATCAATCCCCCAATGTTACCTCTGGATCAAAACTCACCCCAAAGTGGGTTTGCCAATAGAATAGATTGATCCAGTGTATTTTACATCATTAGAAGACAACAAGGGTAGAAAAATTAAAAAAAAAAAGCCCTAAACTTACAACCTTATACAATTGTCACCAACTATGATTGCAGTGATGGCCGAATTGAGCAGGACCTCAAGAATCTATAATCTTGGAGCCCGGATCCTCTAGAACTTTGATGTAGAGAAATTCTTAGTTAAACATTAAAATTTTATAGTGGGGCCAACCTATTAAAAATTCGAATGGATCGAAATAAAGTCCCTCTCAATATATGGGGGTACCCTCATATTTTATTCTATTAGGAGGTGGTCCAACCAAGTGATTGACCTTTTTATTAAAATCGTGATCAACCTAATCTAAGCATATTCATTAATCACATTTTTTTTTATCAAACGGTCAATCGTACGGTGGAACAAACTCCTATTATGGTAAATTTTGGATTTACTGCATGTAATGAGACGACCATTATTTTAAACGGTTTGAATTTTTCGTAAGTGGGCTCCACTATGGAGTTCCACTCCTTTAACTGAGGATCTCATATGTATCTGGTGATTGGTGAGGTCCACAAACCTACCATGTGTCATAGTGGGAGCAGGATAAGTTCAGGTCTCCATCTGAGTTATCAACCTGTTGGCCCACCAATATGTCTTGCTCCCTTTTAACACAACCCTTCTGTTTGTGATACATAATAATGATTCGTCTGGCCAACTTTTTTCATCCATGAGATGATTTGTGTTTCCAGACTTCCATTGGATTGTCTAAGTAGGCCCTTGCTTTAGTGGGTTTGTGTCTCTGTCTGTCATCAATCAAAGGGGTCCCTCTTCACCCACCCCTCATAGTGATCCACATGACACCTTTGAATTTGATTAGAATAAATTTTGTATTGTATATTATCAAGAGCTTTTTTTTTTTTTTTTTTTTTTGCTATCTGAGGGTTTCCAATCTTTTGGGCTGTCCAGGCCCAAAAGGAAAGCCGGGTACAAATCGTGGTCCTATGCCAACTGAGCTGAATTAGAATCACAAATAAAATTGTCTTGATTTAATTTCTGTAAAGACTGTTGTTTCCTTATTTGGCTTAACAAATTTTTTTTTTTTAAAGTGAAAAAATTAAACTAATTTTTCTCAATAGAGAGAATCTCGATTTCTCATGGAGAAGGTCGGAACAAAGGATTTCTCTCTCTTATAAATACTTAAATGCACTTAAAAGCAAAATCATCTCATGGCACGAATAAGTTCATAAGGTGCATGTGGGTTACAAAAGAACTCTATGATAGAGGAAGAGATTGTTTTGATTTTTCATGTAGTCTATTGTTTTGTCATTTGATGCGAAACATTTTTTTATAATAAATAAGAAATATAAACAGTGTTTTTCTCAATAAAGAGAGTTTTGATTTTCTTTAAAATAAAAAAAAAAATGCAAGATTCTTCTCACCCAACAAAGCAAGTTCTTGATAGGGATTGATTGTTGGGCATCCGGGTGGGTTGTTGCCAACCAATCGAGTGACTCCTCATTCTAAAATCTTTAACACTTCTTTACATCTTTAACATTTTGTTAGGAATGAGAAATCATGAAAGATTCTATTCTTTCTTAAACAGTTGAAACTAAAGAAAGGTCTTTAATCAGATAATTGATATCATAATAGAATGAGTCATTGACCAAATAAGCTTTTCATAGGATAGATTCACCAATGACACACTACCTCGTAAAAAATTATACGAGGAATCAGATACCTTGCAGACTGCTAGCATGACTTGTTATAGAAACAGTTCCTTGAGGATACGAAGTCTAGTTTTGGCCACGTGACTACGTCTGGAGGCCCTAGAAACATGCCAAAACTCATGTGGATTGGGCATGAGAAATTGTGTTATTATCTTAGGCAATGGTAAATTAATGCTCATTATGGCATGTGATTCTAGCGGCCTAGAACTTAGTGGCTTTTTAAGGACAAAAACTTCTTTTTATTAAGTCCGACAGTAATGTGATGAATAGATATCTGCTTGAGATTAAGTTACTTGATTAGGGAGGCGTTTGTGTAATGCCACTGAAGAAGTGCGTCACCACTTTCCTAGATCCTTTCCCTAAAAAGGTATTTTCCGACCTCGATTCTTTGCGGCGCAAAACGGTAATGAAAAAGGCATCGAAAAATCCGGCACCCAGTCTCCTTCCATTTTGACTATTGATTAAGGAGGCGTTTACGTATAGCACGCTTGTGTCTGGACCCAAACCTGATTTCCAATCGGATCCAAGATGCGGGCCCTATCCAAGCCCAATTATCATCTGACTCTTAAATGGCCAGTTTGACAACTCTATTAATAGAGTCAATCGGATAAAGGTGGTTATTTTAAATTAAAAAAAAATGGAGTAAGTTTTGAATTAAAGTACTTTTAATGTGACATATTTTCTGAAAAAAAAAAATACTGAGGATTTACTTGAAAAATGGAGTTTTTACTTTTTAGGCCTGATCCGAGGTAATCAGGTTGGCAAGAGAGATCCACATCATGCACGAAACGGTAGTCACCCTCAGTGTGAATGATCATTTGTCATTTAACAGTGGATTGATGAGCCGCTAATACAGGGAGTCATGTGCTGCACTTGTTCGCATGTGGTAAACACTCCCTTCTCTTTTTTCTATTTTCTTTTTAATCAACAAGCCACACTCTCTGACTCATCATTGTCAATCAACCCCTCACATTAAATCAATCAACCCCAAACATTAACAAGGTTGTTTCTTTATTACAATTTCTAATAAGAAATTAGTGTATTCAAGAACTTCTCGACATGATGTGATGGCGTGTCGTTGAAATAAAAGTTATCTAAAGGGTTTTAAAATTTCTAAGATTTTAACTTCTTTTCATTTTGGTGGAAAGTATAAAGGGGAAATAAAAAATCCAACCATATTTTCATTGGAGCATTTACAATTTTTTAGACATGAATTATTAGAATTTCAGTAAAGAAATTGGGCATTCATTAATTTGACATAAGCTCAAATTCGACGCTTACTTTGCTTTTATTCACTATTTGATTAAAACCCTAAAGGATCGATCCATCTAAAATCCTTTAAATTTTAATGCTATCGATCAAAAGATTAGAATTATTGAACAAAGTTGAATTGAGATCCTATAGTCTTCCCATGGTCATGGATTGAGGTGAACTAGGGTGGGCACCGAGGGGTGCCCAATAGGTACCCACGGAAAAGATGGCCTGTGCATACATATACTTACTGGCAGGTGGCACACTTTTCAACATATTAGGCCCACTCACATCATTGTTACGGGGATTTATTCACTTTTTACTCCATTAATAATTGCATGCTATATTTTATTATGTATATATGAAAAGTAACTTTTTTTTTTTTAACCAGAAAGTAACTTAACATAAGTCATATATTATCGGTTAGAGATTGTGGTCTCCAGGATATCAAACCTATAGTAAATCTGACCTTAGTGTCCGAAACCTTCTTTCAGCCCTCTCGATCTCACTTCAAAAACGCAAATCGGCGCTTTCGGAGCGGATCTGTCTTTGGAGCTTAATTCGATCATTTTCGGAGCACAGTTCGACCATTCTTGGAGCATGGTTCGACAGAATGTAGAGCGAACTGTACAAAATTTTAATTTTTTGTGCATTTTCTTTTTCTATAAGCTTGATATTTATCATTTGAATGAAAAAAATTGTTTTGACTTATTAGTTATTGTCTATTTTATGTGATCAAATTGCAAAATTAATTTTTTTTTCTATTTTTGATACTTGAATATATAGATAAGATATATTTGTGCTCATTAGTTAATTGTTTATAAATCCACAAGCACTATGTTATAAAAGCGTGTCGGATATATAATTAGTTTAAAACTTAGCGTTTCGCCCCTTCCGCTCCCGCTCCGCACTCTAGGTAGTTAGAACCTGCAGACTACCAAGGATTAAATTTAATGAGGGTTCAAGTTATTAACCCTTACTAATTAACCATGGATTTGTCATGAGAGGGTGAGTGAGGACCTAATATTCCATTACCTGTCATGGTTCAAGTTTCATTACCTGTCGCCTCTAATCTTATTGTAGATTTTTTTTTAAGGCAAGTACTTATACACCCACTCGTGCACTCGCACTTAAGTTTCTCATCATCAACACTACAGCTGATTGTTCCTAGGAAAGAGAGGTGCTTTATCAACTAATCTAATGGTGGATTGGAAGATCTTAATATTGAACGTTAACCTTAAAAAAAATAAAAAACTAAACTTACTTTCAGATTATGCTTTCTCATATTTTTTATATGTTTTTTTGTTTACTTTTTTTCTTTTTTATTTTTAACCCCTTTTCTTTTCTTTTCTTTTTTTTTTTTTTTTTTTTTTTTTTTTTTTTTTTTTTTTTTGTCTTTTTTGCAAAGGTGCAGAGTAGTTTTGCCTAAAAGACTTCATTAATATTATAGAATTTTACAAATACCATTTTAAAATAGGTCCGGACTCTCCCCAGGAGGAGTTGGGAAAAAAAAAAAACAAGAAAACAAATCAATTTTGATGCCCCAAACACAATGATCAATGGCAACCAGTGGGTAGTGAATTACTTGAGGCAACTCATTTAGTGGCCCAATTAGTCTAAGACATTTCATGCATGTGATAAGGATACACATCAGCATGATCAACCAAAATAGTAACTTATAAAGGCACATATCAGCAGGATCAATTAAAATGGCAACACATCTCGTTCACTCCCTAATCAAGAGATACTGGTTCTTTGATTTTATGTCAAGATTGTATCACATTTATTTCTCATTATCACTACCTTCCCAAAGAGGTAAAGATGATGAGTTGTTTGTAATCAATTATATATTCTCATACAAATCATAATGAAATTACGAGTTGCACCACAATTACATGGTAACAGAGCACATAAATACGAGTTGCACCACAATTACATGGTAATAGAGCGCGTCATCGGTTCTGATAACTTTTAAAACAATACCATCATCTCAAACGGCTGAAACTCCTCTAGCATCCAACATCCACCACTTTCTTCCTATCAAACTATCTCCTACTAACTATCTCCTATGGAGGTTCCAATTTTTACCTATTCTCAATCTTTTTGGCTTCATTGATGGAACCAAGCCCTGCCCACCACCATTCATCTCATAAAAAATAAAAATAAAAAAAGATGAATCTATTGATATCGAGAAAGATCCGAATTCCGCATCCACATCTTGTACCTTTTAGTTGGCATTTTTATGTTCGTAAAAAAGATTCACATCAAACTCACGGATACTTAATTTTTGGGTTATGTCCACATCATATCAACTATCAACTAGTAGTAATTTCATTACTAAAACCCAAGTTGCTTGTAATACAGTGAAGTGATCTAAAATATAAATTATCTAATCATATCCCTATCACCCATAAGTTGTGCACTATATGAAAAAGGTTAAGCTTATGAAATACTTTTACAAGTAAGTTCACCTAATGCATAAATCATGAGACTGTGCTTGTAATTAGTTGAAATTGTAGGGACTTCATCAATATAAAAGTTTTTCTCTTTATCCTCAAACTGGATAGAAGACACTAGACAGCAAACAAAGGTAATCCAAACCATTCCATGTATCTTTTTCTATAAAACCTCCGGGACTCTTTCTGTCTCTCACGAACCAAACCATTCACTTCATTCACCTCCACAGCTCCATTCCTTCTCATTCTTACTTCAAAGTCCAAACATTTTCTATAAAACCTCTGCCTTTTGATTTCTCTCTCTCGAAATCTTCTCCTTTCTACTCTGGCAAGTGATCTATTGAGTTGATTTTCTGGTTTTGGAAACTAGAATCCAGATCTAGATCTGCTCGTTTGATATGATCTTTTCAACTTCTGTTACTCTGGGATTGATTTTTCTTCTTGTTTATTTGGATTTGACAGAGAGAGAAGAAGATGAAGAATTCAGTTTCGGATCATAGCTTCATCATCGACAGTGAAGATGAGGAGGAGGTATTGGAGGAAGGGAAGGAGGTTTCATACAAAGGGTACGAAGATGGGAATGAATCCGATACTTCGGAGTCTTCTTCGATTGGGAGCGCCCAACAGAACAAGCCCAGCTCTTACAATACTACATGGCCACAGAGCTACAGGTACATGAACACAAACATCTCTCTCTCTCTCTCTCTCTCTCTCTCTCTTCTGTTCTTTGCTTATGATGAATGAATAGAAAGTAGTTTGAAATGATTGAAGGCGAGTGATTAGGGTTTGAAACAATGCTGTTCTTTTGTTTGTTTGGATATACGAATATCCTGTTCCTCATTACAATTTCTCTGGAAGGCCACCACCTTTATAAACTCTTATATAAATAATGTCTGATTTTGTGCTTTGACAGAGGTGGCCCACCTGTAGCTACCCTCCATGATTTAATAATCTTAAATTGAGATGGATGGGACTGTTATTATTCATCGTTGGATTTTATCATGGGGAGGTTTAGGATTGATATTGGGGCACACCCCTTTTTCACATTTGATCTACCTGTCCTATTCTTCTATGTATTTTGTTGTTGCAAGTGGCATAGATAGATGCCACATGTGATGTGTGTTCTTATCTTAACAGAATAAAACGCCCAAACATTCTCTGTCGTTTTCCTTTTCCTTCTTCTATTTAGTGAGGGGCATGGAAACCAGTATACCACCCAACCCACCAAAACAAAGTTTTTAGAAAGCTTATGTGTTTTTACACATATAGCACCATCCAAAAGTTTACTTTTTTTTACATGTTCCCCACAAAAAAAAAAAGCAGTGGAGTATGTTGGGATTAGCTCCACTGGTTGTGTTTGTGGTCTTGATGTAAAATAAGTGGGAATGACATATAGGATTGAAACAAAAAAAAAAAAAAAAAAAAAAGAAAAAAAAAGGGAGAATTTCAAGAAAGTATATAATCTTTAGCCCATTTTCAATATTTCAAAAGGGTATAAAGTTTTTTTTTATCTCTCTTTAAATCAAGTTCTCTCTATAAAAAAAATGAAAAAAATGCCCATATGGCATGTTACCTTTCTTCCCCCTCTTTCTCCTTCAAAACCCACTCTCCCTGTTGTGATGAGTTTCTCAAAATAGAAGTGAGAGACATTAATATGGAAAGGATAGATTTTCAACTGCCATCATCTAGATCTGATTGGAAGGTTGCCTACATGTACCTATCACAAATCCAAATTAGAAAAAAAAAAAAAAAAAAAGGAGAAATACATTTTGCGTAAATTTAGTTTTAAACATAAGCTTCCAGCCATTCAATTATAAATTGATTATAAGCTCAATCAATCTGCTTAGGCAAAAAAAAAAAAGAAGGCAGATACACAATATAGCCTTAGTCCAGCACAAGGAGATCAAGAGTCTTATTTTGTTATTATTACATGGGGGTGTGAGGTTAAGACAGTACAGCTGGCCCTGGATATGGTTACGATTCAATGCCCTGATGTATCAGGTCTTAGATGGTGTCCAGGTACGCCAGTACTCGGTAGCGTTTGCCAACTGATATTGATCGTTTCTTCTGTGGGGCCATAGAAACTGATGGATGACCCCCCTAGCTTTTCAGATCTGAAAAAATTATTGTACTCGTGTGGTGATTGGTGGATTTACTTGGGAAAAAGAAGACGTAAAAGTCTAAATGGACAGAACTTTGGGATCGGTTCAAAGACCGGTCCCAAAGTCTGTCCATGTATCACAGCTCAAAGAAGACAACAAACTATGTCGACATGTGAATGAAATGAATGAATAAATATCACAATGGCTAAGATCTCCACGTTGAACGTTTGTTGTTTTTTTTTATCACTCATCTGGTATTATTTGTTCACTGGGGTGATGTAATAACTCTTAATATCATACTGTTCAACTCAGACTGTTAATGAGTCAGTCCAAATTAGTGCCATTATCACATATACCAGACAAAATGTACCCTACAATGCCATCTGTTATTTGTTTTCTTTATCCAATTATCATGGGTAAAAAATTATAAACACATGTTTAAAATACTAAAAGTTGTATATAAAAACATAAGCTTTCAGGAAAATGTTTCGTTCATATTATGAAAGTTGCTTTAACATCACACTATGCTTCTATGCTTGTTTTTGTCGTGATATAAATGGGTGATATAAATGGGTTATTGCCGTTTTAGGAAGACAGTATTCTTATGGAATTTTGACATATTAGTTCTCTTTAAATTTCTTTTATCAATTTCATAATTGAAATACATATAATGTCATCGGAGTCTGCGCTTTTTAAACCTTTTTGCCCCAGATCCCATAATATCATAAAAATAGTGTGTGTCATGGAAACTAATGAATCTCATAATTTCATGAGACTGCCCCATGATATCAAAACTTTTATGTAGCATCTTAGGGAAAAAGACTTTTCGAATGATATAACATAAGAAATGGTGGTCAGGAGTATATTTACTTTTCACGAAATGTTATTTTTTGTGTTTTATAAAAAACGAATTTGCTTGCTGGTTGTAGAAAGTGTATGATATAAAAATTGATCTCATGATATCATGGGATATAATGCAAAATAATAAAAAAAAAAATGCTGACCAGAGTCGAGTAACTTTAGTGACATTGTCTGAATTTCGGTCATGAAATTGGAAAAATCAGATTTAAGGAGGACTAATGTATCAAAACTCCCTTTTTTTTTTATTAGGGTATTTTTAATTTACTGCTAGATAGGACTTCTTCAAATATATATATTTTTTTTTGGAAAGACTCAAGCTCAGCCGGAACAAGGTTTTTGTTTTCTTTTAAAATTATCTCCTTATATTGCAAAATTGTAAGAATAATAACAGTTCAATCATGTGGACCTGGGGCACTGGACCATGCAGTGATCTAAATTGCTCGATCAGTAGTTTGTGTAGATTTTCTATTTGTTTGGGTGATAAGTGGCCCCATATTGCCAATTTATTGATCAATGATCAACAACTACAATGTTCTTGAATTTCAGGCAGTCCATGGATATGTATGGTAGCTTGCAGTCTCCAAGCATTGGGTTTCTGGGCACTCCTACATTAACCAGATTGAGCAGTTCTTTTCTATCCTCTTCATTGCAGAGGATGAACACTCCTGAAATACTATCTAACCTGATAAGGCCTTTACTGCCGACCTCAGCAGATCAACAGCAAGAACCACACCAAAGATCGCATTCTCTTCTTCCTCCACTTTCTGAGAGAAAGCACTCCTGGAAGAAAACAGATGCTGATCAGAAACCGTCCAAGGCCTCACATGAATTGCATATTTCCCGCCAGAGCAGTTTCTTCCAAGCAGTGATTAATGGTAAGCTGCCCTTCCAATTACCACTTACGTGGACGATTAGTCATGGTCCATTTTGTTGACCAAAATGTCCTGTCATAGCCGAAATATGGGCTAACCAAATCATGCCAGTTGCTATGCACTGGTCCATATTAATGATCTATAATTAAGTTATGAAAAGTATGGGATTAGTCTATAATAAGGCATTGCTATTATAACATCTGAGTGGGGTCCACCATGAGAAACCATTGAGTCATGGTGTTGGCCATATTGACTTGTGGCCTTCACCCAAATGTGAACCATTGTGAACCATTGGTCCGCTTGTTCTAGAGCCGAGCCAAGCCGAGCCTAGCCATGTAGCCGAGCCACTCATCAAGAACCATGGTCGTCCAATTCTCACACCAATTGAAGCGATTCTGTTGGATTAAACCACCTAAACTTCAAATTATAATATCTTTCTGCAACATATTTAGGATATCATTTGGCAATCAAATTCTATAGGTGTCATCCTTTGTAACAAAGGCATGAAAATCCATGTTTGGTAATTATAAATTTTTTTTTTTTTTTGGCTATCGGAGGGCTCCTTTTGGGCTAGACTAATCCTTTCCGAACCTAGAAGGAAGTTGGGTAAACTCCCTTATAGCTCCAGTGTGGTAGTGGAATTTTAAACTTACAGTCCCTGGGTGCAAACCGTGGTTCTAAGCCAACTAAAACTGAATTACCCCTTAAATTAAGTTTTTATAAAATTGAACAAGTGGAAAACTACATTTATGAGGATTTCAATCCCCTCTTTCTGTGAAATCTCAAACTATACGAGTCCTCGATGAGAAATTCTCAACATGTTATCAACTGGGTCCATTTTTCTTGTAAACAAAATATCTTCATCATCCAAACAGGTCTCTCCCTCATAGTCATCCTCAATCCTCCAGGTAGGTCCACGTAGGTATCCTTCTAGTCACACCACACCTGACGAAGCCTCTATTTAAGAAATGGTGCATTATTAAGGTTGATCTGATTTGATTGATGGGCCCTTGTCTGGTTCCAACCACAGGCGATAGGTACCATCCCTTCATGTGCTACACTTTGTCGCCTAGTTCAAGCAGCTTGCGTGTACATCGGCTTTACTGGTGATCTTATCTTTTATAAAGTATATATATATCTGAGATGCTACGACCCGAGACCGCAAGAGTATGTCGTGTTGTCGTGGCACGGCCAAGTCTCGGGTCCTGTGGATCTATCATTCTCTGCACATGATGTTGAACACGCTGTCCTTGTTTTTATTTTATCCATCCATCTGTCAACGATGACTCTCGATAATTGCTGACGCGTCATCTTATCTTTGGGAGATGGAACCACAGTGGATTCAGATCTAAATTCAGCACCTCAGAAATCCCATATAACATGTGGAGAGTTTGGATCAACTTAAAAATTGGATCTAATTTCAAATCTGAATCCGTAATTGAAATGTAAGTAGAGTAACTCATTCAAATAATTTTTTTAATGTATAAATATTATACGATTAAAGTTAAATAGACTCTTAATTATAAATATAATTCAAGCTATATGGGCTCTTAAAACCTTTATGTATTTGTTAGATCCAGATATTCATGTTAAAATATATAAGGATTTTGCTTTGGAATTGAATATTTCATATCATATATTCATGAATTTCATATCATATATTCATGAATTTGGAACGGATCCAAATTTGAGTCTCTCAAATTCAAAAGTAGGTTTTGATGCCCCTCTAATGTTTGTAAACTTTTATCACTATAAAAAAAAAACAGTTTGCGTAATTGTTTATTGGTTTTCATATATTTTGTTGGTTCTGTTAGAAAGGCATTTGAGCATCATTTTACTACGGTTACATACGAGGGTTATATTAAGGACCTAACAATCCTCCATCGCTAGTATTAACTAAGAGGAAACTTAAACTCTTAATCTTATCAGGCCCTGATACCATTTGTAGGATGTCAGACCCTATTAAGCTATCACTCATCCCAAAATCAATTGATGATGGAAAACTGTACGACAATAATTATATGGTCTGTTGGTTGTATTAAGAAGGCATTCGAGCATCACTCCACTACAGAACCTAATGACATTTATTCAGAAGTTGTACTTGCAAGATGCATAGTAACCAGGATTTGCCACCATTAATCTAAATGTTGGATGAGTACATATTATTTTAATAAAAAAAAACCACCCTGCCTGATGTGTGAGAGAGAGAGCCCCAAACCTAAATCCAAACCCAACCAAACGGCTTTTGAAAATAAACTGGAAGGAATAAGTTTTGGATGATGCCAGATTCCGTGGGACTCGTAATACCAACTTTGGATCACTCAAACATGTGTAGAAACGAACGAGCCTAGATCGGAAGTTGCCATCTGATTCATTTGAATAAAGTAATTCAAAACTTCCTCTGGCTCTGTGCTCTGGTTGTATATTTTACCTTAGAGCTCATGTGCCACTTTCAGTCCGTGATTCTTTAACAAATTTGAAAGTGAAAACAAACAACCCTTACACCTAGCACCCTGCCCACCCTGCGCCCCTACACAAACCAACAAATGAACCAATTTAAAAGCCGACAAGTTGGCCGGCGATGTTGGCCTTTGCCTTGGTTCACCTATTCACATCATATTCTTACGCATTTATAAGCAATCTCCCAACAAGTTAAACTCCAATTAAAGTGATATTTAGGGTTGAATCTAGATGAGTAATTTTATTTATTTATTTATTTATTTTTTTGGCGCTATTGAAGGGTTTCCAACCCTTTGGTCTGAATTAATCTCTTCATGCCTAGAGGGAAGCCGGGTAAACTCTCAAATAGCTCATGTGTGGTAGTACAGTTTCGAAACTACAACCTTCGAGTGCAAACCTTGGTCCTAGGCCAAATGAGCTACCCTTATAAAAGCAGTCACTAAGCAAAAAGATAAGACAACTCGACAGGAACCTTGGCATTGAAAGAGGTATTCCTTATTACAACCCAGGGGTTTTGGATTTAAGTTATCTTACAGGTAAGTAATAAAGAGTAAAAAAGATGATACCAATCAACTACCCAAAGGGATGGATTTGTCTATGAGCCAGTCATCAGGGCTGCAGAGGCCATGTTTTGTAAATTGATACGATCACAAGTTCAAGTCACCAAAGGCCACGAACCA
This sequence comes from Camphora micrantha, assembly GCA_003546025.1. NCBI lineage: Eukaryota > Viridiplantae > Streptophyta > Magnoliopsida > Laurales > Lauraceae > Camphora > Camphora micrantha. The sequence goes on along the minus strand of QPKB01000001.1, from coordinate 7,838,105 downwards.
TAAGAACCATAGAAAGAAAATGAAGCTTTCAATCAAAAAATGTCACATCGGCTAACAGTTTTTTTAGTTTAAATTTTGTATAACTACCTAATTCTCACAAAGTTGTCTTGATGATGTCGCGCATTTTCTTCTTGGTTTGTTCTTTCTTTTTCGGAAAGTAGTTTAAGAAAAACTTCAAAATAAGGCTCAAGTTTTTGAAAGTTTTCAAAACTAAGGCGAAAATAAAATTTATGTGCCTTGAGTTTTCCAAAAGGTTTCCAAATAAGAACTTCCCCATGAAAACCCATCCCACCTTTGTAATTATACTTAATGCTATACATTTGTGAGGCATAAGCATCATTAATAAAAGCATAGCCTTTGTTTGTGACTTTGGTGCAGGGATAAATGTGCTGTGTGGCGTTGGAATATTGTCTATGCCATATGCAGTAAAGGTGGGGGGATGGGCAGGGCTGTCTATATTGCTTGTGTTCGCAGCAATCACATGGTACACGGGAGTTCTCTTGGGCTACTGTCTCCAAAGCACACCTGGCCTCCAGACCTATCCCGATATTGGTCAGGCCGCTTTTGGTACTACTGGCCGTTTTATCATATCTGTAAGTCCTCATCTCTTCTTCATGATCTGTATCATTTCCTTTAAAAAAAAAAAAAGAAGAAGATCTGAACTGTCAATGTTGGCACACAGTTATTGGCGAATGAATCAATCAATCAACTCTCAATTCTTTTAGCTAGAATAATCCTTCCGGGTCCAAAACGAAGCCAGGTAAACTCCCCTGTAGCCCCAGGTGGTAGTGTAGTTTCGAACCTACAACCTCCGTGTGTGCAAACCGTAGTCCTAAGCCAACTGAACTACCCCTTGTGGTTCAATCAATCTATTGTTGGTTGGAAAGATAACCAAAGTACTTTGGGCTTTAGACATAGCCCACTTTTACAAAGGCAAATCATATCTCGAACTCATTGATTTAGGCCAATTCACTTCACTAGTGGCTCAGTGGTGACTGGTGAGGCACCTCCTCTCCACAAACTACTAGGATTAATTTCGCATTGTAGAGTTGATGGCGAGGGACTTGGGTTGGGTGTGTGAGTATTTTTACCAAAAGGAAGAAAAAAGATCAAGAAAGAACAAATTCATGTCAGACATCAATATAAATTGTGATTAATATGTCCATGTGTTGGTTAAGTAGATTTTTTATTTATTTCGGTTTAAGTCATTAATAAATTTTCTTTTAAACACAGAAAAGGTAGATGGACTGACATTCTTTTTTGCTTCTTATGTTTGTAGGTGATATTGTACGTGGAATTGTACGTAAGTATGCGTTGGTCCATCGCTTTATTTATACTGTTTTTTTGTTACTGTTTTCTTATTGTTATTCTCCTTAATATTGTCTCTGTTTTCTCTTCTTTTTTTTATTCCATGTTTCATAGTGACCCACGTATGAAACTATATAGTTGTAGGGGGATCACTTGTGCCTGAAACATCCTCTGCAATCTAAATTACAATTTTTATGGGCTATGCTATGTATGGTCATATGTGAGAATGAGACAGATTGTCTCCATTCAATGAATGCCAATTATGTTACAAACACCATAGCTCAGAAACTTGAAAGAACTCAACTTGACTCAGCTTATCAGTTTAACTCAGTCATGAATTTTCAATTTTCTATTATTGATTCTTTATTTAAGATGTATTTTACAACATTATCCACAAGTACAACCAAATCAAGCAAACACTGCAAGGATATGTCCTTACACTCTATTAAGCTTCCCTCGTCCTGCGAACATGCTTGATAGAGGCTCACTCCCTACATGATCTCTTCTACATACAACAGAGGAAGGAATTATAGAAAACCAGCCTTGGTTTTTGCCTTAATCCTTGTGTAAATTTTTCGTTATTCTGAATGGATCCCTAGACAATGAAAGAGCCTAGAGACCAAGTTAAGGTTTCTCTCCTTCAGTTTTTGCACTCCTGTGAACCCCACAATTTTACTCATTAGATGTGGCCTTTTTTTTAAGACAACAGTTGTAGCTTTTGAAATTCAGTAATTATGATTTAATCAGATGCATGTGATAACCTGCTGCGAAATCTAATTCTCTTGCAGGCTTGTTGTGTTGAGTATTTAATTCTAGAAAGCGATAATCTATCGTCTTTATTCCCAAATGCTCATTTGAGTTTAGGCGGACTTCATTTAAACTCTCACTATCTTTTCGCCTTGATGTCAACCCTTGCTGTTCTTCCTACTGTGTGGCTTCGAGATTTGACTATTCTTAGCTATGTCTCAGGTGATTCCGATACTCTTTTCCCTGTTTCTATTGTAACTGCTTTCTTCTTCAATGTTAATCATTTTGGGTTTCATCTAAATAATATGTAATGTTCTCTACCAAGTGATATCTATCTATCATCTATATGTTGCATTATAATGTTTCTTATATGGAATTTTGCCTGAAATTACCCTTACATGCAATAAACTCTCCTCAAAAGTCATACATTTTCATTAATGTTGCCATGTTTTATTTATGCATGAAAGGCTTGAAACAATGGTCTAGACATGAATTTATAATGCTTGGAAGTGTAACTACATAGAACTCTGTAGTAACTCTTCTTTAAAAAGATAAACTTTTGATCCTAAAGATTTCATACATAAGACCATGTAAGGTCACTTCCATGCATAAACTTCCATAAATATGACCAATCTCAAGTATATGGTCTGCAGATGATACAGATCAATGAAAGTGGGCCCCACCAATTAGATCACAGAGATCTATGGCTTTGATGCCATGATAATTATAGAAGAAGAAAGAGATTTCAGAGAGAGTTTTTTGTTTTACGCAGTCCACTGGATTCTTTTATAATGTATACAATTTAGGGTCAGCAACCCTCATTAGCCTAATTACAAGGGATTGGGACTATCCTACAGTTACATTGGTACATAATCCAGATCCATGAGTAACCCCACTAAACCATTGTGCCCATGGTCCATTGACCCAAGCCCAATGAGCCAGGCGCACATCTATGTGTCTTCTTTACATAGTTAACTAGAATATTCACATTTTACCCAAAAAACAAATCTGAATATTCGGAAAAAACCTATTCACTTCTTTCTTGCTCATGGGATCCACAAAGACTAGAATTTCCATTGGTGCTATGTTGCAAAAGAAGAAAAAAATAGAGGAGAAAATCACTAAACACTAAGCAAGTAATGTATTGGGGGACAACAGAGAGTAGTGTATACCCCAGACATGTCTCATTATTTTATAAGTACGTGCAGTATTCTTACTATAATTCACCATCATATTGTCTAATTTACTAACAATTATTATCTTGAAGCTTCCTACTAAACCAGCTTTCAAGTGTGATCAATCTTAACCTTGTTTGTCAATATTCTTTTCTTTTCCAGCTGGGGGAGTCATTGCATCGATATTAGTTGTTTTCTGCTTGTTTTGGGTTGGGTTGATTGATGAAGTTGGCTTCGAAAACAGAGGTTCTGTAATAAACATGACCGGCCTTCCTGTTGCCATTGGACTCTATGGATATTGCTATTCAGGACATGCCGTCTATCCAAACATCTACTCCTCAATGAAGAAACCCAGTGAATACCCATCAGTTCTCTTCACAAGGTAAATGGATCTTGATCAGTTATTTGTCTGCAAATCTTATTCCTTTATACTTTTGTTAATATCATTTGTTTTGATATTTGAGCACACTTAGCACTCTGAATGATTGTTGGCATCCTCTCACACTAACAAATTATCAAATCAATATGGAAAACTAGGATGATAGCCATTACAATTATTAAATTGACAAATTTTCAAACATTTGTGTTATATATGATGATTCTTATCTTATTTTTACTCAAGGAAGTAGGAGAAGGTTAAAGGTGAGTTATTTACAAAATCTCATTTACTAAGAAAAACTTTCTTTTGTTGAAAAAGAAATTTATTAGGTTCTGATTCTTCTTTTAATTTCCTCATGTACAGAAAAAGGGCCTTCTCTGGAGTCACCCACAATTTAAGTGAAATGTGGATGTTTGTGTGTTACTACAAATATGCAAGTGTTCTGTATGCACACTTGTCTCATACAAATTATTTTATATCTCAATATTACAAGAATCCTTTAATGTTGAATGTAAAGAATAAAGACTACCATATAAAGAATAAAGACTCTTTGTTATTTTTTTTTTTTATAATATTCACAGCTGGAGAGAATACATGTATATAGGCTTAGATGGGTTGTTATATAGGACAACAACATCTGGATATGTTTTGACTTCATCTTGGAATTTGCAACAAAAAGTTGCTCAACCTGTATTTTCTGCTGTGATCTTATCATTGAATTCATTCAAAGACATTATTAGTGAATAAATTAGAAGAAGTCTCTCATCTATTCATGCTTAGATAGGCTAAGTAAACGATGACACCCCTCCCCTTATCACCCAACTCACCCATTGCCTCTCATACACGGGGGAAGTGTATGAGATTCAAGGCATTAATGAAAATCCATGAATCATAATGTATACCTGGAGCTAGAGCATGATTCTAGAAGTATGTTTACATTAAACAATCGTTTAATTTTTCCTCAAATTAAGCCATTAGGATCATCACATCCATAATGGCAGATATAGCAGACATAGTTCTAGAAATAGGAACATCTCGCCAAGCTTCTTTCATTCGTATCAATGGAGTGCAAAAGAGGATGCAGGTTTTTCATAACATTTTGAGGATAATCTTTTTATTGCTCACGTAGTAATAAGTATTTTTTCTATTTCCTTTCAATTTTTAGGCTTGTTCATAAATTCTAAATCGTTTTTTTTTTTTTCCAAATTTCTACTAGTTTTATAATTTGTACAGTGATGTATGCTGGAGTTGCTCTATTGGGGTACACAATGTTTGGAGAAGCTACAATGTCTCAATTCACCCTCAACATGCCCAAAGATCTGGTTGCCTCCAAAATAGCAGTGTGGACCACGGTATGTCATTACTATTACTCTATTACAATTACAGTATGATTCTTCACTATTTTTTTGTTGAATAATTACCAGTATAGTTTTACATCATTTGATGTTTAGCTTGCAAAATGATTATACTCGGCATGTTATATAATCATAATCAGAAGCTAAAAAGGTGATCTGTAATAGTGTTAGTTTATAAATAGTTTAAAAAGCCCAACTACTATGTCAACAAATAAAAGTTTAATAAAATGATCTGTCAGATGATGTGCATATTGACTGAGTAGTTTATACTCTCATCCCACCATCTGCTTGTTTTCTGCAGACACTAATTACACAAGTTCTAACCAAAGTTGGACCTGTGCTTGATGGGCCCTAAATATATTGATTTCGTACTTGGATCAGCACCTTTGCATCATCTCCTTTGTTCAAAATGTGAATGAACATGAATTAGCTTTTAAAACATAAACACATTAATAGAGCATAATCAAAAGACTTGCTAATTGAATTAGTCTTTATGGCAGACAAACTGGACCCTTCTTCTTGAGACACCTATTTCCTTTTTTAAAGAAAAAGGAGGGTAGCAAATCAGAACAACAGTGTACTCTTTGCTTAAACATCCGTCTAATTTCTTCAAACTGCTCTCCAACCAATTTTTCAAAATTGTCCCAACTGTGTGATTTTTCAGGCTCTCTCTCTCTCTCTCTCTCTCTCTCTCTCTCTCTCTCTCTCTCTCAAAATTCTTATATGGATAAAGGCTACAAGAGAAAGCGGCCGATCAGGACAGATTGGTGAACAAAGGTAGAGGAGCCTTTTTCCACAAGAGAACAAAGGGAACTAAAAATCAAACAGAGGAATCAGACGATCTACTACTTGCTTTGTCAACGAATCTGCTGAACCATTAGTTGATCTCAAAACTTGATTGAACTCCATATGAATCGAATTAGACAGCATCTTGATTTCATTGAGAAGGAAATGGAAATTCAAAGGACCCACTATGGAAGATGCAGCCCAAAGAATTGTAAATAACCAGTAACAGCAATAACAGCAAAAGCTCAAGTTGTTAGAGTCCTAACTGTAAGATCCCGATCCCACTAAATATATTTATTATATTTTAATTAGAATATTATTATTATTTTAATTGAATGTATTTTAGTTATTTAAGTGGTTAGGATTAAGTGGGGCACACGTTAGATTAGATGCGTGGATTGGTGAGTTGGGTTAATGGGTAGATGACCGGACCCGCAGTTTTGACCCAATAACTTAAGCCCAGAGAATATCCCCTTTTAACCTCATCCCTATTTTCAATAACCGCACGTCTTATCTCTCCCCACTTATCTATGCAACTCCTCCCGTAACTTCTTCGTCTTTTTCCTCTTTCAACTTCCCAACCAATTGCAGCTTCAGGATCCGGCCATCAAAATCCAGATCTGAAGATACCATCATTCTTGGTTCGACTTTCTCATATCAAGTAACATTTTCCTCAGATCTTTAGGAGTAGATCTGTACTTTTAGGTTATCTTCTTAATCTTTCCAATGTAAGAATTTGGGTAGGAATACCATAGATCTGTTCATCTGAGCATTCCTATCACATATTCTTTGTCAGATTGGTATTAGGATTGTGATCGAGCGCCCCGGTAATCTTGAATTGGGTATTGGTTAGGATCTGTTGCATTTTCTTAAACCCTGGTGAAAGGCAAATACCTAACCATGATTTGTAAATTTAATACTTGTGTTCTTCTTTGACTTGTGTGTTGATGCATGTAGAAACTCCCTTTTCAGGCCCTTCTTCTTTTTATTATGTTATTTTGATTTGATGAGATCGGAGATTTGAGGAATTTGAATTTAAATTTTAATTTTCACGATTTGAGGATGATTCCCAATAGGTGTCAGGAGTTTTCAAAATAAGAATTGGGAAAAACGTGAAAATTAAAATTAAAATTCAAATTCCTCAAATCTCCGATCTCATCAAATCAAAATAACATAATCAAAAGAAGGAGGGCCTGAAAAGGGAGTTTCTACATGCATCAACACACAAGTCAAAGAAGAACACAAGTATTGAATTTACAAATCATGGTTAGGTACTTGCCTTTCACCGGGGTTGAAGAAAATGCAACAGATCCTAACCAATACCCAATCTGAGATTATCGGGGCGCTCGATCACATACCTAATACCAATCGGACAAAGAATATGTGATGGGAATGCTCAGATGAACAGATCTATGGTATTCCTACCCAAATCCTAACATTGGAAAGATTAAGAAGATAACCTAAAAGTACAGATCTACTCCTAAAGATCTGAGGAGAAGAATATCTGATATGAGAAAGTCGAATCAAGAATGATGGTATCTTCAGATCTGGATTCTGATGGCTGGATCCTAAAGCTGCAATTGGTTGGGAAGTTGAAAGAGGAAGAAGACGAAGAAGTTACGGGAGGAGTTGCAGAGATAAGTGGGGAGAGATAAGACGTGCAGTTATTGAAAATAGGGATTAAGTTAAAAGGGGATATTCTCTGGGTTTAAGTTCTTGGGTCAAAATTGCGGGTCAGGTCATCTACCCATTAACCTAACTCACCAATCCACACATCTAATCTAACGTGTGCCCCACTTAATCCTAACCACTTAAATAACTAAAATACATTCAATTAAAATAATAATAATATTCTAATTAAAATATAATAAATATATTTAGTGGGACCGGGATTTTACACGAACAGCCCACTCATGTGTGAGGCTCCGTACGTGGACAGAAATACGCCAAATGACCAATGTGGATAAAAATACATCTCCGAGGATTTGAACACATAACCTCGGCTCAGATATCATGTAAATAACCAGTAACATCAAAAGCTCGAGCTGTTAGTGAATAATAGAACAATGTACATCAAAAGGCCCTGTCATAATAATATTAAAAGAGTCGCTCTCCACCAATGAATTGTTTGGAAATAGAGCACACACAACCCAATTGCCTCTAAATAGCTTGCACATCTAGGTGACTGCTGTGTAATTAGTTCAAATCTCATACATCTTTTCATAATATTTAAAATTTTGCTTTAGATTCTTCCCCGTATGTTGATGATTCTTATTATCGATTTGATGACAATTGATCTTGCTTTTGTGCCAAAGTTATTCAAGTGACACAAATACCTCTACAAGTCTGTCAATGGCCTGGACCTGGGCCTAGGTCTGGGAATGTCAAAGTCTAGATTAGGCATGGTCAGGAACATCCTGATCAGTCCAACATCCCGGCCAGACCAACAGAGACCCAGTCCATTGATGGCCCTATGCTTCTATATATATCTCTAGCTGTTAAGTGATCAATCAAGTCTATAAATGCATCTCTCTTGGTGTATATTAGCTTTTTTTTTTTTTTTAGATTGTGCTGATAATTTGTTTGATTTTTTGGTTTGTTCTTTTGCAGATAGTAAACCCATTCACTAAATATCCTTTCATGCGAGATGTCAATAAATTGAACAGAAGAGGTGATTGTGTGATAGATTTTCATTAATGAGGTAGACAAGCATCTTACGATCTAAACTGTTCCATCTGATGGGGATGCCCCATTGCCCATAAATCTCACAACTGTATGATCCTAGATGCTAGATAGGAGTTTAGCTTAATGGTCCACACTTCAGATTTTGAAGCAAAAGCTCACAGCATAAATGGGCAGGATTATACAATGAGTATGGTATTTTATGGGTAATTCCATAATTGAACTAACCAGATGAACAGTCTGCAACATTAATGACTGATTACTGTGCATCAAGTTAAGTTTTGTGTTTTTACCAAAAAAAAAGGTTTAAGTTCTACTGCTTGTTGGGTTTAACAGAGCATTTTTCAAGTTCTGTTACTTATAATGTCAGATGCAATAAATCATGAAAAGAAAGATATGTAGGGAGTAGTTGGGCATATCCCTTTAACACATTCATCAAGCAGAAATAATTCATTGTGCAGTGCTTCTGACTGGACCGAAATGGTGAGTTGGACCAGTTCAATTTGTCGCGGACCGTTCAATCTGATCAAAACAAGCCCACCCAAAACCAGTCCAAACAGGATGGGTCAAATAGGTGTTTGCACCAGTCTGATCTCATAGCAAGGGAATTCTATCAAAATAATTTTCTGCATCCATATTTTTAATTATATGTTTGAATTTTTAAAGTTTTAAATGGAAAACCAAAATCCCAAAAGTAGCAAAATCAAATCAGAACAGGATCCAAAACGAAATTGACAATTATTTACATCATATCCTTGATATCTTTTGCTTTATTTTGCCCTACAGGACTAATTAGTCATGATCTTCAGATGCATACCATCCATAATAAGAAGATTTTGAACCTTTAACTTTTATGTCCTCTTGGATTAGGGTGCCTTAGACTGAGCCTGGGATGATGAGAAAAGTTTATAACAGCCCAGCTCAAGCTTGAACCATTCCTGTCTGCCTATGATGCATTACAGTAGAGACCATTCTAATACCCTCAGTGCCCTGCTTGTTCTGCCTCTGATGTATTATAAATATCTTATTTTATAATCTTTTGGATTGCATAATTGATATGGACCATCAAGTCAAAGGGCCATGTCCCTAAAGCTGCACTTGTCAACTTCTAATGAAGAACAGACATCTCTTGAAAACTGTTGTCACATTTTTTTCCCCTGTTGAAATATGGGCTTAATCTAGAGATTAGTTCAGCTGGTGCGGTCTTTAGGAGGGAAGTTTTACACGTTGCGGTTCATAGAACATTGAAACCTTTATTTACGAAACTTGTTATTTTCTCGTTGCTGTCTACTCTTCGCAAAATTAGATATTTAATGCACAATGCAAAGCCAAAGTATTGGTGTTTTTCTCCTTGACTGCAATATACATATGCTTTAACAATCACTCCTGTAGCATTGAGTTTGGAGGAGTTGATACCATCCAACCATCTCAAGTCCCACATATATTCGATCCTCATCAGGACAGGCTTGGTAATCTCAACCCTTGTAGTAGCTCTTTCCATCCCATTCTTTGGTAAGCCTCTTTTCTCTAATTCATGTTATTTTTTGCCTGTATAGTTTTTACATATTAATTTAAAGTACAGCTACATGAGTAAATTGATCATGCAGTTAAGGAAAAAAGAAAGAAACAAAAAACCTATGATATCTCTTACAATTCTATTAATGTGCCACCTTGTGGAAGGGCTGCAGAGAAGAAGTTGACTTGTGGGAAGATCCCAAGTTCCTAACTGTTTGAGCGATGGATATTTGGGGTTCTTGCCACAAACTTTTGATGACTATCGTGATAGATCAAAGATCGACCAGCTGTAATCATTATACTTGTTAAATTATATCCCCCACTTGATGACATTGTAAGGTGTAACTGATAACTGCAAAAGCAATGTGTTTGCAATTCCTTCTATTGGTTTTATTATCAAAATGTGTTTCTTTGGATTTCCACAATTCCAACTTTAGTGAAAAGCTTAAAGCTAAGAAAACACTTAACAGAATATTCCATTCCTTTGAATTTTATCAGGTTTGGTGATGGCATTGGTTGGCTCATTACTCACCATGCTTGTAGTAAGTTTTTTCTTGTTGGTGACTTTGTTAAGAATTTTGGATTTGACGTGCAAATCTTCATCATTAAAATAGTGATTACATGATATTCCTATTTTACTTCCATTGCAGGCGTTGATACTTCCATGTGCTTGCTTTCTAAGCATCCTTAGGGGCAAAGTGACGCGGATACAGGTATTCTTAATATGCATAAATTACTTTCGAATCTGACGTTATCATGAGTTGCTTTTAATGCCAATATAGTAAGATTGTTTTCAAAATTTATCTCTAGAATTTAACACACAATTTGGGTTAAGGGTTACAATTGTGCCCCGTATAATTTATATTCGCTGTGAAAAATGTGCACTGCAAAATATTTAAAGAATTATTTTTTTTACGGAAAAACAAGCTAATAGTTTGTATGTCGATTACAGCCATTCAGCATTTAATGGTTTTTCTTCTCTTGAAAGGAGACACCATATACCTTTTAGTATATAGAGCATTAAAAAGAAGTAACATTAAAGCTCTCATGTTTGATGAAGGGAACCATGGATACCATCTCAAATGGCATGCAAAGCATCATACATCAATTATGATACGCACCTCCCTTAGCTGCAGTTTCTCATGGGTCACGACCCCCTTAGCTTGGTACCTACGGATCAAAAAATAATAAGAAAAGTAATGATCTTTGAGTTTTTTTGAAAAAAAAGAACAGAAAAGAGCTCCACAGAAGAGGCTTTAAAGTTTTTATTTTAGGCAAAACCAAGATGGATCATGCGTGCACACATTTATATGAAGAATGTGCAATGCACCTGATTGGGCAGGATGGTAAAGTATTAAATGAATCCATTTAGGGACTTCAGAGATATGGTCTATCAACAGTGGATATATCTCTAGATCAGTCGAAATGGATCCTGCTTCCTAGTTCTGAGGTTCATAATACCTGAATATTCTAGGTTCAGATATAAGGATCATTGAACTTGCACAAACAGATTTATTCACAGAATCATCTACCACAAGTCAATCAGGTGTAGACAAAAACCTGTTGGGGTTAAGACCAGTTAATTCTTAAGCACACAGACAAAATTTGGATTTTACATTCTCATTCCTCTTTGTTTTACAAATCAGTTTCTTCTGTCTTGATACACATTTCTTATTTGGTTTTTCTTGATAGTAACTTTTTTTGTTTCTCTGCAGGGATCACTGTGTATTTTGATTATTATAGTAGGGGTTATATCTTCTGCTATTGGCACTACCTCTGCACTCTATAAAATTGTCGAGAGTTTGCGAATATAGTAGAAGTTGAGATGAGGTCCTGTAGAAGCAGTATCACTGATCAACTTCAATCCCTTTCATCTCCTTCTGTTTTTAGGTTAAGCTATGAGTTTGTGAGAAATTATTCAAACCCATCATTATTTCCCTATTAAGATTTTCAATAGAAGAGTTTGGTGAAGTATTTATATTAGAATTTCCTTCGCATTTTTTTTTTTTTTTTTGTTGCTGGTATTAAATAAAGTTCATTTATTACCCTTCATACAGTTTACTTCTAAAATAATTAGAATTATGCAATTTGAGGTACCACAATTGTTTCATAAATTCATTTACTGATGCTGCATCAGGTTGGATGCAGATTCACCATGAATGGAACCATTGGCCTACTTGTTTTGGCTGGAATGTCCATATTGTAGTGTTTTGTTTTTTTTTTTTTTTCAGATTGTGGCAACTGATATTTTAGTTAAAAGAAGTTAAAGTAGAATAACAGTGTTTGATTTCATTAGGTTGAGAGTTTCTACCATTTAGGACTCCTTTACTAAGGCCACCGACGCGAGAAGCGTGAACATAGTATGTTATTGTTGGACAATTTTTTTCTGAAACTTTTGTATGGTGGGGTTTGCAATGTGAGACTCTTGCTGATTTGGGAGTTCACATTTGCTATAACCATGGGCATTTAAAGAAATCCTGGTTGAGGTATGCTTTATAATCTTATTGTGTGTGCAAATCATATAAAAAAATCATCAGGTTAGTTATATATCTTGATTTTAATTCAGCAAGCAAACTTCTTGTTATTCTTATAGGGCTACTATGGTGAATAGTTATTAACCAGAAATTTGTTGATTGGGTTATTTCAAATGTCCACCAAGTTCTCCCTTTCAAGATATCTGAGTGTAATGCAATCAAGGGTCCTCATGTTAGGTGATCCATGACTGCAACTAGATATGTTACATGGTGTTTCAACTAGGAAAAACATGGTGAAAGAGCAAAACTTACAATGTTAGGATCAGGGTTAGGCTAATATAACCAGCAGGCCTCAGAAGTCTTTTGGGAGCAATCCAATGAATTCAATCACTGGGGCCTACATCTAAAATCCAAGCTGAAGATCACTGTCTCAATTAAGGCTGTCAATGGACAAGGTGTGGCCTGAATCACTCGACCCAGAGTCCAATAATTCAGGACTAGGACTGTCCAATGGGCCCAGCAAGCAGGGCCAGAGCAGGCGTAGGGTTCGGGTCCCAGATTGGGAACCTTCAGCTCCTGGGATCTTTAATTGTGAGCCGTTGGATGAACTGCCAGATCTAACGCCTCATATAAGGCCACACCTCATCTCGTACGTCAAATGTACGAGGAGGCATGTCATACACACAAATTTTTCAGGTGAGCATATGCACAAACACCTTGGATGCATACAAGTGCCATAAGACGCCGACCTAGCGCCCTTAAATGATAGCCTTCAAAATCTGGGGACATCTATGATCAATCCAAATGGCACACAGGACCACTTTCCTTGAATGTCACTGATCCCACATTTTTTTACGCGGATCCTAATGGGTACTGACAGTTGGATTGAAATTCAAAAAAAAAAAAATTGATGAATTCTAGAATTTTTAATTTTGAGGGGCATAAATCAAGGATTCGAATGATTTGGTGGACTTGAAATTTTGCACCCATGTGGGTCATATCCATATCTTTCGATCTCCACCTTTCCATGAATTAACGGCCCAAGTGGGCCCCACTAGAGCGCTAGATGCTCTCTTGGGATACTCCATGTGGACCTCTTTTTTTTTTTTTAGCATATGGGACTTCCTTTGATCAATCCGATCTCTTCATGCTCACTGCCCACATGAAGAGGCACAAACCCACATTTGAGGCTTTATCCAATTGTTACACAATTTGGATTTCAATTCTAAAAATAAGTCTTTTAAAACTATTAAATTTGAGATTTGCGAATTGAAGGAATATATAATTATCTAATAGGTAACATTAGATCTTTCAATCCAAAATAGAAATATATGCTTTTATTCCAAAATGAAAATGCAGTGGTGAGGTATATTATGGATAACACCTATATGGGTGCATGAGTATTTATTAGGTACAAACAATTAAGACATATCAAAGTGGGAAATTTTTTCCTACACGTGCTCTCACAAGGGTGCATATTGGGACCGTCACTAGAAGTGGGATCTCCCTAAATTTCACTGGTCTTACACACCGATGCACAATGTGCAAGAGAAAATCTTAAGTGTGGCATTTCATTATTTTATTGTGATAATATCACGATAAATTCATCGCTTACCATAAACTTAAATCTCTCAAAATAACATCACTATAAGTTAATTCTCAAGAAAACATCACTATATTACTATCACAGCTTCAACATATTATTACATTTTCTTCCATTTTATTTTGACTACTATCTTTCAATTTAAAAAAATATAGAATGCGTCAAAACTAGAGAAAAGAAAAAAGACTTTAAAAACTATTTGAAATTATGATAATGCTCACTTATCACAACTCTCCTAATTTTAAAAACAAAATCAAAAGTAAAATCCCAAAATAATCTTAAATAGTTGGAGTTTTTATAATAAAATTAGCCTTAAATATCGATAAGACGAATTATAATAAATCAGGATTTTTATCCGGCTTCCCTGTGAGTCCGGAGGGATTAGTCTAATCCAAAGGTTGAGAACTCTCGGTTAGCCAAAATAATAATAATAATAATAATATTAATAAGACGAATTGGTTATTAAAAACAAAGAATTGATTGATTACTAAAAACACAGAATTAACTTTAAACATGTTATTATGTTTCTTACAATCTCCATCCAACGGCCCTAATCCCTCCGATAGCCTTAAAAACAAAAAATATATATATATACTAGGGTGGGACCCACTTCCAGTTGCAGAAGCGGTATTGCGAGTTACATCTCTCGACTTGCCTTGCTCGTTTCAAAGGTGCGAGCCCGTGGAAAAAACACAAAGAGGCGGTAAGGTAAAGTTGCTCTCTCCAATCACTCTTTGTTATCTTTCAAAGTTCCAATCTTTCCTTGAAGAGCTACTGTTTCGATTGCAAATGGAATCAACGGTGAAAAACACGTTTGGTTGTACCCCATCTTGCAAAACGCGAACTTCATTGCAAGAACGCATACTTTATTAGCTTTTTGCTATCTGTTTCCCTCAATTTAGGCCGAAATCAAGAATCCCATCTTCTTTTCCTGTTTATGTTTTTAGCCCCATATTGCAAAATGGGAAAACCCCCTTTGGTTTTGCTGTTTCGTGATATGAATACAAAAGCCAATTTTGATTTGGGACATCCGAAGAGCTCGAGAAAGCTATAATTGAAATTTCCAGTTGGGTTGGTTTGCATTTGCTTCTCATTGCAGAATTAGTGAATTGTTGTGTGTTTTTTTTTTTTTTAAATAAATGAACATTCTTTACCACTCATTATCCTGGTCCTTGAAATGGATTTAAAAAGTTTATAAAGTTCTGAAATTGTACATTTTCTTTGCTCAATCTAATAGGGATTGAACAACCCACTTGTTATTATCCTGGTCCTTTAAATGGATTTAAAGTTTGTAAAGGTTTTAAAATTGTACATTTTCTTTACTCAATTATAACAGGGAGGGAATACAGGCAGAATGAATGTCAGTTTGTTATAAGGGCCTATTCATTAGTCCCCTTCTCTTTGTGTGTGTGCTGGCATGGGGTTCGGAGAGTGGGTAGTGAGTGTGTCGGGGTTGAATTAATCAAGATGCATTAGAGTTACTTTCACCAGCAGAACTTTTTTTTTTTCCAAACAGTGGACACCTATAGCATGAGCTCTTTCATTATAACAGTGAGAAAGTTCCTAATCCCAAACTTACATTCTTTCAAATGGGCCCTAAAGCTCTAGTGATGGCATATTTACCTTTGCATAGACACCGACTATAATGCCTAGATGCGGCATTAATATGGGGAGGACATGTCATGGATGCAGTAGGGACATAAATTTTACTTATATATAATTGAAGTATCGGATATGACACGATACGGGTTTCTAGTTGCATCTTTGGAGCATTAAGTTAGCTTTGGTCTTAAGCTCAACTTGTTTATCACTGGGGGTTGCTGCTTCTTGAAACAGCTGAACCTGACTGGTTAAATCTTAATATTCTTCCTTACCTACAACTTCGGATGCATTATTGTGGTGTTGGTAAAAAGAGAAATGACCTTGCTGTGTGAGGGTGTTCCTTATGGTGCCCGACTCATGTATGATTACTTCAACAAGTGGATAGGTGCCTATGTGGCAACCTATTCATATAAGGACACTCAAAATGCTCTGTGACTTCTGTTGGACTAAGTCCATTTTCAGCTTTAGCAAAAAAAAAAAAAAAAAAACCATTTTCAAGGATTCGATTGATGTTCTTAATTACCCAATTAGGGAGCTTTTGGGCTAGAGCAATCTCATGCACGTCCTACATGCCCTCAAGGGCCTCAACTGAAGTCGCTATAGGTGAGCCCCGTGTATGCTGGCAGGTGGCAGTGAAATTCCTCCTTGTCTAAAATGTTCTTCATTAGCATAGAGCATTGCTGCTACTTTTACGAATTTTTTTTTTTTATATTGTGGTTGTTTCTACTGAATATATTTCAACATGTAACCTTCTTTCAATCTTTTCCAGGTTCACGTTTTCTTTTCAGAATCCATTTAGTTCTTGGAAGGAATGAGTCGTGGCTTTTCTACCCGGCTATTTAACATCTGCATAACTTCACTCTGTAAAGCTAGTAAGTTAGAGAGGGCGGAGGCAATTATAATTGATGGTATACGGCTTGGTTATATTCCAGATGTTGTAACTTACAATACTTTGATTGCTGCATATTGCCGGTTTGTTGGAGTTGATGCGGCATACTCAGTTCTGTATAGAATGAAGGAAGCAGGGATCAAACCAAATGTTATTACTTACAATACATTGATTTCTGGTGCCACTAGAGATTGTCTGCCCACACGCTCTCTTGATTTGTTTGAGGAAATGCTGCAAGTTGGAATTTGTCCTGACGCCTGGAGCTATAATACTTTGATGCACTGTTTCTTTAAATCTGGAAGGCCAGAGGAGGCCTACATGATCTTTCTCGATATGATCTCGAGGGATCTCTCCCCTTCTTCCACTACATATAATACTATAATTAATGGCCTGTGTAAGACTGGAAATACAGGTTATGCACTTAGGCTCTTCAGGAATTTAGATGGGCATGGTTTCCATCCTGAAACAGTGACATATAATACCCTCATTGATGGGCTTTGCAAATCAGGTAGATTAGGTCAAGCAAGAAGGATTCTCAAGGAGCTTGGAGAATCGGGCCATGCTCCCAATATCATAACTTACACAACAGTCATGAAATGTTGCTTTAGATCAGGAAAGTTCAAACAAGGGCTAGAGATATTTACAGAGTTGAAGAGCAAGGGATATGCTTGTGACACCTTTGTATATTGCACGGTAATCAGTGCGCTGTCAAAGCTGGGAAGGATAAGAGAAGCGAATGCTTATATAGATGAAATGGAGAGAGTTGGTATTAGGTTGGACATAGTAGCCTACAACACATTGATTAATGCATATTGCAAAGAAGGTAAGCTAGATATTGCATTTCAGTTGTTGAATGAGATTGAGAAAAGTGGGCTCCAAGGTGATGAGTACACACACACCATATTGGTTGATGGCTTGTGTAAAATGGGTGACATAGATGCGGCTATCAGGCATGTGCAGTATATGGAGATGAGTGGCTTCGGGTCAAGCTTGGTGGCTAGCAATAGCTTGATTCATGGATTGTGCAACGTGGGTCAGGTGGACTCTGCGATCACGCTGTTCAATGGGTTGCAGTGGAAAGATTCTTTCACTTACTCATCATTGCTGCATGGTCTCTGCAAAGTGAGGAGATACCGTACAGCTTTCAGAATCATGTTGGCATGCGTAAGAGATGGCATCAGAGTGCTTACTTCTGCTCGACGTGCTGTTCTTGATGGCCTTCGTTCTTCTCGATTTTATAGAGAAGAAAAAAAACTTAAGTCAGCAATTCATATGGCCAAGAGTTTACGGTGCTAACATAGGCTATGGATTGGCACCACAATCATGCATTACATTTGGAAAAGGCTTTCTAGAGACAGAATTTTCAAAGGATAACGACTTGATCAACTCGCATGATATTGTGCTTTGAAGAGCAAAAATCTACCTGAACCTGTCAAGGTTTTAATAGTCTTGAAATCCTCTAGGAATCGGCAGGATAAATTATTCATGTTCTTGTGGAATTAGAAGACCTTATATGATGACATAACACTTGATTCACTTGACCAATATGGGATTTGGATCTGATGGTTATGTTGACCATGTTAAAGGCAGTTGAAATGGAATTTAATGGAGAGTGGAGACAGGAAGGGTGTATCACTTGGTAAGCTTGGATTGTTCTTTCTTTCTTCTAATTGTCGTTCTCTCCGACTACATGGGGGTTGGTATGTGTTAAAATGATCATTGCATTATCTAAGCAGCTGTTACGTTGCACGGATGAATTGCCATGACAACTTGTTTCATGGTGAGCTTTCTGCTTGCAGATGGACACCCATTGATTTAGTTACATTAGAATTGTATTAAATCCTTAAATGACCCAACCACTCCCAAATTCTGTCTTAATGTATGATATTTAATATCTTGATTCTTTACAACAAATTGTATTCTTTCTTGTTATTTTTTCAAAAGCTTAAGAGAGAATACCTGAGAATTGTACTTGCACAAAAATGAATGCACGCGTGTTCTCATTCTCACCCTTTGCATCCGTGTAAATATAACATTGGCTGAAAAGGGTGCCAGTTGATCTGTTTTGTTGTATGATGTTTGATTTCACTTGTTTGTTTTGGCTTCTGATGAAACTGCAGTTATCATCTCCAAAGATCAAATAAAAAATTGAGAAAAAGAATGGCATTTCCCTACACTGACCATTTTCTCCTCAAGTCTCCATCTTGCAGTGGTGCTGACAATGTTTGGATTTGCAGCAGAGCACCTGTTCTTATCTTTAATTTGTGCCTCATGGAAGCACTTTGCTGAATATAATATGCATCTTGTAATTAAGAATGGGAGGTTCAAGTCAAGGGGAATTTCTTCTGTGTCTTTAATTGAAGGGCTTGAGAGGGTTTTGCATAAATCTGACTTGATTGTTTTCTGTATTGTTTCTCCTACCTAAAGGCCTTGGCAGTTGATGAGACATGTTGTAATTGGAATTTGGAAACCGTCTTTAACTTTCGAGTATTCTTCAACATGGAGTTTGGATACCACGTCCAGATTGAGGTTCAGTTGCAGGTCTAGGTGGACAAACCAGGAAATGTGGTGAAGAGAATGGAATCTCAAACAGATGAAGTGCTGACAAATAGGCATTAAAATGTTGCAAGGCAGTTCTTTATCTGCTGAAATGGCCAGTACTAAATTGATATTCGGTGTATAAAAGTGAAAAGGCTGGTCCTTGATGCGCAATCCCCGTGCAACCCAATAGTCCCCAGGCTTCTTAATGTGATCATTATATACAAATGTTCTTCTATTTTATTAAAATCAAATAATAATTTTAATTTCTTTAGCATCAACTTTATTCAATGCTTAGCACTTCAGGGATTCTGCATGGCTACATTGTTAGCAATGGGAGAAATTGTCAAGGCAACTCAGTTCTCACCTCAGCGGTTTTGTGATGATCATGGAACTATTCTGTCCTTGAAAGCAAAATCAAGAAAGTGATTTCTCCTTTTGTAATTGTAAGCTATTCTTCTTTGTTTTAAGGGCTGTTTTGGGTTTTGAAGGTCAACTTTTCCAAGTGAGAGATAATCAGTATAAGAGCAGATGATTCTCAGATGCAGGTGTTGGCTTCCATTCTACTTCTAGGGTGCAGAGTCGGGTCTCTTCCTACTACTTATATAAATCTTCATTTGAGCCTTGGCGCCATCTCGGGTGGTTTAAAACCTGTTTATCTACGGAATGGAACATAAGCTGGCTTCTTGGAAGGCCAAGTATCTTTCCTTGAGGGGGCATATAACTTTGATCAAGGCAGCTCTTGCTAATCTACAGGTTTACTTCATGTATGTTTCTAATTACCTCATGGTGGTGATAAAGAGAATTGTAAATTGGAATGGGTATTCCTATGGAAAGGCAGAGAGGGAAAAAAACTCAACTTATCAAGCGGTCAAGGGTGTGCAAACCTAATAAAGTGGGGTTTTAAACATTTACAGCAAATGAACATGGCTTTGCTAGGGAAATGGCTATGGAGGATTGGGTATGAGTCTGGCTTATGGGAACAGGTCGTCATCATCATCATCAAAGCCTTATCCCAGCTTTGTTGGGGTCAGCTATATGAATTATGGTTCTCCGTTCCGATCTATCCTGAGCCAAATCCATTAGTTATGGCAACAGGTCACCAGAACAAAATATGCAGGGTGTAGAAATGAGTGGAAATCTTGCCAGTGAATGCTAAAGTTCAGCTTCTGGAAGGGGTGCTCGACTGTCATGGGTTTTTCTTTTCTTTTTTGTTCTTTTTTTGCAGAGATATCAAATATATGGCTGGTTATGGGGACAGTCTTCTGGCTGGACACTTGGGTTGGTGATAGATCATTGGCTGATCAGTTGCCTAACCTCTTCTGTTGTGGTCGAGATCACATTGCAATGGTGGAAAGCTACTAATCTCGGAAAGGGATGGAATGTTGTTTGAGGCCTGGCTTTCTGGAAGAATTTAACAAAAGGGGAGAAGATGCAATTTTAGTCCCTTCTTGGCATCCTTAATAGTGTGTATTTTCCTCATGAGGGCAAGGATCATCGGATTTGGGTCAAAACAGTAGCATGTGAGTTCACAGTCGCTTTTTTCTTTCTTGCAATCTCTCGTGGCAATTTGGAGATCTTTTCAGTTGCTCTGATTTGAGGTGTGAAAGCTCCTCCACATGTGTTGGCCTTTGGTTGGTTGGCATTTATGGTTACAATCCTCACTTTTGACAGCCTTCAGAAACACAAAATTATCGTCGTTACTGCTTGCCCCTTTAAATTTGGAAGACGTTGAATCCATTGATCATCTCCTTCTAAATTGCGGGATATCTCAGGTCCTGTGGAGGGTGGTTTTGAGCTGGTTTGGTTGCAATTGGGTTTTCGCTAATTCATTTCGCTTTCTACTTGAGCAGGGTAGTGTGGAAAATGTCTCTTTCAGCTAGCATTTGGACTTTGTGGAGGAAGAAAAATGCTAGATGTCTTGACAGCAAGGCTTTTTGTATGGAAGATTTGACAGAGAAGGTGAAATTTAGTGAAAAGCCAATGGTACAGTTTCTGTCTATGAATTGGAGTTGGAAGCTTTATGCCTTGGCCTATGGGAAGCCCAGCATGCTAATATTTGTAGCTTTGATGGTGGAGGGAGATTTTGTTTGTGTTATTAGGTCGGCCATGGGCTTTTGCAATAGGTCCTCCTGGATGCTTTAAGAGAAGTAAAAGACTTCGTAAAGGATATGTTGGTCTCTTTCAATCATGCCAAAAGGAGCGCAAATGCGGCGGCAAACATTTTCGCCAATGGGGGAGTTGCACATTCTTCTGTTGTCCTTTTGCTTTCTTAATGTCGGGGTTCGGTTGAGAACGAGGGGTTGCTCAGTCGGTTGGCAACCCCGTGTGTCACCTTGATGCTCGAAGATTGATCTTTGGATATGCCACTCTTCCCACTTTGTGGCCTCCTCTTCCCACTTGTGTGGGCTCTCTTGGTTCCTGGTGCCGTAGGCTGGGGTACCAAAAAATGTAGGGGCTTGGTTATTTTCATCTAGCTATGGTTTAGTTACTAGTATGTTCTGTTCTTTCTTTTGAGAGCTCTTCATGCCTCTGAATTTTGGTCTGGTGTGTCCATAAACGTGGAGAAGAGCACTGTCATTATTTATTTATTTTGGTAAAAGAGAATACCAATGTCATTGTCCACAAATATGGGATGAACTGCTATCACCTGTATGCTTGACAAAGAAGGCAACCAAACAACTATGATGACACAGATTTTCTGCTCTGCAGGTATTTCGGTTTTTCCGCGAATCTCCCTACGAGAATTGAGGAATGGGTATTTGCATCTGAATCTGTTTAGAATATGTCTCAATCACCTCCCCCTTGTGCCCCCGATTAAACCTTTAAAATTTGCTAGGAAAAACAAAATTTTGCTCATTAAGGCATATAGGAGATTCTTACTAATGATGATGTAAAGATTTTTAGCTCCATATCGTCCCTTTGACAAAAATGGAAACAGTAAATGGTAAAATGTAAGTACTGAGGAAAATTGTAGTTCTCTGAAAAAAAGTGTCCACAGTACAAATTTGACTGTTGAACAGTTGTCTCCACCCTCCCTCTCATTTAAACGGACCCTGAGAGAGAGAGAGAGAGAGATAGAGAGAGACTTTTGAGTTTTTTATTTGATAACTCTACCCTTAACTCCAATAACAGCTCCTTACCCGAGTGGTAAGGAGCGTTAGTTCAAACTCTGAGTATGTCACTTCTTCCCATTTGTGCGGACTGCTTTCCCAAGTATATGCGGGCTCTCTCCTGGGTTCCAACCCATTTGGTTGGGTGCCAAAAAAAAAAAAAACTCTACCCTTGAGTCCGTGATAGTACAAGGGGATTTTCATAAAAAATGACTTTCTTCTCTGCATTAATATTCTATCTTTTGTAATTTTCCAGTTTAAAGCATGTCTAAGTGGTCTTTTTGGGTAAAAATCCCAAATATCTTTTGTCCCAATATTACAAGAATCCTTTGAAATCAAAATTCATCTACATTATTCCCTAAAAATCATAGTGGTTAATCCTCCTCGCCTTATCAACCAGCCTTCTTAATTCCGTCATACATGTGGCCTTCATGAAAAACTCCATCCATGTACCTTCAACCAGAATGTATGCCTGGAGTTCCAGCATGGTTCTGGAAGCATTATTCAAATTAAACAATTGTTTCCTTTTTCCTCAAAATAAGCTTGTTAGGATCATTGCTTCCATAGTAGTGCATGTAGCATATGAAGTTCTAGACTTTGCCAAGATCTCCACCAAGCATCTTTCCTACATATATCAATTGGAGTGCAAATGATCTTTTGGCTATAAGCTTTGATAATAGTCAGGCAATCCCTCAGATGTTTAGGCGATAGGCTTTGATCATAGTTCGGCAACCCCCCTCTGATAAAGAGGGAATCATTGTCCATCTGCACAGCAAATAAATATCAAGAATTAGTGGACAAAATTCAGCTTTGACCACATGCAAATCGGCAGCTTCAAGTCATAAACCTCAGGTCGCTTTTGGTAACAGGTAAGGAATCTGCAGATTTGAGGATTTCTCGTTGCCTCGGGAATAGGGCTTTCCTCACTGGATTTTAATAGCTGATGATTTCTCAGGTCACATTTGGCAACAAGTAACGAATCTGCTGAATCCTAAAATATGAGGATCTCAAGGCTCAAGCAGTCAAAATCCTCAAGGACTTGCAATTTCCAAACATAGGTTTTCCACAACGGTGGAAAGTGAAAAAAAATTTCCTCAAAGATTTGTTTGCCAAAAGTGACCCCAATGAACAAGACATCTTTTGACAGACGTGTGGTTTCATCACCATAATCACTATTTGTAATGGAGGACATTCACAGCTCAGTGAGTTCAGCATTTGTTGTGAGGTATATACTCACCCAAATAACAGCAAATTCCACAAGGTCAACATCAGTTAATAAAATCTGTTGTGCTAAATCTACATTTATTGGTGTGCTTAGTGCATTTTAGTAACTGATTTGAGAAAGATGGAAAAAAAAAAAGTCATCGTACAAATAAAGGCATCAGGAAAATCGGATCTTAGATACCTTGTTCAGATTGATGTAAAATGGATGTGAACAATGACTACCACTTGTAGAGATGATGAGATCAGAGCTCCAAAAGATGCAAAAAGATCGGCCACTTGCAATTCACATTGGCATTGCCTTGGAAAGCATTAGTCTGTACATAGGTGCCCCACGATCAACGACATGTTGCTCCCAATCTGACCTTACACCAAATGGGTTCTCCTTTAGCCATCCCCTCCCATCAACATCATTTCTGTCATCCATGACAAGAAGCTTTCCCTTGCCATACATTATAAATAGTTCTTTCATCCTAAGTGCGACTGGTTCTATGTCCGACTGAAGAAAGATCTGCAAGGTCAAGCATCCATTTACGTAAAATATCAACTGTATAAAAAAACTGTCATTCATGAAGTGGAAGGAACAAAAAAGAACTCATGTGAGAAGCAAAAGTGTCGCCCATTCAGAGCAGTGTAACTACTTTGTGTCCAAGTAAAATGTGTCATATTAGAAGGCACCACAAGTTCCCTTCTCTCCTGATTATCACAGTGCAGGATGTAAAAATTATGTAAATAACAAAAGATATAAACTAAGGCTAAATGATTATGCTGCCTGAAATGGAAAATCAGCAGCTTCCTCTATGTTAGTGGCGGCCACACAGCCCATATACATTTGCATATGCACTTCCCACGCTTGAGCTCCTTAATTTGCCCTTATTGCAAATGAGATGAAAGGGTCCAACCTACTTTTGCCTAGGTGTGGTTTGTGCCTAGGTCACCGGATTGCAAATAGTTTTGCCTGGCTGGAGACCTAGGCACAAACCACACCTCTTCATAGGGTCAATCCTGAATCAAGGGAGACTCGCCTTGGATTAGCAGCGGCCGCTAAAGTTTCTACATTGGATTCCCTAGGAGGAGGGGCTTCTCTTCGATGGCATTGTTTGATGTTTGTGTTTTATGTGGAAAAGAAATGAGTCGATTTCTCATTTGTTTTGTCATTATGAACTCTCATTTAGTAAATGGAGCTTCTTTTTGGAAGGGTGCAAAGTTTCTTGGTGCATGCTTCTGTCTTTGAATGAAGTGTTTTCTTCTTGGAGGATGGTCTTCTTTTCGGGTTGTGGGAAGATTATTTGGAAAATTGTTTCCTATTGCTATTATTCGGTCCATTTGGAAAGAAAGAAATGTCGGATTTTCACAAATGTATCGGCCTCTTATTGTGATGTCTTAAATTTGGTGAAGGTGAGAATTGGTCAATGGACGATGCTTAGGAAAGAGTTTTAAGAATTTCAATTTTGATTCCATGCTTAGCAATTGGGAGGCTTGTATGATTGGTGGCTTCTTAAAGGTGAGAAATAATGAGCAGTGTCTCCTCCACCAGTGGGTACCTTAAAGTTTAATGTGGATGGAGCTGCTAAAGGGAAGCCAGGCCCGACAGGTATAGGTGGTGTTCTTCGCAATCATGACGGTCTTACTTTGCTTTCTTTTTCCTCTTACATTGGAGTTAAAGAGTCAAATGAAGCTGAGATTTTAGCCATCCTTGAAGCTCAAAGGTTGTATAAAGTTTCGTTTCATCATCCCCTGATCGTGGAAAGTGAGTCTCTTAATGCTATCTCTTAGGTCACAAATTCAGCCAAGAATCCGTGGAGGTTTTATTTTTATCTCAATGAAATCAAGTTATTATCTTCGGAGTTGGAGGTGGAGTTTAGGCACATTCTTCACTCAGCGAATTAAGAGGTGGATGTGTTGGTTAAGAGAGGGGCTGTGCAGTAGTTTATTTCTGTTTGCTCTATCTCCTTGTATTATGTTGTTTTTCTTTGTTTTGGGTGGGGAGTATCCACCCCCCGACCTTTGTCTGTAGTTTTCCTTTTGTGATCCCTGTTTGTTTCCTTTCCTTTCTTAATATATTTCATGTTACTATTAAAGAAAATCAAGGGAGGCTTCCTTTGGATTATCTGAACTGTATCTTCTCAACCAAGCCAAGCCTCTGTTTTCTCAATTCAGGACATAGGCTGTAACCGATGTCATGGTTCACATTTTAGTGTGACACCACCATGTAATGAAGATCACCACACCCAGTGGTGCATTCAGGCCATTTCCTAGTTGTGGGCCTATAGTGGAGATTTATTTGATCACCATATCACCATTTGTGTCACATTAATTTGTATGTTATGATTGCTTGATGTTTTATGGTATGAAAAATATCAAATTGTATCGAAAAATGTTGCTTGATGGGACCAATGTTGATAAGTTGATATATGAAAATGTATCATGCATGAGTAGCCAAGCCACACATAAAACTGGCGGCCAATTACATTTGGTAATCTTTGTATAAATACAGTGAAGATATTATTTTATGTCAATACAAAAGGAACAATTGTGGATTTATTATGTAGCCTTCTAAGGATAAATGATTGAAGTCGGACAAATGTGTCAGTTTGAAGCAGCTAGAGAAAAGGGAATGTGCTTGGCACATTACGGTACTGATTCAATAAAGTTAAAGTATGGTGGGTGTTTCAAAACAGCTATAGGAGTTTTAAGTATAACTGAAAATGTAATGTGAAGATGTTCACTTTTCTTAGCAAGTCCGCATTGGAATTTTATCCGCTGTTCTCCATTTTCATGCCATGAGGAACATTGCTGATCGAATGTGATATTAACTAGTACATAAGAGAGAAAAATTGCACACATGCCTCGTCATTGTAATTCAAGTACATCTTGAATGATAACTAGAAGTAATAAATATGCAACATGAGTCTTGAGCTAGGCGTTAGAAGATAAAGCCTTAAAGGCCCATTTGGCACTCTACTAGATTAGTAAAAGTCAAGTAAAGCCTCCATTTTTTTTAGAGAAGGGGTCACATCAATAGCACTTTAATTCAAAATTCCCTCCATCTTTTTCAAAAAAAGTCAAAAAGCAAGCTCCTTTCTCCACTAAAAGACAAAAAATTTCCACTTCTCTATACAACAAGTCAAAAAAATTTCATACCAAACAACTAAAAATAAAATACCATCATAACCCTATTATATTTTATTCTCTCTTGATTTGATGATTTACTACACTTTATTTTACATGTAAAATTACCAAACGGGTCCTAAAGGTCTATAGTATGCTATTAGCAAAAGTGTTACATAATTTTGAGTCACAATTCAATATATATATATATATATATATAAGGAAATACCTTTCCATCAATAGCAAGGAGATCCACGATTGCTTCAACAAGTCCCCTCTGTAACATTCTCCATCTGTGCTCTTCTTTGTTGAAATCAGGGTCAGGGCACTGAAATGGATAATAAAGCTTAATTCAGTTGAAACTATGTTCTGAGATGCTCTTTTTCCCTTTCGTTTCTCCATTTTTTTGGCCATTGGTCTTTTGTTTTGATATAAATTTTGGGGCCGGTTGCCTACTTTGCTTTGAATTCTTAGAAACTCATATTTGTTTTTGGTAACCCAGCCAAGGGGGCTAGGACCCAAGGGAGAGCCCCAAAAACACACAGGAAGACAGCCTGCACAAGCGGGAAGAAGGCCCACACAAGTGGGAAAGAAGCCCGCACAAGCAAGAAAAAAGCCCACACAAGTGGGAAGAGGTGGCATACCCAAGGTTCGAACCCTGGGCGGCCAGGTGAGAACTGCCACCACTTACCAGTGAGGTATGTGGTTGTTTTCTCCTAGAAACTCATATTAAAGGGGGTTTTATCTAAGGAGTACTAAATAAGTGAGGAGGTCTGGATATTCATACTCCAATACTATGGGAATACTCTATGGTGGGGTCCAAACAAAAACCACATGTATGGGATCTACAGTTCAAGAAATTGAATCCCTAGGGCATGTTTTTTTTTAGGATATCTGAGAATTCCTGTGTCTACAGGATTATCTGAGTTACCCAAAAATGATGTCCCCCAACTGGATTCACAAATGGTCAAGGGTCTTGAGCATTTTGGAAGCTGGGTATTTGGAGAATTCTGTAAGCCAAAAATTCCCTAAATATCTGGAGTTTGCAAGCCAAACAGGAAATTCTCAATTTGCAAACAAGCAGGCCCCAACAAGGCTTGTGAAATTTAAATATAGTAGCTTCTTTAATTGTTTTTTACTTGTTGTGCTCCTCTAAAAATAGTTGCTGCCATTTTCGGTATTACATATTAAGGTGACAAAAAGAGTAGTCGTCGAAACTGAGATCTCCTTTTACAGGATTATCATTAGTAATTAACCATTAGGCAAGTGCATTCAACGACACCACCTTCCCTTTGATTTCCCAATCTCATGTCAGTAGCTGAGATTCAAAAGAAAATTCCAGTTTTCATGCATAACAGCACATTTAAAACTCTGGAATTTCATATAAATATATATATTTTTTGACAGAATTTCATATAAAGGTTGGTAGAAACAGTAAACTATTTTATAGATGATAGAGAAGGACACTGCACAAACATAATATGCAAGGTCTTATTGAATGGGTTGTTCAAGCAAAGGACTTTCAAGTATCAGGGGATACAGAAAAGTGGAAGAGACTTTTTATGGACCTCCAATAATCCCATGAGGGAAAATTTGTGGTAGCTTTCCCCTCTCTCATTGATATAAATTGAAAGCAGATGGTAGGCTCCACAGGGAAGCCAGGCCCCATCAAGCTAGGGCAGTGTGATCAGAAACGACCCAGGTGCCATAGTATTATCTTTCATTGGACCAGCTAGCATTGGTAATTTGAATAGAGAGATAAGAGAAGCCTTGGTGATAGAGGAGGGTCTCCACTATTTGTGATCAGACTTTCATGGTCCAGCCCTAGTCGAGGTTGACTCAAAAAATTCAATTGCTTGGGCTAGTGGAGCAACTCCAATGCTCTGGAGTCTCTTCTACATTCTCAAGGATGCTAAATTACTTTCGAAGGACACCAACACCAACTATTCCAACACTCCAAGAGAGTCAAATGGCCAAGCGGACTGCTGAGCTAAAGGAGGGGTGAAAAGGGACCATTGTTATTATCCATGGCTTAATTCCTTAGTTCATGTAGCTCTATTGTTCTTTTCACTTCGCCCCATCATCTTCTAGATGGGGGCCTTTTGATTGAAGAGAGTGCGCATGTGTGCGTGTACAGACCTATTGTTGAGAACAAGATCCAATGCCCCTACATGAACCACCTAGGCACATAAAAGAACTTTTCTAAGTCCTCAAAAAATCGCCATTCTTCTTCATTTTTCTCATCTATTTTCTCACAACTTTAAGCACAAAAAAGTTGTATATTGAGATTGATTTTCATTATCTATATAGGTCATTGCTCTAAATAAGTCACATTTCTAAAATAACCATTCAAGTAAAACCAGCTGTGCAACAAAAAGATGGGAAAGTAATTGTAAATGTAATTTAATACCTGTATAGAAACAAGAACCAACTCGCCGGGATAGCTGGAAATTATGGTCCGAAATGTAGAGGTTGCATTTGTCGAGAGGAAGTAGCTGATACATATATAGTAAAAAGATATTTAACCAACCAAGTCTAGTAAAAATACTATTACAGAAGAAAAAACTAGCAAACGTAAGTTCTACAAGTTGGCGTTAAGCATGCAAAAAGAAACCTAAATAGAAAATGATTGGATGACGGAAATAGTTGATGCCATGGTCCGAGAATAAAAAATGTACTTCTTGTAAGAAAAGGAAACTACATAATTTGGACAAAAAATCATATAGTACAATGATGCGTCAAGTCACCTCCAAACCACCTCTTTCCTTTTATAATCCTCCCCAAACTTGATAACCTGCCTCCCACAAGTTCCTACGACTATAAAGTCCTCCCAACCAAGCCTATGAATACCCCTCACCCTCCTTCCCTATGTTCAACAACAGATATTCTGGTTTTCAACACAATAGCCCAGGAGCAAGATTTTGAGGACAGATATTCTTTCTTTTTTATGTCAAGTGTCTGAGGATGGAAAACTGATCGAGTTCATTCTGGACAAGAAATTTGAATCATCTATCCCATCTTGGATCTATTAAATTCCTGATAAATTTTTGAATTACCTGGTAGCATGCATTATGTAGTAGAAAATTAGAATCCTCAATATCGGATCAAGATATCTCTTAGGTTTTCCATGCATAATAAGTTTGGTTTCAAATCAGATAGTTCCTGAACCAATTTTTATTTTAGTTTTTGCATCCAGAGTACAGACACATCAACATACCTATCCTCAATACATATTCCAGTTTGTGAAAAGGGGATAAAACTGTGTCTAACTTACAGTGCAAATGACAGCGAGCGTAGAACATACTCAATACATATTCTAGTTTGTGAAAAGGGGATACAGCATGCATCTAACTAGTTTGTGAAAAGGGGATAAAATTGTGCCCAACTTACAGTGCAAATGACAGCATCTACGCTCAATAACATCCAGATCATCATATTAGGTCTGCATACTATTTGATGCAAGGCTTGTGGACCAATGCAGCCAGGCCCGTGGCCCACATGTAGGATCCAAAGAGGTCTAGGATTTTATTTTTTTTCATTATTTATTTCTTAAATGAGTTGTCATCAGAATTAATTTCCTAGTTCTGTTAGGAGTCTTTGATTTTGGGGTTTGTTTCCTCTATATATATGAGCATCATGGAACATTAGAATCAATTCTTGGATATTAATAAATTTTCATTTGTGGATTGAGTTTTCCCTTGAGATTCGTTCCTCTTTGTGGGAGTCTTTTGGAGACATCTTATCCATGGTTTGGCACTATGCAAAGCTTCAATGCTAACCCTTTTAGGGTTCCTTCAGGGATTGAGTTTTCCATTTGAGGTTTGTTCCTTTTTCTGAGTCTCTTGGAGACATCTTTTCCATGCTTCAGCACTTTGGAAAGCTTTGATCCAAACCCCTTTATGGTTTGTAACACCAACTACATGTAATCTTCCAAATTTGTGCTTTCTGCCTGCCATATTTCATGTGCGTGTGGCGATGGTGATGGTAGGGTGTGAGTGGGTGTGTTGGAGAGAGGGAATGATAATTACGTACTTCCTTTCTCAAGATAAGGGGTCTTGTTTGCACCTAACTGCGAGGCATAAACACCTATTTTCAGATAGGGGTAACTATCTGTTCAAAACAGTTCAGTGCAAAACCCTTTTTTTAATGGATTCAGTCCAAACCCTTGTTTTCAGAATGAAATACAAAGCCAAAATTAAGATTTTTATTTCTTACCATTTTTCTGGCTCAGATAAGATTCAAATATGTGCACTTATATAACAGTAACTAAAACAAAAACTAAAACAAATTCCCAAAAAAATCACATAGAATCAATTAAAGTTTGTAAAATATTTCCTTATGAGATACAAAGCAAGATTAATCTTCATCCAGGAAAGGACTCACCCATTCGTTAAGCCAGATTGATTGACAGAATCTAGGCAACGCCTTACGAGCTGCACAAGTTGGAATCTTTTAAATGTATAAATCACTTACTAGATACTAATGATTTAATATAAAGGGAAACACACCTTGCTATTAATCTCCAAACCAAGAAAATTCGAACTTTTCCATCTTGACGCCATTCTCAAAAGGAACAGACCATTTCCTGCATCAACTTAAAAATCAATTAGGAGATGATGGAACATCTAGGAAATGTAGTGGAAGTAAAACAAACTTATTAGCATCATCATCATCAAAGCCTTGTCCCAACTAAAACAAACATATATTCAGAATAAAAAGGTACTAAAAACAAGAACTCTTTCCTCTCTGACCTGGATAGTCCATTTTCTGAAGAATTGTCAAGCCCATTACTTGTACCCTTTTTGGACATTTAGAAATGACTCTTCTAATGAGAGAAACCAAAATTTAAGGGGTAACATAGTATATATCTATATAAATTAGCTTGAGGGAAGTGTAGAAAATGCAGCATTTAATGTATTCATATGTGGAGAAGGGTAACTATGTAAATCAGCTCAAAGTATTTCATTGATGACAAGTTATGCAGCCGTGTGATAGATCAATTACAACTCCATTGTCTTATTCTTCTTTTCCATCACTCTTGTTCTTTCTTATCTGTATATCTCTTCTTATTCTTCATGTCAAACCCTAGAAATAAAAGTTTCATTAAAGATATATAATTCAAGGTTTCATTCTCTCTCTCTCTCTTTCATTCAAGGTTTCATTCTCTCTCTCTCTCTCTCTCTCTCTCTCTCTCTCTCTCTCTCTCTCTCTCTCAACAAAAAAAAAAAACTCAAACCTCAGGTTTGCACAAGGACAAAACAGACAGGACTTGATTATCAATTTGTTGAAGGCTTTGAGCAAGGTTGTTTGGCTGTAGTTAAAAACAAATCCTGATATGTATGACAACCAATTTGCTTGTATCTTGAACTGTATTTTTTTTAATATTAAATAGGAAACCTGTTGATTCGTTGAGAACTTCAAACAAATGAGTTTGGTGGGCCATATAGTCAAAATAAACCATGATATGTTTGACATCAAGTTGCTTATAACTGGATCAAGAAGGAAAACAGAGACAGACAAATTCCAGATGATTAATGATTCAAGCTGCTACAGTACTATAAATTCATCATGTTATTCTTATTAATTTTTGAGGTACCATCATACACCCCCATGGAACACCATGCATACATTTTTCTTCCAGTTTAATAAAACATGAAAATCTACTTTCAAAAGCAATACAAAAATAGTGCAACACCCATTTTAAACAAGAATGAAAATGGATGAACAATACCACTTCCAATATCAACAATTAAAGGCCGAGAAGGATCAGCAAAAATAGCATTCCAGTCAAGCTCAAAAGGATATGCCTGTAGGACAGAATCGCCACAAGTTATGATTAGACATTGAACAGAAGCAAATTCAAAACAAACATTGTAACTAACACAAAATAAGCAGATATAACAGTTTTGGCAGCATCAGCCAATTGTATGTTTTGCTAGTGTACAGAAATACTAATCATAAAACTCCAAACACTTGACAACAGTTATCATATATCATATAGTCAGTTTCAGGGCCACCTCTAAGCATGGAAAGACATGGCCTGTGAGGCCCACCCTCTGGTCAATCTAAAGATTTTAAATGCTCGTGCTTAATATCCCCTGTGAATTAGCACTCATCCAAATGTCAACATCATCTGAGTTTTACAGGCTGTCATGATCATGCAAATTTGGCATCCTTCTAGCTTTATCTGATGGCAAGGATGTGAAAAACTTCATGGCCCTCAAAAGTGTACCTCCAGTGCTCTGATGGTTATCATATTTTGCACCTAAGGAGGTCATGGGAGACCTAAACCTCTTAGTTCCCCTTGGTTGTGATGCTTCAAGGTGGGCCCCACATGCCAAGCTATGCCATGCTTAGGGACTGCCTGGCCGTTCCCGAAAATGACTATTATATAACTAACGAACTAATTCAATAGACCAAAAAGTTTTAAAATACAAGTGCACATAACAAAGGCAGAATGGTAAATTGGTAATTTGATAAGGTATAGAAAGAAACTATAAAATTCAATAACGTGCATTTCACTGACTTCCGAAAAAGTTGATTAATTTGTGCATAAAGTTACATTACTTTCCACTTGTGACAGGCCATAAGCATTTTAGTTGAATAAGTTCAAGGAAGACAGAAGAACAGAAGCTCGACAAGAAACAAACCCATTTGTATATTTCAAGATTTTCCTCTATTGTTTTTGTGAAAGGTAAGTTAACTCAAAACATCAACCTTGTGGCTACAACAATAAGCACGTTCCAGCTATATATCGTGCCATGTCTAAAAATCTTCTTTTTCATTCTTGAAATTGTAAAAGAATTATCATTATCAGCAGCAAAGCCTTGTCCCAACCCATTTTGCTTCGTCATTCTAGTCTATCCTGGGCCAATCCACGTATAAGTTGCACTTCTCCAAATCCATCCCTGCTACTTCTATCCATGTCCTCATTAGTGTATCCCTTCTCCTTGATAGGCTATTAACTTGAAAAGAATTTTTTTCCTCACCGGCCCCTTTGTTGGCTTGCATTGGATATGTCTAAACCATCTCAAACGAGTCTCTTTTAATTTATCACCTATTGATGCTACGCCAAAATGCTCCCGAATGCGCTCATTTATATATTTATCTTTCCTGGTTTTACCGCACATCCGTCTTAATATTTTCATCTGTACTATAATCATTTTTTACATATGTTGTTTTCTAATCAGCCAACATTCTGCTCCATAGATTATAGCTGGTCTAATCGTTGTTTTGTAAATTTTCCCCTCAATTGTTGCTTTGTAAAATTTTCACTCAATCTCCTCATCCTTACTAATTATAGAGCTCAGGTATCAGAAGTGTTAAAGATTCTGGGTCCATCAGACCAAAGGCCCACTTCTAAACTAAAGCCCATTTCCTGTAGTCAAATTCTAACAGATTCTGTATGCTATTTTAGGATAGGCCTAACTGTAATATGCCTAATTTGTAGCCCAAATCAAGTATGCACAGCATAATATATAGAGATCAATCGATCCTGGGAAGATCATCCCATTCCATTCAACTTGTCTGCATCTTTGCATTATCTAACAAGGACTCTCTTCGTGGTATGATGAGCTTCAATTCCCATAGGAGTTATATCTCTCTACACATCCCCACTAAAGTTGCAATTCATATTTATTTGAAAGCCCTCAGATTCTAATGCCTCTTGCCATCTCCAAAGTTTCGCATTCACACCATCTCTCGATTCATCCATCAATATTATATCGGCAAACAACACACACCAAGATCCTCCTCTTAAATATGAGAAGTTAACTCATCCATAACCAATGCAAAGAGATAAGGGCTTAAGATTGACCCCCACTACAAATCTATAGCCACTGCCCCATTGGAAACTCACATATCTCTCCATAAGTAGTTCTCACACTCATTATTACTCCCTCATAGATGTCCTTGAGGGCTAGTTTGGCACTTTACTAGCATAGTAAAAGTTAAGTAAAGCCTCCATTTTTTCAGACAAGATGTCACATCAAAAGCACTTTAATTCAAAACTCCCTCTATCTTTTTCAAAAAAAAGTCAAAAAGCAACCACCTTTATCCAAAAAAAAAAAAAAAAGAACTCCACTTTCTCATACAAAAAGTCAAAAAGATTCATAACAAACAACTAAAAATAAAATACCATCATAACCCACTTATATTTTATTATTTCTTCAAAATCAACTTTACTTCACTTGACTCTATTAGTAGAGCCAACTGGCCCTAAAGATGTCAATATAACCTCTTTGGACATGGACAACTGCACACGTAGCGTGCATCCGGATCGTCCCCAAAGGCTAGAAACCAACCCCAACCCCCCCCCCCCCCCCACACACACACAACTTCTAAATTTCACCAGTTCTCGCCCTAAGGATGACACCGATCCAAACAAACAACAACAGTACAGTGCAGGAAAAAACCATTCCTTGGGACAATTCTTTAATCTAAAACCCACCAAATCAAAACTTTAGGTACTCTAGCTTTCTTTTTTTATGAAGACTTTTCCTCTTCTCTCGGTATTTTTCTATTAATTGTCCAAGTGAGACGATAACTTCCATAGTTTAACCCTATGGTATGAGACCAAATTTATTTTCAGAAATCTTGATAAAGGAATTGTATTAATGAGAAAGTAAGCAATATATTATGATAAAGAACTGGTCTTTCCACTTTCCACAAACAATGTACAAAGAAATATTTCCATTGAAAATATATGTTTTGTGGGAACTTGAACATTAAAGAAATATTTCAAGAAAACATGAAATGAATGTTCTGCAAGGAAATGTAAAACTTGTAACAACAATAATTACCATTGAAGGTCAAAAGTAAAAAATCATTCAACAACATAATCATCATCTTGAATCTGACAACTCGCGATGTATGATAGAGTAGACTTCTAGTAGATAGTTAATCCACGACCACACCTGCATGGCTGGTGTTGCCCGCCTAGGTCAAGTCAGGCTTAGTGTAAGATTTTCCTAATGACGTAGAAGCTTTCATAATTTTATGATACCAAAGAAATGAAGTAAGGATGTCAAGAAGAGAACTTTTGGAAAGATAAAAATATCTTCTTTATGTGCATACTCTATCTAAAGCTGCAACACCTGGAAGGACTCTTTGTTTGAGAAAATTCCATACAACTGAAGCATTTTCAAGCATATTAAATGACGAAAGAGCATATGTTGCCCCTATAATTGCCTTGCGAGCTGCATTCCCAACAACAGTAACATCACAGCCACCTTGACTTATTTTTCCAAGCACCATAGCCAACTCAGATGCCCCAGAAATGTCCGGTCGTGATGCACTAAATTCAATTGGCCCGATCCACAGAACTTTCTGCCCAACAAAGAAAAATATTCATTAAGACCATCTTAACAGCTCATATGTCATAACTATATGAATTTCAGAGTTAGAAAATAATCACCATTCATGGCTACTTAGACGAACAATCTTTTCTGTTGGTTATAGTGTGATGAATAAACTAAAATGTACATACTTCAAAATAACAATTAGCACTTCAGAAGGATATTCCATGATCAACAGAGATAAGTAGTCAAAATAATGAGACATTTAGTACTGGTATCTAGGAGGCTTTTGGGATTTTATCATGTGTTTTACATGTAATCAAGCCAATTGAAAATATCACTCCAATCATATTGAAATTTTGGATCAATGCAGTATCTTCCCAATGGACAATCTCAACTCTCCTTGAGCACTATGCACACTTTACTTGTGAGGCCCACCTGGATGCATGACATTTATGAGGGACAATTGGGGTGGGCCAAATTTGGCCCCCTTACCATTCAAGAATGTTTTGGGGCCCCATTAAATCATTCTAAACCTAGATTCAATGCCCTCAAATTTATTGGTAATAGTGCGTTCAACCCAATAGTAGGTATTGCTGGTCAGTCAGTGCCAATCTATGATGCCTAGATACAGCATACAGTACAGGTACAAATACACCAATCTATTGTACACATTTACCATATGTTGGAACTATTTGGATTCCTTCTCTACATCTCTTTGGATTTCGTAATCAGTTTTCAGTACAGAACTCTAAATATATTTGTTTGTTTCTGAATCTAACATCTTGTCTGTGGACTCTCTCTCATGTTTTCAGACCAATTCGACCATGGATCATCGATCACATTGCTTCTGCATTTGAATTTACAGTTTCTGTCTTTGCATTGGGTTTCTAAATCCAAGTTTCTATTTGTTGGATCTAATCATGGCTTTTGATTTGGATCATCTCTTTTACTGGATATGTTTTGGATTTGATAATAATCTATATTTGGATCAGATCTCCAAATTTGATCGTTTGTTTTTTTTATCATTATATTCATATATGATTGCCCATTTTTATTATTAGATCTCTGAATCTAGTCCTTTGCCTTGGAAATTATCTGCCTCTCTGTTTGCACTTCATTGATCTGTCCCAATCATCATATTGGTGATATTTATCATCTGATTTCTTCTGTCTTTTCAATTTTCTTCATTTACACAAGCGAACATTGGAGTCAGTTCGTTGGTATGCACCAAGCAACCTAAAAATAAGCTACTAATATGCACACAATTAAAACTCGCAAGCGCACAAGATCACTATGTAGTGTAGTGAATTGTAAGTACAAGGTCGATCCCACGAAGACTTGTGATAAAACAATGTCAAAAATAACTAAAAATCAGAATATTAAAAGAAACAATTAAATGATGAAAGATTAAATTAAACTACTAAAAACAATAAATTAAACTATCGAAAGCTAAATAGAAATTAATCTAAAACACGCAACTGAAATTAGAATTGAAAACAATGAGAATGAATGAACTAGGGTTTCATCTACTCCCCTAACCAATCCTATGCATGTCCCTTATTATCTTTTAATCAAAAATCAGATTTTATTAATGACATCTATCAACCTAGACCATGGCATATGCGTCTAGATTATTATTCCCCTAAACCTAATTCATGAGTGGCATACTACATGAATTGTTCATTATGATGCAAAAACTAAGCATGGCATATATCCTAGTCAAAACAAACATAATGCATAAAATAATGGGAAAGATAAATGCATGAGTCTAAGCATGGCATATACGTAGATTATTCATGGTTCTAAACCCTAGATGCTTATCATCAAGATCAATCAAAATTAAGTTAGCTACTCTTAAAATTAATTGAACATCACATGGTTGGCATGGCATATACACAACTCATCAATTAAAAACATGGTTTAGAATCTCAACTAATAAAACTGAAATCTGAATTAAAAGACGCCAAAAGAGACTACATAGAACTAGGGTAGGGTTTCAATTACACCCTAGCCCTAAAAAGTTTAGCTACTCATGTTTTTAATGAAAAATAACATAGAAAAGAGGTTCATAAGAAGAAAACTAGAAGATGATGAAGTTGCAGTGGATGGCCAGCAGCTTGTTCCCCTTTTTCTCCTCCAAAAGCTCTCCAAAGATTGCTCCCAAGGTGGCTCCAAAGTGGCTTGTACAGCTGCTGTGTTTTGTGGTTTATGGATGGCAAAGTGCTGGAATTACTATTCACGAATTACTGTTCACGTCCACTTCCTTCATGCTATTTATAAATCTTGTAACAGCCCCTTTTAGCAAGTAGTTCCCTTGTAGAAATAGATCTTCAACCTTCCTTACAATTAGGTTTCCTAATTAGAATGCATTAGGAGTCTTCTTTTCTTGATTAGCAAGCTTTCTAAATCTGGTCCCACTTGTATCTTCTAGAAACTTATTCACATGGACCCACTAATCTGAGATTAATTGCAAGGAATTAAATCTGAACTTTTATCATAAAAGTGGGCCCTATTTGATGCGTGCAACATAAGTGTGGGACCCCTCTTTTAGGACTTCTATCTTGACTTGAACTCTTGCTCCAAATTTTCCTTCTTTCTCTCCTTGTTTTTCTCCATTCTTGAACTCCTCTTTTAACTTGAATAGGACTTCCTAAATTCTGAAATTCTTCTATTTGCAATGGATGTGGACCCACCATGGGCCTACTTGATGATTCACGCCCATCTCTTCATTAATTCTTCTCTTTTTGCTCCTTTTGACCTTAACATAAAAATTAACAAAAACTATGTAAAATCAAATAAAATAACTCTAACTAGCACAAGATGAATCAAATATTAGGGCTTAGATTGTAAACAATTAAGTACTTATCATTCGTCTTCACTGTCAATCTGCAACATTCTCAAGATCACCAATCTACAGCTAAATTTACTGTGCCAAGCTTTCAATTTGCTCATCATGCCACACAACAGCAACCATCAGATCCATCAATTTATGAGCTCATCTGTTTGTAGTAATGCAAACTTAAGATTCAAATCATCGCGAGTTTGAGAAGGGTTGTCAGGATAAGCCAAGTTAGACTAGGTGTTAGCTATTAAGTTCTCTAAAATACATCTTATCAGAATCCTGCTAGATTTGGTAAGCTTGTAGAGAAGTCTATAAGTTGTAATACTCTTGAAAGATCAGTTCTGTGGTAATTTGATTTCAATCGACACCATAAACGCTCTAAGGTATGTCCAATACCAGAAGAAGATTGTTCCAAAATCCACAAACACTGCAATAGTCGTAAGAGAAAATCAAATGATAACTCAACATATAATGGGAAAACTTTCTCCTGCGGATGGTTTTCATGCTCACCTCATATCCAGACTGTCATAGAGGTAGGACCCACCCATGAAATTCACCCACAATGGATGCAGATATGCAGTTCACATGAGAACCGGGCACAGGAGAATATTTTCCCATATAATCCAGGCAATGGTTATACATCCCTCTCAATGAGGATGGAGAAACATCAACTTCACTATGGAAGTTCATAACATAAGAAAAATGATGTACAACTTTTATGACATATTTATATGACTTCCCACCCAAAAAATAATCTGCAAATAAATCTCAACCATCTAAACAATAATATAAAAAACAATCAGAATCAATTTGCAAGAATTTTACTGCTTGGGCTCATTAGAAAGGTAATTGAATACCGTATCTAACATATCCAATTTTGTGTCGTTCAGGCGACTTTTGACACATGAAAAATGATCATTTATTAAAAAAAATGAAAACAACACAAATGGAGTTTCCATCCATGTGAACATGGATAGGCCATGGCTACCTAAGATGTTCACTGTTGGAGCGAATGCACTGTCAAATCTTTGGGGGCCTCTAACTGATAGACATCATGATCCAACAGGTACTATTTTCTAGCCAAATCCCACCCTCCATCTTGATTAGTTGTGGTCCCAAGTGGACCACACAGAGAAAGGCAGCAAGTACAACATCAAACATCTAAAAAAATAAATCAATCATATCATAGACTCCAAAGCATTTCGTATGGTGCCTTCAGTATCATTTATCAGACAAATTTTACCTCACCTTGGACTTTGAGAGCACAGTGAAAATTTCATTCAATGAGCGTGGACCAAGACCAACAGGCGTCCAACCTAAAGAAAATTAAAGTTTTAGAGAAAAGAACATCTAAAAGGTTATTTTGGTAATGCGACTATGAAGACAGGACACAAGAAATTACAAGCGTTACAGATCAAAGTGCTCAAAAATTATAGCTCATAACTTTTCTAAACCAGTAAAAAAAGGAAAGAAAATTAGCAAGGAATAGTATTCATGGTACACATTCTTACCGCGGTGCATGGTTGCATCAAAACAACACCCACCACACAAGCCAGTGAATTGAAATTGGCTCAAATATCAATCAAACAGGAGTATTTAGGGATGTAACTGGGTTCCCCGATTCTCGAATTACTTGGAGGTTCCTACACGTCAAAAACCGGGTTTGGATCTTATTTAGCCCCCGATAAGTAAACGGGTTCGGGTCCTTTTTTGGACCCTTGGTTCCAACCCGTGGACCCGGCATATTACCTCACTTTTCGAGAATCCCTCCTTAAAACAAAGGTGTTTTTTTTTTTTTTTATTCCTACATCATTCTCCACCAAGACCCGGACCCGTCCCATAAACAGAACTGGTTCCGGTTCCATATTCTCATTAACGGTTACAGTTTCGGGTCCACCACGGACCCGGACAGGAACCGTTTACATCCCAAGGAGTATTATCACTATTTGGTTGAAGTGGTCTTCTATATATATATATATATATATATTATTTTTAAAAGGTGAAGATTGACTCCTATCAAAGGGTAGATATCTCACTCCAATCTAAGCGCCATCTGGGGCCAATTGTAGATTTTAGGATGGGTGGTTTGGTCGAATGGCCCAAATTTGACAGAAGCAGGTCTCACAAATATCGAAATCTACTTTTGTACCATGACACCTTGGTGATGAATGCTGACTGCTTTGAGGAAAAGCAAATAAAAAGGTGTTGATCATGTGATTGGCATAATTGTTTCAAATCACGGGTTAGCTCTGTAGTACAAAGCCTTCATTTGTGGCCTCCTAGCCGGTTTTTCGAGTGTGCCTATAGAGGTGTTGAAGATCAATTGTGCACACGAGGAAGGAACGAAATGCTGATGGAACAAAGAAGCTTTATGAACCTTGGAAGAGCACGAGAAAGGAGATTACATGCTCTTCATCTAAAAAGTGAGATTAGGAGATGATGATTTTCTATGTTCTTTTCAGCCAAAGATAAGTAATATGCATCATCATTAAAGCATCATCCCAACTATGTCTGTTTGGCCATTCCAAATCCTCAGATAAGTTTCCCTTCTTCATATCTATCCTCACTACTTTCATCCATGTCCTCTTCGGCCTACCCCTTTTTCCTAAATTGCCATCAAACTGTATAGAAACATTTGCTCACCGGTGTTGTTGTTGGCGTGCATTGGACCTATCCAAACCATCTTATACAAATCTTTCTTAATTTATCACCTATTGATGCTAACCCCTAAATGCTCCTGAATGCACTTATTTCTAACTCTTATCTTTCCTAGTCAACATTCTCATGTGTCCTTAGTGTACCATGTGCTTTGGTTATGGCTAAAGGCCCTCCATAACATGTGACAGATAAAATGGCCGGCACACAACTCTAAAGAAGGCAATTGGAAATGTCCATTTCCTTCTATTGTATCTTCTACAGTTCTCCTTACTTTTCAATGATGTGATTCTTGATTGTTTCAAAAATTGAGATGTCAGACTTCAACAATACTATGTCTTGCTCAACATTCTAAAATGTTGGAAAATTTGGAGCTTCCAGTTGCTCAACTGCTGAGTTGTTCTTCGCATATTGTCATAATTTGAAAAATGAACTCCATTTTATTCACTACTAATGAATAAAGAAAAGAAGCAATCAAAACTAGTTTAGGCAAGACTAGAAGTAAACAATAAACAGGAAGACATTGAGAAAATAATGTTAAGTGGTTAATTTTCTAAGGAAGACAGATCACAGGGCTCACCAGTCAAGATCCCACTGGAAGGGAATAGATCACACAATTCCGGAAGGACGTCATTTATGCACCAAAAATCATTTGGAAATAGAATAGGTATGTTCCTGGTTTGTGCAAGATTGATTATTTTTGAAACATCTCCAACTGCACCATGCTCCACAAAACTCGAAGAAACAGGATATCCCAAGGCATGCATAATTTGAAATGCCATCCTACCAACAAACACTAGCCCATCGCATACAGAAGCCAAGCAGCACAATGCAGTAGACTTGTTTAACAAATTACTGCCTCCAATCTGCATAGATTTGTCAAATAATCATCAAGGCACCTAATAAGATAAAAGACCAGGCAGTAAAAGAATTTTGTCTAAGAAAAATAAATGAAGATCATATACAAATAAAAAATATGAAATAACAAATATACTGTTTAGTGCTAAGCCTGGATCAGAAGTCAAGCATTGATGAATAATGCTCAGATAATAATGATGGACAGAGATAGGTTAACCAGTCATGTAGTCATGTGGGACTGCATGTGCCTATGTAAAACATGCAAGCATGCATAGAGCATGAATATTTGGCAAATCATTAATTGCGGCAGTTATTGCGGACCATGACAGATCAAGCTTTCATTTTCAACATATAGCCAACAACAAGACGTTGGATAGATAAAGTTAATATGCCAGGGGCACGAGAAAATTACATTGAATCAAAATTACCATATTTAGAACAATGTAATGGAAGGCACTACCAATACTAAGAGCATGTCTCATTTTTCACTTTCTTAGTGAAGCGAGACCTAGATTCCACAATCAACCATGAGATCAAGTGCCAAACTCCATCTACAAGAGAGGAGTTCTTACCCCCACAACATGGCACTGTTCATATATCCTCTTCATTGTTTTTCTTATCACGATGTTTATGTCATTCCTTGCGAGCAGTCACTTTGTGCAAAATTGGGTTTAGGTCTGTCTCCAGTCTAGGCCCTCCCAAGACCCTACTTGGTGGGACCTGCACTAGGTAATGATGTTTATGTCATTCCAATTGTTCATAAAGGTGGTGGTTTGTTTATCGATTTCCTTGTTCTTCTACATTTGCGTATGGGCATTGACACTTGCAGTAAGGAACTCCGCCCAACACGAGCCCAAAGCACAGTTGGAAGGTGTTCATTGTAGCAACCACAAAATTGAGGGTTCAATTCAAGTTTCCGAATTATTTTTTTTTAAAGCTCTCTGCTCATCTCACCTTTATTCTGTGGCATTATCATCTAGGTCATGCCAATGCACATTGAAAGTTGAAAGTCCAGCAGTTCTAGTGTTATGTATCCTTTCCAGGTAACTTGGACCTTAAGAAAGGATATTAAAAATGCACTGATAGAGTAATTCCAAACTCAAAGAGGTCAAGTACCAAAACGATGGACATGTCTAGATTTGAGATGCAACCAAGGTAAAGTGGAAGGAAATTGTGGCCAAGTAGATTTCTTCCTTCTACAATTTATATATTCATTCATATCATGTATGAAGGTGTTCAAAATTCAAATCAAGAAAAAAAAAAAAAAAGGTAACATGTATTCACTAGTCGCATCTTAAATTTGATTCACAGTGCATCAGTCTTTAAGGAAAAGAAGGTCAATAAAAAGAGAATTTGGGAGATTATGGCTGAAAACTATGAAGTTTAGCAGTCCGTATCCTATACCTCACATGATTCACATCAGTTTTGGCTGGTGAAAGCAAATCTTAAACACATAAGGACATGAGTTGTCTGTTTAGATACACCAAAGGGAGGAGCATGATTGAACAGAAAGGGGTGCATGCACTTGTATACATCAAATACAACCTTCTACTTTAAGTACCACAAATGAAGTGATAGGCAAAGTGAGGGCTTGATCCAAAACATAGGCTATGATGTTGAACAGAAAAAAAGAGGAACTTTCTTCTTACAAAGAGTATTACCAAGATACTTCTACTTTTTTATATTTCCTTTGTGCTGACCTCTGCATAACATGACACTCAACACACAATATAAATATAAGTGCCCTAATTTCACAAAAAAAAGGCGATTCCTGCTGAAGTCAAACACAAATATGAATTGTCCTATGTCATTTAATTCTCTTTTTCCTTTCTTCCCCCTGCATGTTCATCTGTTAGAATCCATTAGGAGATGTTTATCATTAAGTAGACAATTTTCTATTACTTCATTGCACCTAAGCCTGTCTCAATTTTCTTGGCTCTATGAAACATATGCAAAAAATCTTTGAAAATTAAAACAGCAATTTGGTCTCGCATGGGGTCCAATTTTGAGACAAATTAAGGAAATTTGAAAACTAAAACGTCAATTTGGTCTCACATGAGGTCCAATTTTGAGACAAGTTTCAAGTTTTGGGATTGGAACATCGGCATATAAAAGGTCCCATGTGCAATAAAAAAAAAAGGTACTAAAGCTTTGGAGCTTATCAAATCCTTCATTCACAACTTTAAGCAAATGATGTACAGTAAGAAACATAGAAGAAACAGCATACAATAGCTATATACGGTTGTCCATTGCTCCTTGTGATCTCCCTTACTAGAGATAGCTCCTCCTCAAATTGGAAACCAGCAATAGAAGCATAACAAAAGCGAGTAACACCAACAGTAGATGCGAGAACCTTGTGACATTGGGAGAAAGCATCATTAACAAAGATATCAACCCCTGATGATAATTTCTCGGCAAATGTTGAACAATTGGAGAGTTCTTCACTGAAATTCGAAAGGTTCTCAAGAAGAAAAATGTCTACTCTCTTGATTTGTTCAATCTTAGGCTGCCTGAGACAAGAAATTCCATTGACCGGTACAACTTTAAGTTGCAAAACAGATGACAGATAATCTGAAATACGAAG
The DNA here is from genome assembly GCA_003546025.1 of Camphora micrantha. NCBI lineage: Eukaryota > Viridiplantae > Streptophyta > Magnoliopsida > Laurales > Lauraceae > Camphora > Camphora micrantha. Next base: position 7,793,369 of record QPKB01000001.1, on the reverse strand, counting down.
TTGATCCAGCAATGAGAAGAAACTTTTTCACATCCAAAATTTTAGTAAATTTCTTCAAAATGGCAACCCTATCCATTGAATAAAATGCTTCTTATTCTCCTTTTTACTTTCTTTTTTTAATTTTTTGTGTGTGTGAGGTATTTTAGAAGACCTTGTCATCTCTCTCTCATGCCGAAGCTCAAACCTAGGCAGGCTGAGTTTTCAAGAAGAATTCAACCATCACACCAGGCTGAGCATTGGTTCTCCTTCTTACTTTCTGCTTCGCAGATTTAAGACAGAACTAAAGTCTCAAATAGGAGATGCATATCTTTCATATTATATCATCATCATTATCAACATCAGAGCCTTATATTATTTTATACCATATTGTATTGCATTATGTTTATATTATATACTATATATTTATTTGTATATATAAAGGAAAGTCATGATCCAGCCATTTTTTACTCCTTTTTTTAGACAGAATGCCCTCTCACTCAACTCTTTTTTTCTGGCTGCCAACATGACCCAAACCCCCAACATCATGATTGCAGCAATATTGCAATAAGCACCTGCCAACTGTGCTACAAGCTCTTGTCCTCAACTTGGTTTCTCATATTCCTTTCACAACTCTTTCTTTTGGTGGGACTAGTACAATGACGGGAAACAATCTTTTTCCTCTCTCTCTCAATTGTTTGATGGGAATCATTATTCACCCAACCAATGTTGAAAATAATGATAAAGCCAATCCAAATGACAGAATCACAGAGGGCCCACCCAATGATGAAAATTAATGTGCGGCTTGCCCAATACAAAATTAACCAAGTAATTATAAAAAAGAGACAGTAGCACCAGAGTTGTGATTCAAGTGCAGAAAAAGACACTGTGGGTCCCACTTCTCTTCAAGACCCAATAAATCACCGATGCACATAAATGACAACTGGTGTGAATTTATCACTGAGATGAAAATGGCATTCTACCATTTAGCTTGAGTCATCTTCACATAGTGATCCCGCATATTGTACTGGGACTGAATCACTTGAACATTGAATGTCATTTCTGAATGATATTTGGACTTGGAAGGAGTTATTTTATGTCAACATTGTTCTGCCTTCATGATACAGATGCTCACCTGTATCACAACTAATAGAAGTGTTGTACCTCACAAGAACCATTTATAAGAACTTAGATCCCACTGTAAAATGAATTGGTTAATCAAAACTATGCAAGCCAGATACAGAAATCAAATTATCTTTTAAAGGAGCTGCCAAAATGATAAACAGGCAGCACGAGTGGTTAAATAATGCTGCCCTTTTATCTATTTTGGCAGGATGAGTGCCCGCTGTAGGATGGTTCTTATCCAGCTTCTTTCCTTGTTGGTCTGTGTAGCTTTTTAGGTGATGTCCTTGTGGGTACTTGATGTCCCTTTTGTGTTTTATCCCTTTGGGGTTGTTTCTCTTTTTGGTGTTAGCTTGTCAGTATAGTACTCTTGTACTGCTTGCCTTTAATGAAAGTAACCATTCAAAAAAATATTTTACCAGGATGAGTGGTTAAATAATGCTGCCCATATATCCATTTTGGCAGCATGAGTGGTTGAATAATAACAATCAAAACAACTGAGTGGTTATTCAATACAGACCTGCAACATAATCTATTGAGAGAGGCATCGCAACATTAGGGAGTTGCCAATTGCTGACTATAAATACTTTAGCACCAGCATTGTATAAATATTTGATAGTTAAATGCGCTTTATTTTCCATCAGTGTCTTAATGCTAGGTGCTTCCCTTAGTAGAAGAGTAGAATCAAATCGAACCATAACAACCTTTCCAGAAAGCTCTTGAATAGGAAAGTTTTTAAGAGTTCGAACATGCAAAAAGGCATCTGATTCCCCTCCATGAATTTTCACCTAACAGCAAAATCCCAAATCAGAGTACAAGTTAGATGATGCCAAGCTATACAAGGGAAGAATATAGCAAAGTAGAATTCATGGAAGAACAGTTTGATAAAAATAGAAGTGGACCCCACAAGAAGTTTGAAAAGTGCAAATGCTATGTCCTGGACCATTAGTACAAGTCTCTGATGCACCTCAGGGGTTGCAAATCATAAATCAGGGGTGCCAGGGAATAGGCATACACAAAAACCACATCTCGAGTCATGGCCCGTGCCAATCATAATAAGCGACCATTGGAGCAGTTATACAAGTGATTCTTGGGTGTTTGGACTCATCTTCATTCTTCACGCATGTATTATTGTTAAATTATCTGTGTCAACTGGCAAATTATCTGCACTTTTGGCCTGTGTGTCGTGAGGTGCGATCTAAACCAAGAAATGTACCTTTTTTTGTACCTGATTCTATCAACCTCATCAGCCATTCCTCATCACACATATTTGTCTTATCAGTGCTTTTAGAAGCATTTGGGGCTTGCACTCGATTAAGGGCTTCCCAAAAACACCCAGGTCTCAAGCTCTGTACCTCAGGTACAGGAATGGCCCTCATTTGTAGTTTTCATCTCACACTGTATGGGGCATCTTTGAAACATACACCCCAAATGAAGCATGCAGTTTAGTCACACTTCACATTGGGATGCATATGCCCTATAAAGTATAAAAACATCTTATTTTGAAAGGGGGAGAGGGAAATTTATTTTTAAAAAAAAGGGAGGGGAGTTTGTCGTTGTACGAACTTAAATGACTTTTTTTATTATTTAAGATTGTTGTAACTAGGTTTGGCTTAATCCAAAACTTGCGAACTAAGTAGAAGGCTTTAAAACAGAAAAAAAAAAAAAATGCTATTAGTTTTATCTTCAATAATACATTATTTCTTTAATGCAATTATTTATGAGCACATTCCATGGAGCCAGGCATTGTGCCTTTAAAAATGCCCAGTTCGAGTGGCACCCACTGGATACATGAAATCAAGGGAGACAAGGGGAGGAAAGGAATGGACATGGATTGGATATAGGCGAGAATATCAAGCCGGCAAACGATTGTAGACCTTAGTTTTGGGTCCTCACAAGTTAATGACTATGAGTCGCGCAAACTCACCATGATAGAATCCAATTGTGACTATTGCTCAGACCAATGTCAAAAGTAGAATCAGTGTCAATTCAAGGGCAGCAAGCATGTGCAAAGGGATTGGATTGATCATGAATAGACCCCCTATATAAAAACCTAGAAAATGGTGCTCGAAAAAGGGCGCAGTCTAGAGAATTTTCTGTAGTTACTAAAAACAAAGTGCTGGCTTATGAAGCCCACACCCCACTCTCTGTGCAAAAGCAATGCCTTGCTGCCTAAACACGCGTGCACACAATGTAGAACATTGTACCCCAACAAAATATGAGAAACCACCACAACACCAAGTCACTGACCAAATAACAATTATCAATAATAGAGAGAGCTAAACAGGTTGGAGTCCAATAGATGTATTCTTCTAGCAAGATTTAATAGAATACCTCACTTCCCACATCTGAGCATTTCCCATCAGAATCTATTGTCTTCCAACAGGAGACCTTATGCTGAAAATCATGGGAATCAAACATCCCTGATTCAAAAAAACAAACAAAAAATCACAGGATAATGATCAGCAAGCAGAAAATGAAACATGATAGGCATTTGCTATAATGACTTTTTGTATTGAAACGAGAAAAAGGGCAACCTCGCAGAGAAATTGGAAGGTCGGTCCGAACGCCCTGAGCTGCAATTGCATTTCCATGGAGATAACGCGAGAGAAACGAAGGGAATATCCATGAATTGATGGGATGGGGAAGTTGTTTGTGGAAAGCTGAGATGTGGATAGGGCTTCCTGTTATGCTACACATTTGTACTAATTCTGTCTCGCTATTGGGAAGTGTAATTTGAACAAGAAAGAACTTCCCTGCTGTTGAGGTTTAGATAATTAATAGAACAATGCATCTCATATCAGCATCAGCGTCGATGGAGTTATGTTGGATAGAGTCTCTATGAGTTTTGAGCGGGTGCGGAGATCAGTGATGTGAGCTTTTCCCGGCTTCCAAGGTTTCCACTTTCCACCCAAACAGGCCTTCCAAATAAAAGGATAAATGGATCTTAAAAAGAGGGAAATATTCAACTGCAGGTTTCCACCCAAACAGGCCTTCCAAATAAAAGGACAAAGGAATCTTAAAAAGAGGAAAATATTTAACTGCATCTATCCCTCATCATGTGTGGTGAGGGATACCCTTTTTAAAAAAGTTTCAAGTACAATATCCATATTTGTACTTGAAATTTTTCCAAAAAGGGTGCCCCTCACCCCACATGGTGAGGGATAAATGCACTTGAATATCTCCCCTTAAAAATGAGCTACTAAAAGTGGTGGGTTTGCTCCAAGCTTTATTTTGAATTCAGTCCCAAATTTTTGCGAGTGTGTGGTTGCGTGGGTTTAGCCACCTAAAAAAATTAGTCTCATTGGATTAAAGATATCAAGAATACCATTTTATCGAAAAAGTAAAAATAATAATAATATTATTATTATTAAGCAGGCAATTGGACAAATTCCATCGAATCCAAAGAATTCTTATTTGGAGAATTTCTGAATTCCCATAGATTCCCATAGACAGTGAGTTTCCTGGATGCTCCAAAATAAGAATATTTCTGAATTCCATACACAGTGAATTTCCTGGATGCTCCCTTGAACTTGAGTATTTAGGAATTCTACCAAAATATAAAAAAGGTGAAATTCATGAATTCTCAAAGGTCATTGGGTCATTTTATTGACTAAAATTCATAAATGCTAGTAAAAAAACACTGACATTTGGAAATTTCATGGGATAAGATGTGACATCATGTGCATAAATTCTCAACACAGTGAACTCCCGGCATAAATTCCAGGAGCCGATCCTACACTAGCTGCCCAATATAATTACCAGATGTACATCCTATGATGCACAAATACTTAAAAGGGAGGCGGTCTTGTAAGGACCGTCCTCACCATTTTATGTAAGGACTAATCCCATTCGTCCGATTTTCCTCCAGATCCAACGCTTCACATGGGTATTATATAGTCTATGAGAGGGAAACGAAAACTGTGGAAGGAAAAAAAAAAAAAACAGAGCTGAATCGAACGGAAGGGGGAGCCAAATCGCGCGAAGCAGGAATCCGATCTCTCCCGGCGTCTCATCTCTCTCCTCTCTTGCACCTCTCGGCGTCCCATTTCTCTCTACTCTCTCGCGACGTCCCGGCGGCACGCCAAACTCCCAAATCGGAAGAAAAGCCCCAAATCGGAAGAAAAGCCCCAAAGCCGAAGCAGGAATCCGATGTCGCATTTCTTCCTCCTCCTTCCCTCTCGTCGACGTCTCCTCTCATCTCCATCACTTCTGTCATGCCGCCAGCAACCTACCCAGGGCTCGATTTGATTTGAACCAAAGCCCGGACGAGCAGCGCATCCCCTCTCGCCTGTCATCTCCGTCGCACCCCTCCCGACCCGAACCAGGTCATCTCCTCTCGCCTCTCTCATCTCGCCTCATATTGGGGTTTTTTTTTTTTTTTTTTCGTATTTTATGAATGTCATCAGCCTTCTGTATTGGATCGTTTGAAATTGCTTCAGGGTGGGTGCCGTTGAAATTTTGCATCAGCAAAATACATACATACTTCTTCTTCTTCAATTTTTTTTTTTTATGTTTCTCTGTTTTGTGCCGTTGAATATGGAAGATGTAACCTTCCAAAATCAGTCAAAGAAGAAAATTTTTATGTTTCCTGGTGTTTTTATTTCTGATGTTTACACAAGCTCTCTGTGCCTCTTGTTGAGTTTTAGAGACTTAGTTCTATACATGACCTGATGCAAATCATACAAGGGACGATAAGTAAAAAAGGGTTGTTTTGGACAATATTTGGCCTGGGCAGATCTGACCCAAAAAAATGGTTTTATTTCACTCCAATTCAAATCATCCCAAGTGGTGGCGCCATTGCTGGATGGAGATCTGGTAAAATATTTCTTTGGTAAGGTATTAGTAGTGGCAGTAATTCTTCTTCTGGACAAACCCAAATAGGGAAGAAAAAAAAAAAAAAAAAACATTGCATTTTTTTTTTTTTTGCCTGTTATTACTGCACCCACTTGGGTTCTTCAATTGATGTTGTGAAATTAAGAATTCCTTTCGACCAGTGTGATCCCCTTTTTATGCGCCATTTATGACATTAGTCATCTGAAGCTTCTGGAGGATTTGGGTTTTTGCTGTGTGTGGTTTTGCTTGTTGGATTTATGGAAGATAAAATCCTCTTGTTCTTCCTTTTTTTTATTTCATTTGATATATGGTTTCTTGAATTTAGGCCTAGAAAACCATAGAGCTTGCACTTTCATTTAAAGCATCACCTTTGATTTTTTTTTTTTTTATGTAATCTATGCCCAATGGGTTCCTTTCTTCTTTCTTGATTTTTATTTTAGCTCCAGGCAGGTCATATTTTTGCTATACATGGATGAACCTATCTCTTTTCACCCGGCTCTATTCTCCCAAACCTTACCCGCCGGTAACGAGGTAGAAGAGTTCTCTAGCTCCGACCATGGTGGTGGGTCACCTAACCACAATGGAAACACTCAGGTATATCTCAAATATAATATTTTGAGAGTTAATTTATTTTATTTTATCTATTTATTTTTGTGTTGAGAATATATGATGTGCAATTATTTTATTCCTGGATTTTTTTTTTCTTCATGTATATTCTGGGTGAGAAGATGGAATCAGCTGCATCTTCCGTGAGTAAAATATTCATACCTGATGTAGATGATGATAAAACCCCACGGGTCGGAATGTATTTTCATGACTTGGAAGAAGCTTATGAATTTTATAATACTTATGCGAGGGCAGCTGGTTTTGGTGTTAGGCGTGGTTCAGATAAAAAAAAGAGGGGTGAAGTATGTTGGAAGCAGTTTATGTGCGCCAAAGAAGGTCAAAGAATAGAACGGGGTTATGTGACACAGAAGCGTGTTCCATTTACGAGAGAAAATTGTGGAGCGGAGATGATTGTGAAAAAAATCACAATCGATCATTGGGTTGTTAACAAATTGGTTGTAGAACATACACATGTCTTATCTACTCCGCGTAAAACCCATATGTTTCGTTCACACCGTAAGATTACTCCGGCTCATAAAAAGTTAATAGATGCATTTGAAGAAAATAACATACGTCCTGCAAATCAAATGGGACTCTTAAGCACACAAGCTGGTGGTTCAGGAGCAGTTGGTTTTAATGAGCAGGACATGAGAAATCACCATCGAGACAAGCAGAAAGCAAAGAAGGGGCGAGATGGTAAGATGTTGTATGAGTATTTTGAATACATGAAAGAAATGAATCCGGGTTTTAATTATTCTATAGAGACAGATGAGAACAATCAAATCAAACATGTATTTTGGGCAGATCACCTATGTCGGCTTTCCTACATGGTTTTTGGTGATGTTGTTACTTTTGACACAACATATCAAACCAATAAATATGATCTTATCTTCGGTGCATTTATGGGAGTAAATCACCATGATCAAACTGTCATCTTTGGAAGTGGTTTTTTATCAAATGAGAGTTTTGATTCATTTGTGTGGCTCTTTAAATGTTGGTTGGAAGCTATGCCTGCGGGTCCACCAGAAGCGATTGTAACAGACCAAGATCCTGCGATGAGGAAAGCAATTAAGCACGTTATGCCTGCCACAAGACATCGATTTTGTGTCTGGCACATTATGCAAAAGTTGCCATCCAAGTTAGGAGGAATTGCAATTCATGCTGACGGGCTTATGGATGCAATAAATAAAGCGGTTTACAATGCTGTCTCAAAGGATCATTATGAGATGGAATGGGCCAGGATACGAAATCAATATAAATTGAAAGAAGACAGTTGGCTCGAAGACATGTACATGCTTCGTGAGATGTGGGTACCAATCTTTTTAAAAGGCATGTTTTTTGCGGGAATGTCATCATCGCAGAGAAGTGAAAGTTTTAATGCCTTCCTTAAGCAGTTTGAAACACATAAGTGTGGTTTGCATGACTTTATGATGCGCTTTGAACGTGCCATCTCACGCCAAAGGTATCAAGAGTTAAAAGCGGAGCATGAAAACTTGCAAACCAGGCCAAAGCTGCTCACTGATTTGGAGATGGAAAAACAAATGGCGGAAATATATTCGAGAAAAATTTTCTATGAGTTTCAGGTACAATTCATGGAAATGGTATCATCCATTCCAAAACTTGTAAAGGAAGATGCGGCGGAGAGCATCTATGATGTTTTGTCCATGAAAAATAAATGCAAAACTTCCGAAAGGGTCATCTTCAAGAAAGATTCTAAATGCGCAAGCTGCTCTTGCCAACTATTTGAGTTTCGAGGAATTCCTTGCAGTCATATCATTGCTGCGTTGAAACACGAGATGATTTTCACCTTGCCTGAGCAGTTTATATTAAAGAGATGGACTCGTCATGCGAGAGATGGTACGGAATATAGCAAATGTGTGATGCTGGGAAATACTATTGGTGGTAACTCGCTGATTGTCAGGCATGGTGATTTGTCTTACTGGGGCAACATGGTTTCTAATGAGGCAAGTATGCGTTCAAAGACGTACGAATATGCAAGAAGTGTTTTGACTGATCTTCATAAAATGTGTCGCCAAATGAATCAACTTGAACTTGGAGGAGAACATACATCTAATGGAAAAAACAAAATGATTAGTGACGAAGTTAGTGAAACAGTGCAATTGATTGAACCACCTCATGCTACAACAAAGGGCCGTCCAAAAAGACTAAAGTCGTCAAAGGAGAAAGCTCAAAAGAAGGACCGACTTTGTCGTGGATGCAACCAACGTGGTGTTTCACATGACAAACGGAATTGCCCAGCTCTCTTGAATAGGTAGTGATTTGATAATTTTTTTTATTCAGTTTTGTTATTATTAGTTTTCATCACTAATTACATTGTTGGTGTTTTATTTTCAGGGGGACTGTCGATCTACATGTGGATATTCCAAGAATGCCAGAAGCCCCATCCGATACAGCTGTTGAAGGAAGCTCTTCGGATGTGTCCGGTTCCGATGTCAACCTATGGACATGATATTTGGTTTATATTCGATGTTGAATGGCCAAATTTAGATTTAGATTTGATGATGTATGTCTTGTTGAATGATGTATTTTGAATGTTAAATTTATTTTGATTTTGATTGTTAAATTTGATTATGAATTTAGATTTAGATTTGATGATGTATGTCTTGTTGAATGATCTATGTGTTGTTAATTTTGATTATGAATTATTTTCCAGGGTCGCAGATGCATATGTGAGATTTGCTCCACCATATATTATGATGTTCATGTCTGTTCTTCCTCCAACCATGTGGAGAGGTTGGACAGGTGGAAAATCAGCAGGTTCAGCTGGTTATCTAAGAAGAGGAATTCTTATGCTAGAAAGTAATAGCAGCGGAGTCACAATGCAGGATCATGATATTACTGATAATTATGTTCTCAGTTGTGGTCTTTAGTATTTTAAAATTGCTGTTTCTATGGATGCATCTCGTCGGTAGTGCTCCTTTGTGTTGGTTTTGATCTCTCTGTTTTTGTTGTTCTGTGGTGCTTAGCAAAATTATCTTTTTAGCAAAAAGAAAAAATCTGTTCACTGTGCATGCAAGGGCTTAGACCTCCTGTTATGGAACACTTGGGATTTATGGGAACATCAGAAAGAACCCAACTTAACTGGCTGCAACTGGTTGAAGAAAAACAACCCTTTTTTCCTGTATTTTTAACTTAGAATTATGAAAACCTTGTGTTAAAATCTCTGCCAACTATATAGCCCATGAGCCTAGACATTATTTTATGACAATGTCAAAGGCCACCACCATGCGCTCTGAAGTTCGAAAGAGGACCGGCGGATAAAGAACTTTATTGTTCTGCTCTTCATACAATTTGCCTTCTAGGCTGTGGTGGCATCTAGCAGTATAGAGCATCCAAACAATACTGGTAAATTTATTCACCATTATCAAACCTTGGAGCCATTATTACTCTCTTAAAAGTAGACAGTCCGTAAATATGACCATCAAGTAACTAAATGCTATCATCTAGTTAGTGATAATGGATAAAGACATTAGTCCCTTCTCTATGGTTTCCTGTGGTGGCTTTAATCTATTCATGTAACTATTGTAAGGATAGATTCTCCTCTTTATTGGGTTTATGTCTTCTATTCCGGTTAGTCGGGTCGGTTAGCCAAATATTTTTACCATTCATTTAATGATCTTTCATACCATTGACATTAATTCAGCTTCTTAGATCGTAAATTTCTGTTTGTTGCATCTAATTACTTTTTTTCCTAGTGTACTGAGAGGGAAATTGAAAGCTGGCAATTAAGATACTTTTTTTTTGCTATTTGGAGGTAGGTGTAAAGATGTGTAAGGCTCCGAGTCTCAGTCAACGACGTACTTGTGACGCCTTCTTTCTTTCTCTGAATCGCATTTTGCACTCATCTTTTGAATCTTGTGAATCATACGATTTAGAAAATTTGAAAAACCCTGTATTCTACATGAGAACGAATATCACTAACTAGGAGATAGGATTAATTAATTGGGTGTTTGAGGAGGTGCCCAAATGAGTTTCCTGCCGTAAGAGATGGGTAAAATAGTCGGCACTTATAGACGCCTTTGGATGTTTGGTTGCATTCACATGGAGATAACTTGCAAGAGGGCCTCTTTGTGATTTTGGAATTTGAAAAAGATCAACATGTACTTAATATAATAGGCATCGAAAGAAGCATAAAAGGAAGAACAAAATCTAGGAAGAGCTACAAATTTAAGAATCTAATCACATACACTTGGTCCAATTAGAGGGTGGGAAAAACTTTCATGGAAGTGGAAAATTGTAAGAAGAAAGAGTAACATTTGGCTTGATTGCTACAGTGACATTTGAAGTGAATGTTCATTTTAGAGAAGACATGTTGTGAATGTTCATCTCACAGAAGACATGTTGTTCATCTCACTTCATGCCTATTTAAAAAGGAAAACTAAAATTATTATACAACATGTGACTATAATAGCATGATAAATTTTTTGCAGGTATACATTTCGAATTTTCTCTACTTCAATAAAAACGCGCAGTGAAGTTTCCATCTTTTCAACGACTGTTATCAAATTGTTGTTTTCTTCTCTCCGGTTTTCTCGTTCACAAGTCGATGAATTGGCTTCAGGTTGTTGCCAATTTGTTACTTCATCTTTCCAAAAGAACGCACCACAGCCATTTTCATTCTGCAAAAACATTTATGCACATAAAAAATAGTTAATGCTAGATTTGAAACCTTGACAATGTATATTGACTAATCTATGAGGTAGCCTAAACACCATTACATTCCAATTCGGGCATTTCCAAAATTTTCTATTTGGATTCAACTGCGTACGAGAAGTATATAATTTCATGTCTCCTGCTCCACATCGACATTTTGGAGTACGCTCAGAACGGATTGTATTAGAAGATGACATTCTGAACAAAAGAAGAAAAAAAATTCAGGTTGACATAGATAAAAAAAAATGTATTACATGAAGGAAACTAATACAAACAATCAGAAAAAAAAAAATCAATCCTGGTTCAGCAGGAAACCATACAAACACCAAAACCATCAGATGATGAGAATAAAACAAACCATTTCATCTAAACCCCTGCAAGAAAACACCACTACATATTAAATTGAGCTAGTGCTAAATAGTGAATTCCTCATCCAAGAAAACACCAGTATCATGTAGTACTGATTCTCAATATCAACACCCTGTTCCTCAGGTTCCTCCTCAGAGTTCTTGAATCCATAATCCTCCATATCCGCATCTAAAGTGCCATGAAAATAGTTTTCCAACTCATTAAAAAAATGTGAACTAATTCTTCTGTCAGTGTGAAAAATCTTATAAAACTAAAGATCAGTAAATACAAGTGAACCTATCAAGAATCCAAGGAAAAGGAAAGATTGTTTTGCACTATAACCAAGCTAATTCAAAGTCAAATCCCATTATAACCATAACATTATGCAAATTAACTACCATCAATAGTGAATAACTTCAAAAAGATATGGATACTGTCATACTAAATTCAGCCTCTTCCATAAATCCAACAAGCAAAACCACACACAGCAAAAACCCAAATCCTCCAGAAGCTTCAGATGACTAATGTCATAAATGGCGCATAAAAAGGGGATCACACTGGTCGAAAGGAATTCTTAATTTCACAACATCAATTGAAGAACCCAAGTGGGTGCAGTAATAACAGGCAAAAAAAAAAAAAAATGCAATGTTTTTTTTTTTTTTTTTCTTCCCTATTTGGGTTTTGTCCAGAAGAAGAATTACTGCCACTACTAATACCTTACCAAAGAAATATTTTACCAGATCTCCATCCAGCAATGGCGCCACCACTTGGGATGATTTGAATTGGAGTGAAATAAAACCATTTTTTTGGGTCAGATCTGCCCAGGCCAAATATTGTCCAAAACAACCCTTTTTTACTTATCGTCCCTTGTATGATTTGCATCAGGTCATGTATAGAACTAAGTCTCTAAAACTCAACAAGAGGCACAGAGAGCTTGTGTAAACATCAGAAATAAAAACACCAGGAAACATAAAAATTTTCTTCTTTGACTGATTTTGGAAGGTTACATCTTCCATATTCAACGGCACAAAACAGAGAAACATAAAAAAAAAAATTGAAGAAGAAGAAGAAGTATGTATGTATTTTGCTGATGCAAAATTTCAACGGCACCCACCCTGAAGCAATTTCAAACGATCCAATACAGAAGGCTGATGACATTCATAAAATACGAAAAAAAAAAAAAAAACCCCAATATGAGGCGAGATGAGAGAGGCGAGAGGAGATGACCTGGTTCGGGTCGGGAGGGGTGCGACGGAGATGATAGGCGAGAGGGGATGCGCTGCTCGTCCGGGCTTTGGTTCAAATCAAATCGAGCCCTGGGTAGGTTGCTGGCGGCATGACAGAAGTGATGGAGATGAGAGGAGACGTCGACGAGAGGGAAGGAGGAGGAAGAAATGCGACATCGGATTCCTGCTTCGGCTTTGGGGCTTTTCTTCCGATTTGGGGCTTTTCTTCCGATTTGGGAGTTTGGCGTGCCGCCGGGACGTCGCGAGAGAGTAGAGAGAAATGGGACGCCGAGAGGTGCAAGAGAGGAGAGAGATGAGACGCCGGGAGAGATCGGATTCCTGCTTCGCGCGATTTGGCTCCCCCTTCCGTTCGATTCAGCTCTGTTTTTTTTTTTTTCCTTCCACAGTTTTCGTTTCCCTCTCATAGACTATATAATACCCATGTGAAGCGTTGGATCTGGAGGAAAATCGGACGAATGGGATTAGTCCTTACATAAAATGGTGAGGACGGTCCTTACAGGACCGCCTCCCTACTTAAAAAGTGGATAATGTATCGTATTTAGAGACATCACTTTCTCATGTGGAAAACCCATGTCTATGTTACGTTCATGACATCGCTACTGTGTTTTTGTTGTGTAAGAGCGTCATAGTCTACTTCCCCTGAATTAATATATATATATATATATATATATATATTTTTCTACAATTAGGGTTTGAGTTGTGAGCCCACCCACCAAATAGTGGCCATTCTTTTCCTCTAGGACAACCAGTTAATTCCTTAAAATTGAGTTAGGCTAAGAAATTTCATCATCATTAATATAATCTCAGTTCTTAATGGATAAACAGAATGCATAAAATTATCAAACAATTTTATCTTCATTGTAATACCGATCATTATATGTACCATTAACAACCAGTCAATTTGATGCCGGACGAGATTTCAAACGAGATTTCAAAAAATTCATAATTATTATCCGCCACAATTTCTAAAAATATAATATTTGCTAGCTACTATTCCCTCACCCATTCTGAGTTCAAATGGAATAATTATGGATATGTTTACGTAGCGTCCGTAAAATACCTACAATAAACTATTTGTATGCAAGCAAAGCAGCAACCACAAACCCGAACTCAATCAAAGTTGATGATTTCCTTGTCACGTGCAAATCAGGTTTAACTTGAGCTTCATTGGGTCAGGTCGGCTGAGGAACCCAATATTTCACCCCCACATAGCCAGCCCATCAGTGAGGACAACTAGCAGCTCGGTCCGTTCCAATTGGCCTGATCCTCATCCGACCGTCGGTTTTGTATCTGCCTCACGATCCCAATTTCTAAATAGATCCAAGGCCCGTTTCGAAGTGGGCTCCACTAATCTCTATTGCACGCGCGCAGTTCGCACGTGACATTCGCCGACTCCGTCGGTGCAAAATCAAAGTTTATTTTTTCAGTTCTAGGGCACGAAACAAACATTTTGTTCGTTCTTTCTCTTCGTGACGGGACAGTGAGAGGAGATAAGACCGAATAGAGAATATCGATTCTTCTAAAGAAAGTAAGTTCGTCTTGGCAACAAAAACCCTAGTTCTTTTCCTTCTCATCTCGTGTTTTTTTTTTTTTTTTTTTTCAGATCACTGCATGGATATGTTTCGATTGTTGTGATTTGCATTGTATACTCCCTTTCATCCGTTCGTATTGATTATCTGTTTGTAATCTTTATATGTTTGGGTGAATTGCGAGAATTAGATATAGATAGCTGTTTGTTTTTTGGATTAGTTAGGGATCTTTCTATTTCTGAGCATTGGGTTTAAGTATTGAGTTGTTTTTGGGGATGATTCTTCATTATATTTGATGTGTCAAGGATTGGGTTGTTGTTGGTTTATGTTTTTATTTATTTTTTTGCTTTGGTGGGTTGATTTGTTGGGTGGTAGCCCTTGGAATATGAAGGGTGCATATTGGATCTGCAGGATTTCCCCTTGGAAGCTTTTGGAAGCTTGAAAGAGTGTATGGAATCGATGGTTCTACCGAATTTATACTAGATCCCATATATTTTTGTTGTTCTGTTAGAAGGTTTGGACTTCGGATTATCCAATTCAAGTAACAGAAGAAAGCTCAGGACATAAATGGTTACACATCCACTAATGCTGTGTGTTGCTTGATATCTGTTGTTGATGTCTGAATGCGAAGGTTTTGGCCTGGGGTTGCTCTTTTTTGCGGATTACAGGGGAGCGTGTTGGTTGTTTGGGCAGAATGTTATAATTTTGATGTATTTCTTCCTTTAGGGGATGTCTCCTTGCAAAGAAATTGAAATAAAAAAATTTCTCATGAATTTGAATTCTGAATCCATGTTTATCCTTTTGGTGCGGAGGGAAAATAAATTATTATAACTTGATGAAATGAGTAGGTCACTGGTTTGATTATGAGAAAATAACTATAGAGAGAAGTATATCACCTCATGAATTTCAGATTTATTTTATTTTAGGCATACATCTTAGTTTTCCAGGTTTGGCTGATTTTTCTTCAGCAAAAAGTTGTCCAAAAAGATTGGCAAAACAATTTCTTACTACAGCTGAGGAACTGAGCTTTGAAGATTTGTGATGCATCACTTCTTTTTTCATTGGAGATTTTCCGGGTTTTAATAAACAGGAATAGTAGACCTTCAAGACTCTTTTCTAATTGGCAGTTCAGTTAGAAGACTACCTGTTGTCCTGTTTCCACCTTTACATCCAGATGGTTGGGTCTTGCATCAACTGGGATAGCCTTAACTGCTCTCAATTGCATATGAATGGTTCATTGAAATGGAGAATGGTTAATGTCAGTGTAGAAGTCCACTTTATCTGATGATTAGGATGGCCTCCACAGAATGAAAGAGCAGTACACTTGGCTACATGTATGGTGGAAGTAGCTCAAAAGGCCTTCTCTATGAGATAATAGAAAATGACCTATGAGTTTCTTATGTTTGTGATGATGAGGTATCTTTTTCCACTAAGGGTGGGCTGCGGTTGGGTCTACCTTTTTAGGCCATACCACTGACACCAAACTGTTACAATTTACAATTGAATTTCATTGATAACAATTCGAATGGCATGCTTAATACTTTCCCCAAATGTCTTTACTGAATTTTGCAGTGCTCTGGTGCATCTTAAGGTTTATGATTTTACTCAAAACTTACCTTTTTTTAAAAGTTTTTGGAACCTTCTAAGACAATATACATCTTCTCTAAGTTACATCAAGAATCATTTAAAGGGTCTGATTTTTCTAGGCTTGAAATGTGCTTTAAAATTGCGAAGCTAAGAACCAAGGAAGATGATGTCTCATAGTAATATAGTGATACCGTGTTGTATATCACATAAGAGGAAGATTTGATAGTATCTGATTTTTATATAGTTTTGGATATAGTTATTATTTGGCTTTACAAGGGACTCAAACTCACGCGCCCAATCACATTACACGACCCTAATCAATTAAGCACGGCCCCCTATTTCATTTTTATTTGCAATACTTAACAGTTTTTTTACTTATTCATGATTGCAACTTTGCTTTTCTTGACAATCCAATTGGATTTTTAAACCATTAATTTTGAGTGACTTGTTAAGAGTAAAGAAATTTAGTCAGGAAATTGAGAACCTGCGTAAAGTGATGTTTAGGTCCTTAATTTGTTTTTTTTCCCTATATTACGTTTTATTAGATTTATTATGGTTTTATCTTGTTTTGTTGTTTTGGTGAACCCTTAGCAAAAAGGAAATGGATGACAAGTTTTTAACTGAACCTTGTTGTTTTGAGTTATTACAGCCCGCCCCCCCCCCCTCCTTTTCTCTCTCTCTCTGTGTGTCTCTCTGTGTGTAATTCATCTTAATTAGCCATTTAGGTCTAGTAGATTCACGAAGAGTGAGAATATTGCCTTCAACTGATCTTGAGACAGGGATATTATGAAAGCATGGAAATGTGTAGGTCTGCACTTTTGTATGTGGTTTGCTGTTTTGGATTCATGTCTTTCTAGGTTTGGAGATAGTTTTGGGGCATTATCTCCTAGAGATATTTTGATACCCAACTGGGAAGGATGGGCTGTGGAAGAATGGCTTATATTTGAATTAATGGGTCTGGGTTATCGATACAATGGATTGGAATGGAAGGTGTAGTTTTCTTGTTGGTTGTTTTTATGTTGTGCTGGACTTGGGTATACTATTTGCTTTGATTGATGGAGGAACACAGGGTTTGGTGATATACTCATGGAGGTTGTTTTGGGTGCATGGTTGTAATGTGGACAGGAAGAAAACCACGGTGGTGGTGTGTCGTTGCAGGTTGTGGTAGTTGGTGTGATTCAAAGGAACTTTGAAGATGGGTACACGTAGAAGCCGCTCTCCGAGAGATCGCAGGATCCGCACTGCACGCAGCTCTTACCGTGATGCACCTTATAGGAGAGAGTCGCGTCAGGGTTTCAGGTTTTCTGGTTTCCATCTGATAGTACCCTTTCCTGATTGCTTTAAGTGTGTCAATTGAGCATAGTGTAACTTTTGTTGCATGATAAGTTATACATTTAGTGAAATGTACATTTTGAGGGTCTCAATCTGTTGTGAATTACCATGTTTCGAACATATTCTGCTTGTACATACATGTTTTTTTGTTGTATGTTGGTTTATATATAAAGTTGGGGTGAGGTTCTGTCCTTTTGCATTGAGCTATAGCCTTACTGATTTTCCACCTAAGCCTGTGTTCGGAAATTGGATGCATGATATAACTATCTCCTGAGATTTTTCTCATCAATGTTTTTTTTTTTTTCCTCATCAATGTTAGTGATGCTATGGATGTATACTTGCGGGTTCTATTGCTCAAGATGCATAACCTTTGGATTTTGTTGTCATTTTTGTCGTATGAATACTATGACTACATAACAAACAATTTTTTGGGAATCAGGCCACACCCCACTTTGTCAAAGAACTCTGTCCTGCATTACAAAATTGAAATCGAGTCCTTTGACCATTCAAAAAAGAAGTTCCTTTGCAAAGTAAACTCAATGTTGTATGTGTTAATTTTTTTTACATCTGCAAGCAGCATTGAATATCTCAGTTACATTTTAGGCTTTGTATAATTATATTAGACTTCATAAACCTGCAAGCAGCCTCTAACACTCCTCTAACACCTCTTATTCTTGTTACTTTACTAAAATCAGAAGGAAAAAAAACGAAAGGTCGTCTTATTCAAAACCCAATTATGACATCCCTTCTCTCGCACTTCACACCTCATAATGCGCTGTTCTTATAGAATATATAGAGAGAGAGAGAGGCACTTTCACGTCTTCTTTACTTGAAATTGTTGAGGGGAGAAAAGGTTCCTTTTTTAGGGTACTCCAGGGAACAGATCCAGCGGAGATGGGATGGGGCCTGTAGCTCAGAGGATTAGAGCAAGTGGCTAAGAGCAACGGTGTCAGGAGTTCGAATTTCTCCTCGCCCACAACTGGCCCAAAAGGGAAGGACCTTTCCTTCACCTCTGGGGGTAGACTTCAAATTGATAAAGTTTAATTGAACAGGATGGCATCTTATTCATTTATGGATTTCTTTGAGATAGGCTAGTCCGAGCGTGCTTGCAATAACATGCCTGCTGCCAGACATTGCTTAAGGTTCAATGCTGGGGAATGACAGTGTTGTATCTTTCATTGAGTGCATCTTTCTCTATTCCCATTTGCTTATTGAAAGCTGTTCTTAAAAGTCCCGATGTATGCATGACTAATGTGTTAGGTTTAGCATTAGAAAGCACTTTGTGTATTGTATTACTTTTGATCTCATCTAATTTGAGTCTCAAACTGTTTATTCGCTGGAAGTATCTTATGTTTACTCCTAGAATGAGACATGTAGAGTGATTAGGATGTTAACCCTAGATTGTGAAGAACAATTTTATGTGACCTTGCAGTGGATTTGCCGTATAATGTTCTACCAGCCGCTCTTTCAGTAAGCTAGGGCATTATGTTTTCTGACTGGATCCTTTCTTTTCAGTCATTGCACATGTGGGCTTGTAGAGCATTACTTTCTATCCTATCCAGTGGGAAAGGTAGTGGGTTGTAGGATTTGATAGACAAATGTCCATACAACACGTCCGGCCTTGAGGGCATGGTATTGTGTTTGAGATGGTGTGCAACAGGCTCACTAGAATCGGTGCAGAAGTTACAGTAAATTTGTTTTACAGCGCTCTGCTTTCTTTGTTTTTGCACGGTTTTTAGGTAAAATGACAGCCCAGCTGCTTTACCTTATTTGTTGCATGCTATCATGGAAAGTTTAAGTGTTCGAGATAATGGACAGGTTAGTTGGGAACAATATTAGATGCATATCATGGGGTCTGATGCATATGTACATACAGTCTGAAATCTATATATATAAAATGTAGGGTTTCATTTTCATTATTAAACTTTTTGGTACATTTCCAGATTTCTTTGCAGGGGAAACTCACATGGGCACTATGTGATACCTATCGGCAGATTCAGCTGTTAATGACTAGTAACACCAAAAGCTCGAGCTTTTGGTGTTTCCGGTTATTAACATGGTATCAGAGCGAAACGTCATGAGTTCAAACCCCCCGGGAGGCATGTTACCTGTATCTGTTTGTCCGGTCTGTTTGTTCCGTGTATATTATGTTCCGTTGGTCTGTTGGGTTTGGAATTCGAACGGGTTCCCATTCGAGGGGAAGTATTGATATAATTGTTATGTCATTCACTGAAAGCTCAAGCTTAAGGTGATTCCGGTTCTTAAGATGGTATCCGAACCAGAGGTCATGAGTTAGAAACCACTAGGAGGTATGTTTCCTCCATTTGTTTGTTCTGTCTGTCTGTTGGGTTTTGTATAAATTGTTATATCGTTCACTAACCGACACAACAACGTATTTTAACAACCACACCCCCCCCCAACACGGCCGCGAACAGGAAGCCGTTCGAAATCGAAACCCAGCACAACAAACAGAAAACATGCCTCCCAGGGTTTCAAACTCGTGATCTCTAGCTCTAATACCATGTTAAGAACCGAAACCACCATAAGCTCGAGCTTCTAGTGTTTCTGGTTATTAACATGGTATCAGAACGAAAGGTCATGAGTTCAAACCCCCCGAGAGGCATGTTACCTCCATTTGTTTGTCTGCTCCGTATATATTATGTTTCGTCTGTCTGATGGGTCACTTTAGCTGTCGTTGGCACCATATTGATGGCATGATAATAAAAGATTTTTTTCCCCCCAATGTCTGCACTCATGTTCATCACTGTACTAAATTCATGTCAAAACTCAATTCGCTAGAAAAAAAAAAATCAAGTCGCTCAAGTGAGAAATATGATTATGGTTGACCCCATTAACTTCATTACTACAAATCTGGTTCAGATTGTGGATGGTCCATGGTTCTTTTACCATATTATGGTGTGGAGGTATTTCTGGATGGTGGGTCCCTCCTAATTCTGTTAATCACTGGGATAGGAGGTCCAACCTTGGATGCCCTAGGCTTCCTTTGTTACCTTTGCTGGACTAAACCTCTATCAAGAACTTGCAAAATGGACAGGGAGAACAAACTTGATTTGAATCATCCATTTTATTTGCTCCTGATGTACTATTGGATCATTGGATAAATAGGATTAGGGAAAGCCTATAAATCTGAGGTTGCTTCTTCGTTTCAGAGGGTCTTTAACTAATTCAAGTGTGTCCGACGTTCCAGGTAGGTTCTTCACAGTTCACTCTGTAATATAGGTTTGTGAGGTCTTCTCACCTAAGCATCATGTTCATTGTATCAGATGCTTAAGATCCCTGGGGATTCATGATTTTTTTGATTTTTTTTGGGGGTCATAAATAGACCTGGTAGATGCATGATCCATGTGAAGGGTGGGGCAATGTAAAGGAAGAAAAACTAGCTAGTTTTAAAGAAATGGGTCTTAAGTGTAGATACTTGCATGGTTTTAGGATTCCTCTGCAGCATCTTAATTTTTTTACTTTCTTTCTTTCACAGGTCAGGCCCGTCAGCAGGGGATTTATGCAAGAATTGCAAGCGCCCTGGACATTATGCAAGAGACTGCCCTAATGTGGCCATCTGCAACAATTGTGGTCTTCCAGGGTAAAAATAGAAAGATTACATCTCATTACACAAGCATCAGTCCTACCTGCCCATTTGACGCAGCATCAGTCTGGATGGGGATTATATAGCCTCTCTCATAAGCCATTGTTGGAACCCTGATAATATGAATGGGGGTTCTAAAACAAAAACAGAATTTAATCATCCATGGCCACATTAGAGAGGCTCAAACCTAATGGGCTCTAATACCCCTCTAGGATTGAGCCTGTGCCAAACATGCTGTGGGTTTGGACTTGCATATCCAGTATCCACGTGATCCAGCTGTGGCACTGCTGTCCTGTATTGAAAAACTATTTCTATTTTATGGTCTTCCTAGTCATCTTGTTTGTAATTCATGCACATACAGGGAGATCCATTTTATGTAAGTTTACCATAATAAGCCACTTGTGCACTAAGCTGCTTCAGGTCATCTTCATACTGTACTTAAACTCTTGGTGTGAAGAGGCAGTTGCGCTAATCTAGTCAGCTTCTTGATGTTGGTCATCTTCATACTGTACTTTCTTAAACTTCCTGAAGGAAAGCACACGCACGCACTTGATGCTGATCATCTTCATACTTTACTCTCTTACACTTGGTGTGAAGGAACACACACTTGATGTTGGTCATCTTTGTACTGTAGTATCTTAAACTTCTTGGTGTGAAGGAACACACACAATATAAATAAATAAAAAGAAAAAGAACAGAGAAAGAAGAAAAGGAAGACAAGTCAGACTTGTAGATAATGAAGGAAGACAACCACTGATTTTTTTTCTCATTGGCATCTCGGTTCTTACATATGCTTCAAAAATTTTGGCCAGGCACATTGCATCGGAGTGTACTACCAAGTCCCTATGTTGGAATTGCAGAGAACCAGGCCACATGGCCAGTGATTGCCCAAATGAGGGCATATGTCATACATGTGGCAAAGCGGGCCATCGTGCAAGGGAATGCTTGGCTCCTGAGTTGCCGCCCGGTGATCTGAGGCTCTGTAACAACTGCTACAAGCAAGGCCATATTGCTGCTGACTGTACAAACGAGAAGGCCTGCAACAATTGTAGGAAGACGGGCCACTTGGCACGTGACTGTCAAAATGAGCCCATCTGCAACTTGTGCAATATTTCAGGGCATGTTGCTAGGGACTGCCCCAAGGCTGACGTGCTTGGGGAGAGGGGCGGTGGGGGTCGCAGCAGCGGCGGCGCTGGTTACCGTGATGGTGGTGGTGCTGGTTACCGTGATGGTGGTTATCGAAATGCTGGTTACCGTGACGTAGTCTGCCGTTCATGCAACCATATGGGCCACATTAGCAGGGACTGCATGGCCCCTATTACGATCTGTCGCAACTGTGGAGGCCGAGGACACTTTGCATATGAATGCCCATCTGGGAGATTTGTGGGCCGGGGACCACGGAGGTACTGATTTGGACAACTAGCAGCTCTTTTAATGGACTTGAAAGATGGAACTGGTGACTTGAGTGGGGATGCTTGTTCTAGTCTTGGTCACATTTGTTATAGACAGTTGGTGTTTGTTATTATTATTATTTTTTTTTCTTGAATATCCATTGTTAGTGAAATAGATGGTACTATCGAGGGGGGGATTTTGGCAGTGATGGAGACCTCGAGCTGCTCTTCCTCGCCAAGGATTTGGTAATTTTACTTTAGTTTTCGGATCTTTGCTTTTGTTATGTAATAATTAGTGCAACTCTTTTTCTAAAAGTCTCGAGATTCCAAGCCTCCATGGAACTATTTAAAACTTGCTTGAAAGTCGCACTGTTTGTTATCATTTAACAGTCTGTCTGGTTGAGGAGGAAATGTGGAGAAAGCTGCCCATGGATAAAAATCATACATTCATCTCTGCATACATTTTGGCCACCTTTTTCTCTTATGGACGACCACAAGGACACATTCTGATATAAAGCTAGAGAATGGGACCCCATTGTGGGGCTGCCCTGCTTGCATGCCGGTTACTTCGGTTTTAAAGTTGAGTGGTTTAGATAAAAATTGGATTTGATTAGATGATGATGGCTATCATTTCGGTCTTTCATGTTTAATGGTTTTGTGAAAGATGGGACAAATGTTTGATGAAGGCAATGATGAAAGTTTAATGGGTTTTCAAGTGTGATATAATTTGGCATTGAATGATGTTGCACCATGACCATTGATTGTTGCTTTTTAGCACCTGCAGCTGCAGGTATCTAATTGTTACTGGCCTTTTTATTGTGGTTTGATGAGCTGGAAAATGCAGGTGAGGGCCGGTCCGGTTTGCCAGCCTGCCTTATAATAAGTTTGTGAAAGTCTAGATGGACCGACCGGTCTGTGGACGATCCCAATGGGAACTTTGGGATCGTTCACAGACCGGTCCAAAAGTCGGTCCATCTATCATCACTCATAAGTTTCTATAATTTTCTAAGAAATCAGCTCATAAAGGAGCAAAGAATGAAAAAAAAAGATGGAAGGTGGGGACCGTCAATGGCTGAAAGTACCCACATCCTTTTGAAAGGAAATGATTGTCCATCCTCTACCCATAAAAATTAGATATATTTGAGTAATCTCTTCCTATACCCTATTGCTCCTGTATGTCCTTGAAGCCATGATTCGGATGGCCCTCTGTTGCCGTTCTTTGAAGAATAGTGAAATAAAGTACTGTGTGTAACAAGTTTCAGTATTTGGTTAACCATCTAATTTCTTTCAGTTGATCAAATCCAAAACTAAGCATAAAAATGCTGAGGGATTTTGCACGTCTCCTCACCATTAAGTCATGAAAATCCACGCCCGGTGACTGACGAGAACAGAGAAATTTTATCAAATGTTCTCCATACAGTTAATTTTTTGCGATATATTCAGAAATTTTATAATTAATTATTTTTTTGCTATCAAGAGATTTCCAACCCTTTAGGCCGGACTAATCCTTCCGGATTTGAAGAGAAGCTGAGTAAACTTCCATGTAGTCCCATCATATCGTGATAGTGCAATTTCGAACCCACAACCTCCAACCGAAATTTTAATTTCATGCAACATCACATAAATTACAATTACAGAGAAAATAAGTGCCCATTGACTTTTAACAAAGATAATTTTATGCCATATTGTATAATTTAATTATTATTATTATTTATTTATTTTTAGAACTTTCTTAACTTTCGTCAACCAGCGTGGATTTTCATTTATTGTACAGGAAAATCCCCAAAAGCTGATTAAAAAGAAGGCACCCTACCAACTAATGAAAAAAAAAAAAAGAGGAGGCTGGAGTGCTCGACCTCACATGATAAGATATAAGATAGTATTTCTTCATGACGTAATTCTTATTTTTTTTTTTTTTTCTCTCAGATGTGGAGCAACCCATCATAAACAATTCAACTATGTCCAGATCACATATACAACTCAGTCACAGATCCAATTCCACCCCCACATACATGTACAAGTCCCATTTCATCATCAATCCGCAAAAGGATAAACAAAAAAACAGCTTACATCCAATGCTCGTCTCTTCCCCTCGTCGGCTCGTGCCCTTTCAAAAATAACAAAAAAAGAAAAAGCTGTCCCACCTCGCTGTCCCAACTCTGTCCAAAAATAAATACCCATCAGCTCACGAAACGAACCTCTCATCTCTCTCCCTCTCTCTCTTAATAATTTAAAAATTATAAACCCTCCACCACTACCGTCCCTTCCATCCAATCACACATCAAAAAGCAACCCCTTTCGATCACAAGCCACCAATCGAGGTGGGCCCCACCATCTCCATCCCGTGACGGAATCGTCCAAGAAAGAATCTCGCCAAAAGCCAGCTGTCCTCCATTCACAATTCACATTGCCCGTGAGAGGCATTTGCCCCTGCAGCAAGCAGAGCGCACCGTCCCAGCTGGCTCACATGCAGCCCAATCACTCACCTCCACGCGTCCTCTCCCGATTGGCCCTTCCTCTGCTTCCTCCTTGACAGGGCATCCAGAATATGCCACGTGGCATCCCCGCTCTGTACGTTGCCGTGGTAGAGCATGGCCCTTCGGACCGACGGGTCCCACAGGTTTCGCTGGATGGCCGAGAGGTTAGTGGCTGCTACGCGGTCGAGGATGCGTGAGAGCCTTCGGATGTCCTTCTGGGGTACCGTGAGGGAGATGGTGGGCCAGGGGACGGATGATGGGAAGGGGAGTCGGATGCCGTCCGCTATGATGACTGGTACGCATCCGAGGGCCACCGATTCCACAAGCCGTGGGCTCCACGGGGCCCACCCGAGTGGGCAGAGGCAGAAGACGGAACGGGCCATTTCGGACTGGTACCCCGCGTAACGGCTCCTCTTCAGGTAGAACTTTCTGTTGTGGCTGTATCTTTTCCATAATACCGTTCTGACTCCGCTGCCGAAATGGACCCCACCAAAATTATTAGAATCTTAAACAGAATAAATGAATGAAAGCATCGACCAGCTGGCCTGGCTGCCGCTGGCAGCAAAAAAAAAAAAAAAAAAAATCAGAATGTGATCTAAAAGTCATGCATCATGACATGATATATGATATATATCTCCTTTTCCAATAGTGCCCTTTGGCCTTTGGTGCAATCGCCATCAGTGTAGCGTGTCGGATCAACGTACCTGTTAATATCGTGACGTGCTAAACGGACAAGCACGAAACAGGTTCGACGTTATTATTATCTTCTTTTTTTTCTGGTTGATCATGATTTAAAGAGGAGTAATTAATTTAATGAGGGCCCCAACTCCTCCTGTGGAATATAACTTGGCGACAAAACAAGTGTACAATGGGGGCATGATCAGCAATAGTAGGCCCCACCGTTGGACTTGATTATACAACTGGGGCCCAGCCCACAGGGTCAAAATTTCAGTTTTTTTTTTTTTTTTTTTTTTTAGGGTCAGAATACAAAAAGACTGACTGTTTTACGGTATTAACTTGACCTTATAACATAACATTCCTCTTTGTTTATTGACCGGGTATTACACGCAAGTTTCTGGTGCAAGCATTCTAAGTTTCTAACCTCTCAAGTCTCAATAGGTGGACAAACAAGACGGTCAACAGACCAATGAGGACATGGTCCCAACGTGGACAAACAAGGTCCCCACACTAATCCCCATTTAAAGAAAAAATCAACGGCTACGATTTTTGCCAATACAGAATTTGCTTTCCCCATAGCACCATGTCTCCCGTTGACCAACAGTGGGGCCGAATAAAAAAAAAAATTGATTTGTTACCTCCAATGTTACCCTCTCTGCTCGGTTCACAATAAAGGCCGATATAACGCTCGTACCGGTCAATATTTAATTTTGTACGGTAACACTGTCTTCGGTTCTACCGTAACGTGTTATCTGTTATTTAGTAATTTTAGATTGAGCCCTGCTATTTGGCCTGACTCTGAGAACCGATACTTACTTGCCGTAAAAGCGGCCGCTGATATTTTTGGGATGAAGTTCCATTTTGCCCCTGAAGAAGGCAAATATGTCCCTTTTGCCCTTCCTCTCCTTTGCTTTCTGTAGCGTCGACCGTATGGCCTCCGGCGACACGTACGGCGGAATAAGCACGTGCTCCACCTCCTGACACGGGTGGCGCGGCCTGACGCCGAACGTCTGCAGCACGATCGACTTCTTCAGGAACTCCGGTATCCCATCCGCAATCGCCAGCTCCTCCTGTTTCGTACCCGAAATCGTAACAAACAAATGAATAGCCAACTCAATGAATGTTTAAAACAAAATGAACAATCCGATCGGGCCCCACTCCTCGCCGGTCAAGATGGAGAGGATATATCCTCGCCGTTGAATCGTCAAAAATCATCCAACTGGGTCGGGGCCCATTTAAGGCAGAACGGATGGTACCGATCACAAACGTTACAAACAGCCCCTGTTTCGGACCCGGAACAGTTACAAACAGATGTATCAAGCTGGGCGGATCAAGATGGAGAGGAGACATCCCCGCCGTCAAATCGTCAAGAATATCAACTGGGATGGGGCCCATTTAAGGCGGCACGGATGGAAACCGCTACAATCAGCTCCTCCTGTTTCGGGTCCGAAACCGATACTTAGAGGGCCTCACTTTTCTGGGAGAGATCCACGCCATCAAATCGTCACAAACCCAGGAAAGAAATGTGGGAGAAAAGGAAAAAAATCAACTGGGTGGGGCCCATCTGAGCGATCTCAGCCGTCCGATCATGGCCCCATGTAGAAGATTCAACCCTTACCACGGCGTGGAAGCAAGCCCCGTAGTCGTGCGACGCAACGAAGACGTGGTCGGACCCGCCGCTCCGGTTCCAGAACGGCAACTCGGCGGCGATGAGGTCGACGGCCGATGCCAGAAGTGGCCGCGCGTGGGCCAGCGACGGGAAACCATTAACGGTGCTGAAGTTGCAGGAGACGTAGACCGGCACGAAGAAGAAATCGGCCTCCGACGGGTCGAGAGTCCGAAACCCGCTTCCCATCACGGCCCGATGGACAGCCACCTCCGCCGCGAACAGGTGACTGCTGCACCGACGGTTCGATAGCCAGACCTCGTTGTATTTCGACGGAAGATCGTAGACGTACACCTTCAAGTCCCCACCCGTAAGCTTATCGTGGCCGTTGGTTGTTCTGCTGCTGATGTTGGTGGTAGCGGAGATGGTTTCTTCGATTACGGCTCGTGAGGCGAAGTGGGTGGTAGCGGTTTTGGAAGGATGGATGATTTTGGTGGTTTTGAAGGTATAGGTGGTGGTGGTGAAACGGTAAGAGGTGTAGAAATAGAGAGAGATACAAATACAAAAAACCCATTTGATGAAGTACTTGTGATATGAAGAAAGCGTCTTCTTTTCCTTGTTCCTTGCACTTTGTCTTCCTAAAAGCTTCATCTTCATATAGAAACCTCTGCTGTTGATGCTTCTGTTGAAACCCAACATCAGAGAGAGATGTTGGGTTCTTTCTTTTTTTTTTTTTTTTATGGTCTCGGCTATTGGTTTTCTCTCTGTTCTGGGTTTCTTATTGCACAAAGAGAGAGGGAGATGTTGGGTTCTTTATTTCTGAAGTTCTTTTTTCTATTGGCTTTCTAGAGAGAGAAAGGAAGAGAGAGAGAGAGAGATGTTGGGTTTTTTTAATGAAGTTCTCTATTTCTATTGGTTTGAGAGAGAGAGTGGGTTTTTTTAATGTTCTCTATTTCTATTGGTTTGAGAGAGAAAGAGATGTTGGGTTTTTGCTGAAGTTCTCTGTTTCTATTGGTTCTCTCTAGATGATGGTTTTCTCCCTATGTTTTATGGTTTTCTTATTGCAGAGAGAGAGGGAGAGAGTTATCACATGAGGTGGGGTAGAACAGGGATTCCGGTTTTGGGGGTGGAAGATGGGTTTTGGAGCTATCATCGGTTTCTGTAATTTGTAGGGCTGAAATGAATGGAATGGAATTGGGGACAAAATTACCAAACAAGGCACGTGAACTCTCTCTCTCTCTCTCCTCTCTCTCTCTCTCTCTTCAAGTCAGAATCGAAGTTTGACAAGTTTCATTTATGAGCCCAACCAGATTGTCTGATAGGGAATTTATTGGGCTGTCCTCGTAGGAGTTGGGAACATCCTTCACATGTGGGGCCTACTTTGTGGTGGGCCGGATACAACATTTTGATTAAGTCAATGTTTGGGATTAGTCAATCTAAGCCGTCCATAGTTAGTACTATTGTTTCCTTTCATTTACTGGGAGAGGCTCAAGGCTCAAGGCTCAAGGCTTTCCTTTTGAATTCAAACTGGTCAACTTGTGGGAATTTTTTCTGCAAGAATGGATATCACAGCTAGATGTTGAAACAGGGAGAATCTTCCAACCTTGCTGGGCTCTTCTCCTGTCACCAGAATATCATATGTTTAATTCATCCAGTGTTAATTATAGCACATTAACTATTTAAGGTGATCTACTTCAATGAAGACAAAGTTTTTTAGTCCAACTGAGAGGGCAAGAGGGTGTGTTAATGGCTAGCTCATTTGGATTCATGGTGAGGGTCATCAATGATATTTTCTTTTCTATATAAATCTAGTATATTTTAGCAGGATCTGTTCTATTTCTTCTTTAGGCTCATACATCTGTATCTTTGAATACTAAGGATACATACGTTTAAAGGCTGAGATCCTTGTTTGGATCTTTCAACAGTAGAGGATAATTTTCAGCCTGTAACAACTCAAACTCGTCGGACACACTATAACATCACTTACTTGAGAGTTAGTCGAGTTGCATAAGGTCTGGGTTTGTTCTCGGCATATTGTTTTCTTAACTAACTAAGATTTGCCTAGTGCACCTTTATGTGGCTGTAATAAATACCACCCCGAGGGGTACCCACATCATCAAAAAAATTAAAAAAGAAAATTTTACTTTTTTGTTCTCTAGGTTCCGTAAGATCAAGGGATTGATTCTTAAGTCCATATATATGATTCCGAAGTGCCACCATCACTCAACCATAACTGTGTCGACAAAATTGCTACTTTCATTTACAGATAAACTCAACAATTTATTCATTTCATTAAAATAAATAAAACCTTCTATTTTTTGCATTATTTGTTTGTCAGTTCATATGCAGTGCTGATAGTGAAATATTTTCAAATTTGGGTGATGAAACTAGTTTTTAAATTAAATTAAAAATAAACCTTCTATTTTTTACTATTTTATCTCAATCTTTTCCCTCCTTTTTTTTTTTTTTTCTAATGAAAACCTTGATCTCAATCATACTGCCATGCCTTTTGTGATGTTTTAAGCTTTGTGACTGTTTTAAAGACATTGTTATATTTACTGACAAAGTACCATTCCACTTGAAAAACGCGCTAACTTTACAATGAAGCTTTAAAAAATTGTCAATATGTGTTCCAGTGGGCCCTGCCACCCCATTGGAGTGACACCCAACTAGTCTCATAACAAAAAGTCTACAGACCCGTGTTTTTGTGCCCGGGTCTGCCACGACTCCCATGGGAGCCGTTGGATCCCATGGGAGCCTGGAATCCAACAGCTCCTAGTGGGAGTCGTGCCAGACCCCGGACACAAATCCGAGGTCTGTAGCACGGCTCGTCTCATAATGACTGAGTGAATAATATAACGTTGAGCCGGACATTTGAATATGAAAAAAGTATAATAGACCCATTGGTTGGTTTATAATATATATAGAGAGAGAGGAACATTAGTTGGGCACATTGCATCATCAATGTGGGCCTACCATTGGTGCTTATCTATGTCAAAACAAACTAAATATGACAAGGTTGAGTTGCATGGGAATCTATAGAACATCATTACAAAGATAAGCTATAAGTTGGAAGGGAATATGTTAAATCTCCATGATTGGAAGATCATATCTTTTTAATTGGAGAAGTAAAGATAGATCCGGCACAAGAAAAGGTTCTGCACCCCCACATAGTCCCTAAAAATATCCCTTGAGAAAGACTGATCACAAGGAAGGTCTTACCGTCTTAGCGCAAAGTGAGGAAATTCTCTTTTGAAAAATCATGTGGATAGGATTCTCCAATTAGAGTTGTTTATGTCCAGTTCAATATGTAGAATTCAAGGTTAACCCATTTCTCAAGCAATTTTTCTCAGCTTTCTTGCTTGGGGCCCACCTTTAGACAATTTAATCTGTTATGAAATGACCCCCTCTTCAATTGGCATTAATCCTAAATTTACACTGTTTAAGATATTATTCACAGTTGAATTTGTTTGGCAACAAGAAGTTTACACGTATATGATTGTTATACTTTGAGGATTTAAAAATAAAGGGTTAAGATCATTTGATCGGCTTAATGTCTCATATTCTATTCATCTAGTTCAAACGTTTCCATTATGTGCCTTCCTTATAATAATGCATCTAGGTGGGCCTCACTAAACATGTTTGTATTCTGGTACGGAAGAAGGATGGTTATATATACACATTAGGACCTTCCCAACCACTTGTTTAACAGATTTAGATATCCTTGCAAGAACCCACTTTGTATAGACATCGGCTTAGATTTCACTCCAATTAGGTGCAATTTGAGCCAATGTCAAAAGAAGGTGGCACATTATCATGTGAATGGCCCTACATCTGTTGAGATGGTCATCCAAAATGGTCCGAAAATGATGAAAGATACATTTCCCACTACATAAAAGTTGCACAGCTCTAATGTTGTGGAGTGTGGGCCATATTTCTAAGACTATATTAGTTGTACTGACTTCACATAATTGGGTGTGGCCTTTACCAAGTTTATGATGGACCTACCTGACTCGGTGCCCTTTTGAATCCACTCTGCCGAGTCAATGTGGGTTGAGCCTAGCCTACTAAGTTTGAACAATAATGTGGACTCATTGGTCATTGGATTGTAAATTCCACTTATGTGGGGGCCCAAAGTAGACCAAGTTTCAACATTTGATTGGAAGTAGTTGAAAATTTGTGTAATTTTTAGAAGATTAAAGGCATCACCTGTTCTGCTCTCCTTTTCAAGTGTCCACATTGGGTTGTCAGTTAAAGCCTTACAATGTTTGGGAACTTTTCTTTAAAAAAGAAAGAAAGAAAGAAAAATAAAAGAAGGAAATGATGCAAAGGAATCTCAATGGCCTGGGCCAGATCTTGAGAAAATTAACTTTAAAATAGGTCCAGCCTGGCCCAGCAAAATTCGATGTGAGCAGACTACTGTTTCCTAATTATTAACTTGGAAGGATGGCTCGACTCAAAAGGTTAACTTGAGTTCCCATTTAGTTTCAATAAAACCATTTAATTGGTTGACTCAATAATTAATAACTTTTTTTTTCTATCGGAGGGTTCCCAACTCTTTGGGCTGGACTAATCCCTCTGGGCCCAAAGGGGAGCTGGGTAAACTCCCCTGTAGCCCTAGTGTGGTAGTGTAGTTTAAAACTTACAACCTCCATATGCAAACCGTGGTCCTAGGCCAACCGAGTTACCCTTTGTAGATACTTAGACCTTGTTTGTTTGTATGGAATAAATTTCATAAGAATTCATTGTAAAATGGGTTCCAACAAAGGATTATTAAGGAGGTAAGAAGTGAAGGGTATAAGTTGAAGATGCATAAAAGACTGTTACTTTCTTCCGACTTGATTTGTTGAGATGATATTCTATGAAAAAGGACATCATCTGATGGTCATTTACATATCTTCATTTATTCATTTTAACCATTATAGAAATAAATTTCTTAGAGTTTCTAGGAATTCAATTCCATGCAAAAAACTTACAATAAACACATTTTAGTAAAATTTCCTGAATAAAATCACATGTCCAACAAAGAAATGTCTAAATGTCAAGGACTCACTTCAGAGATGTCCAACATGAATAAACCTATAGAATCTCACAACCTACGGTCAATTTAATTATTATTTTGTTGAGGGATGGATTAGGAACCAATCGATCAACAAGTCATTCAAACTAATTAATTTGCAGTTAGAGGCCTCTTTGCATGAATGGCGTGATTAGGTAATATTTGTTTTTCAAGAGATAGAAGCGAAAGTTGTGGAAAAGTAATCCCAACACTGAATATTTTATTTTATTCATGTTTGGTTGGTAAAAATAAGTCAAGAAAAAAAAATATAGAAAGAAGGGCAAAAATGAAATATAAAGAGAACTATGTATAGTTTAAACTTATGCTTGAAAAATCTCTCACTTTGTTTGATCCACCTGCATTTTTGCAAGTTTGCATGTGAGACCTATAAGGAACATTTTGGTATTGAAATAAATGAAGGACCCATACGTTGTATTCATGACTTGAATGCTCAATTATCAGAGCAGTGGACCTCCAACAACCTCCATTTATGATTTGTTTGAAATTTATGATCCAATGACTCTTGGGAACACAACTCCCCTGTCTGCCAAGTATAGTGTAGGATATGCCACAGAACATTATCTATTACTTGTTGTCCCAAAAGGAGCCAGCATGCCTATTGGTTTTCCTTCAGGTGGGGTTGCTTCACCCCTAGCCTGAATGCCTGCCAGTTTTCCAAATGGTCTCTGAGTGGTGGACCATCACCTATAAATTAACCATTGATCTGTCACGTGTCATGTGGGCCCATCTTATGAGTGCATTACCCAATTGGGATTTGGGAGGCCAAATCATGTGATGAATGGCTTGGATCTAATGGACATGTACTTACTGCACTAATTCATTGCATTATACTGTGTTTTGCATGTACAAAAGTGAGATCGAGAGCCAATTGAAACGTTGGATACATTGCATGTACAACTGATGAGTTTACCAACCTTCCATAACTCTAGCCCAAGACCAAGCCATGACTGGATGGAGTCAGAATCCAGTCAGTTCATGGTCATAGAAGAGAGGAGCTAACCATGACAATAAATTCACAACCAACAAAACCAGGTCATGATTACATACCTCCCTATTGGTCGTGTGCAACCAGCCACCAAAATCATGAATAAAAAATCCAAAAAATATCTTTGCAATACCATTATGGAATATAGATCATGAATTTCACCACTCTGGCATGCTAGATCAAGTGAAATATACAAAATTAACAAAGCCAAATGTATAAGTTTCTTCACATCCCAACTGCAAACAGTATAGTACAAGCTTCAAGAGGAACTCGGATAAAGCACAAGAGAACTGTTCTAGTACAGGTAATAAGTCCGAAGAGATGCACCATGACTAGGAAATCCTACAATGGGGGTTATAGTATAAGTAATCTCTGAGGTGGTAGGTTCAGTATCCTTTGCTGTGGTTATCCAACAGTAACATATTTTGATATCCTTGATCTTGTAATTTGCCTCGACTGTTTCCCTACCAAGTACAAGCTTCCCATTCATGTCTCAAGACCAAAATAACCATCTGAGAGAGAGAGAGAGAGAGAGTCTTCAATCATCAGTAATGTCGACGTCGTAGTAATGCCGTGCAACCTGTTTCACAGTCCCATCTGCTGTGATGCTATCTAGCATGTCGTACTTCTCATAATTTGATTTCAGGAATTCATCTTGTTGCTTTGCTAGCTTCTCCTCCTCTTCCAGTTGATGCTGCAAAACAATGAATGTTTTTATGGATGGTTCACAAGGACCTACCAATACTAACAAAATTAGACAAGTGCATCAAAATCGAGACAAAAAGCTTCCAGGAAAGAAGAAAAGGTACCAGAGGAAAAGGGACGGATCATAACCACATCACAAAGAGTTTCATGACATATACCCAAAGATTAGCAATTACATACATCTGAAACCATAAATTAGCATGCCTTGGCCAAAATCATAGTTACTGGGGAGCTTATGGCTCCTCGTGAATACCTACATCTCTCACTTCGATATTTCCATTTATTTCATGCTTCAAACATTACAAATTACATTTTTTTTTTTGTGGCCACCACACTGGCTGGTAGGAGTATATAAAGTTTACTGGAGGATCTGACGAGCTCAAGCTTGTCCCTGCTCTATAAGGGTAACAACATGACTGAGGCACTGATGTAGCTGAAGGCCCAAGGCAGGTTTTGCATGAGAAAAAGGAGAACAAAATCGAGGTGAAGAAAATTGTCTATGGTACAAACTTGAATAATGAATAGTTTCTCCATGTCCTCCACGTCCAAATGGGCCCTGCATGAAGGTCTAGTGGTGTATTACTCTCCCACAGAAAACCTGCCTTACATGAAGACACCTCCAGAACACTTCGGTGGTAACTTTGAAACGCGGAAACGATTATAAAGACTCCAATCCCTAAAATCCTCCACTATACATGCATACATTTCACATTGCCTCTGCCACCCATTTCTAAGTATGGTAATTGGAAACTATGGCCAAAAGTATGCCTGTCAACTCATCAGGCAAGTTGCACAAGTACACTGAATGCAGATGGTAAGCTGACTCTTGTTACCTATCCTTTACTTTTTCCTAGACTGGCTCATCCAATTCACAGTTTAGATCTCTCACATGTGTGCCACATATGGGCAGCTGCAATCCACATGTTCAGCTAAGCAAACCTTATGTACAAAGAGGCTAGGAGTGAAGTATGACTGCCTCAAACAGTAGTTAGTTTTTAGTAGAAAGATGCTGCTGGTATCAAACAGTAGTTGTTAGTAGAAAGAGCCACACTGACACCAGGCAGCCAGGACCGCAAGAATACCAGTCAAGAAGGCCAGATAGATTAAAATGGAGCTGATAAATTGGCTGGTACTCAACAGGTGGGCCACAAGTGTTTGAAGATATTCTAAGCATCCATTTTTTCTCATACGCATGGCCATCACCTACAGTGTTACCAGATCAGCCTAATCAAAGCCAGACCAAGACATTAAAAAAATGGCCATCAAATGATAATCCCAATCTTACACGTATATATAAACGTTGGGATGCGGCAATGAAGAACTCTCACAATCAGTACTATAGTGGTATCGAAAATCTTCTACCACTAATTTACCTGAAGAAAAAGGAGAAATCATCATCATCATATCATCTTACCATAATCCTATTTAGCATGGGACAGCCAAATGAATCCTACTTTAGACAACAGAATAAACAAAGCTAAACTCATATAGTAGCACAGGAGTTCTCTCTCTATCTAGTGAATGTATGCGCATGAGGAATTTGATCCTGAGTGTAACTGTAATCCACTAAACCTTATTCCATTCTATTCTTGGTGTAACTCCATAATCTCATCTTTTCTTGCTGTTTCACCCAATGTCTTTATAGTCCCACCCTTGTCTTGGTACCTTATTCCGCTAGCCCTTTTAACATGTCGTACTGGGCTGATTCAAGCCTTCTATCTGCATGCCCAAACCATGTTAAACGACATTCCTTGGTTTTTTTTCCTGTTATTATTAATGCTACCCCTTAGTTTCCTTTGATGTCCTCATTCCTAATTCAAACCTTTCTTCTCACTCCAAATATCCATAGTAGTATTCAAGCTCAGCTACATGCACTATTAACTACTTCCCATTTCTTTGGTGCCCAACATTCAGCTCCATAAAACAGAGCAAGTCTAACTGTTGTCTTATAGAAATGACCCTTCAATCGAAGTGGCCCTGCAATGGCATAGCACTAGATTAGCTAGTTTCCACTTTGTTCACCCTACGTCCATCCTATTCATTTATCCAACTCAAAATCTTCATTTCGTTCTATGGTTGAGACTAGATACCCAAATCTATTGCACTTAGTACAAAGTTATCTTCCATTTAACCAACTCATTTCTTTACCCCGAAATCCACTAAACTTGCATTCTATATACTCTTTGATCAGCTAATTTGCAGTTCATCAAGCTTGAACGCTTTATCCTAGTTCTAACTAATCATTTACTTGTCTTCTTATTTGGCTAATAAGTATCACATGATATGCAAAGAGCATACACCACGAAATTTCAACTCTGATAACCGTGCCCATAGCTAATGTGAATAGATTAGGACCCAAAGCGAACATTTGGTGTTGCACCAATATGATGAGAACTCTCAACTGTGATGAAAATAAAAAAGAAAAAAGAAAAAAGAAAAAAAAAAGGCATGAAAATGCGCAATTGAAGATTTGTTTGGTCTAACAAAGTTACAATCCATATATTTTATCTTTGTACAGCTTATTTTAAAGCCTTTGGATTCTTAAGACTCTCACCATCTCTCGAGTTTAGCATTTACACCGTCTCTTGATACATCCACCAACACTATATTATTTGCAAACAACATACACCAAGCTATCTCATCTTAAATGTGAGTAATTAACTCATCCATAGTGTAAAAAAGATAAGGGCTCAAAGCTGGCCCTTGATGCGAACCTATGGTTACTGGGAACTCACCTATCTCTTCATAGGTAGTTCTCACACTCTTGGATCAGCCCTCTCTATGTATAATAAATTTGTGACAAATGAAGCAGAATGTTGGCCAATCAAGAAGCAGCATATGCACAAAATGGATGTAACAGAGATGAGAATGTTGAGATAGATGTGTAGAAAAATTAGGAAGGATAAAATTAGAAATAAACGCCTTCGAGAGCATTTAAGGGCAGCAACAATAGGGGATAAATTTATAGAAACCTGTTTGAAATGGTTTGGACATGTCCAACATAGGTCGATAATGGCGCTGGTAAAGAAAAGTTTGGCCATGAAGATTGGTGGGCCACCAAGGAGAAGGGGTAGGCCATAGAGGACGTGGATGGAAGTAGTAAAAATAGATATGAAGAAGTGTAACTTATCTAAGGATTTCGCTCAAGATAGATCGGAATAGAGAAACATAATTCGTGTAGCCGACCCCAACATAGTTGGTACAAGGCTTGGATAATGATGTGAAGCTCAATATAGCAAATTCCCATTAATTGGGGACCCAACCATTCTAACATTGATGTGGGTTAGTGGTTGGCCAAAATTACTCCAATATGATGATCCTAGGCCAATATTTTGAGGCTTCAAAATCGAGTGGTTGTGGAAGAATGGTTTTTTGTCAAGATGCAAGCCAACATGAATAATGGTCACTTCGGTTCAAAATGAGGTTTGGTGCACATTCGTGGGTGGTAGGTTGTGAGGGTTCTGATAAATCAGGGGTAGACCCATTTGTACAAAATAAAAAATAGAGCCCTTTCACGGTTTATTAAATTTTTTTAGCCATTTTAGGAAACCTAAGTCATTTGTTTCATGGGCTCTCATTGGGTGACAATCAAAATTGTCCATTGGGCGATAAGACTCCAACTCAGCCCCATTTTAAAATGTCAACCAATAAGTTCAAGTCCATTTTCATTAAATGGCTAGAATCATGTGACTGATTCAGCATTAAATCATGTTACTTTTAATTGAAAAAAAAAATACAACAGAAAAAAGAAAGTCCATAGTTCATATCAAATAGATACTTTTTATCCGGACATGTAACCAAAAAAAATTACCTTAAGAAGGAACAAAGATTCCGCATAATGTTTCCTGGTGAGGGACTTCAACTTTTTCGCTATCTCATAATCCGGGTCCTTGGAATCCACCCAACGACAAGTTATCTTTCTCCCTGGCCGCACAGGACGATCACTGAACATCTCTAGTTCAGCAGGCCGTGCTCTCACTGGTCTGGGCATTCCAGATATCATAAAAGGATACATGGTCGTGTCAGTAACTACTGATCTAGCTTGCTTTGCAGTCTCCATCTCCACCAAGGCACATTGCTGTATATTCATTCCATCAATGTAGTTTGGAATGAACTGAGCACTGACAACTTTTCCAAACTGCCCAAGTGCCATTTTCAGGACAGGTACTGTAACCTGCGGGGAAAGATTGTCAAGATAAACTGTCCTCTTTACTTTCTCTTCAAACGCTTGATATTCCTTGTGGGCAAAAGTCCCCATGCAAGTAAACGACGATAGCCTCTCTCCTACTGGACCAGGTGAGATAAATGTTAGTAACCACTGTATACAAAGCATTCTAACATTCTTATGTTAGTGATCCTTTCCCATTCTATGTTAACCCTTTCTAATAGGATCATTCTCTTTTCATTCAAGTGAAACATTCTAACAAAAGCACACCCTTTTAAGCACAGAGAAGCTAAGACAGTACACATATATCACTTCTGAGTATCCAACACCAAATGCATCCATTGTGCAACTTCGGAACCATCTCATATAGAAAGATATGAAAAATGACACCCATGATGATAAGATCTAACTCAAAAGGCACACTTTGGGAACTTGGGGAAGCATTCACTATGAACATAAATAACATAGCATTTTAGATCCATTCTGCTGTGTGTTTGGGATTCTGTGGATATTAGAAAAAAAAAAAAACTGCACAAGGCAGGACATGATCTTTTATTTGCCCAAATAATGTCAAGACAGTAGCAGAAGCCCTATGCTGCTTTGAAAAAGATAGCAACACTGACC
Organism: Camphora micrantha; assembly: GCA_003546025.1. Classification (NCBI taxonomy): domain Eukaryota; kingdom Viridiplantae; phylum Streptophyta; class Magnoliopsida; order Laurales; family Lauraceae; genus Camphora; species Camphora micrantha. The sequence goes on along the minus strand of QPKB01000001.1, from coordinate 7,754,797 downwards.
AAGGAGCCGATGGAATGGATTTAATCGATCTTGTGATTATTAGCCCTTGAGAAGAGAAGAGAACTACTGCAGGGCTAGAGTTCGAAGAACTAACAAACTACCACAATAAAAGAACAAGCCAAAAAAAACCCAAAATCAAAGGGTCCTCTGCAAAACCCAGATTCTAGAAATTCATCAAAGCAAGGAAAATCATCCCGACAGTCTACTACTTCTCAAGTCACGCAAAGGGTTCGAAGCCTCTGCAGAGCTAGGGTTTTGGCTGCGTTCCACACACCCAATGTCGACGGAGACACATCCATGACTGTAATCTCGCCTGTGAATTTAGGATTTCTCAAAAGTAAAGTTCAAAATCCCAGTTGCTTATACTCCCCTTCTGTTCTTAGATGGAAAGTGGATGATATGGAGAGGAAACAGAAAGAAGAAACACAAAACCCCTCAAAAAACCCCAAGATGAAACAAGGAATGACACAGAAACAGCTCAAGAGAGAGAGAGGGAGAAGAAAGGGAGGAAAAGCCACAACAGATAGAGAGATTGAAGGGGGAAAAGTGTTAGGGTTTTTCACCTGATTGTCTTCCTCCACAGAGTGGGGTTTCGTCCTGGTCCGAGGTTTTCCCCACCTCGTGTGTTTGTTCAGAGAGAGGATTCCGCGACGGGAGGGAAAATTTTCTAATGTTGTGATTTGTGAAGTCAATAATTTTAGTGGGGTGGTCAAGGGGAAGGCCTGGATCTAAATTTTTGGCCCGTTTTATATATGGGCCGGGCTTGGATTATATGTTAGAAAACTCAAAGCACGGCCTAGCCCAAATACATATTTAGTTTAGGTACTTGTTTACTCGAACTAGTAACTAAAAGGCCCAGGAAGTGACAGAAAGCGTGGCACGGTGCGGTCCAGCCCGATTGACTAAATGGGTGGGCTTGGGCGAGGCACTTAAGGCCTCCGTCAGACTTGTATGATTTTTCTTAAGAGGATTTCGATTTTTAATAATGAATGCATGATTCCTCTCTCCCACTGAAGTAGAGTTTTGTGAAGAGAGTAATTCTTTTGTTGCACGAACAAGTCTTAGAAGAGCTACGAAAGTTCGAACTTGGGTGGGCATGTCTTTGATCAATGAAGCGGCTTTAATGCCCTCTCCTTTTTTTATTATTTTTTGCTAACCGAGGGTTTCCCAACCCTTCGGGCTGGATTATTCCCTTCAGGCCCAGAGAGAGGCCCAGAGAGAAGCCAGGTAAAACTCATGTGGCCCCTAGGTGGTAGTAAAGTGGACTCACCTCTAGCTCCAAAAGAGGGAGGAACCGTGGTCCTGACCACTTGGCCAATCCCTTAGGGTTTAATGCCCTCACCTCATGATCTAGTAATATGCCTGATTTTATACACACAGAACCTTCACTTGCCATTGGATTGAATATATATATATATATATATATAACATATGATTAAAATGCCATTAAACTAATTCAAGGCTATTAAGTTAAGCGTTAAGATAATTTGGTGTGGCTACTCTTTTATTTTTGTTCCCCTCGTCCATAAAGACACCATTCTATTTGCCCTCCTCCCACGGATAGGCATGCCTTTGGTCGTAGGAGAACATTCTCCCAATTTGAGTGTATAGAATTAAGTCCCTAGGAATTCATCGTAAAATATTTCTTGAAGGATTAAGGTAAAGGATGAAAGATATAAGGTGGAGATGTAAGAAGGGATCCAAACTTTCTTCCAACTCGATCTACTAGGTTGATAGTTGGTATATACATTTCTAGATCCTCACCTTTATCAGTTGTTTTTTTTTCATCTTTAACCATTTTAGGAATACATTTCTTGGCGTTTCTAAAAATTCAATTCATACAAACAAACAGGCCTTATAGCATGGCTGGAATAATTTTATAATTGCATGTGACTAAAGCACTCTGTGGTTAATCTAATAAATTTAGTCATTACCACATAATAAACATATTTAAACTGTATTTTCCAAGGTAATGGAACTAGAATGCAAATTGTTCAAACTAATTGATTTGCAGTTTGAGACCTCTTTGCATGAACCAGGAGATTATAATGCATATGTTTGGTAAGAGTTTGAGATATCCACCTAATAATGCACTTGTCAATTGCCTTCTATATTTTATGTTTTAGTCGCACGCACGTATGAGAGGAGAGATAGTTGAAAAATATGAAATGGAATGCACATCGCGTACACTGTTCATTCGTTTGTCACTTGTTTCTTCTTCTATTAAAGGCTCATCACATCGCACTTCATGATCAAGACAGAGATGGCGAGAGGAAAGTTTTTCTTGTTTTTAGCTGCATCTGTTTTCTTGGTGTACAATCCCACCATACATGCATGGAAAGATGAGGGCCAAGTTATTCATGTGGGTGGTAAGGTGATGTGCCAGGACTGCACCCAGGGTTGGAATGAATGGGTCCATGGTTCTAGACCTATCAAGGGTACATTTTCCTATCTCTCTCATATAAAATTAGATAGAATATTAATGATATAAAGCCCAGCTAGGGTGATATTCTACTAGGAGACACCTCTTATGGATTTGGGTGAGAATTAATATTTTTATCACTACGTGAGACACCTCGTGACAAATCAAACCCCCTCACACTAATACACGCTCATGAGTTAGCACTCGCTCTAATTTTGCACCAATCTGATAATCGACGTCGGATTATATTCTAACGATTTTTTAAGCAATATTTATAAAATTTAATTTGACAGTGATTATTATTTAGATTAGTATCAAGTTAGGGCGGATATTAATTCATTAAGTTTGAGTTTGTATCAAATTAAGGTTACTGAGTGAAAGGGGATTGAGTTTGTCATAGAATGTACCATGTAGTGTCTAAAAAGTTACTTCTCATGCAAGTCCACGAAAGGTACCTTTGAGCTGAAATTGCACTACGGGTGCACCTTTGAAATTCAAACCGCTCAATAGATGCATCCACGAGCTTTTTACTTTACTAAGTTTTAGTTTGATCATTAGCACTGAATTATAAGTTTTAGTTTGATCGTTAGCACTGAATTAAGTAGGTTATAATAAAAAAAAGTGAATCCACATAAATTATTGTCATGCAGGCACCCAAATGCAAATTTAAAAACTTGAATTTTTACACCAATACCATGTTCATGAAAATTGGTTAGTTCATTGAACAGGGTGCAAAGTGTCCATAATGTGCATGGACAAACACAGAGTGGTGTACCATGCGAGCGATGAGACTGACGAAGAAGGAGAGTTCGAGCTAAAAGTTGATAAATTGATAGATGGGAAGGAGCTGAAAGCTGCTGGATGCTTGGTAAGGCTTGTATCATCTCCTGATCCCCAGTGCAACATTCTAACCAACTTCGCTGGGGGCCAATCTGGGGTGAACCTTGGCCAACCAACTCATGTATTTAGAGACTTGGTCAAGTACACACTGGGCCCATTCTACTACACATCTCCAATGTGTGAAGAACCTGACACGTCGGAAACACCCACCCAAGGAAGAAATTATTGATAGGGTCTTGCTAATTTGGTTATGTCCTTTCACCTTTTATTTGGATGTGATAATAAAGCAAGAGATTGGATTATTAATTTGTTTAGGCAGCTTCAACAATGGAGCAGCATCTTTTCTTTTTGGCTTTTCATGGAATTTTGCAGATGTGTCTTGGTATTTTTAACATCTTGAATGAGTGGGTATATTTCTTGTTATGAATTTTTGGGTCTGATAGTTAATGTTCCAGACCTGGGCCCAGTTTGCTAGAGCCAGGTCCTGCCCAACATATTAATCAAGAAATGGTTAATATATTTTTAATAAATGGGCTTGGGCTGGACCTGATATGAAGGACTAAATATTAGGGCCAATAGTTCAAGTGTGTTGGTCTCGAATAGGCTTCAACCCGGACCAACCCGATCAATGAAGACCCTATCCATCATCCTCCAGTCCTATTGACTCACATTGTAGGACCGGTCATGGGATGATCAAGCCTGAGCCTAGTCACCATTGGGCTTTATTTATAGGCTTGTGGGCAGGGACTGAAGCCAGGGTCAGGACAGAGCCTCTGTTGTTCTAGCTCATTAAGCAAACAGGCAGGGCCTACGGCCTTACTAGATAGGATGGCCCAGCACAATGACAAAATGTTATATTAAAATGTAATTAGCCAGTGTTTTCTAGGTCTGAAAATTATCATGCGGGAGTGTTAGGCCCACGGACTAGAAAGGCTGGGCATCAAGCCATCAACAGAGGCCAGCTGGATCTACTTAAGGCCCAGTAATTAAATGGGCTGAGACGAGCCTGACCTGACTCATCTACTACCATACATGCAGGTAAGATGAAATGGAACCCAGAACACAGGTTTGAGTTGATCATTCGAATGTATAAAAATTAAAACCATGGACTGGCCAATACCTGATTAAATATAATTTCCGGATCCTGGGACTAAATCAAATCAAGTCTGGGTGCATCCAGATCTGACCTGAACCGAACACGACCCATTTCCAACTGTATAAAGCAGGGCTCATGATTCATGCATACACCAAAATCCCGTAAAAATCCCACACATCTATGTGGGACCCCGAGTTAAAGGTGGGACCAATAATCTCACACAGCAGCCATGAGGATGAGGGACTCCCATAGGAGAAAATCCCCACAAGGCACAATATCACCTTGTCTGACCAGTAGGAAGTTACCATCACCCCTGCGAAAAGATCGCCCCTCATGGGCCCCATTTGCATGGTGTCAGACTTGGGCACAGCCACACATTCTAATGTGTTCATGAATGAATGCTGTGTTATGCTGCACGGTCTAACAGTAACCAATTCCAATTCCAATCACAAACATACCAAACAACAGCATAGAGTCAAAGAACACCAAAGCCCACCCAATTAACCTGGTCAGGGCAATAACGACCGCCAAAAGGGTGTGTCGTGAATCTTCAGGTACCAATAGCATTAGAGCTCATCTGCCTGTTGATCATTATCCGCAAACAGGTTATTATTCCTTAGCGCTTCGCGATTATCATGTGATGCTATATGGTATTAACAGGTAGTGCATATATAATTTACTATAAAGTAAACTTTAATATAAGGTGACTACAAGTATTCTGGGTAAACCTGCAAGCATTCAGCTACCTACAGAAACTACAAGTGTAGTGCTATCCACTGTAAAGGAATTTCCATGAGAACCTGGAACAAAAATGGCTTTTCTTCCAATCACAAGCCCTGAGCATCAACATACCTCTCATCTTGTGGGTATATGAATTCAGGACAGGACTAGCCAGAAGCAATAATCAGTGTTTGAATGAGCAGCGGCGGCAGCAGAGGACGGTACAGAGATTGAAAAGAACTAATGATTGGAACAGAATCACCCACGCTTGACTTCAGAGAAAGCTGATGAATGGAACTCCCGGTAAAGCCTTTGCACAACCATATCTATTCTAGTAGCATCCTACAAAACATGGAGTTTTTAGCCCAAGATCATGAAAAGTGCAATGCTAAAACCTATCTGCAGTTTCACCTTTTTTTCTCTGTAAGTATTATTTTATCACCCACAATCAAAGAGAGTGGTTGCGCTAATAGCACATAGTGAGGATAAAAGGTAACTAAGTAGCTAAGGTATCGGCAATGATGATGTCCTCTCAGTTGACTCCCACTAAAATTCATCTGCTTCTTCAGGAAAGGAAAATAAGATGCCTGCTTTTTCATCCTTTATCACACCATCTGTCCCAACCATGGACCGAACATGTCAACAAAAGATTGACACCATCTGTCCCAACCATGGGCTGAACATGTCAACAAAAGATTGGGTTGATAACCAGCAAATGAAAGGGAGACGTAAACCCCCGGGCCCCAACACACACTAGGGCTGAACATGAAAATGCGGGCTTGTCATTGTTTAAAGTCGGAATCATAATGCTTTGTAAGGGAAAATGGTTTCATGGTAATAATCATGTCAATCCTGTGTTTAAATTTATAAATTGCTTTTCCTACTCAAGGATGGTGCAGACATGTGAAGACAACAAAGTTTAAACGCTATACATAGCCTACGTGAAAGTGATACTCATTTTGAGCCCTGGACAATGAAGAACTCAACATGGAAAGAACTTCCAACAAAAAAAAAAAAAGTAGAACACCACATTTTGGGCACTAATTAAAAGGTGGAAACCTTCCAAATAAGACTACCTTGCCCACAAAACTGATAATGAGTGGCCCTGTTCTGGATTCACGATAACAACCTACACATGGCCAATAAACGTCAAGGTTAGTTCCAGGAAGTGCATTTAGTCCCCTACAACGTCAATAATGATGAGACCTACCAATGAAAAGATCTGGAAACTCAAGACGGAATTTCGATAGAGTTTGAGCACTTTTCACCTGCATAAAATAGAGTAGAAACAATATTAAGCCAACTTCATAAGAGATGCAAGTATTCATTTACTAATTCCAATTATATATAGAACTAATGGCCTGGACCATGTGCAGACAATAGCATCTTTACGCTGACTGATGATATTCGTATTCATTTACTAACTCTGTTAGCACTTAATTCTACCCTTTTTTTTTTCCGATCGATAAGAAATGCCTAATGCATACAAAACAGTGTTATATGAATATATGAGAGAGAGAGAGAGAGAGAGAGAGAGAGAGAGAGAGAGAGAGAGAGAGAGAGAGAGAGAGAGAGAGAGAGAGAGAGAGAGGATAATCTCATTAAGAGTACAAAGGAAAATACAGAAGAGGACTATTCCTTTTTATGCAATTTTAACCTAAGGATTGAAAAATAAATGGTTTATAGGAATAGTTGAAAATACAATCCTTCCAATGAACATTAGACTCAAATAAAAATGCATATAAGAACTAATCAACCAAAAAATGTAGAGAAATTATCAACTGTAAGAAATAATCAAAGGTGTATACATCAGAAAGTGTTGTCCTTAGATGTTTCGACACAAAGGGCGCCAGCAGCACCAGGGGCTCATTAGCGGTGGTTAACTCCAGCAAGCAGTCCCACTGTTTGTCCAGTTCAGTAACATTTGTTGCAGAAAGACTGATCACATTTTGGCATTTGATCTGTAAAGAAAAACTACTACATGCTCAGACAATCAAAATGCTGCTCCAAACAACGCCAACAGTTTTATGTACAAAAAATAAATACCATAACGTGCTTCACGAATCAATAAGGTCCTCACAAATAGCATGAGAAATGTCATTTATACTAACAAACTTCTCATGTGGCAATAAGAGATGGATATGGCAGGAACACATATATGGAAGGGACATGAATTTTACACGTAAAAAATGAAGTATCAGGTACAATACAGTGTGATATGTTGCTTATTTAGAAGTATCCAAGTATCATATTCTATAGGATTATTGTGCATGTGATCAAACTAAGGAAGACGTTTTAGTCCAAGAACTCAACACCAAACTAATATTTTCACCATCAGATCAGAGCTTCATAAACATTTTCAAGCCTTATGTTTTTCAAGCAGACAGGCATTGGATTTGAACAAGTCAACTTGGTTCAGCTGGGATTCAAAAAGTCCAGACTCATTGAAGGCCCCCTTTTTATTCAAAGAACTCTCTTTATACCATTCAAATAAACACATAAAGTATATTATGTAAGATTTTTTTTTCATATAGATATAGATATACATATAATCCAAGTATAACTAGAGTCCAACAGCTTGGAGCCTGAGGCCCGAGGCCTGAGTCCGGTCTGCTAAGGGATTGGATCCAGACTCGTTGGGCCTGCTCGACAGTCTGAATCCTCAAATATTGGATTCAACCTCGGGCAGAAACTCGGTCCATTGACCGCCCTAGGGGTGACAGAACAAAAACCTATAAAGTGAGTGAGTGAAGTACAACTCAAAGAGCCAACCTGAGAAAGATAGATTAAGAGAAGGGGGAGGCCAATAAATATAAGTTCGGTAGAAGATATTAGGTGATGGGTGAAAGAACTTAAACATATGAAGGGGATAGAGCTTTAATGATGGAAGATGATGATTATTTTGTATCTACTTAGGTATCAAGAAAACCCTTCCCTCATTTTGGCGTACTCCTTTTAGCGGTTTAGTAACATTGTTATTCAAAAAAGAAAAAAAGACAAATCAAGTTACCCCAGATTTCTGAAGAATGATACTTCCAAGTTCAAGACATCTTATATATAGTTAGAAACACTAAAAAATATGCCAGCCGTCACACATACCAAAGGCACTGGTAGCATTTCATGGTGCAGCAATTCAGTAATGCCTTCAGGCAACATAGCCATCTGAAAAGGAAAACAAACTGAGATAAGAACTCTTAGCAACAAACTACCATGCTAGAAAACACATTATATAGAATTGTAGATCATGTTGTTAGTGTGAGATGCAAATAAAATTGTATTCAGCCACCTGAAGACCCCTTGTAATCGATGCCTAGCAGTGTTTTAACAGCATAAAATAACAAGGTGCATCTCATTTGCATAAATAGATACTCACCCAAAATGTAAGTGTTGCACAATTGCAATGAAAAATATGTATGGGTATTGATTATACACATCACCTTTAATCTGGAATATGTTACATCATTAAATACTCATCAAGATACTTTAGTGTTGAATAATGCAACATTTACAAATGATTGGCATTCCCAAGTATTGGGTATCCAATAATTTTAGATAAACTTTCCCCACAAAATCAGATTGAATATCTTCGCAAAAAAAAATGCATGCTACCTTGCTTTTTCAAGTATGGGGGAATGACTAAACTACTCCTTTGTTTCTTACTTAATTGTATGGTCCCCCAATGAATGACTAACATATGAAGTATCTCATTCTTAGCTTCCAAAATGGTGACATATTACATTACTTACTGATTAGTTTTCTTAATTACAAACGTAGTGATACTGATTCAATCATCAGCATGTTTTATCATGGCCACATTAAAAAATTGTTACAGTGGCAAGAAAAATAATCATAAAAGGATGAAGGCAACAAACAATTTCTGTTTTTTAGTTTTACACAAACAGAACTTTGTGCATCTTTTCGACCATAGGTTGAGAATTGAGATCCTAGATCTTCTCCTTGATTATTATTCTTATGCGATTACTACATGCACCGTTCCAACTAATTGAATTGTTCTTATAAATTCAAGTCGGAAGAGGTTAGCACCTCACTCTTTTCAAGCTGCGATCGTTTCCAATCATCATTCGTGGTCAAGGCCATTACGTTACCCCATGTATCTTGAATGAAAAATTTATTTTTCCATATTAATGTGTTACCTGATCATATTTCCATAGCCTCCTAAGAAAATTTTCAGAAATCGTGACTGCATCATACCAAATTCACTACTTCCTAAATTGAAAAGGAAACCAAACAAGTGGAAGAAAAAGGTGTATTTCCTGATTTTCATTTCTTGAACAACTAAATCTTTTATGGTCAAAACTATTACTTTGACCCCATCCCCTTCAGGTCATCTCCTAGGAAATATGAGACATGATGCACTTGGGACGGCATCACACTTAAACCGTTGTTCTGGATTTAAAAGGAAACTAAACATGAGGCATTGCATATCCTTTATTGAGCAGTCAAACAAAATAACTAGCAACTGAACTTACTCAGCTCTTAAAAAAAAAAAAAACCTTAAAAGTTTGTGAGAAAGGGCCAACTGGATTCTTAAGATTTTTAAGGCTTTGAACCTCGTCTACTATCTTTGATAATAACAACCAGATAGAGACTAAATTACATTGCCTTCTTGTTTTTTAATAGTAGCATGACCCGAACCTGCAAGTGGCTGCAACCACATTGTTGCAACAATGAGCACCTTGAAACTATGCCATGGGCATTTGTTGGACTGAAATACATTGCTTCTGGAGCATTCTTGAAAAGGAAGATCCACAATATGAAGATCATACATGACTCAAGGAAAAACCTACGAGAGTAAGGCCTTTCCACTGACAGGGAAGAGAAACATATGGGAGGGGTTGGGTTGGTAAAGGTAAGCTCATTTTAGATCTCTCTCTCTCTCTCTCTCTCTCTCTCTCCAATCAGGTGATTAAAATTTTCAATCAACAGCCTGAAAATTGGATAGACCTTTCGAATTTGAAGCAATTGCTCATGTTATTAGTAAGCTCTTGTAGAAGGTGAGGATCATCAAAACAAAGATAGAGGCAGGCTAGGTCCCATCCATGTGCGCCTCTCTGATCAAATGGCTCTTATGCATCAAAGATGGACCTACTCTCTAGCATAAAGGCCTTGGTACGATTTTATAGATTATAGTGCGTAGGTCATACACTTGATTACTCTAGACACACAACAGCAATATTACATTCAAGAAAGGGAAATTTTCAAAAAAGTATAAAGTTTTCCATATTTCTTTCAATCAAGTCCTCTCAATAAAAAAAAATAATTGAAAAACGACAAGAATACCGTTATGACAAGTTTTTGTCTTTTTAACCTTTTTTTGTCTCCAAAACCAACCCAAAATTCACTTTATGGGCCTCATTGATCAAATGTTGATGGTGGGGTACCTTCTTTTAATGGTTCAGTACTTCAGTCACCTAGGAGAATGCCGTAATTGGTCTTGGGGTTCTTTTCTCTGGATTCTCATATTGCCCAAATTTCAACTTTATTTAGATGATCATAATCATTTAATTAAGCTAGTTTTTCAGTCATTTGGAATCCATATAAACCCTTCTTTTTTAACCATATATGCATAAAGGTAGCTGAAGTGGGCCCCACTAGGTCGTTTCTCTTAAATGATTTATTAAAAAGAAAAATTGAAAAATGGCATAAGGGTATTTTTGCCATTTTTCAAAAAAATTTATGGTGAGGACTTGATTGAAAGAAATAGGGAAAACTTTTATATTTTTTTGAAATATTCAAATCCATTTTTTGAAAATAAGCTAAAATTTTATACTATTTTGAAATTTTCCCTTCAAGAAACTATGCACATTCTTAACAGACGAAATTTAGATAATCAAAAGACAAGATCATAACAAAGTATTCCAGAAGATGTTAGGTAGTCAAAAGAAGATGCATCATGCATGACTCAATTTTCCTGTTCTGTATGCCCCAATAAAAGATGTAGTCACATTGAGTGTATCATCAACTTATCATCAAACACTATAACCATAACAAGAGTAATTAGGTTATTAAACAAGTGCCAAAGAAATCTTCAGGGTCTATTATTTCTTATTTGATAAAAAATAGTTTGAAATAAACAAAGTCAGAAGCAGAATAGTACTGATTTCATACAACACATGTGATGGCATCTTCTGCCCCCACATCAAATTGATTACCTCATTTCTATCCCCCGTGAACTCGTCACCTAGAAGATGGTTAAGGTGCTCTTCGAACTCTTCATCAGGAGCCTGAAATATAGAAAAACTGAATCTACATAATAAAGACAGAACCATAAATACAACAAAGCACTAACCCAATTAAGATAACGCAAGCAAAGATAATATAATTAATAAATGTAAGAAAGTTTTAATAAATGAAAGTAGTCATGGAGAAGGAACTATAGGACAGCTTCTTCAGAGGTGTTTCAATGCTATTTTCTAAGAAACCTAATTAATATAAAATAAACTTTCTAAGCTATTGTGTGCGTGTTGTTTTTTATTTTGGTAACACTGGCAGAAAATAGATAGTTAGCGTAGATGTTTTCCCTAAAATTACTGTTTGGCTGTGGATAGAGTTGCGAGACTATTAAGTATTAACAAAAACCAACCCAAATAGACGATGTCTTGAAATAAACAAAAGTTAGATTATTCTTACATCAAATACTCTGAATTTCTTTATCAATAAAATCCAAATTAAGTTTCATAATCTGGACAGTTGGAATGGTGTGCCCAATGTGTCAAAAAGTTATATTTTGTGGAAATCACACTGAAGTTTATCTACAAAAAGGAGATTTTACAATGCTCAGCCCCACTAGGGAAGTTACTTGGTTTCTCAAGTTGTACAAAGCAAGCCCACAGTTCAGTAATTCACATTGTTTCGTGATGAGTCACTTCCTGGATCAGTCATATATGAGCTCATCCAGATAAGATCATCAGTAGTCAAAAGATAAATAATAACATAACAAAATAGAACTGCACACATTAGAGTAAAAAAAGAGACAGATTAGAGACTAGTGATCTCCAAGGTGAGATCGCCCATGGGTTTCATGGGCAAGGGAGCTCAGTGAAGACCACTTGAGTTGGGGTTTTTTTTGTGAGTGGGTGGTGGTTGGGTTGGAGGTGGAAGGGTGTGGGTGTGCGCAGGGAAGCATATAAGGGGGCCACCAATTTGGTTACAAGATAATGGAGGTAAGAAAAATTGGACCCCAAACCCAATGGTCTGTAGGGGGCATGATAAAAGGTGGGGCCCACTGGGCTCTTGCCCTTATAATGGGGCCAAGTAAATAAACAGTTTAGATCACTGAAATGTGGGTCCCACCTATAAAAAACACAGGCAATTACAGGAATGAGTAATACAGTTCCTCATTTTCATCAGAGGTGAAATCCGATGTTTGTCAAGTGCGCCACAAATGCTGTCAATGGGTCAGATTAAAGGACCTGACACTGAGAGACTCATAAGAATTGCAGGGCCCAAATCCAATTCCGAGTTTGAAATGATTCCTAGAAACTGGATCCAAGCCCACCCAATAACAATTACGTGAGGCTCGAGTCAGAGAGATAAAGGCCCAAGACAAACAGATCTGAGTCCGTGAAAAGCCCAAGCCCAATAAAGGCCTGAGTCCAGTTTGAACCCGAGTGCATGTCTAATTTACAGTTAAAATAATTATTTCATTAGCAGTGTCTTACTTTCAGTACTTCTTATATGCTATAAGAATTGTATACGTAATAACTGTGTAAATATACATATATTATTTAGAACTGAACATGAAGCATACTTGAAGTCCCGCAGGCATGGATATATAGGCTTAAATTTGGGCCGATAAGGGTTTCTTATTCCAAAGTTCAAACCTAAGCCCTAGTCAAGCCAGTTGGTCTGGTCTAACAGTCCGCATCCAGTGACTAAATACTGAATTAGGAAGATCCAAGCTGGATCCACCTATCCAGGTCCATTGACAGTCCCACACTGTAACTTTGGTGATTCAGACACCACTATACAAGTGACATGAGAATGGCAATCCAGACTGTCCAAATTGCGGGGCTTATTTTGTCCACAATAAGGATCACAATCTGGGCAGCAACATGATGGAGTACATGTTTATGGTGTATGATGGACGCAGGCCAGATGCACCAACCATTTCCGTTGAGAGCACTACACATTAACACTTTCGATGACTCATCGTCCGAGTGACACACGGATAAGGGCAATCCAGAACTCCAAACTGTCCAAATTGTGGGCCTTATTTGTCCATACAGTTTTGGCAGCATGGATTTACATGATGGAGCCCCACCTGTAAGTTGTATGATGGATCCAGGCCACTCAAATATACATAAAGGCCCATGAAAAAAAAAAAAAAAAAAAGAACTCAGTCGAGGAAAAACCCAATTTTAAGGGTAAAAGAAAATGCAAAATACGATTAATGGAAAAATGCAATGAATGGGACTAACTTCTTAGCCGAAACGGAAACATGGTAAAATATGATTCAATAACCAACTTTTAAGGTCCCAATTCCCAAATGTATAATGAGTTGTACATTATATTGCACAATGCACATTTTTTAATGGTAAATTGCACAATGCACACACAAGAAGGTTCAACTACAAGGGAAGCAACATACCAAACGAACACCAAAAGCTTTCGCAACACCTGCTAATGTTACATCTGAATGCAATGGACCAACTCCTCCAAACATAAATACCTGTTACAATCGTATAAGGTTGGTATGCATATATGTTAAAATTTAGTAGGACAAACAGCGTCAAACATCTGTCATTATTAAAATCAGAAAATAATCTAGTTACTTGAAGATCTATGGTAGCCTACCATATCAGTATTAGACTTCTGTTGTGCAACTTCTTCAGCAACAGAATCAATCTGTATTTGCCAAAAATATTAGAAAAATAATAGTATTGACTAAGAATATAGTAATTATATTATACTGAACACTAATAAAGCCAATGAACATGAAAAGATAACAAAAGAACACTATGACCATCTGTACCATTTTCGATGCAGTTAATCTGAAGCATGCCTCAACATATTAAAAACAGTAAAGCATCTAACATTAGTGATAATTTTCCTATAAAAGGGGTTGATATGGAGAAATTTACAGGATAGTAAAATATCTGAAATAAGCCAAAATGAGTATTATGCACATGGAAATTATTGCGGTCAAGAACCCCCGTAATGCTACTAACACCCACAACAACTATTCTTCTTCTTTTTCTTTTTCTTTTTTGAATGGTAACAACTAATTGTTCCAGGACTGATCCTGTTGAAAGTTATGTACAACAGTTATTTGTCTACCCATCACTAAGTGTAATAGCCATCCTTGTTGGTCCATTTGAAGTTATGATACTCCATGTTTTTTTAGATGCTAATGACTGCTTTCATTAAAAAGATGCTATGCATTAGATACAACACCCAAATCATTCAGATATCTCAAGTCGTCCATGTTGGAAATCAAATCTGGAATTAGTGTAAACATAACTAAGGAACAAATAAAATCAAACTCACAGAAAAAGGAAATGTAAAAACCTAGTTGAGGACAAGAATGTCTGGCAAATAGCCACGTGCCCATAACCATGCCCGAGCAAGCATCCTTACACTAGTTGATGAAAAATTATTCTCCAAACAAAATGCCCAAGTAACTTCTGTTATTAGTTGATGTCATGAGTTACATTCCATTTAGTTAACTATTACAAAGATATGATTCATTCCAGACAAAAACATGCTACATATGTAGTGAAGTTGATAAAAAAAAAAAGACCTAAAATAATGTGCACATTTGGAATTATATGGTGATTGAAGAGCCGTACGCATAGTAGACCCTCCCTCAGAGAAACACGAAAGAACGAGCAAGGTCTACTATAAAATCATTTTAAGCAATAGGACAACAAAAGTCACAATGACAACCATCATCATCCACACCTTATCCCATCTATCTAGCGACGGCAAATCCCAATAAGAACCACAATGATGTCCATGATATAAGGAAAAAATAGCTACAAACCATGCTAAGGAGTTATTTATAGCTTTAAGTGAATTTAACATGAATCCCATGAAAACGCCAGTTTGATGGATAAGGATATGAAGATGAATCCCATGGAAACCCCAAATATTTTTTTAAAGTACATAATCTTTCGTGCTATTAAGCAAAAAGTAATGTTTCTTACATCATTCCGAACCAATGAGATGCGTGTGACTACCCAACCGATAGAATGAAGTTTTCTGCACAATGTCGGTCCCAGTTTGTCCTCAACTGTGCCGAACCTGAATATGATAATAAAAGCTATAATTACAGACAACTAACAGTGCACTTGGAAACTACAGAGCATTACCTTTTACAGGCTGCAGTTTACAAACTGAAGCATGAATAGAAAGAAATCAGACAATCGACAAAAAGTAAAATAAGAGTACCCTCCCTAGCTACCCCCATAAAATTTGGAGCAGTTAAAAACAGCCCATACAGAAGCAAATCCCCCGAGAATCTAACCAAACCCAAGAATCTAACCAAAGTAGTTCAAAAGCAAAGATTACCAGAAGGGCCAGCCGCCAGCCTTTACCACCACACTGGAGTAATAAGCTATTATCCAGAAATCACACTATGAATGAGGCATAGACAGAAATCCATGCCATTTGTTTGGTAGCACATGAATGGATAGAGTTTAAAATAAAAAAATAAAAAAGCTTACATTCAAAATAAAAAAAGCTTACATTCGAAATGCAGAAATCTCTCTCTCTCTCTCTCTCTCTCTCTCTCTCTCTCTCTCTCACCCACCCACCCATGCTCCCCCACCACTGCAGGGCCCACCTGGGGCCCCACTAATCACGTGGGAGGTGGGGGATCTGAAGATTTGGATATAATCCATCTGTGTACAAGATTTCAATTTTCAAGTCCATCAGTTCATGATAACCCCTTGATCTGTGGCCCTTAAGTTTAATGATTGTATAATGCATCAATTTTGCATGATTTCAATCCAACAGTTCAGTCTTATTTGGATTGGATACAAAAACCAAGATCCGCTTTGTGTGTGTGTGGTGGGGCGAGGGGGTTTGCGGAGTTGGACGGATCATAGAGGACCTCAGTGGGCCCAAACAGCCATCTGGATGGATGATCCCATGCAGGGCGTCCTTAGGAGAGTTCTCCTACCTATACATACATAGGGATTTTGACCATACATGAGCCGTTAGGGTTTGATTTTGACAAGGTGTTGACCCAAAAAAATTTACCTGGTTTTACTAAAAAGGAAAAAGGCAATTCCGAATATGCCCTTTTGTGTATAATATTGCACAATCCCCATTAGACACAGGCACTATCTCTCTCTCTATTGTCTCTTCATATATTACATATATGTTGCATATATCATATATGATAATTCTTTTCCCATGTCAGATTTAGTGAGATTTTTTCTGGTTTCTGGGTTGTTTTTGGGATATGCAGTCAGAAGCCACTCCAGAACATGCTCGACAACCACTGCAACAAGAAGCAAATGCTGAGCATGAATTAAGTTTTTTTTATTTTTATTTTGTGGTTTGTGTGTTTTTCTTTTATGATGCAAGAACAAGTGCAACGCCCCCATCAATTTCTTGTAAGTTGTAATACAAACAACACAGGTATGACAGTGAGTTTGCAATAAAGGGCCAAAAAGGCATATTTCGAATCGCATTTCCTCCTCCCCCTACACCCACCAAGATGGTAAAGAGTTTTCCGTCAACACCCTGCCAATTATATCAGATTATTCGGGCTTCTGTAGAGTCCCAAATATATGGACTAGGATCATGCAAAACATAAGCCATGTGAAATTAATCTAATGCTCGATTCAAAGGCCTCACAGTTCGACAGTTTTTAATGCATGCATTTTTCAGAATCCAACGGCGAGTACATATCAGATGATCCCATGTACATCCACCAAGATGGTTAAGAGTTTTGCGTCAACACCCTGCCAATTATATCACTCTTTTGGCTCCTGTAGAGTCCCAAATATATGGACTAGTATCATTCAAAACATCAGCCATGTGAGATTATTCTAATGCTCGATTCAAAGGCGTCACAGTTGGACGGTGTTCTATGTATGCATTTTTCAGAATCCAACAGCGAGTACAAGTCAGATAGTTTAAATGCCAAATCAATGCATGGGCCATGGAAGAGGAAGGTAGCAAGCGTGATCAGGGCTACTACTGTGGATATCACACCCGCTACCATTTTATTTATTTATTTATTTATTTATTTTTTATCGGTAACAATAAAATCTCATTAAAGAGAAAGAAGGTACAACTCAGAAAAACCATACAATAAATCTATCATAGGTGTACCGGTACAAGAGAAATATACCAGCCACGAACCAGAACTACACTACAGGAGCACTAAGATTACATGACCAATCAACTCCTTGCTTAGTTAGACAATCTGTCATTTCATTTGCTGATCTACTAACATGCTGAAACGAAACTTGTAAGCTTGAAACTAAGAAGATTAATTTCATTGATAAGGAATTGCATTTTCCAAGGTCCTTTCATAGATTTCTCCCAGGAAACGGCATTAATTGGGTAGCTCTCCACAATTAAATTTTGTTGATATTAGGTATGATAAATGCGAAGAGCTTCCAATATGGCCAAAACTTCTGCTTCATTAGAGCTTCCAATCACGCCCACTCCCATATCTCCAACCATGGATCGATCCCTGGTTGGGCAATTTAATTCCACATCTCCTGGCCACTAGGCCAACTGGCCTAAAAAATAAAAAGTGTGATCAAGTTGGATTGATCACTAGGTGAGTCCCTCAAGGAGTGCACAGTATTCCATGAAAACAGGTTTGATTGGAAAATTCACACACATACACATAGAGGACACCTGAAAGCCCCATCAAGTCAAAACGAATCTTCATTGTCTATCTTACCAAAATCAAGCTCACTGTACAATCACAACCATCTGATAAATGGCCTAAGAAAAAAGATAAGTGTTTATATCAACAAGGCTCACAAAGTACTTACAGAATCTCATCACCTACAGTGATGATTGATGCCGTCAGAGTGCTACTCAGATGTGGGTCCGCACTATTCAAGCCATTTCTTAAAACACCTTCTGGTATTGGAGAAATTTTTTTTGCTCTCCCTGCTCTTTCCAGTCTTCCGTCTTGGAGCAGATACGCAGGTTTAAAATTTTCTTTACTTTTGGACAGATCATTGATGCACAATAATGCATTAGGAACTGTGTCATGTATGCTCCCAATGGAGGTATATCTGAAACATCAATTATAAAAATCAGAAAACAGAAACCCAAGCAAAAATCAGGACAATTTTTTTTTTCTCCTCATACCCTAGTCACCTACAAGTGCTGCATATAGTAGTACCCAACAGTTTATCAGTCTTCAGCTAATCACGTACAGCATCACCACCATGCATAAATGGTCAGTCAACTCTTGTACCCAAAATTTCAAATTTTGCAATGTAGTCATACAATATCATGTTTAGTATTTGAATTTTGTGTGAACTCTGTATTTCTGTACATTTGTTGTGTTTATGTGGTGGCATTTGATCAAGCCTTTGAAAATACATAAATTTGTTTATTTTCATAGCCTTGAGCAAAAATTGAACAAAAAGCATCAACAATGCAATGTTTGCACATTATCATATCTGCAACAAGTTGACATGAGGTTTTTGAGACACTATCAAGCAAATTTGTGAAGAAAACAATTACCCTTCATCATAAAGGCTGCAGTATTTTACTTTGCAGGTTAGAAGAAAAGCCCACACATCCCTGTAAGAAGAACGTAATGGAATTAAAACTTTAAATCCATCCAAATGAAATTCAGACAGAACAAAATATCATTCTTACACTCAATAAGCATCACTATCGTACAGACTATTAATATAGGAAAATGCTCCTAGGTATCTCCCATCAGTGGCGGCTCCAGAAATTCGAGTCAGTGGGGTCAACAAAAGAACTATTTTCCAAAAATCGAATAAATTTATTTTCCCCTTTATCAACATATGTCATCTACTTTCGATAATTCGACAAATATAATATAAAATTCTCAAATAATCTATTTCCGACAGTTCGACAAAGATAACATTGAATTCTCAAACAAAAATAAACATAAATGTTAATACAATGTTACTAATAGTTCTTAATCCAAAAAGAAAATCCAAATACATAAACTCCTACAGCTGCCCTCGACGGGTTTTCATGTGTTGAAATTGTTGCATAATAGCTTCATTATCAAAACTAGAAAACACGTTTCAATATATGTGACCAAACAGTCATTTATCCATTGATCTCTGCTGCTCAGCTGGGGCGGGGAGTCTATATGCCTAAATCTAAATGTTAGGGTTTTCTCCTTCTAATATGGGGAGAATACCGTATTTAGAGGTTAAGTTAGGGTAAATGAAGAGTTAATGACAGAATGTCTAAAAAAGGAAATTTTCTTTAAAAAACAAATGTGGGGACCATTATTTTTTATTTATTTTGATAGACAGATTGCCCATTGACTTAGGCATTGAGTGAGGTCAAAAACTTCACATAAGTTCAATTCATTAAAGAATTTTTTTTTTTTAATAATCTTTCAGATCTCAGATCTCAGCGAGGTCAATTGAACCCACTGACATCCATGTAGCGCCGCCCATGTCTCCCATAATCCCATAAACAGTATCCTGGGGCAACTACTTGGCATTCAACATGGGGATGGGTCCAATCTTCCATTCAACCTCTTTAAGTCACAAACTGCTCTTCACGGACAACCTTACCAGCATTGGATTTGCCATACCTTTTAAGAGTCACTTTCATTCGATGACCCAATCCATCCATGTCAGGCCCTCGCTAAGGATATATTTTGTTGTTTTGTTTTGTTCCACAAAATTGCCTTCGTCAGAGAAAAGAAGAAGTGCAACTCAAGTGGAGTAAAAGGAACATAAAAATTACAGGTAAATATATTTTTCAGCATTACCAAAGAGAAAGCCAGTAGTTGGATAGCTTGGATTGTTAGAATAGATGTCTGGATTGCATGGATGGACTTTGATCTCCCATGCGTTCAAATACAAAGGAGTTGCACCATGATACATGCATAGATTGTGTAGGATCATTTCTCATACAAGCATAAATAGATATATGCATAAAGTCCAGGGAAAACCTGTATGACCAATCCAAGATTGGATTCACTCTCATGAAAGGTGGCCATCCAGTTGAACTAGGTGAGAACTGTTCCTGGCCAACCTGGAAAGGTGATAAGAAAAAGAAGTGCAGTATCAGTAACCATCATACTTCACCAATAGGCAGTTGTAAAGATAATCGGGAAACAATTAAGAGCACGGCCTGGTCTTGGGCACATATGGAAGAGCAGATCTCTTATGCTAAGAATAGAAGAGCTACTGATATACCGCATTAGGATCTCCAATTCTGGTACCAAGAAAGATAGCTTTAATAGGTTTTTCCCTCAGTAGAGCCTCTAAGCCAGATTTGAAATCCAGGCGAATGATTTCCATTTCCAAATCGTAACTGCACCAAGCACAAGCTTTAAAATTACAAAAGCTTAAAGTCCCTCCAAAAATACATTTCAGTGAGAAGTCGATGATTAGATATTGTAAAAATAAAGTGTTAAAAAGACAAAAATGACATTAAAAAAAATAAATCTCACGTGGAGGCTGTTTCATAAGTGAATGTGTTGATTTCAGGAAAAGCAGAAGGACTCTCAAAATAAATTGTCCGTATAGGGCAGTTCAATTTGAAATTTATTTGGTTCTTGCTGGAACTATTGGCCTTCTCATTATGCAAAAAATAGCCAGCCCTAAGCAGATGCAGCAAAACCTACAAAACCAAGCTCAAAGTAAATGCTTGAGTGGACATAGCCTATTTAATATTAAGAAGAGTTCAGTGCAGCATAATACAGTTGAGTCTTTTCCTCCATTAAAGCTGAAGGCAACCTCCTCAAACCTGTCAGGAAAGAAATTTCAGTGCTTGCAAATGTGAACAAACTTATCCACAAGGCATGGAGACTGAGCAATGACAAATCAAAGTATCAACTAACATTTTAAATCAAATTTTACACTTAAGAAAAAGGGTCATGCATTCACATTCTTTCTCTCTGTGATGTTATCATCAAGATATTCACATTTAGTTATAGGTTTTTACACCATGCAGGATACGACTGCAAAGTTATCTTCGCATTTCTTAAATCCAGATTGAAGGTCAAAAAGCAACTTTGAGCAGGTCAAAAAGTAACCTCACAACTTTACCATTGCTGTGCTGAACAGCCAGTAGTGGCTGCCTCCTTTTGGAGGAGTCAAGCTCAATTTGTTGGCAGCACTTGCCTTTGTGAGCGAAAAACCAACATCAATTGAATTATTAGAGCCACAAAAGTGGGTTTTAGAAGACTTTTTATGGCCTGTCACCGGAGCAAACTCCAACGTCATAAATGTTTGCACTTCTTACTGGATGCAAAGAACTTAGGCATGGATTGGTGCTAACAGAGCGCAATGGTGGAGGTGGATTCCATGTACACTATTAGATGGGCCCAGGAAGGCATGGCACATCTTTGGAAGCTAAAATGACTGGATTTAGAAAATTAGTTGGTTCGGACTAGGATGTTGGACATTTATGAGTAATTTAAATACTATGTTTGGTAATTCAAAGGCGGGCCAATTAGTGAAAGATGGAACTAATTTACGGGAGATTCAGGCCCTTTCAATATCCCAAAACCACCTCCCATTCTGTAGGCTTACACGGGCAGAACATCATGGGATGTTTGAGGATCCTATGCAGGAAAGAAGAGATCCCTATGAAAATACTTTCAAGAAAAACCCAGATGGACATAAATCTATTTAAGTGTAGAGGTGACAAATGAGAATTGCTAGTAGGTCTAAGGTTGAAAAACCCCTTCTCTACCCCAGAGGAGAAGATAGTGAGGGAGATCTGATGGGGACACCCTGAACACAACTCCAAACTGTGAACTTTCAAATCCAAATGGCATATATCAAAGTCACCACAATTACCTCTAGTATCCAACCAAAGCCCATGAACCATTAACAGTAGGCTACATCCATCACTTGATAAAATAAATTGAATTGCTTATTGGATGTAAATTACTAGCTTAACTGAAAACACACACATATATAAAAATATGTTAAGATGATGTTGGAGTTTCAAAATTAAATGATGCTGATTAAATGGTTTTTTTTTTTTTTTTTTCATTCTGCTATTACAATATTCAATGCACCTTTCACTTGGGTGCCCACCTCACATCTACTGATCCATTATACCTTGCCAATTTCTCCAGCATAATGGGAGATAAAAATAATAGACCAAAACATAAAGCAGTAACAATAGCAGCTAATCTCTTTCAACAAAGGGTACCCATGAACAAAGAGTGCATATATAGATCAATTCAGTGACACCCATCAAGCATAAAAATCCGAAAATCAAAGACATAGTAAATTGAGATTCACGCAATACCAAAATAAAAAAGCAATCTTTCATCCGATCAAATCGCACGGGATAGAAATTTCGCAGGATAAAATAAACCCCACAAAAATCAAGAAGAATATAAGCAATAACTGGGTCGAATGGAGAAGACCCAGATGCTCAAATTGGGCGATGTGATGAGAAAACAAGATTACTCACGAGTAGAGAGCGAAAGCCCTTTGAATTACGTAGACTGCGTTGTTGTACTTGGTCTGCAACCTCGTATTGTTACTCTCTTTCACTGCTCTATCGATCTCCATGATTTAATGTTTCTATCTTCTTCTCCTTGTTTCCCTGTTGTGGCGGAAGAAGAAGAAGAAGAAGAAGAGGAAGAAGAAGAGAGAGAGAAAGAGGAAGAGAGAAATCAAACCAAAAGGGTTGAGTTGAGTCGTCTCCACCAATGGTTTTCCTTGATTTCTAGGCGCTAAAGTTGTCGGCTTTTGGCACGGAAGAAGCCCTTTTCCGCGAAGGCCCCCACAAGGACAAAACGAATCCAATTTTAATTCTAAAAGTAGATAGAATTCTACCATGACCAGGACTCCCACAGGTCCCTACACCAAATGATCTATTGACCAAAACACTCCCATCTCCTTGTTATCTACTAATTGTTGGGAGAGAATCATCTGACTTTGGGGTTTTTTTGGGCTAATGATTGGAGTTGGAGTAAACTAAAGATTATTTTGAAGAAAAATAAAATATAAGTGGGTGGGTTACGATGGTATTTTATTTTTAAATTGTTTATTATAGAATATTTTCGACTTTTTTATATTGATTGTGGAGTTTTCTTGTTTTTTAGTAGAGAAATGATATTACTTTTTTACTCTTTTTTTTATGTGGTTGGAAATTTGAATTAAAGTGTTTTTTATTTGATTTTTTTATTTATTTTTATGAACGAGGGCTTTATCTTACTTAATTCTAGTAGTGGAGTTGCCAAACAAGCACGGATATTTGATTCATTTATCCTCTTATTTAACCTGTCCTTGAGTTGAAGTATTAGTTCTCCATGCCGTGACGCACCAACATTTGTTAGATCATTTTAATTCCTTTAGATTCATAGCCATCAAGTTTAATACTTTTATAAGGCATCAATTTTATATGATCTCAGTTTAACATTTAGTCTCTGTTTGATCGCATCAAAAATTTAGTCCAATCATGGAGAGGATAGTGTGTAAAGGGTTGAATGGATCCCATAAATGGATGTCTCACTTCAAGTGCTGAGCAAGACTCACACACAAATGCTCCCATGGGAAATGATATACAGTGGTAAATTGAGCAAGTGTAGAATATATTGTTTACCAAAAAAAAAAAAAGTGTAGAATATATCTATATATTTCAAGGATGATCTATCACAGCTGTCCGGCCAATTGTATCGATGTTTAGGCCGTTTCTAAAGGGCATTTTTTTAATGGAATTAAATCCCTAAGATTACTTCTTTTTTTTTTTTTTTTTTCCGTAAGTGGTTAAAAATGAAGAGCCAAAAGGCAAACATTCAAAAACGACAATCAAACATCCTCCCCTTTGAATTAAAGGAAAATGGGGAATGAATGCCCATCGATCATCCTAATAATCCAATACCCAATAAAGTTAAATGTCTCGGCTACATCTCAAGTGGAGTTCATTTTACCCTGAATTTGTATGTACTTTATGCATGTAATTGGACCCTTAATATAAGGAGACATATAATATGAGTGAGTTGAATCATACAATGACAGGCCCACATTTATTAGATCAAAAAAACGTTGTCCTTAGACCTTAGCACTGCACTGATAGCAGAAATTCAATAACCCCCTCCATCAACTAGTTGGACCAGTGGGCCTTCCCAACATGCTACATGTGCCACTTTAAAATAAGTGGTCCATCACTGGTGGGCACAGAATTCATCCCATCACTAGTGGGCACAGAATTCATCATGCAGGCACGACTAATAAATATAATCTTTACTTAATGGATGACATTCTTTTTTCTATTTTTAGTGGATAATAAACTTAACCATGATCTAAGAGCCAAGGACCAGAATCCAACTCATTGATTACTAATTTTAATTGAGTTTTAGATATAGATATGAATTAAATTCATGAACTCTGATTTTACACCTTGATCAGTAATGGGATGCTATGATGAGTCTGAATTCTGAAGACTATTAGTTGATGGGTCACATGACAAAAGTCCACTGCTAGAAATGAGGAATTTTCATAAAATGGCAGTTTTCACCTGCATAAGCACATACACTCCCAAGACTCACACACATAAAAATGCTCCCATGGGAAATGATGAACAGTGTTAAATTGATCAAGTGTAGAATATATTGTTTGCCAACAAAAAAAAAAAAAGGTGTAGAATATATCTATATATTTCATGGATGATCTATCCATAGTTGTCTGGCCAATTGTATTGATGTTTGTGCCAGTTGTAGATAATATTGTAAGACTTTTTCTCATTGATGCTTGGTCTGCAGCTTATAGGGTTTTTTTTTTTTTTTTTGGAAGATACCATGTGAAAAATATATTACTGTGCTTTCTATCTCTCACCAAAGAAGTGAAATATATGACATGGTGCACCTGATAAGCTTAACCATGATTCACGTGTGGCATACAACGACCACTTCATTAATGTTATCACATGAGTTCTGAGTTTTATAATAATGGAAGAAGCTCATGAGCCGTGTCTATGCTACCTAGCAGTGAATATTATAATAAGGTGTGGAGATGGAGTACACATTAATTGTTTGGCATTTCAAGGTTGATGAAGATTAAAATTTTGATGAATCACATGATGACATAGGTCATTGCCAGGAAAAAAAAAAACACCATCAATTAATAGACATGATCATCCGAATGGCCAATATTCCAAGCTTATCTGGTTAGAGACGTGGGAGTGTTTGTGTAAGGACATGAGTTCGACGACTACAAGTTGGAAAAGTTGAATATCTATGGTCAATATTCTGCATATTTGTTCCATCTTATCTTTAATGGAACCACTGTATTGACAGCTCATTTTATCATGACTTTGTAGGAATTCAATATCAAAACAAAACACCGCTATAAAGGCATTTAACAAGCCTGGCTAACCACTTCGCCCAGAAAAAAAAAAAAAAAGCCTAGCCTTTGCACTACATTGCAGTGAGACGCTGAATCATTGAATCTTTGTCAACAAGAACCATTTATTGAGTGAGGATACACCCAAATGCATGCTAATTTATGGGGTTGAGGGCTGAAAATTACCTTTGTTCAATTTGATATTCACCATAGAGATTACCTCAGAGTTCAACACTTTTGTAAGTGTCTGCGTAAACAGTTTTTTTTTCAAAACAAATATAGTGGTAAAAGTCTATAGTATTAGCATTTGGAGCTGCAGATGCAAATGGGTCACATTCGGCGCGAAATGATGGAAGATCCAGACCCAAAACTGAATTTGACATAGACCATATATGTTGTATCTGAATTTTGGCATATCAACTTAAAAAAACAGATTCGATTCCATATGCAAAATAAGATGTAGAATGCATTAATATAAATAAAAAAAAGTAATTCAAAATATAAAAGTAGAGTTATTAGGTGGTATATATTTGTTTAAAGTTAAGTAGACTCAATACAACTCATGCTATATGGGCCCTTAAATTTTAAATATGTTTATAATATGTGAATCTGATCATTCCCGATTTGAATTTTAGGTCAGAAATAGAGGATTCGATTCCAAATCCTATATCCATAGATCCTTATTTGGATCCTATATCCACCAGGGTCCAAAAAGAGGTTCCATATAAGCGTTATAGATTGGGAACTTTTGTTTATCAAATAATCGGATGCTCATTTAAAACTTTTATTGGAGCTCATAATGCACATGAAAGCTAAATTTGTGTGAAGGGCTTGAAGTGATCATAAGGGTGGCCACCTAAGAGTCTAAGATGTCGTTTGGCAAGTCTATTATTTATGTCTATTTGACTTAAGAGCTCGTTCAAATAGACAGTTTGCCATAGTTGGCGTGGACATATGATTCAATCAGCGTTGAATTCTTTAGTCTTTTTCTTTAATAGACATAACAGCCTACAGCATTCATTTTTTTTTTTTTATCTTATCTTAAAGGTTGCTTATATAATTTTTATAATATGATAAGTTTGTTTGCTCTACGTTTACTTTGTGACAAGCTTGCATGTGCTGTTTATACATTAAGATAACTTTGTTCATATAACCGTAATGATACAAAAAGTTTGTTTTTTGCAATTGAATTAGACAAACCAAATGATCTATTTGAAAAAAAAAAAAATCTAGTTGCAGTTATATTTCAAAGAAGTCTATTTCAAATAAATAAAGCCTGCCAAACAAACCCTAGAACTCATCAACTACAGCAATAAATCAGCCAAAGGATGATATAAATTAAAGTAGGATTTTCAAGAACTCCAATATGATAATTGATGTTGGTTAACAAACTAATGAAGGACTAGCAATGACAATTATTTTTTTGTAATGACTAATCAAACCAAAACGATTCGGAAGGGTCAGATCAGTTACTGGCTAGGATGGCCACCTTTTCTTTAACAACTGCCCGCATGGAATCATCATGGACCTACATATGTGGCCATATGGTCAACGTTGGGCAAACATGCTTGGGAGATTCCAGACTTTAGCATATAGTTACTTGTTGGTTCATTTTCCTTTTTTTACTGAAAAGGATGAGCAGATTTAAGACCAAAACACACAGCCAAAAAGGCAGACAAAGCCCGACACAGACCAACAGACTGAACCTGACCAAGAGGAGACAGAGAAAGCAAAACCACAAGACCCGGCTCAAAACAGAACCCAGAACCAAAAGGACTATAACAGTGACAAGGCCTGGACCCCAGATGCCTAGACCAGGATTTGGATCACCTGTTTGGTCCAAAGGGGATCAGGGGGTGCCACACGGGGGAGGAGATGTCAAATCAGATGACATCCCTTCTCTCCAAAAAAAAAAATTTTCCTTCCGCATGTGGCACCTCTTGGTTGGTCCAACCTGGGAATCCATTTCCACTTAGACTAAAACACCCATTGCAGTCTACAGAAAGCTACTTGCAGGGGGGCCTTTTGAGGTGGACCCTTCTCCAGAGACACTTCTTAAATTGCCCATTCTGTTGATGTAGTTAGTTGGCATGACCAGGGAGGCAGATGCTATACATTGTGAGAACTGAAAAAGACTGGAAAACTTGTTGAAAGCTGGAGGTCCTGGAGGTAATGTCCTTGGGCTCCAAAGGGAAGGAAAGCAGGGAACAAGGTTGAGGTTGGGAAATCCATCTTTGCTTAGACTCTATTAGTTGTTCTCTTGGCAATATTTAGCCTCCCACCACTGAAAGGTTGTGACTACCTGGATGACCTTCTTCCAATTGATCATGCATGCCCAAGACAGATTCCCATATTTGTGCAGGGAGTCCAACATTGTGAGGCAGTCCCCGTCTCTGATTAGATGCTGGATATTCAATTTTTTACAGATCTCTAACCCTTCCAAGAAAGCTTCATTTTCCTTTGTTGCACTCAAGGTCTTATGGTCTGTTTGTGCAAGGTAGGTTCAGCGAAAACTTGTTGCCGGCGCCTCCCCCTCTCGTTTGGTGCACCCGCAGAAAGGATGCGGTTTCCGACCTTTCGTGCTTGTTTTCCGCGCACAGAGTAGATTATGGGATCCCACCTTCATACCTTGGATTCGTCTTCCGCCTCACGGATGCGCACAAACATGCCCTTAGAGTTCTTTCGTTGAGCTATAGAGGGTTAGAAATAAAATAAAATAAAAAATCTTGTGTATACTTTCATGGTAGTGTTATTGTTTTTGTTGTGTTTCATAGTTCTCAAAATCAATCTTAACACCAAAAAAAATAAAAATAAAAAACCCACTTGACTATCAATATAGTATTGAATGGCATCAATAATTTAGCATTATGATATAACCTACACTAGTTCAAAGTATGATCCTAAATAACTAGTGTTTTTACACCGGAATGGAAAAACAGAATTCATACAGTTATAATTGGAACAAATCTTTGATGATGACAATGTGACCCCAAACCAATTTATGCCAATTACAAGTTATAATGTTAATAAGAGGTCTTTATATAGATTAAAATTGTAGGCTAAAAATACAAATATAACCATGTGAGAGTAACTAATCTATCCACTGTTCTTGGAGATATATGCATTATAAGTGCATGTATAATTGTTTTAGTTTGAAGCTGTTAAAAAGATTAGATTGTGCCATTACTTTAGGACCCTGAAAACCTACTTTTTGATTGATATAAATCGAAGCTTGACTCATGGTCTAATTCGATGTATGAGACTTGCAGCTGATTCATTAAATTAGAATCCAAGAAATTTCATGAAAAGCATAAACAAAAACATTAAAAGGAGAGAGAGAGAGAGAGAGAGAGAGAGACTGTTCCTTGATTCGTCATGTACTTTTGAGATCTTAGAATCTCAGTTATTTTTTCGTGCAATCTTTCTCTATGCAGATTCCAAGACAGCTGTGGATTCCCACCCAGTAAAGCAGTGGAGTCCATGGTATAAATTTTTTCATAGACATCTCCGTGTCTTTTCAACGTTCGATGGAAGTTGCAGTTGAGTTGTCACAGGTTTGTTTTTCTGCATCCATGTGAGCTAAAAAAAAAAAAAATACATCATGTTTTTTTAAAGAAGAATATAAGCACCTGTTTTTAGAAACACAAACGCTTTTAAATGTACTCCTAGAAAATATTATGCTTTTCAAGAAGTAAAGTAAGATTTGTGGAAAAGTAAAACTATTATTGATTATTAGAAATTTTACTTTAATCATGTTTGGTCAGTCACAAACAAAAATAAAGTGTAGCTGCTTGTTGACGAGAGGATTTCACCGAACCCAAGAGCATTGAAAAGTATTTATAGTATTTTTTACTGAATCAAAGTTTTTGGTAGGAATGGATAGCAAAGGCAATTTATGACTATCACTCTCAAATTCACTTATCGTATTTGTTATACTCTTACCGTGAGTGGACCAATAATACTCCGCCATGTCATCCAAAAAATTAGGCGATTATCTTTCATTTGATTTAAATTTTTTAAACTTTAAAATCACCTAAATTTTTGGATGATGTGGCAGAGTATTATTAGTCCACTCACGGTAAATGTATAACAAATGCGATAGGTGATTCGGACTCCATGAGAAATTAGTTTTGCCAACAAAAATGCGCTAACCGGATTTCACTTGATAGAAAGTGTTAAAGAAATGACTCCACCAAAGAGAAAATTTTGAAAAGTATTAATTATCTAACGAAACTTAATACCACCAAAAAGATTTTAATTTTGCTTTACCTATTACCAAAAATCTTACTTCATAAAACACAAGCATTTACTTTACCATTATCGACTTCTAATCCATTTTCAAATTACTTTTTCTCCCAAAAAATAAATATTATTTTATTTTATCGAAAAACATACACTTTTTTTTTAGGGGATTTAACGGAAAAAACCCTCGTAGACAGCCTATTGATTAATTTGGCCCTAATAAAAAAGGGCAGACAGAATAAACCCTCAATTGACGTTTCTCTTTTTTTTTTTGTCTTTTAGCACTATAGTCGATATCGACCCTCAAACAAAACATTGCCCAAAACTTCATTCATCTCTTCTTCTCTCTCTTGTTCTCTGTTGTTTTCTGCAACCGATCTCAAACCAATCTCACAACAAAGGAGGAAGAAGGAAACAGAAAGATGGGTTATTTTATGATTTGGTGAGAGGGAGAGATATATGTGGAAGTCGAGAGAGAAGCAAGGAGGCCTGCCGAGAGTGGAGGCGACACGACGATGGGGATGATGATGGAGGAGTATCCAGCAAGCGCGAGAAACAGTAGATGGGTGTGAGATGGGTTCGGAAAGGTATTTGATGAACGAGGGTCCAGCTGTGAGAGAGAAAAACAGAGAGGGCATGCCGGTGCTGGTCATGGTGGACGTGCAAACGAATGCCGCCTTTGGGGTGCCGCGAATGGGAGACAGAGAAGGCGAGAGAGGTGAGACAGCGATCCGTGACGCGTGCAGAATGGTGAGTGTGGTTATAATGAATGAGTTTTAATTCGAGGTGATGAAGATGGGTGTGAGGTCTCTTGTTCCAGAGTCCGAGCAGAATGGTGACTGGGGTTATTATGGCCCCTGCGTAAAAGCGAAGAAGATCGCCCGAGGATGATGGGTGGGAGAGGTGCCAAGGAGAGGGTGATATGCAGGCATGGTGCAGGGATGGATGGAGGTTGTATCATAAGATCAGTGTTTTTGGATAGTTGATATTGGGGTAGTGTCCATGAAGGTGTTCGATGAAATGACGAAGAGAAATGAGAATGAGATTTCCCGCTCATTTCTCTTATTTTTATCATGGGAAAGAACTCAGCTGCTGTTGTGGGGTTTGTCAATCCTTGATTTTGTTCATTATGAGATATTGGAGGAGAGGAATTAGAGAACATGGTTGGGTTTTCATTTCTTGATTTTTGTAATTTTCAAACAGATTTCATGTATATATTTTTTGAAATGTAAGGTCAAGACACAATGAACTTGTAATGTTGTGAATGGTTTCCCCCTATCAGAGATGTTTGAAATATGTTTGAGGTGTTTGAAATGTCCGAACTCTTGAGCTTTTGAAATGTTTGAGTGAATGGCCGAAACCTTCCCCACCAAAACTCTATACTATGACGTCAAATGATGAAATTGGTATTGGTTGAATCGGTTCAAGCATTTTTTGGAAGGGTGATGCAAGAGTCAATGTGAACTCCTTTTTAGTTGGTGTTCATATTTTGAGTTAATGTGATAGAAGATGCAGCCGTTCTGGACAGTGTACAATCTACCGAAGCATTTTTTGGAAAGGGGATGCAAGAGTCAATGTGAACTCCTTTTTTATTGGTGTTAATGTGATAGAAGATACAGCCATTCTGGACAGTGTACAGTCTATTGAAGCATCTTTTGGAAAGGGGATGCAAGAGTTAATGTAAACTCCTATTTGGTTGGTGTTAATATTCGGTGTTAATGTGATAGAAGAGAGAGGATGAACTAGCCAGTATTTATACCATGGTATCCAACAATGATTTAAATAAAGCACTGGACAAGGGAACTTGTGGGCAGTGGTTGTGGAACTTATATGGTTTTGGGCAGTTGGATTTATGTTGTGGAATTTCATGTACCATTATTTGAAATTAAATGGTTTGTTAATGGTTGTTAATTGAATGTGTGTATGGAATGTACCAATGTATTTAGAACAATGTTTAATATAATGGATTGTATCATTGTCTGGTTTGTTTAACATGACCAACAATCGATATCAATTATTTAGCTGAAGCCTAAAAAACACAATTATAGTCGATATCGACTATTTAGCTGAAATCTAAAAAACACAGTCATAGTCGATATCGACTATTTAGCTGAAACAAAAAAAACACAGTCATAGTCGATATCGACCATTATTATAGTCGATATCGACCATTTAGCTGAAACATAAAAAACACAGTCATAGTCGATATCGACCATTATTATAGTCGATATCGACCATTTAGCTGGAACATAAAAAACACAGTCATAGTCGATATCGACTATTTAACTGAAACATAAAAAACACAGTCATAGTCGATATCGACCATTATCATAGTCGATATCGACTATTTACTTGAAACATAAAAAACACAGTCATAGTCAATATCGACTATGTTATAATACTATAACTTATTAAGTGTAACTTTAGATGGGGTTAGCTAATCATTTTCAATAGTGAAAAAAATAAAAACATTAATAACGGGACAATACAAACAACTATTATATTATCATAGTTAAGTTCTCAACAATATATAACCCCAAAAAAGGGCGATCCTTACAAAAAGAAAAAGTATGTTTAACACTTGTGCTCTTCCAAAAAATGCTTCAACAAAATGTGCAAGCCCATCACGGCTACATCTTCTATCAATTACATTAACACCAAATATCAACACTAATCAAAATGGACATGACGACATTAACACGTGCATCCCCCTTCCAAAAAATCTGTTCCATGTGGAGATTACATTGTCAAGGCGGCTGCATCTTCTATCACATTAACACCAACTAAAGAGGAATTCACATTAACTCTTGCATCCCCCTTCCAAAAAATGCTTCAGTAGATTGTACACTGTTCAGAATGGCTGTATCTTCTATCACATTAACACCAAATATTAACACCAATAAAAAAGGAGTTCACATTGACTCTTGCATCCCCTTTCCAAAAAATACTTCAGTAGATTGTATATTGTCCAGAACGGCTGCATCTTCTATCACATTAACTCAAAATATTAACACCAACTAAAAAGGAGTTCACATTGACTCTTGCATCACCCTTCCAAAAAATGCTTGAACCGATTCAACTAATACCAATTTCGTCATTTGACGTCAGAGTATAGAGTTTTGGTGGGGAAGGTTTCGGCCATTTACTCAAACATTTCAAAAGCTCAAGAGTTCGGACATTTCAAACACCTCAAACATATTTCAAACATCTCTGATAGGGGGAAACCATTCACAACGTTACAAGTTCATTGTGTCTTGACCTTACATTTCAAAAAATATATACATGAAATCTGTTTGAAAATTACAAAAATCAAGAAATGAAAACCCAACCATGTTCTCTAATTCCTCTCCTCCAATATCTCATAATGAACAAAATCAAGGAATGACAAACCCCACAACAGCAGCTGAGTTCTTTCCCATGATAAAAATAAGAGAAATGAGCGTGAAATCTCATTCTCATTTCTCTTCGTCATTTCATCGAACACCTTCATGGAAACTACCCCAATATCAACTATCCAAAAACACTGGTCTTATGATACAACCTCCATCCATCCCTGCACCATGCCTGCATATCACCCTCTCCTGGGCACCTCTCCCACCCATCATCCTCGGGCGATCTTCTTTGCTTTTACGCAGGGGCCATTATAACCCCAGTCACCATTCTGCTTGAACTCTGGAACAAGAGACCTCACACCCATCTTCATCACCTCGAATTAAAACTCATTCATTATAACCACAGTCACCATTCTGCACGCGTCCCGGATCGCTGTCTCACCTCTCTCGCCCTTCCAAAAAATGCTTTAACAAAATGTGCAAGCCCATCATGGCTACATCTTATATCAATCACATTAACACCAAATATTAACACCAATCAAAATGGACATGATGACATTAACACATGCATCCCCCTTCCAAAAAATTTCTTCCATGTGGAGATTACATTGTCTAGACGGCTGCATCTTCTATCAGATTAACACCACATATTAGCACCAACCAAAGAGGAGTTCACATTAACTCTTGCATCCCCCTTCCAAAAAATACTTCAGTAGACTGTACACTGTCCAGAACGGCTGCATCTTCTATTACATTAACACCAAATATTAACACCAACAAAAAAGGAGTTCACATTGACTCTTGCATCACCCTTCCAAAAAATGCTTCAGTAGACGTTGTACACTGTCCAGATGGCTACATCTTCTATCACATTAACACCAAATGTTAACACCAACCAAAGAGGAATTTGCATTAACTCTTGCATTTCCCTTCCAAAAAATGCTTCCACTGATTCAACCAATACAAATTTCATCCTTGGATGTCATAATATAGAGTTTTGGTGGGAAAGGTTTCGACCCTTTGCTTAGACATTTCAAAAGCTCAAGAGTTCGAACATCTCAAATACATTTCAAACACCTCAAACACATTTCAAACGTCTCAAATAGGAGGAAATCATTCACAACATTACAAGTTCATTGTGTCTTGACCTTACATTTCGAAAAATATATATGAAATCTATTAGAAAATTACAAAAATCAATGAATGAAAACCCCACCCATGTTCTCTAATTCCTCTCCTCCAATATCTCTTAGTGAGCAAAATCAAGGAATGACAAATCCCACAACAGCAGCAGACTTCTTTCCCATGAGAAAAATAAGAGAAATGAGTGTGAAATTTCATTCTCCTT
Organism: Camphora micrantha; assembly: GCA_003546025.1. NCBI lineage: Eukaryota > Viridiplantae > Streptophyta > Magnoliopsida > Laurales > Lauraceae > Camphora > Camphora micrantha. The sequence goes on along the minus strand of QPKB01000001.1, from coordinate 7,720,314 downwards.
TCTCTTCGTCATTTCATCGAACACCTTCATGGACACTACCCCAACACAGATTTGTGGCTCATTGCTTCTCCAAACTTGTATTCCATTCATTGTGGAGATGGAGATGAATAAGAGATGATGATGGGCCGCGTGGAGATAAGGGAGATGCGTGAGGGTTACGGATAGAGTGAGATGGAGGTTGATGGCAGGGAGATGGAAATGATGAAGGAGCGGTGGGTGGGTTGGCTGACCGAAGAGGACAAAGGAGAAGGAGGGAGAGGTCTGCCGTCTGCGTCCTAGGATGGTGAAGATGAGATGAAGGAGATGAGCTGTGATGAGCCACCGCACACCCACCTGCATACCCCACCGAGATGGCTCTCCTCCTTTTTCCTTTCTTTCTTTCTTTCTTTCTTCCTTCCCCCTCTTCTTCTCCTTTCTCCCTGCACCGCCATTTGCCACGCACTGCACTCCACGTCAGTGCCCACGTCCTTTCTTTCTTCCTTCCTTCTCCCTCTCTTTCCTTTTTTTCTCTTTCTTTCCTCCTCTTCTTTTCTCTTTTCCCCCTCCTTCACTGTTGCACTCCGCCCTCACAGGCCACAGCCCTGCACACTCCCACCAGCTTTCTCTTTCCTTCTTCCTCCTTCTCAGATATTGTGATTTGAGATTAGTTGCAGAGAACAAGAGAGAGAGGAAGAGATGAATGAAGGTTCAGGTGAGCGTCGATATCGACTATAGCGCTAAAAGACAAAAAAAAAGAGAGAAACATCAATTTAGGGCCTATTCTGTCTGGCCTTTTCTATTGGAGCTAAATTCATTAATAACCTATTTAAGAGGGCTTTTCCCGTTAAATCCCCTTTTTTTTACATTTAATTTACTTTATTCTTCACACAATGTATCGTAACAAATCACCATAGGTAAAATCATACCTCCTACATTCCTATATACCATTATTTTTTCTTTCCAAATTTCTAACATTTACACAATGCCAAACAGTCCAAGTCAATGAAATGAAATGATCACAAGTCTATTTAAGGGCCTAACTCTGCAAATGATAAAAAGTAAAAAGTGATACCACCAGAAGAACAAAATAAAGAACCCAGAAAGAAAGAGGAGGAGAAGAAGAAGAAGAAGAGAAGAAAGATGGCAGTGAACGTCTCTTACATCACAGCGTCTCAGCTTGTAAACCTGAAAAGCCATCCAAACGTGGCCATTGTAGACGTCAGGTAAACGAATTGAAATGCAATGAAATCAACTACAAATGCAGAAAGCTGCGAATTCTCTCTTGTTTTTTTTCCTTCTCTACACATTCCCATGTCTTCAATTCCTGCTAATCTTGTAACAATCTTTTGTGGGGGTGTTTTGGATTTGGGCAATAGGGACGAGGAGCGAAGCTATGATGCCCACATAACAGGTTCTTTTCACTACGCTAGCCATTCCTTCTCTCAGAAGATCCCCAATCTCTTGCAAGACGTGAAAGGAAAAGACACCCTCGTTTTCCATTGTGCCCTTAGCCAGGTCTGCGATTTCATCTACTTTTCTGCCTAATTTTTTGCTGATTCCAGACTTTTGGGTGGAAAGAAGTGTTGGAATTAGGAAATTGTGTGGTTGATTTGGTGTTGAGTTTCGCTGCCAATATGAATATCTTTTATGCTAAGAGTTGATTTATTTATGAATGCATACCTTACATACATACCCAAATGGCTGATTCTAGACTTTTGGGTGTTGGGTGTTTTTTTTTTTTTTTTTGTAATCATTGAAGGAAGTGTTGGAATTAGGAAATTGTGCTGATATCCCACCCGAGTCTGAGGATGTAGAATTTAATAGGGTGTAGGATTTTATCAATTTGTGGTGGAAATTGTAAAGCAGGTACGTGGATTCCTTGATTTGCAGTTGTCTAAACACATTAATAGAGCAGCCACGTCCATCATGTGATTAATCTAAATCTTGCACACTCACTGCCCCATGAATTAGCACTCACCCAAGTTCGATCCACAATCGGCTTTTGCTGTGCGTTCGATAGATCATGTAAATTGGCCACTCATCTGACGTTATCTTGTGCTTCACAATCTATCCCTCCAAATATATGGGCAATGTTGAGCCAATAAATCTTAAAGCACCATGACGATGAAACTGCTTTGCTCAATGTATTATAGCTGTTTCAATTACAAAAGAAGCAAATGTCCCTTTTTTTTGTTTGTTTTTGTTTTGTTTTGGAAAACAAAGCGAGTGACATGTTAAAGTCCATGGAAATAGAACTTCCGTATCAATATGTACGTGATGAACTCTAATGAGGACAAGAAGTTGTGGGGCTGCATTTGGCAAGCTCTTTGGCTGAAGAATTGGATATCAAGGCACTTAGGGGTTATGCTAAGTGGATGGGGATAATATCTCATGGTAAGTTGTAATTTGGATTATTAATGAGAATCTTCTTTTATGCTCCGTGTTTATCATGCATACATGCTTTGATGCTTGTGCCAGATTGCCATCTATCAGAATGATTTTCGATAGTGTTGGGGAATGAGTAGACCACCAGGTAGAATGGGCAATGGGTTTATCACGGTGGGATTGGAGTGGTTACTGGTGGCAATTCCTGAAAGCTGGGGCATAATTATCTTTTGGTAACAAATAAGCATGTCCTCACAAATGTTTGATCAGGTGTGGACCTCAATTTCCCAACCATTGTTAATTGTCTTACTGGCATGCTTGATGAAGCATGAGGCAAAATTTGCCAGATAAGTAGTGAACTTGTTTCAAACTCTTGCTAATAGATTATTTCAAAGTTTATTTGATTTGTTACTGGAATGCTTTGACGTGAAAAGTAGAAAGCAGTGACACAAGCAATGAGATGTATGCATTGTCTGCAATTGGGCATGATTGGGAGCTTCTCAAGTCACTCTTCACCGAAAACTATTCTCTTTTAGGTCCCTTTTCTATCCATTCTGGACATCTGGTGTCATCTTGCCACCTACTTTTTTTCATCTTCTCAAATTCATTTGTTTTCAAATCACTGTGATCAAACACTTTGGGTGCTTCCATATTGGTCATTCTTTGCTGCTTTGCTTTCTCCTCAGCTAGAACATTTTAGCATATCCACTTCTCGACTTGATTCCCTCTCTCTACTAGTTGTCATTGCATGGATTGAGGATGTGGTAACTAGCCTATGCACAAATGTCTCATTGTTTACTTCTTGATCTCTTTACATGCATTTTCAGATTACTTCGTTTTTGCTTGATAAATGAACGAACTTTTTTTTTTTTTTTGAGACCTATGCGTGTGCTCCATTGTAATTTGGAAGGAAGATCTCTCTCTCTCTCTCTGATGTGGTAACTAACCTATGCACAAATGTCTCATTGTTTACTTCTTGATCTCACTACATGCATTTTCAGATTACTTTGTTTTTGCTTGATAAATGAACAAACTATTATTATTATTATTTTTGAGTCCCATGCGTGCGCTCCATTGTAATTTGGAAGGAAGATCTCTCTCTTTCTCTCTCTTCCAGTAACCAGATGGATTACATTACAAATAATGAAGCAATACCATGACTGGTGATTTGAATGAAAGACTCGTCTATTGCAAAGCTTGTTCACGTATAATTATTATTGATAATTGTTTTAGGTGGCCAACAGTTGAATGGTGGGGTGGTTTTGTAGGTTCGCGGCCCATCATGTGCTCGCATGTTTGCAAATTATCTGGCGGAAACAGAGGAGGATCTGGGGATAAAGAAGGTTGTGATTCTGGAACGAGGATTCAATGGATGGGAAGCTTCAGGTAGGCCTGTTTGTCGCTGTGCCGACCTCCCCTGTAAAGGCCAGAGTGCCTAGACGGGCCATCCTGAACTTTGAAAGGTGCATCATTTTGCAACTAGCTCCCTGTTGCATACCAAACTTTGTTTCATTGATGGTGCTTCCACAATTACGAATACCCAGAATGTTTTTCAAATACAGTTGGTTTTAAGTTATATAAAACTTGAGATGGATCTCAAAGCAGCTTTTTATAGTGGCTGAAATGATTGTACGTCCGTAACATTTGACACTTATTTTTTCTTTGCTTACATGGGAGAATTGTATACTATCTTATTCCTAAACCAGCCTACTCTATCGTCTCCCTGGGTCCTCCATGTACTATCTAATCTGCCTATGTATGCTCCGCGTGTGAGTATTCTTTTTCCATCATCCTCCCTGCTGCCTGAGTACACTTGGGGCTGTACTCTGGCAGTTCCCATGGTCGATCCCTGGCACTGTGGGTGAGAGGCGAATCCTCTTACCACTGAGGCATCTCACACTTCTCAACATTTGGCACTGTTTTGCACAATGTTTTGTCCAGGCAGACCACTGGATCAAGACATTCCCTCCCAGAATCGCAACATCTGATCTTGGACATTCTTCATGGAGTGTTTTTTCGCCATTGGATGGAATCTTCACTCAGAGTGGACATTGCTAGCTGTATTATCTAAGTCCGTAGTGCTTATTATTTGGACCCCTCACAGTAGATGGGAGGACTAACACTAATGTATCTGAATTTTGGTATATGCAGCAAGCAGCTCGCAAGCTGCTTTTTGGTCTAGTGATGTCAGTGGACACACCAATGTGACGTGCCTAATTTTATAAGGTTATAAGATCAGGTTATCATGCTTGCAAGTGTTATTCACTCAGCTGCAATTTGCATGTTGTTTTTAAGGTTCATGGTCTATGATGGAGGCTGTTTTTGCCTGACTACATGACCAGCACAGACAAACATTTTGGGCACAAAAGGCTACAAGGTTTTGAACACAAAAGGATGAAGTTTAGCTGGTCCAACGTTTTGATTCGCACCATATGCAACCCTTATTTCAGATGGTCCAGCAGGCACCGGCGGTTTTAGTTAGGTTCCAACATAGTGGGGCATGTAGATGAGGCTGAATTTGCAGATGAACAGGCATATGAAGATCTCCTCCTGTGTTGACGTTAGATGAGCAGGCATATGGACTACTGTTATTTTAAGGTCCATTAGATGACCCACGTAGATCCAGCAAGAGGTCAGTTACAATCCAGCCCTCCTGATACTGTGTGAGGGAGGGCCAACTAAAGGCTGGTAATGGTAGGTCAATATGGTTGATACGACTTCCCTGTTGCATACAGGTCCTTTCACAAGTAGAGACAAAGGGCACATGAAACTCAATAGCAATAACCATAATGTGATAATAAAAAAAAAATGTGTTGGGCACCAAATTCTGTATGAACTTGGTCAGAACATTACATTTGATTGGAGCTCTAAAAAAGATCCTGGCCCTTCAGGAATGGAGGGAACCTTCAAAGAACCACCGGAGGGAGATTATCATGTCAACTAACATCCATGGCCAGAATCAATATTGAAAGGAAAAGACAGCGTCTTGCTTTAACCCATAAAAGAAGTAAACAGAAAGGCAAAGCATCAGTTTTGAAAATATGAAATACATTCTGAGCAATACTTGAGTTCCACATAAAGATTTAACTTATTGCTGTTGGGGTGACCAACTGAAAACCACACCATAAAGTGACAATGTTCCTCATATCATACGGTCCTACAAACAGAAATGGAAGAAAACTCAATGGTCTGAGATGGTTCCACGTTTAGAAAGAAGAGTCTGCCAACTCCCATGCCCTTTCCTAAGCTCCCTCTCAGTCCCATGGTTCTGCAAAACAAACCATGAAGGAAGAATTCAGCAATGCAGTTATTATTGACAAGTTTTCTGACAATGATCAAGTCATCTGATAATTATTACTGAGATTCAAAAGTAGGGGGATAAATAAGGAATGCTACCAGATAATAGAATATCCTATTCTGTTGTGTGACTCTAGCTGAACCGGTGTATAATGGATGAAGAATTTTAGAGAGCCAAATACAAGATTTGAAGCACCTGATCCGAGTGCCACATTGACGGAGAGATGAAATTTACCTAGTCCCTCTAGGAAAAGAATGTGACTAGTATTATTAGTTGTACTTCCTCTGGAGTGAGAGAACTAGATAGCAAGATAGGCTGGGGAAGGCCAAATGGAGAGGAAGAAGAGGCTCTGTCTGTAGCCAGGGAAGGTCCACTAGATGTTGCCTGGAATGCACTATTACACCTTACATGAAAAACACACTGGAATTTATTGATTGATCGACAAAATGCTTGTACTCCTTACATGGAAAGTGCTAGACTGAATTCACTTGCTCTGGCCTTCCCTCAGCAACAAATTCAAATTTTGTCAGTCCAACGATCCAATTAGGATGTTCGACTGCCAGACGCAATTGCTCTTCCCCAAATAATTCTCCAAGAAAAGTATATAATCTTGGAAAAGGAAACTTGTTCATAAGGCTTGCTTAAACAGGTGCAAGACTTCAACATGATTTCATCAAGAATTGATGTCCCCATGTAGTCTCCAGTAGGTTTTGTGCGACCAAAAAGGGAAGTTTGTGCACATTAGCTGGTGTGGTGAGGCACCTCTCTTCTACATAAACAACCAGGGATCAATCCCTGGCTGTAGCACTAATGATGATAGACCTCGGTGAGTGTGTGGGTTGGGTGTGTGAGTACTAACCTTACCAAAATGAAGGAAGGGGAAAGGAAGAAGGGTAAAGTGGGGCTCTCCCCTTAGTTATATGAATAGCTTCGATAATCCCAGCTGAAACCACCATGCCACATTATTTTGATATGCTCGTTTAAGATAATGCCACAAATCATATGCTGTGTTGTATGCCAGAGATTAAGTGCAATATATTGGACATGTCATTTAGGATGCAACTCAGGAGCACCTAGCAGTTGGTTTTTGTTCAGTACATTTGACTCTCTCCACTATGTTATCTGTTTCAATTTCCATGGCTAATCCAAAACGCCAGATATCCATCTATAATCGTCTCCATCATGCTAAAGTAACAGGGATTTGCTAGGGGATTTCCTAACACTCAAATGAGCACCAACCCAAAGAGAACAGTTGCAATTCCTCAACATAAGAACAAATAATCTATGCAACAGCATCATTGCAATGACATACGAAAACTGGTTGCTTTTTCCCCCAACGTATGTGGATTCCAAACACTGTAAAGAAAATGTTCCACCAATATAGCTAGCCTATTTTCTTTTCTATGCCATAGCCATGATGCAAATGGACCCTCTGTTAATCCACATCATATGTTGGAATGAATGACCCTGAGTGGAACATGGGTTCCTTGTATGTATAATAGTCCTACAAAATGCGGGCCGCAGTTTGTATTCAACCCATTCCTTCTATTCAACTGCCAACCCAATGAGTTCCACTATAACCTATGAACCCAACCTGAACCAGACCTGCTAATTAGGGAACAAGTTGACCCTTTTAATTTCCATCCGCATCTTGCATCTACACCTTAGTGCCAGGAACCTCCTCTCAGCCTTCTCAATCCCGCTCCAAAAACGTGGATTAGCATTTTCGGAGCGGAACCGTCCTTGTAGCGCGGTTTGACCCCAATATGAAGCGAACCATGCAAAATCTTTGGTTTTTTGTGCATTTTCTTTTTCAAGATTGCCTGACATTTATCTTTAGAATGAAGAAACTTCTTCTAACTTTTTAATTATTGTCTATTTTATGTGATCAAATCGCAAAGTAAATTTTTTTCTCCATTTTTGATACTTGAATAAATGGATAAAATATATTTGTGCCATTAGTTAATTATTTATAAACCCACAAGCACTATGTTGTATAGGTGCTCCGGACATATAATTATTTTAAAATTTAGCATTTCGGCTCTCCCGCTCCAGCCCCCGTTCTGCGCTCTGGGCACTTAGATCTACACCCCAATTAGATTGGTTGAGCCTATACATGTTACCTTGGTTCTCAACCCAACCCATTGCCACCCTAGAATTATAATATTCACAAAACGGACATCAAAGTCACACATCCATATGTATAGAAACAGTTGTTGGATATCATAATAGTATATTAACATGTTAACAGAATAAAATTAAATCATATGGTGCCCAAAGGAAGGAACAGGCAGGGGCATGAATTTGCACATGAAAAAAAAAATTGAAAATGTCTCAGATTGATACAATGCAGATGCATCGCCCATTCTTGAAACAAACAGGTATTATAGTAAAATCCAAGAGTAGCCGACTAGAACATCACTATGAAAAAATGAGTATTTAGTGGAAATGATTACCTAAAGTTACAGATTCACTCAAGAAGCAATGCCAGCAGCAGTCGCAATTGTATTCTGATCAAAGATTTCAATCCAATAACCATCAGGATCCTTTATGAATGCAATCCCTTTCATTTTTCCTGCAATTAGCTTGGCAGTTTAGTGTTTATAAGAAACAGAAAAAAAAATATAAGCCATCCCTGCAATCAGATAGACAACACCCATCATATTGAAGGATATTCAAATGCAAAGTTGGAAAAAAAAGAGAGCCCGTAGCACACAATTGAAAGATGCACAAGAAGTTCACACAGAACTAAACGCAGATGGCTATCACCAGAATAAAAATATTGTAATTACAACATTTGAGGGCTGTTTGCCTACCAAGAAAAATTAGTCTCACATTTCTCATGTATCTGACGCCATTTTTCACTATAACTTTTAAAGAAACCAAAACATCATAAAATTAATGAACTTAGCTGGGTCTTCAATCCTCATCAAGAAAAATGAGCTCATCAGAGGTGTTTTTTTTTTTTTTTTTTTTTTTTCTTTTGTGTTCTCTTCGATATTTCTGCTGAACTTTCAGGTTTTCATTCTAAATATCAGGTATTCAACTGAATGTTCTGAATAAAAAATTAAAAAAAATGCCTAGAGAAGGTGGGAAATTCAAATTTTCCCTTTGCAAGCAAACATCTGTGTATGACTTGGAAGAAAAGGAACAAACAGAAAATAAACTGTATAACTCAAAACAGGGAAAAATATTTGGCATTAATATATGAAGTGCACTTGAAAAGGTAGCAAACAACAATTGTTGCATTGGGATTGGAGATTGACAGAAACTTCATATGCAGAATCAGCTAATTTCATTATAGTGATTTAAGAAAACGAAAAAAGTGTAACCAACACTTCATCCCAATGTTTCAAGATATTTATGGACATAGTAACACCTCCCTACTCTTCACAGACATGAAATACTGCTCTAGCATCAAAATATAAATGTGTATATGTAATGACAAAAATCCAATTCATCAAACTCCCTAAATTGGAGAAAAAATTGCTATGAAAAGTTCAACTTGCTCTTTCTTAGTGTTGGTCACCTCCAGATGCTACATTCCAATTCTTAGATCCTAAAACCACATGGGGGTGGAAACTTTTCTGCTACGTGCAGGAGCGCACATCTGAATTGTCACCAAAGTGGGACCCCCCTGAATTTCACCGGGTCCTGCATGATGAACGGCATCGATGCCGAGTGCGCAGGATAAAATCATCCCCATTGGGGCTATTGAACTTGAACTCACTGGAGGTTGACCACAATTGGTGTGGCTAACTAGTAACTAGTAACAATCAAATCCAATGTGAGTTCGCTAATTACCGCCTTAGATTGATAACAATGGGAATGCAATAAAAAAGACTGGCTAAAATTAATAAAGTTTGCCTAGCAACAGAATCGCCTGAAGAAGGGGGGAAAACCATAGTTTAAACAGAGAAAAAGGGGGGAAACCTAGAAACTGTTTTCATCAGGAAGAAGAACATTACCATCATTAGGTTTTTTCACAAATTCCACTCCTAAACGCTCAAATCGTTCACATGCTTTGAATGTGTCATCAACAGTGATCCCTATGTGTCCTGAGAACAAAAGAATATACATATAATAATTATAATAACATTCTGAATAAATAAATCTGATTCGGTCAGAAAAGAGTATGTCAAACAAGCTTCTGTGCTTCTAGCAAGTGACCTCATTGTAAGGATGTCAATGGGCGCCCCAAATATCTACAAAACTGACGGATCCAATCCGAAAAACAAAATAGATGTCGAACCGAGTTCTTGATCTGATAAAAACTAGGATCCAGATCCAGGCCTAAGATACTAGTTCTAAGTATTTTCAGATCTGGAACCAATAAAATACATCACCAGACCAGAGGCCCCAGTTCTAGCCACGACTAAAGCCCACTAGGTCATACCTCATGTCCGAATATTTGGTATCTTCTGGTCCACAAGATGGGACATGATTTGGGTCTGGAGACAGAGGGATCCTACCCTTCAAAAAAGTTATCCGGACACCCAGATACACCATGGGTCCTAACAAAGCCCGAACTGTTTACTTCCTTATGGCTCATTTACTGCACAAACATTTAAAAAAAATGATTCAGGAATAGAGCTTTCAGTGGTAACAGAGGTGCATACCAAAGCCACGAGGTTCTGAATTGCCATTGTGGTACCCTTTGAACTCAGGGTCACTTTCTGTACCCCAATTGCTGAAGTATATAAGAGGGGAAAAACTTTATCAGAGAAAATCACAAATAAGAAGGGAGAAAAAAAGAAGACAACTGAGAAATGTACTGTTTAGAATGGCCACATGCGAGTCCAAAATAACAAATTCAGAAGTAACCAACATGGAAAGATAATCAAGTCTTCCTTACTGTGTAAGCTCAATTGTGGCCTTATGGCCGAAGGTCCAGACTAATCGCTGAACAGGTTCTGATGGAGCTGATGCAGCATTCTGTATGGGAATACTGAATGTTAGATTCACATGGATGGAAAGTGAGTTACTATAATTTTATTACCAAGAGAAGAGCACCTTGTTTATGGTGTCCCCTTAATAGTGAAATTAAAAGACTGACCTCATACCCCATAAAGTACAAGCTGAACTTCATTTCTGGGAAATCCAACCTCTTAAGCAGCCTGATGTATATATTACAAGTAAAGTGAACAAGGAGCCAAGGATCAATAACTTTAAATTCATACTTTTTTTAATGGTTATTTTAACTTCACACTTATGACTTGTGATGGTGTTTTTAAATATTTTAAGAACATTAAGAAAGGAAACAATAGCCATCCAATAAGTTAAGCAAGATAAAGAAAATGGCACTAGGCATGCCAATATGATTGTACGATAAAACAAAAAATTACAACCAAATTATATAATCTTTCTTACACAGAGAGAGAGAGAGAGAGAGATGACAACAAGAATGATGTTGATGGATAGGGAAAAGGAAAAGAATTAATCCCATGCGGAGAATCGTCTTCCCTTCTATTACCAACTTAAGAACATCTTAAGAGATGCAAACAGATCGAACAGGTTATTGCACAAGCCCTATCTTAAATATCCTCATCTCTATTATTATGGCAGTCTAATGTGTAGAAATAAATACTCAAGTTCATCATCTTAATCAGATGGCACTTTAATTCCTCATAATGACACTACTTTCTCTACAGGATACGATTTTGGTGGATACAGAATTCTAACCATTTATTAAGTATAGTTTGAAAGGTGTTCCTCCTTTGGCGAAAGTCCTCTGTTTGCTAGAAATCAATGGACCAGAACATTGATGACCAGGAGAGTCTACAGCTGCATAGGCCCATGGACAGAGCTGCATATTTCTTAGCTCCCAATTGCATTATGAATTTATGATGATAATTTTCATGTGGGTTCAGGAAAAAGCTAACAAGAAGCTATGATCACAGTCACAGTCACTATAATGAAAGCAATAACCACAACATATGCACCTCCAGCTTAATAACCAAACAACTAAAATATCCCAAAATTCATAACTCTATGCCACCCTATTGGAAAGTGTGCCATAACTTTTCCACTACTCATCAGAACTGCACAAACAATCACCCACCCCGCAACACCACTCCCTCCCTCTTCTCTCGACAAAAAAGAAAAAGAAAAAGGGGTCTTAAATCCATACAGTATAATCTATCTCTGGATGTATACATTGTATGACAAGAAATAATCTGAGAATATGAACAGCAATAAAAGAAATAATGCTTGATCTAACAAGGAATTAAAAATAAGCATGTTCTTTAAGAAAATAGAGAACTTACGTCATGCCCAAAACACGGGAGTAAAAATCCAGGCTGACCTTGGGATCTTTAATTCTGTACATCTGCAAACACATTTCCACTTAGAAAATACATTACTGCACAATTTTTCATTGGCAACAGTATTGGGCATTGCAATGAAGCCGTAAACGAACTACCATCAAGGACCACACACAGGGATGCAAATACATTTCCAAAACTGACAAATTCACACCTCCAAGAAATGTATGCTCATACCTTTCTCTAGAACTTGCATATCCAATCATAGATTCCTCACAGACAACCAATGCAGTAAAGTATGCATCTTCTTTCCAATTTGATTTTCCGGAACTGAATCATCTAAGGGCCCCCATTTGGATGAGAAGAAAAATGATAAGTGGGGAATATATCGACTACCCATAGGAATGAGGAGAAACCAAGAGATGGAGAAACCCTTGTTTTTATTCTCCACTCTTCTCTAGTAATGATTCTCCCACGTCTCGACTTCGAATTTGAGTGGAAAATCATCTTTTTAAACTATTATCTTTTACAAAAAATAAATAAATAGAAAAAAAATAGACAGTTAAATTTTCCTTTTTAACAATGAAAAAGGAAAAAAGAAAAGTTTCATTAGAGAAAAGGGTGCACACCCACACTATTTTTTCCATTTTTTAAGGGTTCATAAGGATAGCCCCCCCCCCCCCCCCCCCCCCCCCCCCCCCCCCCTCAAAAGGAAAAAAGAAAAGTTTCATTAGAGAAAAGGGTGCACACCCACACTATTTTTTCCTTTTTTTAAGGGTTCCTAAGGATAGCTGCCCCCACCCCCCAAAAAAAAACTCTAAAAGAAACCCAAATAGGAGAAGAAGAAGGATTTCCCCCAAAGCAAAACAAAAATAAAGAATGAATGATAAGGAACAAGTGTCAGCAGTTGTAGGATGTCGGAACATAACCATAAATAACTAAACTAAAACGGTAAAGCCACATGTGCTTTGCTCCCATCTCCAAACCAGGCAACAGGCAGACAAGAACAACACTCCACCATCAATTCATCTACCCCAAAAGTCCTACCCCATCCCATCCAAATGAACCACACAATAACGCAAACATCGCATTTTAGATAAAATAGGGAATATGTTTTCAATCCAAGCAGACGCAAGAAAAATTATCTTTCCCCTACGACACTAAAAGGGCATGTTTGCTTCTGCGCGCGTAGAATTCACGATAATTGAATACATAGGATTCATACTATAAGTAGTTAAAAATAAAGAACAGAAAGACAAATTTTCAAAAACAAGCATCAAATAACTTTTTCTTCTACAGAAATAGAATCAAAAGAACACCAAAATGAATTCCCAGCCATCACCGTACTAATTCAATACATGGGAAAGCGAATCTCCCGCCTACAACCTTCAACCCTTTTAATATAGAGAGTGCATTTCAACATGAATTCCTATGGATTTTACTACAAACAAACAGGCTGTAAAGTTATTCGATATCCTGAATTCTATGAACAACAACAACAACAACAACAACGAAATCACCAAAACAAACAACACAAACAAGGCGATGGGTGGCGATGGGTTTACGGTCTGCTGCATTATGTATCCTTTGGTGGCTTCATCGATTTCTGTAGCGAGCCCTGGGTTGTTGGAAGGAGACTCTTTCGATTCGGACGCCATCGAAGCAGAAAACAATCGAAACTGCTGATATTCCTGCGATTCCAATCCCAAAAGAGAGAGAGATATAAAACTTTCAAATCATTCGGTCGATCGATGAACAGATAAGATCAGAAGAGATGGAATCGAAGAGACCTTTCTTCTGATTCTGTGAAGGAATGTTGGAAAGTATGAAGGAGATGGTCGGAATTTCAATGGGATTCGAAGGAAGGAACTGAGAAAGAGTGAGGAAGAGAAGATGGAAGAAGCCATCTCGCTACAATCCACTCTCTACATATAATAAGCGGAACTCGCTATCCTCGTTTTGCTGTATGGTGCAGACTGCTACTGTCGTACGTGTGCGATTATCATAGCCGTCGATTAATGCCGCTTCTGTGTACGTGTGCTCATCACAACTGTCCATGTAATGGGATGGCGCCGAGTCGGATCGGGATGGATATGAATAAAACCGGTGACATAGGTGGGCCCCAGCCATACTCTTTTTATTTTAGAGAATTTTATACGAAAAACAGCTTAGATGTCTACTAATTAAAAGAGGTACCTATAGTTTTAATGCAATAGAACCGGCCGCCAAAATATTCATTTTTTTTTCCTGTTTTCAACAAGCGATGACGTCGTCGCTTAATATCGAAAGTTAGTGTCAACGCCGTTCCTAATTCGTCAAATATGCTTCTTCTCCGATTTTTATCATTTGCAATTGCTTGTTTTCTGTATCATAATAAACTATAACATAACTCTCCCCAACATTAAATATTCCTTGTGGAGGTTGTTAATCTCTATTAACGAGTAGACATAGCATGGTTTGACATTCTTTCATGCGTTATCTACCATAAAGTCTGAGTTTCATGTTTAATTTTCGAGAAAAGTTTATTAGGGTTTTGATATATATAATCTATTCATTTCATTATCTTTGTTATGTGATTATTTTTGGGTGGCTAAATCATCAAGGTAAGGACTTTTTGAGGAAGGAGGAAATGAAACCTCCAGAGAAAGGGGAAAAACGATGGGAAGAAGAAGGGAATAAATGAAGGAAATGGGGTTTCGGGCAATTTATTTGGGTTTGAATGCGACGATGTCGTCACACGTTTAAATCTTTAAAAAAAAAAAAATAAATGAAAGTGGCCATAGGGAATCACTTCCGTGCTATATAGACTAGTGGTGCGTTTTTCGGTTAGTGGTCCTCTAGAGTCATTTTTTGGTAATTTTCTCTTTATTTTATATACAATGGGGGTGTTCTAGCCCCTTGTAACCGACTAAAATTCAGTGTGACCTAGATGTGGTAGCTTAATTTCAAACCCTCAATCACAAAAAACAAACCGTGGTCCTCGCCAACTAAGCTTCCCTTCGGAGTTGCCCCGGCCATTATCATCCATTTTGGGTGCCTTGGCAAGAGATTATTCTCTAGGTAACGTGTGTATTGCAATAAATAAAAGCATATAATTACATTAAATCACCTTATTAATCATACAATCAAATCTTATAATGGGCCCAAGTTATATTAGATTAGACTCTGAGGAAATTTTATACAACAAAAAGATATTTATCTGAACGGCTTGCAAATTTGATACAATAAAAACCTTTTACGATAGATTTATATTTATTTATTTGTTTGTTTTTACATTGGCTCCCCCAATATTTCTTTTTTACACACAATTGTACCCCAAGGCAAATTTGCTAGTCCTGATGCCAGTCCCTCGGTGAAATATAATCAGCTTTGCTGAGAGTTTTGATTTGAGAGGAACCAGTAGTCTTCTGTTAAATACATTGACCAACTTGCTAAGCAGAATTCACTATTTGTCACCCTTTTTTCATTGAAAGAAACATATATGTGGAATGTTTGTGTGTGGGGGCGATTCTCAGGACATCAGGGTCATGCTAAATCTAGCGGTAACCTTGGCCGTGTGCATTCTGGCTCGAGCACTAATGTGTCAGCTGAGATGAGTATCGTCATTTTGATCAACCCTGACCTAAGACCGTCATGATCTCGGCTATGTGACAGTCTCGATCGCGCACCTCGGCTGCAACTGTATGCCGAGGTGCCAGATGAGACAAACACTGACAGCCGTTTCCCCTCTTTAGACACGTGGCGGGATATGAATACGCGTCATTGGGATAAATACTTCATCCCAGCCGTCCAAATCTTCGCCAGATCTCTGACAGAACTGTATCCAACGGTCATGGCCATATCAGTGCGAGGCCCAAAAAAAGCTCCAATGGGACTTTCACCGCCAACAAGTCAAGACATGATCAAGCTCAATATCACTCGCATTTAATGCGATGTAGGCTGACCGGACCATCATTTAATGCAATGTGGGCTGTGATGGACCCTCATTAATCTTGGTGGGCTGATGAGACTTTAGCAATCAGATAATCAAGCCAACCACCAAATATCTAGAAACTCTCTTATATATAGATGAGAAGCTACTCCATGAAGGTACGTAAGCACGAATATACATATGTATGAACCCTCTCATCTTCTTCAACTTCAGTTACACCCAACAGAGACTAAGTGAAGCATCGGAGAGCCCTGTGCTGCCCACAGCCAGGGTCTTTTGACCGTTCTTTCTTCCCTTTCAGGTCCCCAGAGCAATCAGCTTTCGCAGTTGTTTATGATAAGTCCCGAAATGCTTCCCTTAACTTTGTGAGTTATATTTTCTGCACTTATAATTTGGGTGTTGTTTTGTCTTGAACAGTTGAACTTGAGCTTGAGCTCAAACTGTACTCATTAAAAAGTTGAACCCGACTAGGATGGATGGATGGAAGATTATTGATTTTATGAGCTCATAATGGCTTGACATTGAAGTCATTTTGAGCCTCTGGCTCAGTCTCGAGTACTTAAAATCAAGCTTGTGGTTATCTTAAGTCTGCCAAAGCTTGCTTAAGCTACATCACATCATATATTCATTTTGATCTGACCGTTAGATAGGCAATTCTTGGATCAGCTCGAATTATTTACAGTTCCACACCCATATGTCAAAATAACCTCAGTGGGTGGGGGGTGTTCGTGGGCTAGATTGAGTTGGACCGAGACATATCTAGGTCCGACTTGACTATAGAAGGATGGGTTCATATCCGACCCAAGCACCACACAAGTTGGAAGCTTTTGCCCTGATCCTAGCCTACCTGAAACATGACAGGATCGAGCCTGCCCATTTAATCAATTCGAACACAGATTTTCACATTAGGGCAAACAAATAGGTAAGTGAGTGTTACAAGTACCGTAAATATGTTTGTTGAGCTTGTAGTTACTCTAATTCTACTTTTTTCTTCCACACTCACTTAAAAATACCATAATAAAGTGGGGTAGAGTAAATTCTTTTTATTAAACCAAATGCAAATTAAATTCCTTTTTTACTTTAGATCAATCATCTAAATGCATAAAAGGTAATTCATCTACTAATTTATTTCAAGTTACTCCTCTTTAACTTTATTTTAATGTGACATCCTAATGCTCTTCTATTCCTCCTCTAATGCAAATAAATAGACTCTTTTTGGAAATAATGATAAAGTTCATTGTTGTGTGCCTTTTCACTATAACTCTTTGCATTTCACTGAATTCACAATTCAACCCTCACTTTCTTTTTGCTCTTTCATCTCCATGAACTTTGCAAGTTGGACATCATTTTGGAAATATTTCATCTTGAAAATGAATAAAGGAAAAACTTATTTGGCAGCCATTCCATTAGAGAGAAAATTTAGAGAGACAGAACGAGGAGGAAAATATAGAGGGAGAGATTTTATAGATAGAGAGAAAAAAAATACTTGCGAAACAATATTTTCTTTAATTCATTATCAAAACCGAACACGCCCAATGAGGCCAAAATTTTTGGCTAGTCCTATAGCCAGGGGTGTTCATGGGCGGCTGGGATGAAGCAAATTCAGGCCCAGCCCGACTTTACGAATATAGGCCCAATCCTAAAACCGGGCCAAAACAACTCGGCTAGGCTGAACCTGGCTTTTCATCAATTTTGTGGGATTTCAAGCCAATGTTTAGCCTTAGTAAATTCAATTACATGTACTCCTTATATGGTTCAGGCCAGGCCAAGCTTTAGGCTTTCCTTCGCTTAGTTCAAGCCCGACCCAATTATCAAATATGCCCAAATTACATATTCAAGCCCGGTCTAAATTGGGCTGGCCAGGCACATGAACACCCACCCCCTACCTGTAGCCAACCAAGGCTGTTTAAGTGCATCGCTAGTCCAAATCAATCAGATCGGCCAAAAAAAAAAAAACCACGGCAGTGCACACTGGTCGGTTACGACTTCGAACAGAAGAGATCGTCTTTCTTCTATCACTGCTTATACGTGATGGAGGATTGCAGGTATGTGCTTTCCCGCGATTTTATTTACTTTCACTACCAATCTTCTATCAGGATTCCTTTTTCCCCATTGTCACGTTTCCTTGGAAAACATTTTCAACTGTTTGTCTCACAACTTAAGAAGATATCTATTGGCAAATTGGTTTCTCTTCTCTGCCTACTTCGCAAGTGGAGACAATATTTTTGATGTAAAAAGACCGCTCTGCTATACATTGGCGAAAGAGGAATCTCTATATGTGGAAAATCCTCTTGCCATCCTTTTTTTTTTTTTTAGGGTTTGTTTGTGTAGTGCCGTGTTTCCCCGCTCCATCGTTAAGGAAATGGTCTTTCTCTCTTAATCGTGGGAAATCAGTTAACGAGAAAGCTGCACTAATTCTCATCATTCCCTTAATTTCTCCCCCAATAGTAACCATGAAAACTTCATTAAGAGAAAGTGAAGAGGATTTGCATGTAGAGTGGTTTTTGAAAGAGGAAAAGACCATCAAAAACGTGATTCAGAGTGTGTAAAAATGATTTTATGACTTTCCATGTAAAATCATTTCACAAATTATGCCAAGAGGCGAGAGAAGAAAACATGATGGCTAGTGTTACAAACCCACCAAGTAACTGGAAGAACAATATATATATAAAACTGCAGAAATACTTATGCTTTCCATATAATTTCATAATCCATCTTTGATGAAACTTAGGAATGCCATGGGATTCAATATTAATAGAAGTGAAGGAACTTCATGTGGTTTATGGAAGCATCCTCCACACCCCATCCTTCAAAAATAGGACCCACCTTCTTATCTTGTGCCTGAGAACCACCTTTTTTTTTGTTTTCATTTTCCCTTTTCTTTTCTATATGTTTCGATTGTGAATGATTTTGATTCGAGACTTCACGTATATTTATTGTTCATGTTAGCTTTGTGTTGGTTCAAGATACTGCATTTGCATTGCATGTTGACATCTCCATGTTTTGTAGTTTTGACCAAATTTTTTTTTTTTTTTTTTTTTCAATTTGTGAGGCTTCTATGTGAATATTTGAATTTAACAAGAGCTCCCTCACCAGGCTAAATTCTCCGAGCACATCTTCGGTTATTCTAGAAGTTCTAGGCCATCAGCTGCAGTTTTCCCAGGTAGAATCTTATTCTCATTTTTGGTAGGTTCTGTTATGTTTTTGAAATGGTTATATTGTAAACTGTATAAGCAATTAATGTCGTTATGCTTCACAATGAAAGATCTATACATGTTTGGGATTACCTTGACATGTGGGTGTTGCATTGACATTTGAGTTGTTGAATCAACATTCTATGTTAAATTTTGCGTTTATATAAGTATGCAAGTTCTAGGCCATCAGCTGCAATTTTTCCAGGTAAAATCTTAATGTTACTCCAACTTAACAGATTATACTCAAAATTCCACTTGTCAAGGAACATAACATATTAAATAAGTTGTTCCTCTGTCAACTGTAATTCACTACATTCAGCTGCGGACCCAAAGATGTTAAATGCTTAATTGAATCTCATATGAGAGCATCTCTGCTTTTTTCTGTTTATTTATTATTCAATATACAATGAGATCTAAAAGGAAAGTTGAAACATTTTATGTATAAGAAGTTAAGTTGGAAAGTGATAATATTAGGCTATGAACCGATAGGAAATATGTAAATTTAAAGTGAAACAAGATGGGAAATTTGGAAATTTAATGTGAGACAATGTGCTTGCTCTCACCTTTTGAAGCATGCCGGTTATAATCTCTCTGCATTTGTGCAACATTGCAGTATTTACTGTTTTCTTTTGTTTGGACACCAATCTTCTGCTGCCTATCTTTCTGTTATTGTTCCTACCCAGCAATGTGTGTCATTTAAGTATGGTCGGTGTGTGTGTGCTAGGATCCAAACTCAAAGCATCTGGGCACTACAGTTTGGGATGCATCGATGGTATTTGTCAAATTTCTGGTAATATCTCCGACTCATTTTTTCTGTAGGCAGTTTAAAATGGCATCATTACGTTCTTGCATGAATAGTGATCTTATGAAGAGTATATATTTCCAATATCATTTTTGTAGGAAAATACTCTTGGTGCTTGAGATTATTGCAATTTTGAGAAAGTATGAACAGTAAAAGTAATAAAGAGAAATGGACCGCAAAGAGACAATTATGTGTTTCGCTTCATGTGAAGCTACTTGTGCTAGAGAAGAAGATATATTTTCCTTAAGTACATCTTCTGAAGAGCATACATTACCACTGTCATCCTCGTAGGAAAATACCAAAAAATAAAAAATAAAAAAATACACAGCAATCCTTGTATTACAGTTGTTGCTTTTTTATTGCAATGCAGTGATCGTATGAACAATAATAGTAATAAAAATAAATGGACCACAAGAGAGACTATTATGTGTTTCACTTCATATCAAGATACTCTTGCAGTTGAAGAAGATGGTTTTTCCTAAGGGTCAAAGAGAAGAAGATACAAGAGGAGAAACACTATTCTTTCTTTTCTATCTTCAGATATCTCCTTCTAATTTAAATTCCTCTCTCAAAAACTCTAAAGTAAAAGAATGCAACTCATGATAACCCTCTCATCTTAATGAAATCTTTAAACGACTCATTTCAGAGCAAAAAAACTAGAACCATCTCCGAAAATAACAACTTCCACCTTGGTGAGAATTCCTTTTGACCTACCAATAAAGGATTTTTTACCTTTTTTTTTTTATGTTCGGATTTTGGAAGTGCCTATCAACATCTACTCTATGATCCCTATTAGATGTATTGTCATTTTTGCTTAACATTGAGCAACTCCAAGCGCAAGTAAAGCCCGAACTTCTCTGTAAGCATAACTTTGTTAATAATACAAAGATTAGGGGTGTAAAAAAAAACCGGAAAACCGTCTAACCGAACCGAACCGTGGTTAATAACCGTATTTCACGGTTCGGTTACGGTTAATGAAATCCAAAAACCGCACGGTTCGGTTTGGACGTTCGGTTATGGTTTTCCGTAATAATTCACGGTTATTAACCGAACCGAACCGTATGATACGGTTCGGTTAACCTTATGCGGTTAACCGTACCATTTGCAAATAAAAGAAAAAATAAGGGGCTGAATGAAATATTTCTTACCTTATTCAATTGCTCCTTATGTGTCATTTTACTTTCATTCATTCATATTTATCCCCTTATGTGAGGAAGGCATTCCACGGTTATTAACCGTAACCGAACCGTTTAATACGGTTAACCGCGGTTACGGTTTTCCACGGTTTTTGTGGGTACGGTTTACGGTTACGGTTTTAAAAAACAGAAAACCGCGGTTACGGTTCGGTTAACGGTTTTTCCAAATTGACCGGTTAACCGAACCATTACACCCCTACCAAAGATCACCAGTGTCGTCATCCATTAAACTTTCTATGCAATATTAGTTTGAGTCTTTTATCAGAACTTTGTGCATTCAGATTGATCCTCAAAATCACTACTTGTTTAGAATGTTGATGCATTGTCTAATTATAACTCTTGTCCTCTCCATCTTGAGCTGTTGAGAATTCAATTAGCTGAGACCATAGTTGCTCATTGTGCTTGCCAGAGGCCTTTTATGTCTTCCCCAGACCGCTACTATGCATATCTTTTAGCTTTGTATGGTGTCTATTTATTCAATGAAACAAAGCTTCTATTATTGATTATAATCTCACCACTCCGATTCAGGAAAAGAACTGCAGAAAAGGTAGGTTTTCCCCAACTAAACTAAAGGGCAAACGTGTCATTGAGCTAGGGGCTGGTTGTGGACTAGCGGGATTCGGTGAGCGCCTTGCATTCTATCTCTATATTTGGCACTTGACCGTTTAACATAGAATAATGTGTATTTCTGCAAGAACTTATCTCATACACAGAGGTTCATTTTACTATGATATGCAGGGATGTCACTGCTAGGATGTAATGTGGTGTCTACGGATCAGGTTGAGGTATTGCCATTGCTTATGAGGAATGTTGAGCGTAATACTTCAAGGATCATGCAAACAAGTCCCGATTCAGGTGTGCTTTAGAACTTAATGCGAACTTCATTTTTTTACTTGTAGCTATTGGTTTATTTCTTATGCTAATGTAAATCATATATTTTTTTCCTCTCTATTGGTATGCATGCACCTGCATCTGTGTGCATCTGTGTGTATTTGCAACTCTGCATACCAGTAATTAATTCAATTTTATAGTTTTCCAATCAGACAATTTGTATCCCCCCACCTAAATATGATGCATGGATATGGGATGAATATAGCAAGCGCACGCCATAAGGACACTGATTTTATTTATAGAATTGAAATATTGTGTACATTATTTATTTTGAAGTATATGGGTACCATAGGTTACTGGTTTATCTGCGCACTTCTGAGTATATTTTGTCCCACATCCTTATTTTTATTTAGTTATTTTAGCTTAAATAAATTTACAAAATTAGAATTTGATGGCATATTGATATTGTGATTCCTTTTTCCAATTCCTGACAATGCGGGTAGGTTGAGTACTACCTCCTCCAAAAAGTAGCCCCAGTTTGGTTCGGCAAGTTTTGATGGCCGGCTGCTTACCTGGTGTTAGCTCTATACATCTGATGTCATAGGTGATACTTTCTGCTACGGATGTAAATGGGTTGGGTTTGGTAGCACTAGCAGTCCATGGTGGATGCGCACCTGATTAACTGGATATACTTAGGCTCAGGTTCAGGCCCACTAAAAAGAAAAAAAAAAGAGAAAGAGGAAGAACGAAAATAATGTGAGAAGCCCGAACTTGAGATTTTAGTCGCACGCATGTGCCTCTCACCTGTGCTGGATTCATTTATGAGTCAATTGTTCAACAGAATAAAATAGCATCTACTATTTAATAATATCTACGTAATAGTTTATATCATATTATATGCATATGAATTTGGTTAGGAACTGACTGCACCTGGACTGAGACCTGATTATCAATTGGGTCCACAAAGAGGGTCCATGGTTTTTTTGGGGTCAGAACACTTGAGCAACTGGGTAATCGAAGGCCCATTCACATCCCTAATATCTGCTCAACATATTGGTATGATGACAAGAAATAGTTGTGTGGTTAGGTTGGTATTTTACATGAAGGATCAATCATCTGGTTGCTATATAACATATTGGTGCTTACAACAAAAATTAGTTGTGTGATCAGGTTGGTATTTTACATGTAGGATCAATCATCTGGTTGCTATCTCTGTGTGTGCGTTTTAAATAGCTCCTGCATGTGGTTTTCTTGAAACATGTAAACTGTTGGTTGTCAAACCTCACTCACCCGTTTCTTTCTTTTTTCCATTGCATTTCTTTTGTAGCATCATTTGGTTCAATTGAAGTTGCAGAGTTAGATTGGGGAAATCCAGAGCACATAAGAGCGGTTGATCCTCCCTTTGATTACGTCATTGGTACTGACGTTGTAAGTTGAAACTCATTATATTCTTTGGAGGTGATTGATACTCTCACTGTTCACCACAGTATGAATCAGAGTATTGCATTCAACATAGTTTTGGTATTAAGGGTCGTGTAAGTTGGTGGCGGTGATGATGAAGCAGCAGCTTAGAATGTAATGGACTACATATGGATATTAAAATAAGAAGAATACGTCTGACTAGATCCAAATGTAACATTTATGGCCTGCTTGTTTTCGTAGAATATTTATAAAATTGCCAAAATTGAAGAAAGAAAAATGAATTTCCAGAAATGGCTACCAAATAATTCCCTTTTAATGAAAAATGAATTAAGGGGCGATGGAAAGTGACTTTTTTGTTTTTTTGAAGTAACTTTTATTAAAGTGAGCTGATTACAGTATGAGATAAATACTGAAAAAGCTCAGAGAACCACAGAACACATAAAACACTAAAAAACCAAGGCTAAAAGCAAAAAACACACGAAGGAGAGGCCCAAAGGTCAAGAGATGATGTCCCTTAGCACCGCAATTTGCAGACTATGTCTATTAACTCCCTTCCGAGCCAGAGTGTCTGCCAACAAATTAGCATCTCTCTTGGTATGGAAAAAAAGAGGCGGAGATACACATTGCTATGTCCTGAATCTCATTTGTCACGTCAGCTAGCTTCCAGGGAGGGATGCAACTACTTGAAGCCCACCCGATAGCACAAAGAGAATCACCCTAATAAATTGTTTCCATTTCCCCTCGATTCATTTTCCATTAAAAGGGAGATTATTTGATTTCCATTTATAGAACTTCACCTTTATTTCATCGATTTTAGCTAATTTTAGAAATAATTTCTTAGAATTCAAATTAATCCAATTTCCATGAAATATTATGCAAACAATTAAGCCCTTAGGTTTTGGATCATGGTTATACATGATTGAGTGGACTTTTGGGAATAGCTGGACAACATGAAATCTCTAATTGTAAGGAGGCAGGAGCCCATTAAAACAATCAGTTATGTTCACATTGCTGATTTTTGGAACTATTCCAATAGTTAATAAAATTGTAAAACAAGATGAATCCGATATTTCTGTGATTTTTTAACATGCTGCTGAAAGTACATAATCTTTCACTATTTCGCAAGATTTACTTAAAACCTCATTTTTTTAGAAATGAACCTGAAGAAGTTCAACCTGCCTGAGGATTTGGCTTAGGATAAATCGGGCTGGAGAAATAGAATTCTTATAGCCGACCCTAACATTGTTGGGACAAGGCTTTGATGATGATGTTGATATGCTAAGCACTTGTTATATGTTAAATTTTGTTTTTTGTTTCGACTTTTATGAAGTCTATTTTTTGCGAAAGTTTTCCACTAATACCCTGAGAACAGTTAAACTTTTGAGAATTTTCCATGATTCTCCCAGAACAAGAAATTGCTGAGAACTTTTTTTTATTTTTTTATTTTTATGACGATCACTAGAGTAACTTGAGCCTTCATCAAACTGTTAATAGCTAGAGACCTTACAAAGGTAAGCTTTTTGAGAATTCTTCTAGAAAGTCAATTAAGCAACTAATGCAGCAGCGTATGGCTCTTGGTCAACACTACATAGGATATCATGATCTGTGATGATAGGCTAAAAGCTGAGAAGCGCAAGTATGGTATCTTTCAGGCAACCATATCTTGCTCTGTTCTGAGTCATACATGGCTTGTTCTGTTTTGTTTTGTTCACTTTTTGTTCAATTATTTTTCCATCTTCACCCAAACTTGGTTGCGTTCATCAGGACATGTACCATAATCAAATGTGAACCTTGATTTTTGGGTTTTTGTCAATTCATGTGAATGCAATTATTTATCAGAGGCATTATGTCATGTGTCATAGAGTATAAATTGATCTTAAGCAGCAGCAGTATATGCAGAATGCTGAATGTGCTAAGAGTTCAGACTTCTATTTATTGTTATAAGGTTTATGCGGAGCACCTCTTGGAGCCACTCTTGCGGACCATATTTGCCTTATCTGGACCTAGAACCACAATCTTGGTAAACAGTTTTGCCGACACTTGGGAAGCTAGCTACATCTTGTTGGTTCTGGAAGCTCTTGTCACCGTATTCATTTTTCTTTCTGGAATTTCATGCAGTTGGGCTATGAGATCCGATCCACAACCGTCCATGAACAAATGCTGGCCATGTGGAAGAGCAATTTTGAAGTGAAAACTGTCCCGAGGACAAAGGTGCTTGTCCACGAATCCTGCATCTTTTTGTATCAGTTGAAAGGAATTCCTTATGCTGAAGTCATTGTTTTTTCATCGTTCCATGCAGATGGATAGCAAATACCAGCATGCGAGTATCCAGCTCTTCCTCATGGGGTCAAAATCTCGAGCAGGTTGTGCAGAAAATCCAATGCAACGCGATGCTGAATCCAGTGGTGAATGCAGAAGCGATGAGGATGGTGAGAGTTGTGATGCAGAGGAGGAACATGTAGAATGTGGTAACAAGGGTGTTATGAATGGCGGCGATGAGGTTGGGATGATGAAAAACAGGAAGCTTGATGATTGGGAAGCAAGAAGATACGGCTCTATCGCAGCTCGGCTTCTTCGAGATGTCAAGATAACATGAGAACTTGAGCTTTTATTATGCACATCACCATTATTTCCCGCTTTTCTTTTGAAGGAAGGACTGGCCAATATTAAAAAATGAGGTTTCCATTGGTGATTCCCTGGGAGGTAGAGATGGATTCAGCCACAGAATTGTTGTACGTTAATTGTTTTTTCGACGTAAAATGCATTTAGTAAGTTATTATTGCTAATGATGACATTGATGTAATGTTAGACCACCACAAAAGCGCATGTAATTCTTTGGCTGCCAATAGCAAATACATGATTAGTTATTTAACTAAGCATGAGAGTCGCATGTCACGGACGAATCCAGATCCCCCATTCGGACCAATGAGGGGGTGACATATGGGAGGAGGATGTCAAATCACTGGACGACTCTTCTCCTACAAAGAAAAAAAAAAAAAAAAAAAAACCGTCTTCTCCATGTATCACCCTCTCATTGGTCCAAATAGGGTTTCTCCATTTGGATCTAGACTCGTCACAGAGATAAGCAATATTTTGAAAATTTATTGCATTTTCACCAGAATATTTTTGAAATTCGACAATAATGAAAATACACTAAAATTTTTGAGGTGAGTCAAGGAAAGATTACTATTAACTCCATGTTTCCTGATATAGCTTTTAAAGCCCGTTTATGTCAGCTTAAAAGAAAAAAAGAAAAGAAAAGAAAAGAAAGTCCACTTAATTATTAACAAAAAGTCTACTTGGACAAACTTTTTGGACAGAATTTTGGACAAACCCTATGGTATGGCTTGAATATCATGATATTCAAGCCATACCATAGGATTTGTTCAAAATTCTGTTCAAAAAGTATATCTAACTAACATTACTCAATTCTTAAACGGTGCCCGAGTCAAGGTACAAAATAACATCTCGAACCCTGATAATGCAGGCACAATTTGTTTCAGATTTTAGTAGGATGAATGGCTCGGATGGTTGGCCAAATATAAGTGGTGCCAACAAATCATTGTGTAGCCGTACAACCCTTAAAAATCTAGTATTCGCTTTTAATTGTACTCTTTTTTCCTTTCAATCAATCGTGAGCCATTCAAATTCAAAAGGTGATAAGACCAAAAAATAAAATAAAAATCAGCCCTACTGCAACCAGACTATCCTAACTCTTGATTTAATGGCATTTTAACCATAGAACCATTTGAAATTCAATCCAGCTGTGAGTGAATGTTTAAAGATTGTAAGTAAAATTGAACCTAATGGCAGATCATAGGACACCAAAGTATCAAATAGGCTTCACTGATCAAAAGTGGGCCCTTAAGGCTGAGAGCATCCATTGATTACTTGGTGTATGTTAATAGATAGAAGGATTGATATAAAGGAGAAATGTTCTCCAATAAGCAGTGACTGCATGTACAATCTAGCTCTATGGCCTCTCTGCGGTGTACCTTTGATGAGTGCAGCTCTTTTTATATTATCGTCTTTCTTTGTCAAAGATTATAGTTAAAGGCTACTAAACTCTAATGTTGCTAATTCAAGAACTAGTATAGTCCAATTGGGCTAATTAATTTCATAATTACTATCAATAATAAACCTATCTATCCATCTAATTTTAATCAAATGACAGGAACGCATCCAAGTGGGCTCCAGAGAGTCTCCTAACAGGTGACAAGGTTAGCCCACTTGTCTATTCTTGGATTGAAGGCAGGGCAGTCCAAATGGCAGAACAGGCCAGATTGGCCCACGAATAGTTGTTTATGAACCTATCACAGTGACACAGTCTCATGGTCCCAGACACATTTTGATAACCTATCTGCCAGGGTGCTAATATGCTATACACCATGCCCACCTGATTAACTGGATATACTTTGGCTCAGGTTCAGGCCAACTTAAAAATCTATATATGCGAAAAAAAATTGAGGCTTCATCAAACTGTTTATAGTTAGAGACCTGACAGAGGTAAGCTTTTTGAGAATTCTTCTTGACAGCCAATTAAGCAACTAATGCGGCAGCGTAAGGCTCTTGGTCAACACTAGATAGGATATCATGATCTGAGATGATAGGCTAAAAGCTGAGAAGCAAAAGTTCGGTAACTTTCAGGCAACCATATCTTGCTCTGTTATGAGTGATACATGGTTTTTTTTTTTTTTTTCCACTTTTTCTTCACTTATTTTTCCATCTTCATACAAACTTTGTTGCTTTCAGGACATGTACCATAATCAAATGTGAACCTTGATTTTTGGGTTTGCTTCTATTCATGTGAATGCAATTACTTATCAGAGGTATTATGTGTCATAGAGTATAAATTGATCTTAAGCAGCAGCAATATATGCAGAATGCTGAATGTGCTAAGGGGTTGTTTGTCTACACTCATTTACATATGTAAATGGTGAATATGCGTAATATTTCCGCATCAATAATGTTTGTTTACAAGAATTTACGCATCTTGTGTTTAAATCAGATATGTAAATGGTGTGAAAATAAGTCCATTTTCACACCAAGATTTGAACACCTGTTGAGGTGGGAAAAGAGAATACCAAAAGCAAGAATATCCGTCGGAGGCGGACGGTTTGGTTTTGGGTAGTTTCCGTCAAAGAGGTTATGGGTTCGAAACCCCCCTCTAACGCATTTAAAAAAATAATAATAAAAGAGGCATTTCCATGAAAGAGGTTCTGGGTTCGAAACCCCATTCCAACGCATTTACAAAATAATAATAAAAGGTGTATAAAGACTGATAAAACCTATGAATGAAAATCCTCCCTTCATCTGATCCCCTTTTATGAAGGTAATATCTCTATTCTCTCTATTGCCTTGCTATACCAAAAAAAAAAAAAAAAAAAAAACCTTTAAAAAATCTATCTACTCTGTAGGTTATTCTTTTAGAATTTGATTCTCTATCTTCTCTTCTCCTTTTAGATTTTCTTCCAATGTCTTAATGATTTTTCTAAAGTTATTTATTATTATATTACTTTAAAAATATTTAAATATGTATAAATGAATGTAAGAGGAAAGGAAGAATGTATATTATATAGCATTATGGTATCATTAAAAAATAATATATAAATGCAATTTTATCTAACCATAATAAATTTGTGTTACTTTTAATATAATTGAACTTAGCGATAAAATACTCATTTTAAGAACTTTCTATAATTGATTAATATTGGCATAAAGCCAGTGAGATGCATGGGTAAAGTTTTATGCAAAATGAATAATGAATTAAGATAATATTGAACTAAATATTAATTAATAAAAATATTAATAATAATCTTATTTTTCTTAATCATTAGACTATTAACTCTTATTTCCTTAAGCAAACATGTTGGAATGTATTTTTTTAACTGTGATCATTGATAGAAATATCTATTTTTGAAAAGTATATTTCATGTTGAAAGACATGTTCTCTTTAAGAGTTCAAACTTCTATTTATTGTTATTAGGTTTATGCGGAGCACCTCTTGGAGCCGCGGACCATATTTGCCTTATCTGGACCTAGAAACACAATCTTGTTAAACAGTTTTTTGAGGTGAGTCAAAGATCGATTATTATCAAGGAGCTCCATGTTTCCTGACATCGCTTTTAAAGCCCGTTTATGTCAGCTTCAAAAAAAAAAAAAAAAAAGTCCACTTAATTATTAAATGGTACTTGGGTCAGTGTACAAAATAACATCTAGAACCCTGATAATGCAGACACAATTTGTTTCAGAGTTTTAGTAGGATGAATGGCTCGGATGGTTGGCCAAATATCAGTGCAAACAAATCATTGTGTAGCCGTACAATCATTTAAAATCTAATATTTGCTTTTAATTGTACTATTTTGTCCCTTCAATTAATTGTAATTAATTTAAATTCAATCCAACTTTGAGTAAACCCAAGGGGTAGCTCAATTGATCTAGGACCACGGTTTGCATTAGGAGGGTGTGGGTTCGAAAGTACACTACCACACGAGGGCCACAGGAAAATTTTATCCGGCTTTCTCTCCAGGCCCTTCTGGCTTAAAGGGGTAAGAACCTTGTGTTATATATATATATATAAAACTGTGAGTGAAGGTATAAAGATTGCTAGTAAATTTGAGCCTAATGGCAGATCATGGGATCACCAAAGTATCAAATGGGTTGCACAGATCAATGGTGGGCCATAAGGCTGAGAGCATGGGGCCCACCTTTTATAAGTGCAACTGTTTTTACAATCTCATCTTACTTTGTCAAAGATTATAATTAAAGGCTACTAAACTCTAATGTTGCTAACTCAATAACTAGTATAATCCAATTGGCCCAATTAATTGCATAATTACTATCAATAATAAACCTTTCCATCCATCTAATTCTAATCAAATCGCAGGAATGCATTCAGGTGGGCTCCAAGCCTGAAAGAAAGGATTGAGAAATAGTTAATTATAATCCAGTTTGCTGCGCCAGGAAAACCATTCTTGCGTGACCGAGTGGGGTCAACACCAGAAAACAGCAAAAACCTGACGAAGGAACAGAAACAATAAGCTACTTCGGTTCCAGCTGTTAAAGAAAAAAAAATCCCAACCGTTCATACTTCAAGTCCGCACGTGTCCCAGATGCTGAGTTGGCCGTCCTCACCACACTTCACGCGTGTGCGACACTCAAGGATGGAAATCAGGGAATAGGACCATCAACTCCGCCCACTACTTATAAATAGTCATTCGCGCGAAAGCATTTTTTGACAACACTCTCTCTCTCTCTCTCTCTCTCCTTCCATGTCTTGATGGGAAAATCAAGAAATCGAAAAACGGAGAAGAAAGAGGATCCAGCGATTAAGATCGGATTATTTTCTGTTGCGGACGATCATGGCTCCAGTGCAGTCGGTGGCGTTACCAGAAGAAATCGTCGGTCCAAAAACCCAACCGCCGGCGCAGACGCCGGCGCCGGTGCCGAGAATCAGCCGCCGCAGCTTCCACGAAGACGCCGGCGGAGACATCACAAGTTCTTCGTGTATTTGGCGATCGTGGCCGTCTGCTTCCTCTTATTCATGCCGTTGAAGGTGTCGATCCGTGACAATTCCCAGTCATGGCTGGTCGGACCGAGAGAGACAGAGAAGTCATACGAAGACGAGAGCGAGATCGCAAGTAGAAAGATCCTGAGGTTCTTGCCGAATAAATTTGCTGAAATGAGTAAGAAATCGAATGTGCCATGCAGATCGGACATTCGTGCGCCTAGATTGGCCATTGTAAGTGTAATTCTCTTACTTTCTTGCAACGATTGAGGGAGATTTTGATTTGTATAGTGGTAGAAATTGTTAGATTTCAAATCGTTGGTTGTTTTGTTCTTCTAGGAAGAGTTTTGAGTGGTTTGGATGGATCCTGGGTGGACCAGGTGGGGCCATGTCTTATCGATAGTGAATGGAAAACGAGTGCCTCAATTGCATTCTTTTGCCTTTTCGATTGACGATTGCTAACATGTCTAGAAACCCGAACCATGCGGTTATCTTTCATTCAGATACTAGCATTCAAAGCCCGTGCGATGCACGGTTTAATTTCATATATATTATTGGATTAATCATAGTTTATATTTTAAATAATTTCTCATTAATATTTAGTATCCATAATGATTCAAGATCATAGTAATTATGATTATATGGTATAGTAAAAGAAAAAAAAAAAAGACTGATAAGTGACATGTGAAATGTAAGAAAGAAAAAAGGGGCAATAAAAGAGGAACTTCTTGAATCCTCTTTTTCAACATCGTTTTAACAATGGAGAAACAAAAAAAAAAAAAAACTGAAATACAAAAAAAAAAAATGAAATTCAAAAACTGAAACAGCAGGATCTCTAAACCACACACACCCACTCTATAAAAACTGTCCCATGATATTACTTCCCTTTCATTTTCTTTAACTATAACCAATCAATTGCAGGAAATGGCCATTCAAGCACAGTAGCCCAAAACTCTACCCCCATATAGTAAAATGAAAAATATATCTTTGGACCTCCATATACTATAGATGATCATTGGGTACACCTTGTTTCCAATGAATGAGAGGGTGTACCGAGTACCGTTCCTTTGAAGTTGAAAATGCAACCAGAAAAGAGTTTAGAGACACAAGAAACGTTGGTGTGTGCACCCTTGTTTGTTTCACTTCTCCAAAAGAGATCACATCAGCTTCAAGTGGGCCACACAAACAACAAAGATGTGGACGCTGATGGCCCTTTCATGACTGACAAGTGGCTCTTACCAAAAACAAAAAAAAACTGACTGATAAGTGACATGTGAAATGTAAGAAAGAAAAAAGGGGCAATAAAAGAGGAACTTCTTGAATCCTCTTTTTCAACATCGTTTTTTAACAATGGAGAAACAAAAAAAAAAAAAAAAACTGAAATACAGGGAAAAAAAAATTGAAATTCAAAAACTGAAAACAGCAGGATCTCCAAACCACATACACCCACTCTATAAAAAACTGTCCCCATGATATTGCTTCCCTTTCATTTTCTTTAACTGTAACCAATCAATTGCAGGAAATGGCCATTTAAGCACAGTAGATACGTGATAGTTTCTTTCTCTTAGATTAGCAAAAAACAGACAATTATATATTGCAGAATTTTTTAAAGGGATTAACCAAAATGATCTAGAAAAAACCTTAGAAAAATTTGAATCTTACATACCTATTTTGTTGCTTTTGTGCCGAGTGAAATGAAAGTTTGAGAGAGCAGTGGATATTAGAAAGGAATGGAGAGAAAGAAAGAGGAGAGGGAGAGAGGAGAAGAAGAGAAAGATTAGGTTAAGAAAGGGGAGAGGCAGAAAAAAGAGGAAGTTAGAGATTTATCAATCGCAGAAAATCTCAGAAGTTAGTATCTAACTGTTCCGGAAAGACACATGAAAGACATCGGTTCAGGAGATTTCTTTTCAAACTTGAGATGGGTTCTTTTAATTCAAACTTGAGATGGATCCCACTTTATTTGCTGATGTGGCTTCATGTGGGTTGAGAAAATCTCAGAAAATCTCAGTTGTTAGAATCTAACTGCACAACCGTTTTACACATTTCAAGAGAAAGAATATGTTGAAGGCATTAACCGGGGTAAGCTATTCATATGAGATCAACAATATCTGTACTTGTTCCCGTTATCTTATTTATTGGAAGTTAGAAGAGTTAAGAGCTCTTGAAATAGCTGCTGCGGTTAAAAGCTCTAGAAACAGTTCCTTGGCATTTAAACTTGTACTGTTCATATTATTCAATGCGATTATGAAATTCGCACATTTCAATTTTAATTAAGATCGTTATTTAGAAATATAATTTCCAACATGTCATAAACTTTCTTTTGTCATTTCAGTGGGCAATTAACCTGATAAAGCGCTCTCTCTCTCTCTCTCTCTCTCTCATTAGGTCTTGGGAAGTGTGTGGGGATATCTACATGATACCAACATTGTCATCCCACCTCGGTCAGCAACACCTCGGTCCTCGTCTCAGCACCTGAGCTCGGTACTGGCCTTAGCACCTAAGCTAGGCACCTCAGGATCTTCACCTCGGCCAAGTGCTTCACCTCGACCAGGATCTTCACCTCGATCAAGTGCTTCACCTCGGCCAGGATCTTTATCTCGGCCAAATGCTTCACCTCGGAAGTGCTTCACCTCGGTCAGGATCTTCACCTCGGTCAGGACCTTCATCTCGGCTAAGTGCTTCACCTCGGCCAGGATCTTCACCTCCGCCAAATGCTTCACCTCAGTCAAGTGCTTCACCTCGGCTAGGATCTTCACCTCGGCCACATGCTTCACCTCGGCCAGGTTCTTCTCTTCGGCCAAGTGCTTCTCCTCAGCCACGTGCTTCTCCTCAGCCACGTGCTTCACCTCGGTCAGGATCTTCACCTCGGCCAGAATCTTCACCTCGGCCAAGTGCTTCTCCTCGGCCAAGTGCGTCACCTCGGCTACGTGATTCACCTCAGCAGTGCTTCACCTCGGTCAGGATCTTCATTTCGGCCAAATGCTTCACCTCGGAAGTGCTTCACGTCGGCCAGGATCTTCACATCGGCCAAGTACTTCACATCGGGCAGCGCAGGGCTCTCCGATGCCTAAGTTAGTACAAGGACTGAACTCAGGATGGAGAAGAGAGAAGAGAAACAATAGTTTCAGGGTGTGTTCTGGATCCCCTGTCGATGTGTGGTCTGCAGAAAGCTACCTTGAGTCCCACACCAAATCAGAAAGCAATCCATATGTGTTGGTTCTTGTCATTGGAAGCTCATTTTTCTACAATAAGTGGCCTAGGGACTTTACTGTAGCAATGCGAGACTTAATGCCTCTGCTAAAGAACTCTACCAGTGCAAACAACCCGCCACACAAGTCATTTAAATTTGTTTTCTTATGTGGAAACGCTACAGATGGCTTTCGTGATGCTTTTCAGGTACTAATTAGAACATTGTCGTTTTTTTTTTGTTTTTTTTTTCATGCATAGGTAACATTTGGGTGACCGCCAATTATCGGGAATGGAATTTCCTTTTTATTTTATTATTTCTTCCCAAATTATATTCCAAACGAAAATATTCAAGTACCCACTGGTTCACACGGTTCTCAATGTGTGAACCACATGGTGGGGCCCACCTATTACCAATCCAAACCGTGCATCAAATAGGGACCCGTTTGCAGTCTTTGATCCCCGGGACTAGACACCCATCTGAATGGACTAGACCATTGAATTGGAGGGTTAATTTTTTTTTAATATGAATCCGTTAACTTGTAGGCCACATATTAAGAGGGTCAAACTTGATACCTAGGGTGGCCCCACATGGGTCTTTCCATTCCATCCCCTGATTCCATCCTCAGATGGGACCCAAGTGGGCCCCACAGCTGGTCCGCACGGAAGGTCACACTTGAACAAACCTGTATTCCAAAAGAAATGTGTCATTTAGTGGCTGCATTCTCATTTACATGGATGAACTGATCAATGCATTGACTATTCATCCTTTTCACAAATATTGCTTCCAAGGGCAAACGGACAGGCCACCATTTCATCCTAAAACGCATGATGGTAGGGTACCCGCATTTCTAAGAATTCTGGACTGAATTCTGAATCATTTTTATTCCACTTCGAGGGTTGGGCATAAAGTCATCTACTTTACAATAAGTTTGTGGTTGCCAAATGGTCAAGTGTTGTCTGATCAGCATCTTTAATGTTTGAATCATCTCCTTTATGATTACAATGGGCGAAACCTTCACCACATCAAACTACAAGGAAACAAAGAGTTAAAATTCTTTTCTTTTTTTGAACTTTCATTTTTATTTGTATGTTTTGTTATGAAGTATTTGTAACTTCTCTGGGGAAATCACTTTAACTTTCCTTTCTTTTTTCCCCTCAAGGTGCTTGAAATCTTGAGTTTGGTGAAATTAAAAATAAGATTGAATGGAAAGAGGATAAATTAAGAAAACAAGGAAGGGAGGGAAGAATGAAGTGAAAGAAAGGGGAATCGCGCCTATCTTGCTTGGCCCCACTAAGTTTTGTTAGAACTTTATTAGATTAATAATTTCATTATGGCTCCTTATAACTATATAATTTAAAAGCACACCCACAACATGAGTTCCTACACTCCTGTTCAAGTTGAATCATATCATTCTCTTCAATTGACATCTATATATATTTTAATATCAAGATGAGGACTGGTTGCATATAAGATTCCTCACCGAATATTTCTTCAGATATCGTATTTTGTAAATTGCACTCAAATGTTTGGTTTGGGTTGCACGCTTGGGTTGACCGACCAATGACCATATTGACTACATAAGAAATGTTAGGTCCAATGATCTTCAAATAATGCAACTTGCCAACCAATAGTTGATAGTGAAGTTCAAAATTTTAATCCGCAAAAATAAAGAGGTTAAAATCCCAAAAGATTATAGGAGGAGGAGAAAAAGTTAGATAACAAGATATGGGTTCTAAAGTAGAAAGAATTTTAAAGAGAACAGTGAGGACTGGTTGTCTAACCCTACTTTCTGGTCAGCCTTAACACTTTATTTAAATTAGTAACTATTTTAAAAAAAAATTACAGAAAAAAGCCTGCTCACCGAAGTTTCCCACAATTAAAAATTATACCATAATTACTAGAAAATTACAAATAAGTCCCTCATCTCCAACAAACTTATCACTAAGCCATTCACCCTACACCACTAGATCAATGCCTGCTCCTTATATGAACCTCGGGAAAATGACAAACATCCCCTGAACATAAATCACAGAAAGTTTTACAAGGTTTGGAGCTACCCTTGGTCATGAATGCGTCAGACAATAATGTATGGTGTGTAGTGTGTACACTGTACACATATGCCTCATTTTTATTACTTTGAAATTGATTCATCTTGGCTCTAGAATACAATGAGATTCCGGAGCTCAGTTTTTGGTAATTTTCATGGCCTATGTACTTTGATTTCTGTTTGTTACACTACGTGACCTTTGATGATGAGAGTTCACTTCATGAAACTCATTGATATCCATCACTTTTCAAACGGTGAACATACTCATTTTGATTATTTGAAATAGCTGCATACCAGTTACTTTTTTTTCTGGATGATGTGGGTATCCCTGAGGTCTTTGACCCAACATTATTAATACCCTGGGTGCGCCCACTAAACCCACACAAACGCATACCGGGCAAATCTGGAGTGGATTAGAAGAACTTCAAACACAAGAATACAAGACACGGAATCAAGCCCACATCAGTTCTCTATAAGAATGTGATTTCCCATTCCTTTTATTTGTATATGTTTGGTCCTCAATTACTTAATGTTGAGTTAGAGTACTTTTACCTTTTTGGCTATTGAGTTATGAGTGAAATATTAGTTTTTGATTTGTTGTAAACTACGTATTTTATGGCAGGAAATTAGCATCTGGGATTTCCTGATGGTTCTTTCAAGCACACAAAGGAATAAATAACAAAAGCAACATTTACAAAAAGCCCAATAAACAAATCTGTATTGAAGCATTGTTTTGCCGAGAACCCTAACTCAGCTACTTTATTAAGTTTGAGTATTGCATTCCAATCATTGGTCCATCTAACCAAGGGACTATTAAGTTCGATTATTTTGGGTTGCAACCATATTTCAGAAACTACATGGTGGTTTTCTCATACCGACAAGCTCTAATTTGAGATTTTGAGTGAAAGCCCAAGCGGGTGACTTGGTTGCATTTCATTCATAATTGTTTTGGGGACAATGAATGCTCATTATGGAAAAGGGTACCAGTACTTAACTATATAATTCTCGTATTGAAATCCAGATGAGTGTCAAACTAGGACTGGTGCCAATTCACAAATGGTTAGTGGGTGCTTGGAGGGAGACGGTATCATAGTTGGGCGCCAAAGACTGTAGCAGACAATATTATCGGGAGCTTCATAGCTGGCCTGATTATTTCATTTTACACATAAACCTCGTAATAGAATGATGGTGTGTAGAGGGTGGGGTGATAGTGAGATGTGGGTTGTTTTGCTATAGTTTATAAACTACAAAGAAAATAAAGATTTTCGGGGGAGATCTTATTGTTTACTGCATGGACTTCTTTTTTTAAGGTCCTTGGTATTCATAGAAATTTCTTTGAAATTAGTTCATGGGAAGGGAATGAATCTGTCTAACAGCACTAGAATTTTGAAGGAGATTTGAAACTCTTTTTGAGTCCGAGAACAGAGCTGAAGAACTTGTATATATGGTAAAGTGATTAGATACGCTTATCTATGGATTTAGTATGAATCAAGATTTTTAGGAAAATATATTGATAAATTATTACAATGTGATGCTATGTCAAGGATAGAAAGCAATGGCTGAGAAAATGGTTGTCAAACAGAGGCCCACACGAGTGAAATTTGTCACTTTTTCTTATTTAATCAATGAATGGATAGCATGTGTTTACATGTGCTTTTAAGCAAAGGTGGTACGTGAGTTTACGAGCAGTTTTGTGCTTTTAAAATTTCCTGGCACACCGTCTCTCGCTGTTACTGATTGGAAGTCATGAATTCAGACATAGCCCAAAAGGTTAGGTAGGCAGTGCTATTCATTGTCAAAGTAAAATGTTATTGTCCTAGCTACATCAGTATTATGATTGGAAATGCCATTAGTTGTTAAAATTTCTAATTTGGCTTCTATTTTAAATGCAAATTAACTTTGTAGCTTATCAAGTGCTAATAAGATACTCAACCAAACTTTCTGGCTAACTGTTCAACCCTTTCTCAGTCTACAAGGGAGCGAAGATCAGCATCAGATGATCTGGATGCAGTTGACTGGCTTTCACTTCTGAATGATACTTACAATAGGGATCGTCTTTGTGAACTTGGAGGAATGTTCTTAATTGCAAAGCAGGTGGGTAAAATTCACAGAATACCTTGGATTGGGTTTCAGTCATGGCATGCTGCTGCAAGAAAGGTATGTTTTATTTTGTTCAGATGTCTGCTTATACGATGCTTGTTTACTCGAGACATTTTAAATGTCCATTACTTTACCTGCTGTTGTAGGTTGACTAACTTTTGTATTACTTTCTTTAAGCATTATATGTTCCTTATTTTCTGTCATTTGTTTTTTTTTCCAATACTCTCACAGTTCTTACAATCTTTCATAGCGTGCAGACGCACGCACGCACAGTTCCAGTTCCCTTTTTTTTTTTTTTTTTCATGGAGATGCTAATTGGGGATTTTTTTGGTTGCAATACTTTGTCGTTTCTCACAGTAGGAAGTCTCACCTCTTTTGTGAGGACAGAGGCAAAGTCCATGGTCCATTATGTTACATCTTTTTCTTTTGTTTTTGGTGCCATATCTCAAACCCATGACCCGGTGATATCAATCAAAGTTTTAAACCATCAAGCTTAGGCTACTGGTTGGCTGTTCTTTTAAATCTTTGTGCAGCATCATTTCTATTCAGTTCCATTAAAAGTAATTATCACTTATCATCATGCCCCATTATTGAAGCTAAATCCTGTCTTTTCTGTTGCCAGCTTTGTTAGTTACTTTCTGCCTACGTCTGTTTCTTGAAATATTTGCTTTGTGTCTGATTGTCTTTGCCATCCAATTCAAAATTATTTTTTCAATAGGAAAAAGTTTCCACTACTGTAAGTGCGTCCATTGTTGATAACTTATTCTCCCGTGGATAGGTTTCTATGTCCGCTAAAGCTGAAAAGGTACTGGAAGAAGCTATACAGGCAGAAACCATTGGAGATGTAATATTCTATTGGGCACAGATGAAACTGTGAAAGAGTGAGGAAGAGAAGATGGAAGAAGCCATCTCGCTACAATCCACTCTCTACATATAATAAGCGGAACTCGCTATCCTCGTTTTGCTGTATGGTGCAGACTGCTACTGTCGTACGTGTGCGATTATCATAGCCGTCGATTAATGCCGCTTCTGTGTACGTGTGCTCATCACAACTGTCCATGTAATGGGATGGCGCCGAGTCGGATCGGGATGGATATGAATAAAACCGGTGACATAGGTGGGCCCCAGCCATACTCTTTTTATTTTAGAGAATTTTATACGAAAAACAGCTTAGATGTCTACTAATTAAAAGAGGTACCTATAGTTTTAATGCAATAGAACCGGCCGCCAAAATATTCATTTTTTTTTCCTGTTTTCAACAAGCGATGACGTCGTCGCTTAATATCGAAAGTTAGTGTCAACGCCGTTCCTAATTCGTCAAATATGCTTCTTCTCCGATTTTTATCATTTACAATTGCTTGTTTTCTGTATCATAATAAACTATAACATAACTCTCCCCAACATTAAATATTCCTTGTGGAGGTTGTTAATCTCTATTAACGAGTAGACATAGCATGGTTTGACATTCTTTCATGCGTTATCTACCATAAAGTCTGAGTTTCATGTTTAATTTTCGAGAAAAGTTTATTAGGGTTTTGATATATATAATCTATTCATTTCATTATCTTTGTTATATGATTATTTTTGGGTGGCTAAATCATCAAGGTAAGGACTTTTTGAGGAAAGAGGAAAGGAAACCTCCAAAGAAATGGGGAAAACGATGGGAGAAAGAAGGGAAAAATGGGGGAAATGGGATTTTGGGCAATTTGTATGGATCTGAATGCGACGACGTCGTCACACGTTTAAATCTTTAATAAATAAAAAAAAACAGAAGTGGTCATAGGAAACCACTTCCGCACTATATTGACTTGTGGTGTGTTTTTCGGTTAATGACCATCTATAGTCATTTTTTGATAGTTTTCTCTTTATTTCATATACAATGGGGGGTGTTCCAGCCCCTTGTACCCGACTAAAATTCAGTGTGACCTAGATGTAGTAGCTTAATTTCAAAACCTCAACCATAAAAAACAAACCGAAGTCCTTGCCAACTAAGCTGCCCCTCGGAGTTGCCCTGGCCATTATCATCCATTTTTGGTGCCTTCGCAGGAGATTATTCTCCAGGTAGCATGCATATTGCAATAAATACAAGCATATAATTACAATAAATCACCTTATTAATCATACAATCAAGTCTTATAATGGGCCCAAGATATATTAGATTAGACTTTGAGGAAATTTTATACAACAAAAAGATATTCATCTGAACGGCTTGCAAATTAGATACAATAAAAACCTTTTACGATAGATTTATATTTATTTATTTGTTTGTTTTTACATTGGCTCCCCCAATATTTCTTTTTTACACACAATTGTACCCCAAGGCAAATTTGCTAGTCCTGCTGCCAGTCCCTCGGTGAAATATAATCAGCTTTGCTGAGAGTTTTGATTTGAGAGGAAACAGTAGTCTTCTGTTAAATACATTGACCAACTTGCTGAGCAGAATTCACTATTTGTCTCCCTTTTTTCATTGAAAGAAACATATCTGTGGAATGTTTGTGTGTGGGGCGATTCTTAGGACATCAGGGTCATGCTAAATCTAGCGGTAACCTCGGTCGTGTGCATCCCGGCTCCGGTACTGATGCGCTAGCCGAGATGAGTATCGTCATTTTGATCAACCCTGACCTAAGACCGTCATGATTTCGGCTATGTGACAGTCTCGATCACGCACCTCGGTTGCAACTGTATGCCGAAGTGCCAGATGAGACAGGCACTGACAGTCGTTTCCCCTCTTCAGACACGTGGCGGGATATAAGTACGCGCCATTAAGATAAATACTTCATCACAGCCGTCCAAATCTTCGCCAGATATCTAACAGAGTTGTATCCAACGGTCATGGCCATATCAGGGCGGGGCCCAAAAAAAGTTCCTATGGGACATTCACCGCCAACAAGTCAAGACAGGATCAAGCTCAATATCACTCGCATTTAATGCGATGTAGGCTGACCGGACCATCATTTAATGCAATGTGGGCTGTAATGGACCCTCATTAATCTTGGTGGGCTGATGAGACTTTAGCAATCAGATCATCCAGCCAACCACCAAATATCTAGAAACTCTCTTATATATAGATGAGAAGCTACTCCAGGAAGGTACGTAAGCACGAATATACACATGTATGAACCCTCTCATCTTCTTCAACTTCAGTTACACCCAACAGAGACTAAGTGAAGCATCGGAGAGCCCTGTGCTGCCCACAGTCAGGGTCCTTTGACCGTTCTTTCTTCCCTTTCAGGTCCCCAGAGCAATCAGCTTTCGCAGTCGTTTATGATAAGTCCTGAAAGGCTCCCTTTAACTTTGTGAGTTATATTTTCTGCACTTATAGTTTGGGTATTGTTTTGTCTTGAACAGTTGAACTTGAGCTTGAGCTCAAACTGTACTCATTAAAAAGTCGAACCCGACTAGGATGGATGGATGGAAGATTATTGATTTTATGAGCTCATAATGGCTTGACATTGAAGTCATTTTGAGCCTCTGGCTCAGTCTCGAGTACTTAAAATCAAGCTTGTGGTTATCTTAAGTCTGCCAAAGCTTGCTTAAGCTACATCGATCACATCATATATTCATTTTGATCTGACCGTTAGATAGGCAATTCTTGGATCAGCTCGAATTATTTACAGTTCCACACCCATATGTCAAAATAACCTTGTGGGTGGGGGATCTTGACTACAGAAGGATGGGTTCATATCCGACCCAAGCACCACACGAGTTGGAAGCTTTTGCCCCCGATCCTAGCCTACCTCAAACATGACAGGATCGAGCCTGCCCATTTAATCAATTCGAACACAGATTTTCACATTAGGGCAAACAAATAGGTAAGTGAGTGTTACAAGTAACGTAAATATGTTTGTCGAGCTTGTAGTGACTCGAACTCTACTCTCTTTTTTTTTCCACACTCACTTAAAAATACCATAATAAAGTGGGGTAGATTACATTCTTTTATTCAACTAAATGCAAATTTAAACCCTTTTTACTTTAGATCAATCATCTAAACGCATAAAAGGTAATTCATCTACTAATTTATTTTAAGTTACTACTCTGTAACTTTATTCTAACGTGACATCCTAATGCTCTTCTATATCTCCGCTAATGCAGATAAATAGACCCCTTTTGGAAAAAAAGTGATTTTCTGCTGCTTTATATGAGCTATTATAGAGTTAGGCCTTATCTAGACCCGAAGGGTCTTATAAGGGCTTTCCGAACCGCCATTCCTGACTTTAAGAAGGAATGGAGTGAGGCTCTTCCTTTCCTTCATAAGATAAGAGATAAGGTAGCTAGTCAGCTACTAGTCCTTTAATATGAGGAAGCTATCCTTAGTAGAACCTCTCAGAGGCTATAAGTTGATTGTTGTGTGCCTTTTCACTTTAACTCTTTGCATTTCACCGTATTCACAATTCAACCCTCACTTTTTTTCTTTTTTTCTTTTTTTCTTTTTTGGCTTTTTCATCTCCATGAACTATGCAAGTTTCACATCATTTTGGAAATATTTTATTTTAAAAATGAATAAAAAAAAAACTTATTTTGCAGCCACTCCGTTAGAGAGAAAATCTAGAGAGACAGAATGAAGAGGAAAATAGACCAGGAGAGATTTTATAGATAGAGAGAACAAATACTTGCCAAACAATATTTTCTTTAATTCATTATCAAAAC
Source organism: Camphora micrantha (assembly GCA_003546025.1). Taxonomy (NCBI): domain Eukaryota; kingdom Viridiplantae; phylum Streptophyta; class Magnoliopsida; order Laurales; family Lauraceae; genus Camphora; species Camphora micrantha. The sequence goes on along the minus strand of QPKB01000001.1, from coordinate 7,677,522 downwards.
CAAACACGCCCAATGAGGCTGAAATTTTGGCTAGTCCTATAGCCAGAGGTGTTCATGGGCGGCCAGGATGAAGCAAATCCAAGCCCAGCCCAGCTTTACAAATATAGGCCCAATCCTAAAAACGGCCATAACAACTCGGCTAGGCTGAACCTGGCTATCAAGCCAATGTTTGGCCTTAGTAAATTCAATTACATGTACTCCTTTTAGATGGTTCAGGCCAGGCCAGGCTTTTGGCTTTCCTTCACTTAGTTCAAGCCCAACCCAATTATCACATATGCCCAAATTACATATTCAAGCCCGGTCTAATTTGGGCTGGCCAGGCACATGAACACCCCCTCCCAACCTATTAGCCAACCAAGGCTTTGTAAGCGCATCGCTAGTCCAAATCAATCAGATCGGCATAAAAAAAACAGGGCAGTGCACACTGGTCGGTTACGACTGCGAACAGAAGAGATCGTCTTTCTTCCATCACTGCTTATATATGATGGAGGATTGCAGGTATATTCTCTCCCGCGATTTTATTTACTTTCACTACCAATCTTCTATCAGGATTCTTTTCCCCCCATTGTCACGTTTCCTTGGAAAACATTTTCAACTGTTTGTCTCACAACTTAAGAAGATATCTATTGGCAAATTGGTTTCTCTTCTCTGCCTACTTCGCAAGTGGAGACAATATTTTTGATGTAAAAAGACCGCTCTGCTATGCATTGGCGAAAGAGGAATCTCTATATGTGGAAAATCCTCTTTCCATCCTTTTTTAGTTAGGGTTTGTTTGTGTAGTGCTGTGTTTCCCCGCTCCATCGTTAAGGAAATGGTCTTTCTCTCTTAATCGTGGGAAATCAGTTAACGAGAAAGCTGCACTAATTTTCATCATTCCCTTAATTTCTCCCCCAATGGTAACCAGGAAAACTTCATTAAGAGAAAGTGAAGAGGATTTGCATGTAGAGTGGTTTTTGAAAGAGGAAAAGACCATCAAAAACGTGATTTAGAGTGTGTAAAAATGATTTTATGACTTTCCATGTAAAATCATTTCACAAATTATGCCAAGAGGCGAGAGAAGAAAACATGATGGCTAGTGTTACAAACCCACCAAGTAACTGGAAGAACAATATATATATATAAAACTGCAGAAATACTTATGCTTTCCATATAATTTCATAATCCATCTTTGATGAAACTTATAATACTTATTTCCATGTTCAAGGTGTAAGTTAGGAATGCCATGGGATTCAATATTAATAGAAGTGAAGGAACTTCATGTGGTTTATGGAAGCATCCTCCACACCCCATCCTTCAAAAATAGGACCCACCTTCTTATCTTGTGCCTGAGAACCACCTTTTTTTTGTTTTCATTTTCCCTTTTCTTTTCTATATGTTTCGATTGTGAATGATTTTGATTCGAGACTTCACGTATATTTATTGTTCATGTTAGCTTTGTGTTGGTTCAAGATGCTGCATTTGCATTGCATGTTGATATCTCCATGTTTTGAACATTTTTTTTTTTTTTTTTTCAATTTGTGGGGCTTTTATGTGAATATTTGAATTTAACAAGAGCTCCCTCACCAGGCTAAATTCTCCGAGCACATCTTCAGTTATTCTAGAAGTTCTAGGCCATCAGCTGCAGTTTTCCCAGGTAGATTCTTATTCTCATTTTTGGTAGGTTCTGTTATGTTTTTTAAATGGTTATATATTAAATTGTATAAGCAATTAATGTCGTTATACTTCACAATGAAAGATCTATACATGTTTGGGATTACCTTGACATGTGGGTGTTGCATTGACATTTGAGTTGTTGAATCAACATTCTATGTTAAATTTTGCGTTTATATAAGTATGCAAGTTCTAGGCCATCAGCTGCAATTTTTCCAGGTAAAATCTTAATGTTACTCCAACTTAACAGATTATACTCAAAATTCCTCTTGTCAAGGAACATAACATATTAAATAAGTTGTTCCTCTGTCAACTGTAATTCACTACATTCAGCTGCGGACCCAAAGATGTTAAATGCTTAATTGAATCTCATATGAGAGCATCTCTGCTTTTTTCTGTTTATTTATTATTCAATATACAATGGGATCTAAAAGGAAAGTTGAAACATTTTATGTATAAGAAGTTAAGTTGGAAAGTGATAATATTAGGCTATGAACCGATAGGAAATATGTAAATTTAAAGTGAAACAAGATGGGAAATTTGGAAATTTAATGTGAAACAATGTGCTTGCTCTCACCTTTTGAAGCATGCCGGTTATAATCTCTCGGCATATGTGCAACATTGCAGTATTTACTGTTTTCTTTTGTTTGAACACCAGTCTTCTGCTGCCTATCTTTCTGTTATTGTTCCTACGCAGCAATGAGTGTCATTTAAGTATGGTCGGTGTGTGTGTGCCAGGATCCAAACTCAAAGCATCTGGGCACTACAGTTTGGGATGCATCAATGGTATTTGTCAAATTTCTGGTAATATCTCCGACTCATTTTTTCTGTAGGCAGTTGAAAATGGCATCATTACATTCTTGCATGTATCGTGGTCTTACGAAGAGTATATATTTCCATTATCATTTTTGTATGAAAATACTGTTGGTGCTTGAGATTGTTGCAATGTTGAGAAAGTATGAACAGTAAAAGTAATAAAGAGAAATGGACCGCAAAGAGACAATTATGTGTTTCGCTTCATATGAAGCTACTTGTGCTGGAGAAGAAGATATCTTTTCCTTAAGTACATCTTCTGAAGAGCATACATTACCACTGTCATCCTTGTAGGAAAATACAAAAAATTAAAAAAATACACGGCAATCCTTGTATTACAGTTGTTGCTTGAGTTTATTGCAATGCGGTGAATGCATGAACAATAATAGTAATAAAAATAAATGGACCACAAGAGAGACTATTATGTGTTTCACTTCATATCAAGATACTCTTGCAGTTGACAAAGATGGTTTTTCCTAAGGGTCAAAGAGAAGAAGATACAAGAAGAGAGACACTATTCTTTATTTTCTATCTTCATATATCTCCTTCTAATTTAAATTCCTCCCTCAAAAACTCTAAAGTAAAAGAATGCAACTCATGATAACCCTCTCATCTTAATGAAATCTTTAAACGACTCCTTTCAGAGCAAAAAAACTAGAACCATCTCCGAAAATAACAATTTCCACCTTGGTGAGAATTCCTTTTGACCTACCAATAAAAGATTTTTTACTTTTATTTTTTATGTTCGGATTTTGGAAGTGCCTATCAACATCTACTCTATGATCCCTATTAGATGTTTTGTCAATTTTTGCTTAACATTAAGCAACTCCAAGCGCAAGTAAAGCCCAAACTTCTCTGTAAGCACAACTTTGTCAATAATACCAAAGATCACCAGTGTCGGCATCCATTAAACTTTCTATGCAATATTAGTTTGAGTCTTTTATCAGAACTTTGTGCATTCAGATTGATCCTGAAAATCACTACTTGGTTAGAATGTTGATGCATTGTCTAATTATAACTCATGTCCTCTCCATCTTGAGCTGTTGAGAATTCAATTAGCTGAGACCATAGTTGCTCATTGTGCCTGCCAGAGGCCTTTTATGTCTTCCCCAGACAGCTACTATGCATATCTTTTAGCTTTGTATGGTGTCTATTTATTCAATGAAACAAAGCTTCTATTATTGATTATAATCTCACCACTCCGATTCAGGAAAAGAACTGCAGAAAAGGTAGGTTTTCCCCAACTAAACTAAAGGGCAAACGTGTCATTGAGCTAGGGGCTGGTTGTGGACTAGCAGGATTCGGTGAGCGCCTTGCATTCTATCTCTATATTTGGCACTTCACCATTTAACATAGAATAATGTGTATTTCTGCAAGAACTTATCTCATACACAGAGGTTCATTTTACTATGATATGCAGGGATGGCACTGCTAGGATGTAATGTGGTGTCTACGGATCAGGTTGAGGTATTGCCATTGCTTATGAGGAATGTTGAGCGTAATGTTTCAAGGATCATGCAAACAAGTCCCGATTCAGGTATGCTTTAGAACTTAATGCCAACTTCATTTTTTTTTTACTTGTAGCTATTGGTTTATTTCTTATGCTAATGTAAATCATATACTTTTCCCCTCTATTGGTATGCATGCACCTGTGTCTGTGTGCATCTGTGTGTATTTGCGACTCTGCATACCAGTAATTAATTCAATTTTATAGTTTTCCAATCAGACAATTGTATCTCAACACTCTCCCTCCCCCCCCCCCCCCCCTCAAATATGATGCATGGATATGGGATGAATATAGCAAGGGCACGCCATAGGGACATAGATTTTATTTATAAAATTGAAATATTGTATACATTATTTATTTTGAAGTATATGGGTACCATAGGATACTAGTTTATCTGCGCACTTCTAAGTATATTTTGCCCCACGTCCGTATTTTTATTCAGTTATTTTAGCTTAAATAAATTTACAAAATTAGAATTTGATGGCATATTGATATTGTGATTCCTTTTTCCAATTCCTGACAATGCGGGTAGGTTGAGTGCTACCTCCTCCAAAAAGTAGCCCCAGTTTGGTTCGGCAAGTTTTGATGGCCGGCTGCTTACCTGGTGTAAGCTCTATACATCTGATGTCATAGGTAATACTTTCTGCTACGGATGTAAATGGGTTGGGTTTGGTAGCACTAGCAGTCCATGGTGGATGCGCACCTGATTAACTGGATATACTTAGGCTGAGGTTCAGGCCCAATCAAAAATCTATATATGCCAAAAAAAAAACAGAGAGAGAGAGAGAGAGAGAGAGAGAGAGAGAAAGAGGAAGAAAGAAAATAATGTGGGAAGCCCGAACTTGAGATTTTAGTCACACGCATGTGCCTATCACCTGTGCTGGATTCATTTATGAGTCAATTGTTCAATAGAAAAAAATAGCATCTACGATTTAATAATATGTACTTAATAGTTTATATCATATTATATGCAGATGAATTGGGTTAGGAACTGACTGCACCTGGACTGAGACCTGATTATCAATTGGGTCCACAAAGAGGGTCCATGGTTTTTTTGGGGTCAGAATACTTGAGCAACTGGGTAATCGGAGGCCCATTCACATCCCTAATATCTGCTCAACATATTGGTATTATGACAAAAAATAGTTGTGCAGTTAGGTTGGTATTTTACATGAAGGATCAATGATCTGGTTGCTATATAACATATTGGTGCTCATAACAAAAACTAGTTGTGTGATCAGGTTGGTATTTTACATGTAGGATCAATCATCTGGTTGCTATCTCTGTGTGTGCTTTTTAAATAGCTCCTGCATGTGGTTTTCTTGAAACATGTAAACTGTTGGTTGTGTCAAACCTCACTCACCCGTTTCTTTCTTTTTTCCATTGCATTTCTTTTGTAGCATCATTTGGTTCAATTGAAGTTGCAGAGTTAGATTGGGGAAATCCAGAGCACATAAGAGCGGTTGATCCTCCCTTTGATTACATCATTGGTACTGACGTTGTAAGTTGAAACTCATTATATTCTTTGGAGGTGATTGATACTCACTGTTCACCACAGTATGAATCAGAGTATTGCATTCAACATAGTTTGGTTATTAAGGTTCGTGTAAGTTGGTGGTGGTGATGATGAAGCAGCAGCTTAGAATGTAATGGACTGCATATGGATATTAAAATAAGAAGAATACATCTGACTAGATCCAAATGTAACATTTATGGCCTGCTTGTTTTCATAGAATATTTATAAAATTGCCGAAATTGAAGAAAGAAAAATGAATTTCCAGAAATGGCTACCAAATAATCTCCCTTTTAATGAAAAATGAATGAAGGGGCGATGGAAAGTGACTTTTTTGTTTTTTTGAAGAACAACTTTTATTAAAGTGAGCCGATTACAGTATGAGATAAATACTGAAAAAGCTCAGAGAACCACAGAACACATAAAACACTAAAAACCAAGGCTAAAAGCAAAAAACACATGAAGGAGAGGCCCAAAGGTCAAGAGATGATGTCCCTTAGCACCGCAATATGCAGACTATGTCTATTAACTCCCTTCCGAGCCAAAGTGTCTGCCAACAAAATAGCATCTCTCTTGGTATGGAAAAAAAGAGGCGGAGATACGCATTGCTATGTCCTGAATTTCATTTGTCACATCAGCTAGCTTCCAGGGAGGGATGCAACTACTTGAAGCCCACCCGATAGCACAAAGAGAATCACCCTAATAAATTGTTTCCATTTCCCCTCGATTCATTTTCCATTAAAAGGGAGATTATTTGATTTCCATTTATAGAACTTCACCTTTATTTCATTGATTTTAGCTAATTTTAGAAATAATTACTTAGAATTCAAATTAATCCAATTTCCATGAAATATTATGCAAACAATTAAGCCCTTAGGTTTTGGATCATGGTTATACATGATTGAGTGGACTTTTGGGAATAGCCGGACAACATGAAATCTCTAATTGTAAGGAGGCATGAACCCATTAATACAATCAGTTACGTTCACATTGCTGATTTTTGGAACTATTCCAATAGTTAATAAAATTGTAACACAAGATGAATCCGATATTTCTGTGATTTTTTAACATGCTGCTGAAACTACATAATCTTTCACTATTTCGCAAGATTTACTTAAAACCTCATTTTTTTAGAAATGAACCTGAAGAAGTTTAACTTGCATGAGAATTTGGCTTAGGATAGATCGGGCTAGAGAAATAGAATTCATATAGCCGACCCCAACACTGTTGGGACAAGGCTTTGATGATGATGGTGATATGCTAAGCACTTGTCATATGTTAAATTTTGTTTTTTGTTTCGACTTTTATGAAGTCTATTTTTTGCGAAAGTTTTCCACTAATACCCTTAGAACAGTAAATTTTGAGAATTTTCCATGATTGTCCTAGAACAAGAAGCTGAGAACTTTTTTTTATTTTTTTATTTTTATGACGATCACTAGAGTAACTTGAGCCTTCATCAAACTGTTAATAGCTAGAGACCTTACAAAGGTAAGCTTTTTGAGAATTCTTCTAGAAAGTTAATTAAGCAACTAATGCGACAGCGTATGGCTCTTGGTCAACACTACATAGGATATCATGATCTGTGATGATAGGCTAAAAGCTGAGAAGCGCAATTATGGTATCTTTCAGGCAACCATATCTTGCTCTGTTCTAAGTGATACATGGCTTGTTTTGTTTTGTTTTGTTCACTTTTTGTTCAATTATTTTGCCATCTTCACCTGAACTTGGTTGCTTTCATCAGGACATGTACCGTAATCAAATGTGAATCTTGATTTTTGGGTTTTCGTCAATTCATGTGAATGCAATTATTTATCAGAGGCATTATGTCATGTGTCAGAGTATAAATTGATCTTAAGCAGCAGCAATATATGCAGAATGCTGAATGTGCTAAGAGTTCAGACTTCTATTTATTGTTATAAGGTTTATGCGGAGCACCTCTTGGAGCCACTCTTGCGGACCATATTTGCCTTATCTGGACCTAGAACCACAATCTTGGTAAACAGTTTTGCCGACACTTGGGAAGCTAGCTTACATCTTGTTGGTTCTGGAAGCTATTGTCACCGCATTCATTTTTCTTTCTGGAATTTCATGCAGTTGGGCTATGAGATCCGATCCACAACCGTCCATGAACAAATGCTGGCCATGTGGAAGAGCAATTTTGAAGTGAAAACTGTCCCGAGGACAAAGGTGCTTGTCCACGAATCCTGCATCTTTTTGTATCAGTTGAAAGGAATTCCTTATGCTGAAGTCATTGTTTTTTCATCTTTCCATGCAGATGGATAGCAAGTACCAGCATGCCAGTATCCAGCTCTTCATCATGGGGTCAAAATCTCGAGCAGGTTGTGCAGAAAATCCGATGCAACGCGATGCTGAATCCAGTGGTGAATGCAGAAGCGATGAGGATGGTGAGAGTTGTGACGCAGAGGAGGAACATGTAGAATGTGGTAACAAGGGTGTTACGAATGGCGGCAATGAGGTTGGGATGATGAAAAACAGGAAGCTTGATGATTGGGAAGCAAGAAGATACGGCTCTATCGCAGCTCGGCTTCTTCGAGATGTCAAGATAACATGAGAACTTGAGCTTTTATTATGCACATCACCATTTTTTTCCCGCTTTTCTTCTGGAGGAAGGACTGGCCAATGTTAAAAAATGAGGTTTCTGTTGGTGATTCCCTGGGAGGTAGAGATGGATTCAGCCACAGAAATATTGTACATTAATTGTTTTTTGGACGTAAAATGCATTTAGTAAGTTATTATTGCTAATGATGACATTGATGTAATGTTTGACCACCACAAAAGCGCATGTAATTCTTTGGCTGCCAATACCAAATACATGATTAGTTATTTAACTAAGCATGAGAGTCGCATGTCACGGACGAATTGGGATCTCCTGTTCGGACCAATGAGGGGGTGACGTATGGGAGGAGGATGTCAAATAAGTGGACAACTCATCTCCCACGATTAATAAAAAAAAAGAAAAAAGGAAGCATCTCCTCCAAGTGTCACCCTCTCGTTGGTCCAAATAGGGTTTTCCTATTTGGATGTGGACTCGTCACAGATATAAGCAATGTTTTGAAAATTTATTATATTTTCACTAGAATTTTTTTGAAATTCCACAATAATGAAAATAAACTAAAATTTTTGAGGTGAGTCAAAGAGAGATTATTATTAACTCCATGTTTCCTGATATAGCTTTTAAAGCCCGTTTATGTCAGCTTAAAAAAAAAAAAAAAGAAAAAGAAAAAAAGAAAGTTCAATTAATTATTAAATGGTACTTGGGTCAAGGTATAAATAGGAAATTTAACAGGAAAAACCCTTCTACACAGGCATTTCTTTATTTTAGCCCCAATAAAAATGAGCGAACAAAATAAGCCCTAAATGTACATTTCTCTTTCTTTTTTTGTCTTTTAGCGCTATAGTTGATATCAACCATCCCTGCAGATATGCTAAAGACTGAAACCCCTTTATTCGCCATCCGTCTTCCTCCTCTTTTCCCCCTTTGCCCCTTTCTATTTTCCATTGTTGTTGTCTACACCCCTCATCCCCATTCAGTGTTGGTTGGAACTCAATGGGGACATTCTTTTCACATATGAGTTAAAAGAAGCCAAATCTTGAATTTTTCAGATTCGAAGAAGAAGATGATTGCTTTTGAAAACAGAGATTAGGCTGCAGGAGAAGAGCTGCTGTTTTGGAAGGGGCGTTGAGGAAGATGGGATTGGAATTGCGACATGGGGTTTTGGGGGGTGAATGGAAGTCGAAAATGGGAGATTTTGTTGGGTTTGAATCGAAGAAGGGTAAAAGGTAATGATTTTTACAGACATTACTTAGAAAGTTGGAATTTGGGGAGATGGGTTTTCATCTTTTGGGTTGTAGCTGAGTTTGAGCTACTAGTATTTTGGGTCTTGTTTTCTTTCAGAGGCTCGTAGAGATGCGTTTTTTCCATTGCAAAGAGATGTAAGGAATCAAGTGGAAAGAGGAATGGAATGCAAGTTCGGAGCCCTTAAACCGATCATTTAACTATATCAATATCAAGCTGGAGGGGTTTTCAAAATAAAGCCCTTGAGAGATAGAAGTACGAAATTTGGAGAAGACCTAGAGGAGAAATACAATGGAATCTTGTAAGAAATTTGGAGAAACAATGAGTCACAAATCTGTATTGGGGTAGTTTCCATGAAGGTGTTCGATGAAATGATGAAGAGAAAGGATAATGAAATTTCACGCTCCTTTCTCTTATTTTTCTCATGGGAAATTAGTATGCTGTTGTTGTGGGGTTTGTCATTCCTTGATTTTGCTAACTATGAGATATTGGAGGAGATGAATTAGAGAACATGGGTGGGGTTTTCATTCCTTGATTTTTGTAATATTTAAACAGATTTCATGTATATATATTTTGAAATGTAAGGTCAAGATACAATGAACTTGTAATGTTGTGACTGGTTTCCCTCTATTTGAGATATTTAAAATGTGTTTGAGATGTCCGAGCTCTTGAACTTTTGAAATGTCTGAGTGAAGGACTGAAACATTCCCCACCAAAACTCTCAACTATGACGTTTAAGGATGAAATTGGTATTGGCTAAATTGGTAGAAGTTGCGAAATGAGTCGAATGAAACATTCCCCACCAAAACTCTATACTAATGTTTTCCCCATTACTTTCATGTAATACCCATCTTCATTAATATCTGTAGTATTGTGTTTTATTAACAAACATCTCTTTCATGTAGAGAGGATAAATTAGTCAGCATTTGTACCATGGTATCCAGCAACGATTTAAATAAAGTACTGGACGAATCCATTTTTATGGACTATCCTGTTCAAGGAAGACATTCCTCGTCAAGACAATTGTAATGACTGCGGAGTTTTCACTGTGGCATTCGCGGAGCATTGTGTTTACTACCGTCCTATCACATTTACACAGTCTGACATCCCTTACTTCCGTAGCAGAATTGTCATTGAGTTATTCAAAAGAAGTTGACAAGTGAATGCTAGTAAGTTGAATCTTCCTGAGTTGTTGAACCTACTAGTTTGATATAATTTTCTTAGCTGGTTAGAAGAAGTTTTGTGAAGGTTTTTTTGGGCAGTAGAAGGAGAGGCCAAACATAGATACTTAATTTCTTTACTTCGTAATTGAAATTGTAGAACTTGTGGACAGTGGTTGTGGAACTTTTATGGTTTTGGGCAGTTGGATTTATGTTGTGGAACTTCATATACCATTATTTGAAATTGAATGGTTTGTTAATGTATGGTTGTTAATTGAATGTGTGAATGGAATGTACCAATGTATTCAAAACAGTGTTTAGTACAATGAAATGTATCATTCTCTGGTTTGTTTAACATGACCAATAGTCGATATCGACTATTTAGCTGAAACCTAAAAAACACAGTCATAGTCAATATCGACTATTTAGCTGAAACATAAAAAACACAGTCACAGTCGATATCGACTATTGTCATTGTCGATATCGACTATTTAGCTGAAACATAAAAAACACAGTTATAGTCAATATCGACTATGTTATAATACTATAACTTACTAAGTGTAGTTCTAGATGGGGCTTGCTAATCATTTTCAATAACAAAAGTGGAAAAAAATAAAAAATCATTAACGGGACAATACAAACAACCATTATATTATTATAGATAAGTTCTCAACAACATATAACCCCAAAAAAGGGTGATCCTTACAAAAGGGAAAAGTGTGTTTAACACCTGTGCCCTTCCAAAAAATGCTTCAAGAAAATGTGCAAGCCCATCACGACTACATCTTCTATCAATCACATTAACAACAAATATTAACACCAATAAAAATGAATATGATGACATTAACACGTGCATCCCCCTTCCGAAAAATCTCTTCCATGTAGAGATTACATTGTCCAGACGGCTACATCTTCAATCACATTAACACAAAATACTAACACCAACCAAAGAAGAATTCACATTAACTATTGCATCCCTCTTCCAAAAAATGCTTCAGTAGACTGTACACTGTCCATAATGGCTGCATCTTCTATCACATTAATACCAAATATTAATACCAACCAAAAAGGAGTTTACATTAACTCTTGCATCCATCTTCCAAAAAATGCTTCAGTAGACTGTACACTGTCCATAATGGCTGCATCTTCTATCACATTAACACCAAATATTAATACCAACTAAAAAGGAGTTCACATTGACTCTTGCATCCCCCTTCCAAAAAATGTTTCAGTAGATTGTACACTATCCAGAATGGCTGCATCTTCTATCACATTAACACCAAATATTAACACTAACAAAAAAGAAGTTCACATTGACTCTTGCATCACTCTTCCAAAAAATGCTTCCACCAATTCAACCAATACCAATTTCATCATTGGATGTCATAGTAGAGAGTTTTGGTGGGGAGGTTTCGACCCTTCACTTAGATATTTCAAAAGCTCAAGAGTTCAGACATTTCAAACACATTTCAAACATCTCAGATAGGGGAAACAATTCACAACATTACAAGTTCATTCATCCAATATCTCCTAGTGAGCAAAATCAAGAAAAGACAAACCCCACAACAGCAGCAGACTTCTTTCCCATGAGAAAAATAAGAGAAATGAGCGTGAAATTTCATTATCCTTTCTCTTTGTCATTTCATCGAACACCTTCATGGAAACTACCCCAATACAGATTTGTGGCTCATTGCTTCTCCAAATTTTTTACAAGATTCCACTGTATTTCTCTTCTAAGTCTTTTCTAAGTTTCTTACTTCTCTCTCTCAAGGGCTTTATTTTAAAAAACCCTCCAGCTTGATATGGATATGGATATAGTTAAATGATTGGTTTAAGGACTTTGAACTTGCATTCCATTCCTCTTTTCACTTGATTCCTTACATCTCTTTGCAATGGGAAAAACGCATCTCCACGAGCCTATGAAAGAAAATAAGAGTCTTTCATTCTCCATAACTATATCCATGAAAAATGCTGTCAGCTTAAAATACTAGTAGCCCAAACTCAGCTACAGTCCAAAAGATGAAAACCCATCTCCCAAAATCTCAACTTTCTAAGTAATGCCTGTAAAATTCCTTACCTTTTACCCTTGTTCGATTTAAACCCAACAAAATCCCCTATTTTCAACTTCTATTCACCCCCAAAAACCCCATATCACAATTCCAATTTCATCTTCCTCAATGCCCCTTCCAAAACAGCAGCTCTTCTCCTGTAACCTAATCTCCATTTTCAAAAGCAATCATCTTCTTCTTCAAATCTGAAAAATTCAAGATTTGACTTCTTTTAACTTATTTGTGAAAAGAATGTCTCCATTGAATTCCAACCAACATTGAATGGGGATGAGGAGGGTGTAGACAACGACAATGGAGAATAGAAAATGGGAAATGGGAAAAAGAGGAAGAAGACGGATGACGAATAAAGGGGTTTCAGTCTTTAGTAGATATGCAGGGATGGTCGATATCAACTATAGCGCTAAAAGACAAAAAAAGAAAGAGAAATGTACATATAGGGCCCATTCTGTCTGCCCATTTTTATTGAGGCCAAATTAAACAAATGCTTGTATAGGAGGGTTTTTCCCGTTAAATCCCCTACAAAATAACATCTTGAACCCAGATAATGCAGACACAATTTGTTTCAGATTTTAGTTGAAAATGATGAATAACCTATGTATGATGAAATGACTATCGGAATAAGGGTTGGAAATTGGATTTCTGAAAAGGAGAACACTAATTTAAAGGGATGGTTGGCCAGATATCAATGCAAACAAATCATAAAAAAAAAAAAATCAGCCCCCCACACCCCCCCTCACATTATCCTAGCTCTTGATTTAATGGCATTTTAACCATAGATCATTTTGAAATTCAATCCAACTTTAAGTAAACCCAAGGGGTAGCTTAATTGATCTAAGACTACGGTTTGCAGCAGGAGGCTGTGGGTTCGAAAGTACACTACCACGCTAGGGCCACAGGAAAATTTTATTCGGCTTTCTCTCCAGAGCCCTTCTAGCTTAAAGGGGAAGGAACCTTGTGTTACATAAAAAAAAAAAAAAAAAAACACTGTGAATGAAGGTTTGAAGATTGCTAATAAAATTGAGCCTAATGGCAGATCATGGGATCGCCAAAGTATCAAATGGGCTGCACTGATTATTGGTGGGCCATAAGGGTGAGAGCATAGGGCCCACCTTTTATAAGTGCAACTCTTTTTACATTCTCATCTTACTTTGTCAAAGATTATAATTAAAGGCTACTAAACTCTAATGTTGCTAACTCAATAACTAGTATAATCCAATTGGCTCAATTAATTGCATAATTACTATCAATAATAAACATTTCCATCCATCTAATTCTAATCAAATCACAGGAATACATCCAAGTGGGCCCCAAACAGTCTCCTCATCCAGGTGGGCTCCAAGCCTGAAAGAAAGGGTTGAGAAATAGTTAATTATAATCCAGTTTGCTTTGTCAGGAAAACCATTTTCACGTGACCGAGTGGGGTCCACACCGAAAAACAGCAAAAACCTGATGAATGAATAGAAACAGGAAGCTAGCTTGGTGACATCTGTCTGAACACAAGTGTCCAGCTGTTAAAGAAAAAAAAAATCCCAACCATTCATACTTCAAGTTCACATGTGTCCTAGATGCTGAGTTGGCCGTCCTCACTACACTTCACGCGTGTGCCACGCTCGTGTGCCATGCTCGAGGAGGGAAGAGGCCCTTCAACTCCACCCACTACTTATAAATAGTCATTTGTGCGAAAACATTGGACCCACCTTTTATAAGTGCAACTTTTTTTACATTCTCATCTTACTTTGTTAAAGATTATAATTAAAGGCTACTAAACTCTAATGTTGCTAACTCAATAACTAGTATAATCCAATTGGCCCAATTAATTGCATAATTACTATCAATAATAAACCTTTCCATCCATCTAATTCTAATCAAATCACATGAATGCATCTAGGTGGGCTCCAAACCTGAAAGAAAGGGTTGAGAAATAGTTAATTATAATCCAGTTTGCTTCGTCAGGAAAACCATTTTCGCGTGATCGAGTGCGGTCCTCACCAGAAAACAACAAAAACCTGATGAAGGAACAGAAACAGGAAGCTAGTTCGGTGCCAGCTATTAAAGAAAAAAAAATCCCAACCGTTCATGCTACAAGTCTGCACGCATACCAGATGCTGAGTTGGCCGTCCTCACCACACTCCACACGTTTGCCACACTCGAAGAGGGAAGAGGCCCTTCAACTCCACCCACAACTTATAAATAGTCATTCGCGCGAAAACATTGGGCCCAACTTTTATAAGTGCAACACTTTTTACATTGTCATCTTACTTTGTCAAAGATTATAATTAAAGGCTACTAAACGCTAATGTTGCTAACTCAATAACTAGTATGGTCCAATTGGCCCAATTAATTGCGTAATTACTATCAATAATAAACCTTTCCATCCATCTAATTCTAATCAAATCACGGGAATGCATCCAGTTGGGCTCCAAGCCTGCAAGAAAGGGTTGAGAAATAGTTAATTATAATCTAGTTTGATTAGTCAGGAAAACCATTTTCGCGTGACCGAGTGGGGTCATCACCAGTATATAGCAAAAACCCGATGAAAGAACAGAAACGAGGAGCTAGTTTGGTGCCAGCTGTCTGAACACACATGTCCAGCTATTAAAGAAAAAAAAATCCCAACCGTTCATACTTCAAGTCCGCACATGTACGAGATGCTGAGTTGGCCGTCCTCACCACACTTCACGCGTTTGCCACGCTTGAGGAGGGAATAGGCCTTTCAATTCCATCCACTACTTATAAATAGTCATTCGCGCGAAAACATTAGTCCCACCTTTTATAAGTGCAACTCTTTTGACATTCTCCTCTTACTTTGTCAAAGATTATAATCAAAGGCTACTAAACTCTAATGTTGCTAACTCAATGACTAGTATAATCCAATTGGCCCAATTAATTGCATAATTACTATCAATAATAAACCTTTCCATCCATCTAATTCTAATCAAATCACAGGAATGCATCCAAGTGGGCTCCAAGCCTAAAAGAAAGGGTTGAGAAATAGTTAATTATAATCTAGTTTGATTAGTCAGGAAAACCATTTTCGCGTGATCGAGTGGGGTCCTCACCAGTATATGGCAAAAATCCGATGAATGAACATAAACGGGAAGCTAGTTCGGTGCCAGCTATCTAAACACACGTGTCCAGCTGTTAAAGAAAAAAAAAATCCCAACCGTTCATACTTCAAGTCCGCACATATCCCAGATGTTGAGTTGGCCGTTCTCACTACACTTCACGCGTGTGCCACGCTCGAGGAGGGAAGAGGCCCTTCAACTCCACCCACTACTTATAAATAGTCATTCGCGCGAAAAACTGGGCCCACCTTTTATAAGTGCAACTCTTTTTACATTCTCATCTTACTTTGTCGAAGATTATAATTAAAGGCTACTAAACTCTAATGTTGCTAACTCTATAACTAGTATAATCCAATTGGCCCAATTAATTGCATAATTACTATCAATGATAAGCCTTTCCATCCATCTAAGTCTAATCGAATCACATAAATGCATCCAGGTGGGCTCCAAGCCTGAAAGAAAGGGTTGAGAAATAGTTAATTATAATCTAGTTTGATTCGTAAGGAAAATCATTTTCGCGTGACCGAGTGGGGTCCACACCAGGAAACAGCAAAAACCCGATGAAGGAATAGAAACGGTAGCTATTTCGGTGTCAGCTGTCTGAACACACGTGTCCGGCTGTTAAAGAAAAAAAAAATTCCAACCGTTCATACTTCAAGTCCACACTGTCCCGGATGCTGACTTGGCCGTCCTCACCACACTTCACGTGTGTGCGACACTCGAGGCGGGAGGAGGCCCTTCCACTCCACCCACTACTTATAAATAGTCATTCGCGCCAAAGCATTTTTTGAATTCTCTCTCTCTCCTTCAATGTCTTCAATGTCTTGATGGGAAAATCAAGAAATCGAAAAACGGAGAAGAAAGATGATCCAGCGATTGAGATCGGATTATTTTCTGTTGCGGACGATCGTGGCTCCAGCTCCAGTGCAGTCGGTGGCGTTACCAGAAGAAATCGTCGGTCCAAAAACCCTAGCACCGACGCCGACGCAGACGCCGGCGCCAGAGCCGAAAATCAGCCGCCGCAGCTTCCACACAGACGCCGGCGGAAACATCACAAGCTCTTCGTGTATTTGGCGATCGTGGCCGTCTGCTTCCTCTTATTCAAGCCGTTGAAGGTGTCGATCCGTGACAATCTCCGGTTATGGCTGGTCGGACCGAGAGAGACAGAGATGTCAAACGAAGACGAGAGCGAGATTGCAAGTAGAAAGATCCTGAGGTTCTTGCCGAGTAAATTTGCTGAAATGAGTAAGAAATCGAATGTGCCTCGCGGATCGGGCATTCGTGCGCCTAGATTGGCCATTGTAAGTGTTATTCTCTTACTTTCTTGCAACGATTGAGGGAGATTTTGATTCGTATAGTGGTAAAAATTGTTAGATTTCAAATCGTTAGTTGTTTCCTTCTCTTTTGAAAAGATCTCAAGATGATCGCTAAGTCATTTTGAACTAATAACAGAGCAATCCGTATATCTTCTCATCTCCTTCTTCTTCCTTTTCTTCTTCTTCTTCTTCTGCTTCTTTTCTTGTGGACGATGAAGGAATAGAGTCTTGATTGTACAGTTGGGAGTGATTTTGGTTGAAAAATGATGAATAGCCTATGTATGATGAAATGACTATCGGAGAAAGGGTTGGAAATTGGATTTCTGAAAAAGAGAACACTTATTTAAAGGGATTTTCAAATTTCCACAAAAAAAAAATAAATTGAGGTGGATATGGTTGATCTGAGGTAAGATGGGCTTGGCGCAGTCCTGGTGCAAAGGAAACTTCAATTCTCTGAGAACTCCGTTCTTTTATTTGGGTAAAAAGGCTTTAGGATCTGAGTCATTTCTGATCTTCACTTGACACCAGTCGTGAAGATGTTTTGTGTTTTTGGTAGAAACATCTGGTTGATGTTACCAGTCATTGCGAAGTTATTGCAAGTCAAGGAGTTGAGTCCACGTTGGCAGTAGACAGGTAGAATGGGATCGTCTCTCTCTATTGGAGAAAATCATAGCCTAGCTCGGTCTGAATTCTGAAATGCATCAAAAGTAGGCTTATGGGTTAAACTCGACGCCTTCAATTATGAGTAACCATCCCCATCATCATAGATTAAAATTGACTTATTTCCAATATTTCACAACCTGTGGGAACCCATCCAGATCTGAGCTGGACAATCCGTAACTACTAGAAAGTGAAATTGACGCTGTATGCTTTATTTGCATGATGAATCCAATTCTATGCAAAACCCGGATAGATGATTGTCGAAATTGGGTGAGTGTTATATTATTTATTTGTTTTGTTGTTCTAGGAAGAGTTTTGAGTGGTTTGGATGGATCCTGGGTGGACCAGGTGGGCCCCATGTCTTATCGATAGTGAATGGAAAACGAGTGCCTCAATTGCATTCTTTTGCCTTTTTCGATTGGTAACATGTCTAGAAACCCGAACCATGCGGTTATCTTTCATTCAGATATATGTTGAAGGCATTAACCGGGCTAAGCTATTCATATGAGATCAACAATATCTGTACTTGTTTCTGTTATCTTATTTATTGGAAGTTAGAAGAGTTAAGAGCTCTTGAAATAGCTGCTGCGGTTAAAAGCTCTAGAAACAGTTCCTTGGCATTTAAACTTGTACTGTTCATATTATTCAACGCGACTATGAAATTCGCACATTTCAATTTTAATTAAGACCGTTATTTAGAAATATAATTTCCAACATGTCATGTACTTTCATTTGTCATTTCAGTGGACAATTAACCTGATAAAGCTCTCTCTCTCTCTCTCTCTCTCTCTCTCTCTCTCTCTCTCTCTCTCTCTGTCTCTCTCTCTCTCTCATTAGGTCTTGGGAAGTATGAATCCAGATCCAACTACTTTGAAGCTATTAACTCTAGTGAGAAATCTACAGGGTCTTGGATACGTGCTTACAGTAAGTTTCGCAGTCTCGTGATTCTACATCCCATTTCTGATCTGAACTATCAAATGCTGTTCATAGAAGGTTTGTTTGTGTGAGTAGGCATCTTCAATTTGTGCTGATTTTTAAAATGAATTATGGAAAAAAAATCATGATGCTTCAGACATGGTATGGAAATGTGGGGCACATAGAAAGTCAAGTAGCAGATACAATGTGACAGGATACATTCCTAATTTAAAGTATAAGGGGTACCATGCCTTTACTTTTCTGGTGAACGGTAAACGTAAATCATTATTTCCAAATTTGGATGTTAAACTATGGCAGGGAGCTAAAATAAATGCTGCAGGCCACGAGCTGTGTTGTGTTGAAAGATGGAAAATTAGTTATTAGCTTCCCCTGCATTGACTGATTTATCATATTACTTGATAGCAAGAGAAGTCTTTGCTGTATTTATCTGCTTTATAAGGCCTTACAAGTAAAATTTTTTCTAATTATTTATTATTCCCATGCCCTAAACAAACATCATTCTTGGTAAAAGTAACAGTTCTATTGCTTAAAAAACCAAAAAAAGAAAAGAACTTTTTAGATAATTAACTTTGAATTATTACTCACATTTTGGGCACTTTGTGGGGAGTCATCTGATGATTAACTGATAACAATCCCTGCCATGTGTGGGAAATTCACCATGTACTAGTCCCAAGCCTAGTTAAAATAGGATTGCATCAGATTTGTAACAGGCTTTAAAAAAAAAAAAAAAAAAAAAGAAAAGAAAAAAAAAGAAAAAGAAAAAACTTAATATGCTTTGATATAAAGTGTTGAGTGGAAGGTGTAGAACTTATGGAGCCTAAACATATAGGTGGGTGAGACTTCAATGGTGGCGGTGGTGATGCTGATGATTAGTTGGGGTAATCAGCTGAAACATCATAATTCATAGGCTGATTATCCGTGAAGGCCTTTGACCTTCTTTTGCTTAAAAACAAATAAATGGCGTGTGGACAATTGAAATAATACATCCCATCATATTTCCGTGAGACCATCATGGTATTGGTGTTGTTGTGAACTCAAAATTTTGGATTTAACGTGCATTTGCACATTTAGAGAGAGATTTTGCCTTATGATCAGTTCAAACATCATAACTAGTTGTATTGATTATAATTGATCATACTAAGCTACTGCGGGACAGCCTTTTGTTACTGAGGTTTAAAAATTACCACCTTTTGTAAGGGTTTTTTAATCAAACCAAATATGGTAATTAAACGTAGATTCTTTGAGCATGATGGCAGGAAACCCTCATGATTCCATCAAAACAGTTCCCAGTGATGTGAAACAAAGAAAGTGGCTTTCTTTTCACATCCAATCCTTATATACATTCAAATAATTCATTTAGAAACTCATTATAAAAGTTGAATTATATCCTTGGCAGATTTGAGAGAGAACTTGACACTTATGTGTGTAACTGAGCTATGTCATTTGAATAATATCTTTCTGACTAGTTCATTTCATGCCTTCGATACCTTCTTTCTTCTCCTGGTTGCTTGAACTTGTATCCCAGGCTTTGCAATGGAGTTGTATTAATGTTTTTTTGCCATAACTTAAAATAGTTTTATGGTGTTTGATTATTTTGTGATTGAATCCAATAGCGAATACATTTGGATCAGTCAGTGTTAATTTTGAATTCCTGCCAATTCATTGGTGTATAGGTGTGTGGGTCCTGCCTATGGTGAATCCTAGCTCATGTTAATTCCTGAAGGGGAAATCTAAAAAGCCAGAAAGAAAGTAAAAAAGAGAGGGATTGTTTCGGTTCTATTCTACTTGTAGATTGGAGCGTGGAGGATCTGTGAGAGGATTTTTAAGAGGAAGAGCAATTAGCGTGTGCACACCGGCAACATGCATTTTTTGCCTTTATTTTTGGATGAAGATCTCCAAATCATGTATCCAACTCTCCGACTTTTAGACCATTAGAAAATCCCAAATCAAACTTTTGTGAACCGTTAAAACACTATCAAGTATCAACTGTAAGGGCTTCTTGGCTATCAACGATATATTTTCTTATAAAAAAACTTGATTTTAAAATGGAAGAGGGTCTAACCTTGAAATTTTCTTGAATTTCTGAGAGTTCCAAGTTCCAACTACAGGGTAGTTGTTTATTGAATGAATGCAGGATGCACTCCCAAGTTTCAGGTTTGAAACTGATAGAAAGAGTTTACACATAATGGTAAGAGGTTTCATAAAGAAAATACAGAGCTTTCATAATGAAAGAGATACTTCACAATTTAAAAGATTCCTCAAAAGCTGTCCTGCCAATGGCCTTATATTGTATATATATGGTAATTCTAAAAAAATAAATAAATATAATCTCAACCGTTGAACCAACTTAAGAATGTTATTATCATGAAAAGAATACTAACATATCTTTAAGTTCATGACTAGCCTAATCTCTATTAAAAAAAAAATAATTGGGCCATACCTTCTCTATTCTTGTTGGAATGACACAAATTTGGCCCGCTTTAGGTTGGAAATTGAATGAAGCATCCAATGGGGTAAATTCCATGTCATTTGGACATTAGTTGTTACACAAAATATGTCCACTTAAAAATAAAAAAATTTAAGCAAATGTTAAGATAAATAAAACTGACATGTACAAAGTGGGTTCAATGCTCAAGTCTGAGCCTTCATGACTGGCTTCCCTTGATTGGAATCAGCCCCC
Source organism: Camphora micrantha (assembly GCA_003546025.1). NCBI lineage: Eukaryota > Viridiplantae > Streptophyta > Magnoliopsida > Laurales > Lauraceae > Camphora > Camphora micrantha. Next base: position 7,656,336 of record QPKB01000001.1, on the reverse strand, counting down.
CTTGCCCATTCATCACCACATCAAGTCTAACTACTACCTTGTAAAAATGTCCCTGTAATTGTAGTGGCACTCTATCGATTACATACCAATGCACTTGCTTGCCTCCACCTTCCCCAAAATATAAAATTTAATTACACATATTGATATACTATATGGGCTTTCACGCCTACATGTATAAATATCATTGACCTGAATCTGACCTGTATTCATTCGTGCCAATGTTCATGTTGTTGGATCCAGGCTTGGATATGAATTTGAAATGGCTCAAATCTTGCCTCGTACTCGATTTTTCAGTATCAGATCCTTATGGTATTTAGGGACCCATATGCATCCCTATTTTGTTTTGTAAAACTAGCAACGAAAAGAATGTCGTCATCCATGTTCTAGATTGGGAGACTATTTGGGTCGTTAGTTGTTGTTTTGAAAGATTCTGCCAATGCTGTTTGAACTTCTGGTATATTGTTCAACTGGTCTTGTTAAGTTTTAACAGCTAGTTCCTCTAGAGACTGATGATGTATATTGCTTTGATTGTCAAACAGATCTATGCAACGGAGGATGTTCAAGCACATCCATTGTGGAATCGAATTGGTTATCAACCATTTGATTTAGTTTATGAAAGTGCGGATCATGTTGATTGGTCGATGTAGGTTTTCTTTAACAATATCTCCTCTTGTATTTCATTATTGAACCCGCCTAGACCCGATTACTTTATGCCTGCATTTGGTACGAGTCTGTTGGCCCTATGTATTGGAGTTCCAGATTTAATCAAGCATGGCTGGGGCCTAATACGCCTAAACTTCATTTGGACCCAGTGCTTGGGTAATGGGCTCATCCTGATGCAGATCATGGAGTGGACCTGGACTTAATGTCAGTCCTGGTAATGGACTCGGGCTGGGCTCGCCTCATCCTGTCCCTTCCAACATAAGATATTGCTTATTTATACCTTCCTGTGATATTTTGTTGTTATTTTGTTTATACTTTGGCCTTTTGTTTAGCATGGATGTTATCTGTAATTAGGACAATCTTTTCAACTTTTGCAGGTTTGAAGGTGTCATTTTAAGCTCCATTGAATCTAAAAACTCCATATCGAGGTATGGGCTTGTTGCTACAATATCTTCAAAAGAACTATACCATTCATAAGTTCATAACAAAAATGTATCTTAGAAAGAATATTAATAATTGAAATAAAAGTGAAGCGCTAAAATGAATTATCAAAAGTAGAAATACGCTCATTTGTTGAGCCAGTCTTTTGTCAATTGTTTATTTGCTGGGTTTAATTGTTTGCACCATAGTTTCCTGATCTGTTCTACTCAGTTGGACTGTGAACTGGTATATTTTAAGTAATTCTACACTTTGATTTGCTGGGTTTACTTGTTTACACCTTAGTCACCTGATCTGTTCTACTCAGTTGGAGTGTGAACTGGTATATTTTATGTAATTCTACACTTTGATTTGCTGCACTCCCTGGTAGGATTGAACCCAAAACATTCATGCCCTGCACCTTCATCCCTTCCGCTCGTTACCATTGTTTTTGCTTTGTTTTTTTCTGCCTTTTTTCTTTCTTTGCACAAATTTCATCTCGACATGGTTCTTTGCTTGAAGACTTAGACTTTCTAATTATTGATACTTGTTGTACATATTTTTGAACCATCCACTATTACAAAATATAATATTCAAGTAAGCTTCATGTGTCATTTGCAGCTTTATGAAGAAGCCATTTTGTTCTATTCCACTAATATGGATCATTGAAGAAGATGAGCTTGGAAAGCGTCTGCCTATGTATGCAGAGATGGGCTGGGAAAGACTTATTACTGAGTGGAGACGTGCTTTTAGTAGGGCTGATGTTGTGGTGTTCCCAGATTTCTCTCTTCCTGTAGATATCCCTTCCTTTGCATCAAATCTTAATTAAGGATGTGCTATTTCTAATTAGCATGTGAAATTTGGTGGAACTTACATCAACTTTTTATTTCCTCTATCAGATGTTGTACAGCACGCTGGATACTGGGAACTTCTTCGTTGTTTCTGGATCCCCTGTCGATGTGTGGTCTGCAGAAAGCTACCTTGAGTCCCACACCAAATCAGAAAGCAATCAATATGTATTGGTTCTTGTCATTGGAAGCTCATTTTTCTACAGTAAGTGGCCTTGGGACTTTACTGTGGCAATGCGAGACTTAATGCCTCTGCTAAAGAACTTTACCAGTGCAAACAACCAGCCACACAAGTCATTTAAATTTGTTTTCTTATGTGGAAACTCTACAGATGGCTTTCGTGATGCTTTTCAGGTACTAATTAGGACATTGTCGGTTTTTTTTCTTTTCATACATAGGTAACATTTGGGTGACTGCCAATTATCGGGAATGGAATTTCCTTTTTATTTTATTATTTCTTCCCAAATTATATTCCAAATGGAAATATTCAAGTGCCAACTGGTTCACACGGTTCTCAATGTGTGAACCACATCTGAATAGGGACCTGTTTGTAGTCACTGATCCCCGGGACTAGGCACCCATCTGAATGGACTAGACCATTGAATTGGAGGGTTAATTTTTTTTTAATATGAATCCGTTAACTTGTGGGCCACAGATTAAGGGGGGTCAAACTTGATACCTAGGGTGGCCCCACATGGGTCTTTCCATTCCATCCCCCTGATTCCATCTTCAGATGGGACCCACAATGGGCCCCACAGCTGGTACGCACAGAAGGTCACACTTGAACAAACCTGTATTCCAAAAGAAATGTGTCATTTAGTGGCTGCATTCTCATTTACATGGATGAACTGATCAATGGATTGACGATTCATTCTTTTCACAAATATTGCTTCCAAGGGCAAATGGACAGGCCACCATTTCATCCTAAAAAGCATGATGATAGGGTAGCCGCATTTCCTCTGGACTGAATTCTGAATCATTTTTATTCCACTTCGAGGGTTGGGCATAAAGTCATCTACTTTACAATAAGTTTGTGGTTGCCAAATGGTCATGTGTTGTCTGATCAGCATCTTTAATGTTTGAATCATCTCCTTTATGATTACAATGGGCGAAACCTTCTCCACATCAAACTACAAGGAAACAAAGAGTTAAAAATTCTTTTCTTTTTTTGAACTTTCATTTTTATTTGTATTTTTTGTTATGCAGTATTTGTAACTTCTCTGGGGAAATCACTTTAACTTTCCTTTCTTTTTTCTCCTCAAGGTGCTTGAAATCTTGAGTTTGGTGAAATTAAAAATAAGATTGAATGGAAAGAGGATAAATTAAGAAAACAAGGAAGAGAGGGAAGAATGAAGTGAAACAAAGGGGAATCACGCCTATCTTGCTTGGCCCCACTAGGTTTTGTTAGAACTTTATTAAATTAATAATTTCATTATGGCTCCTTATAACTATATAATTTAAAAGCACGCCCACAACATGAGTTCCTACACTCCTGTTCAAGTTGAATCATAGATGTCAATCATACCCAACTTGCCACATGCTAAAGACAACCTTTGCTTATCCCTTTAATCAAGAAGTTCGAAGCCGGTGCTTTTGACTTTTGAGTTTTGACAGCAGAATGTAAATTGTTTTTAGAACAACTCTTTCACTAACAACATGGCAGTCTGCCTCTATGAGTTTCTTGTAGTTGTGATTAACTAGATTAGCATAGATATGAATAGCTGCCTTAGCATTAAAATGAAGATTTGTAGAACAACATTTCTTTATCCTCAAAAGTTGATAGCAAATTCTTCGGCCACAGAAGTCCAAATACTCCACGGGTCATTGCTTTGTACTCAACCTCTTCGCTTGATCGGGCCACGACATGTTTTTCACTCTTCAAAATAGTAAAATTTCCACCTACCAAGGAGCAATGCCCAGTAGTCTACCTCAGATCATCATATCATTCTCTTCAATTGACATCTATATATATTTTAATATCAAGATGAGCACTGGTTGCATTATAAGATTCCTCACCGAATATTTCTTCAGATATCGTATTTTGTAAATTGCACTTAAATGTTTGGTTTGGGTTGCATGCTTGGGTTGACCGACCAATGACCATATTGACTGCATAAGAAATGTTAGGTCCAATAATCTTCAAATAATGCAACGTGCCAACCAATAGTTGATAGTGAAGTTCAAAATTTTAATCCGCAAAAATAAAGAGGTTAAAATCCCAAAAGATTATAGGAGGAGGAGAAAAGGTTAGATAACAAGATATGGGTTCTAAAGTAGAAAGAATTTTAAAGAGAACAGTGAGGACTGGTTGTCTAACCCTACTTTCTGGTCAGCCTTAACACTTTATTTAAATTAGTAACTATTTTAAAAAAATTACAGAAAAAAGCCTGCTCACCGAAGTTTCCCACAATTATAAATTAGTCCATAATTACTAGAAAATTACAAATAAGTCCCTCATCTCCAACAAACTTATCACTAAGCCATTCACCCTACACCACTAGATCAATGCCTGTTCCTTATATGAACCTCGGGAAAATGACAAACATCCCCTGAACATAAATCACAGAAAGTTTTACAAGGTTTGGAGCTACCCTTGGTCATGAATGCGTCAGACAATAATTTATGGTGTGTAGTGTGTACACTGTACACATATGCCTCATTTTTATTACTTTGAAATTGATTCATCTTGGCTCTAGAATACAATGAGATTCCGGAGCTCAGTTTTTGGTAATTTTCATGGCCTATGTACTTTGATTTCTGTTTGTTACACTACGTGACCTTTGATGATGAGAGTTCACTTCATGAAACTCATTGATATCCATCACTTTTCAAGCGGTGAACATACTCATTTTGATTATTTGAAATAGCTGCATACCAGTTACTTTTTTTTCTGGATGATGTGGGTATCCCTGCGGTCTTTGACCTAACATGATTAATACCCTGGGTGCGCCCACTAAACCCACACAAACACATACCGGGCAAATCTGGAGCGGGTTAGAAGAACTTCAAACACAAGAATACAAGACATGGAATCAAGCCCACATCAGTTCTCTATAAGAATGTGATTTCCCATTCCTTTTATTTGTATATGTTTGGTCCTCAATTACTTAATGTTGAGTTAGAGTACTTTTACCTTTTTGGCTATTGAGTTATGAGTGAAATATTAGTTTTTGATTTGTTGTAAACTACGTATTTTATGGCAGGAAATTGGCCAGCGTCTGGGATTTCCTGATGGTTCTTTCAAGCACCATGGCATGGATAACGACATTAACAGTCTGTTAATGATGACAGATATTGTTCTCTATGGGTCCTTCCAAGATGAACAAGGTTTTCCTTCATTGCTCATTCGAGCCATGTCCTTTGAAATCCCCATCATTGTACCTGACTTGACAATTATAAAGAAATATGTGAGTTTAGTGCTCTTAATGTCCTTTGTCTGTCAGACAAAATGTTGCATTATGATTTATTTATTTATGACTAAAACTTGACTAATACAGGTTAAGAATGAAGTCCATGGCATAATTTTCCAGGCACATAATCCTGATTCACTGGTTAGATCTTTCTCGCTTTTAGCACCAAACATGGAGCTGTCAGATCTTGCTCGTTCTGTTGCCCATAATGGGAAGTTACTTGCAAGAAACATACTGGCCTTAGATTGTATAACTGGCTACGTGAAGCTTCTTGAAAATTTACTTCAGTTTCCATCAGATACAATGCTTCCGGGTTCAATTTCTCCCCTACAACAGTACAGCTGGGAATGGAACCTGTTCAGGAGGAGACGGAGTCGCAGTGGAGTTTTCTGGGGCTTTGAGAAAGATAGTAGTCCAGTGAAAAAACCCAGTGTCCTTAATCCCTTAGAGGGAGAATTAGCTGGTACTAATAATATTGGAAATACCTCAGAGAATGAAATTGAGATTTTGAAGCAAGATAATCTTACGGAGCAAGATTGGGATGATCTGAGGAAAATGGAAATCGCTGAAGAATTTGAAAGGCGAGAAGTGCAAGAGGTATGATAATAGTGATGCTTCCTGTCACTTTTTTTTTTGTTGGATTAACTCTTCTCGAAAATGTTTAACATGGAACATAATGGCATGATCTATAGATTAATCAAAGGGCGGAGAAAACTTTTAAGTCATGGATTAGCATACGCGGTGAACCTCAGAATGATAAAAACCTGAAATTTGAAACAAATGAAAGAGATGAAGGAATTCTTGCAAGGATAGGCCAGCCGTTATGCATTTATGAGATTTACAATGGAGCTGGTGCCTGGCCATTCTTACACAATGGTTCTCTGTACCGTGGTTTAAGTCTCGTGAGTTTCCTAAACTTCTAATGATTTAGTTATTTACTGGTTTATTGCTGTTTTCAATTTTAATTTGTAACAAGAATAGCTAAATGCCAGCTGCTGTTGTGTAGTCTTCCATCCACATAGTTAATCAATGATTGACTTCATGAATCTGCTATTGCATATCTGTGCATCTTAAACTTCCATATGTTTAATATGTTGCTCTAATTGGTTTTCGTTCCCCTGCATCTTTTTATCAGTAATGGGAGCTTTTTATGGAAAAGAGTTTAAGAAAGAAGGAACTTCATACTGACCCAACAGAAAGAAGCACACAAAGGAATAAATAACAAAAGCAACATTTACAAAAAGCCCAATAAACAAATCTGTATTGAAGCATTGTTTTGCCGAGAACCCCAACTCAGTTACTTTATTAAGTTCGAGTATTGCATTCCAATCATTGGTCCATCTAACCAAGGGACTATTAAGTTCGATTATTTTGGGTTGCAACCATATTTCAGAAACTAGATGGTGGTTTTCTCATACTGACAAGCTCTTATTTGAGATTTTGAGTGAAAGCCGAAGCGGGTGACTTGGTTGCATTTCATTCATAATTGTTTTGGGGACAATGAATGCTCATTATGGATAAGGGTACCAGTACTTAACTATATAATTCTCGTATTGAAATCCAGATGAGTGTCAAACTGTGACTGGTGCCAATTCACAAATGGTTTGTGGGTGTTTGGAGGGAGACAGTATCACAGTTGGGCGCCAAAGACTGTAGCAGACAATATTTTTGGGAGCTTCATAGCTGGCCTGATTATTTCATTTTACATATAAACCTCATAATAGAATGATGGTGTGTAGAGGGTGGGGTGATAGTGAGATGTGGGTTGTTTTGCTATAGTTTCTAAACTACAAAGAAAATAAAGATTTTTGGGGGAGATCTTATCGTTTACTGCATGGACTTCTTTTTTTTTTAGGTCCTTGGTATTCATAGAAATTCTGTGAAATTAGTTCATGGGAAGGGAATGAATCTGTCTAACAACACTAGAATTTTGAAGGAGATTTGAAACTCTTTTTGAGTCCCAGAACAGAGCTGAAGAACTTGTATGGTGAAGTGATTAGATACGCTTATCTATGGATTTAGTATGAATCAAGATTTTTAGGAAAATATATTGATAAATTATTACAATGTGATGCTATGTCAAGGATAGAAAGCAATGGCTGAGAAAATGTTTGTCAAACAGAGGCCCACACGAGTGAAATTTTTCACTTTTTCTTATTTAATCAATGAATGGATAGCATGTGTTTACATGTGCTTTTAAGCAAAGGTGGTACGTGAGTTTACGAGCAGTTTTGTGCTTTTAAAATTTCCTGGCACACCGTCTCTCGCTGTTACTTATTGGAAGTCATAAATTCAGACATAGCCCAAAAGGATAGGTAGGCAGTGCTATTCATTGTCAAAGTAAAATGTTATTGTCCTAGCTACATCAGTATTATGATTGGAAATGCCATAAGTTGTTAAAATTTCTAATTTGGCTTCTATTTTAAATGCAAATTAACTTTGTAGCTTATCAAGTGCTAATAAGATACTCAACTAAACTTTCTGGCTGACTGTTCAACCATTTCTCAGTCTACAAGGGAGCGAAGATCAGCATCAGATGATCTGGATGCAGTTGACTGGCTTTCACTTCTGAATGATACTTACAATAGGGATCGTCTCTGTGAACTTGGAGGAATGTTCTTAATTGCAAAGCAGGTGGACAAAATTCACAGAAAACCTTGGATTGGGTTTCAGTCATGGCATGCTGCAGCAAGAAAGGTATGTTTTATTTTGTTCAGATGTCTGCTTATACGATGCTTGTTTACTCGAGACATTTTAAATGTCCATTACTTTACCTGCTGTTGTAGGTTGACTAACTTTTGTATTACTTTCTTTAAGCATTATATGTTCCATATTTTCTGTCATTTGTTTTTTTCCAATACTCTCACAGTTCTTAGAATCTTTCATAGCGTGCAGTCGCACCCACGCACGCACGCACAGTTCCAGTTCCTTTTTTTTTTTCATGGAGATGCTAAAGGAAATGAGTAAATGCAAACTCCAAGTCCCAGTTCCAATTGGGGATTTTTTTGGTTGCAATACTTTATGTCGTTTCTCACAGTAGGAAGTCTCGCCTCTTTTGTGAGGACAGAGGCAAAGTCCATGGTCCATTATGTTACATCTTTTCTTTTGTTTTTGGTGCCATATCTCAAACCCAAGACCCGGTGATTTCAATCAAAGTTTTAAACCATCAAGCTTAGGCTACAGGTTGGCTGTTCTTTTAAATCTTTGTGCAGCATCATTTCTATTCAGTTCCATTTGAAGTAATTATCACTTATCAGCATGCCCCATTATTGAAGCTAAATCCTGTCTTTTCTGTTGCCAGCTTTGTCAGTTACTTTCTGCCTACGTCTGTTTCTTGAAATATTTGCTTTGTGTCTGATTGTCTTTGCCATCCAATTCAAAATTATTTTTTCAATAGGAAAAAGTTTGCACTTCTGTAAGTGCGTCCATTGTTGATAACTTATTCTCCCGTGGATAGGTTTCTTTGTCCGCTAAAGCTGAAAAGGTACTGGAAGAAGCTATACAGGCAGAAACCATTGGAGATGTAATATTCTATTGGGCACGGACTGACATGAATAGTAGAATAAAAGGATGGAGCAAAATTCTCAATTTTTGGTCTTTGTGTGACATTTTAAATGGCGGCCTTTGCAGGTATGATTACAAACTCTCTTGTACTATTTGTATGAGTGTGTGTTGCGTTCTAGATAAGAATGGGAAATCACTGAACTAAAATTGATGCATTAAAAATTGGTCCACATTTCAAGTACTTCACTGTTTGGATGATTGAAAATTTTGAGAATTTATGTAAGTTTATGCCAAAAACCTTTACTGATGGTCCACATGTTCATGTCCTCCATGGACTGTTCCAATCATCATACAAAAAAAAAAATGTTTAGGCTATTGCATACCTGTTGGCCCTAAAAGTTGAATGATCCAGACCATGCTGACTACATGTAGTTGGCTCCATTCGTATGGTCTCTAGAGTTTCTCATCATGGATATTTTATTATATAACTTACATGCTTTATAAATAAGGATTTACTAGCACAGTAACCTATGCTGAGCACGAGTATGCCCATACAATGCAAATCAAATATTCATATAATTGGAAAATAAGCATTGACTTGAATGGCAGTCCAAATACAATGACAATAGTAAATTTTTAGAAATAAAATAAAAGAAGGAAACATATGACCATACCAATTTTCACAATTGAGAGTTGGTAGAGTAGAAAGAGAATATGAGACGTGAGGTAGAACAAAATGGGAGGATCTGCAGAAATGGAATAGGAGATGTGGATAGAAAGGAGTTTTACCGAAATCAAAAGAGGAAAAGTGGGGAATAGACATGGGTAGTTATATGAGATAAAATAGGTGTTGCATGGGATAAGAAGTGAGTAATGAGAGATAATGGAGAAGAGAAGAATAACTTACCGTCAAAATTGTAACCAACAGTCCAAATCACCTCAAAACCGTTCAGCTTAATAGGGTTTGAACTTCGAAAAATAGTTACTTAGTTTTCATTTGTTTAGTCGGTTAATTCTTAGTTTTCATTTGTTTAGTCAGTCAATTCTATCCATGCTGCCCTTTACTTTGGTGATACAGACCTTGTTCTTCTTGTCTCCAGTCCACAGTGATGATGGGGTTCATATAGTCTTCCAGATTGAAAGACCCTAGCTATCTATTATTGATCTTTCTTCATTCTTCTTGGGCCATAGTTGCACTTATCTTAACTGTTCAGGTTGATTAGGGAAAATGCCTGGAACATCAACATCCACGGTTCGACCATTCCTAGCAATGGTCTGGGTCTTCAATATGGGCCTTTCATGTTCAGAATTCAGGGCCTAAGCAATTTATACATTTGTTCACACACCCCTGTTTGTAGCTTCTGACATGAGATTAAAAGGATCGTATGAGGCCCTCATGAAGTAGGATAGGGACCGTACTGTTGGTTGCATGTGGTCCAAATATCATGCTGATTGAATGATTGTTGTTCAAAGGAGGCCTCCAAAATATGTGGTTTGAAATTTCGCTCGAGTGTCCATTTTTCAGGCCCTGAATTTAAATGCTGATCATCCAATCAGGACTGTATTTAAGCCTCATGCAACAATCCAGGATTGGCCCTGTTCAGCTCTATTTTGCATGGAGGTAGGCCCGACAATACCATGCACACCAATTAGAGTACAAATTGCAGAAAAAAAAAGAAAAAACTGAATTAATGATCCTCTTTGAAGCACATTCACATCTAACACATCCATTTACATGCTGTGTCGTGATCATGTAAATGCAAAATTCAATGATGTTTATATTACTGTTTTTTAATCTCTAACCTGCGGACATCAGGCTAATGTACATGAGTATGGTCCTGGATGCATTTATACAAACTTGCCCTTAGGCTTTCCACATGGTAATTGAGTTTGTCGCATCATATTACATTTTCTGAAGTTCCCTATGCATGAGGTGTTTCATTCTATTCTCCTCGTAGTACTAGTTACTTGAAAGTAGTTGAAACAAATGGTTCCAATAGCTTTGCCTCACTTTCGAGTTCTTGCAGAGAGGCGTTTGAGAACTCCTTCCGGAAAATGTATGGTTTACCCAAGGAAATGGTAGCCCTACCTCCCATGCCCGATGATGGTGATCATTGGTCTATCCTGCACTGCTGGGCAATGCCAACACCTTCCTTTCTTGAATTCATTATGTTTTCCAGGTGCAATGCAGTTTGCCTTCAACAGTTCAATTCAATGTATCATGATCGAGACCATATCACTGACAGCCTTCTCACTTGTTTTGTAGGATGTTTGTTGACTCTCTTGACAGCTTCAGTCACAATTCCAAAGTTTCCAGAACATGCCTGCTTTCATCCACAACCTCAGAGGTATGCTATCTCGACCTTGACCTTGCACTGCGCAGGTTAGGATGGCGCAGCTGTGCAGGACCACATAGGTTGGCTTTTTCCTTTTTTCTCTTTTTTTTTTGTTAATATGTCCTCAGTCTCTTTCTATCCTATTCACAAATCACAGGAAAAACACTGTTACTGCCGGATGTTGGAACTCTTGATCAATGTATGGGCTTACCACAGTGCCCGCAAGATGGTTTACATTAACCCTGTCTCAGGATTTACTGTAGAACAGCACCCTGTTGAGCAACGCAAGGGGCTAATGTGGGCGAAGTACTTCAACTCCACACTCTTGAAGAGTATGGATGAGGATCTGGCAGAGGAAGCTGAAGACAGGGATCATCCAAGTGGGAGGTGGTTGTGGCCATTAACTGGAGACGTGTATTGTAAATTGATTCGCGATAGAGAAAAGGATGAAAGGCGCAGGCAACGGGAGGAAAAACAGAGGAGGGCGGAGGCGAAGCTACGGGAGAAATTTGAACGTGGGCCCAAGCAGACGCCACTGGGAAAACATTAAGAAAGCATTGTCTCTAACCTTTCTTCTTCAATACATCAACAAGCTTATTAAAAAAAAAAAACGCCACAGACCCTTTTTTTTCACCTGAGGGAGTTAATTGTCAGTTACTGAGAAAGTTCATGTAATTTTGAGAAGCATTTCTTTCTAACAGAATCATCAAAGGATAAGAGAGAGTGGCTTGATACCTAGATGAAAATGTAGTACTCCAGTGGCAGAGCAGTAACAAGATGTGGGAAATCTAGACTGAGAGCTCAAAGCACCAGAAAATTTTTTGTTGTTGTTTTTTTTCACTCAAGCAACCAAAAGCAGTATGGCATAGAGGAATCCATTTTTTACTATCAGTCGTCAGTCAGTCAAGAGGAATCCATATTTTGTTTTCTTCCTTGATTTCAGTCGTGTTACAGCATATTACTTCTCTGTTACATAAATGCAAAAACAAATTGGACCACTGTTGTATGATATTGTCTTCGGAAGCCAGTTCTTTGTAAACATTCATCATCTCATTACCGACATATAATCCAATTGAAAGAAATTTTTTCAACATAATGAGATGGGTATCAGGTAGGGATATGTGGATTGAAGGATAAATCTCCATTGAACCTTTTTTTTTCTTTTTTTTCTTTTTGCCCCATAGATTTCTAGTTATTTCCCTGTATCTGTATGTGTGAAGAGCTTTACTTCTACTGCATCGGCAAATCAGGCATCAATTATCCTTCTACTGTTGGGAAGAAGGTAAGGACATTTGAAGCCTTTTGAGTTAATTAATTAAGGGAAATTTATGCAAGGATTGGGCTCTCTTAGTAGACAACCGTGAGAGGGAACTTTTTGGGGCCCACTTGGAGCTATGCAATCATGTGGAGGAGGGATGGAAAGATCTCAAAACATATTGACCATAAGAGCGTCTCACGTGGCCCAAAAAAAAAAACAGGGGGAATCCACAAAATATCTCCCCTGAGAGACATCCGTAGCAATGTATACATGAGTGTAGCAAATGAATTGCAAATGGCAAGATGGTTCTCGTTGCTATTTATATTTTTCCAATGTCATTTAATGGGGTCTCAGATTGGCCCACGAATAGTTGTTTATGAACCTATCACAACCTATAACAGTGACGCAGTCTCATGGTCCCAGACACATTTTGATAACCTATCTGCTACGGTGCTCATATGCTATACACCATGCCCACATCACAGGTAGGGTGGTCATTGATTTCCAATACCTGGTTACCCACAAAAACCTGTGTTATAAACTTTTTTCCCATAACCCCTCAAGTCATAGAGCGACTTCTTGATCGTGCGGAGTTATTAAATTCGATGTTAAAAGCTGCACTTCGAAGAGCCAAGTCGAAGCACGGCCAATAAAAAGCATTTTTCAAGTAATCACCTATTTGGTTTCTAGCATGGCCTTGGAAATAGATCATACCAGCCATACTATCATCTTTGCAACTTTTGGCTGTTGTTTGTAACGTCCATGGGCTGCTTTCCACCTTTCATTTGTCTTAGTCAATTATCATAATACAGCCAAAGAAATGCATACTAATATTTTTGTCTATACTTTTTTCTTCTTTTGCTAATAATATTTTTGTCTATAATTGATACAATATAAACAACTTAAATTAAAAAAAAAAAAAGCATTAAACAAAAAAAGAAGGCATCACTTTTCTTAGGAGGTTTTCCCACGCGAGATTCCACATGCTGTGCCAGATTTTGTAAGTGCCTTTAATTCAAGGGAGTCCCACTTTATGGACAGTGGGGATCAAAAACCCGCGCAGCTCCACTTTTCTGAGCCAGCACTCTCTCAGGCCATTTCTTAGATCAGTCAAGTCAAATTTGACTCAAAGGCTCTCAGTCTCTGACCTCGGAACGGTGCACCCCGCAATTTCAACTGTTTGGATCATTGATGCGTCAGTCTCACACTCACTTATGCAAACCCTGAGCAAAATAGAGCACTTGTGGATCCACAAGTACAATATAGTAATCAGCATAAGCTTAGTGACTGTAATGAAACCTCTATGAATGATGCTTATTTCCTCATGTCATCCAACGAGCAGAGACAGCATGACCAATTGTAGTCATCGGTTCAAAACCATACCTTGGGTTGAATGTATTTAAATTCAACTTACTGTCAAAAAAAGGAGCCAAACACTATGCCATATAAACACATTACAAGAGACAGTGGAATGCATCTTGGTGGGGGGGAGAGATTTCATGGCTGGTAAATTAGCAAAGATAGATAGATGATGACAAAAACTGTTAGTCTGCTCATAATTGCAAACTTCCATAATCACCACTGAATACACTTTTAACTCCTGGTAATGAATTCTTCCAAACCAATATTTCGTACCTAATAAATTCAGCATAGATAGATGATGAATGGACATTGTTTGGGTTCTCGCCATTGCAAGCTTCCACTACATCTGGGTTCTTCCAAAGGGATCAGGAGATTGTTGAGGGAAATAACCAACAATTTCAGAAAAAAATCATACAAAAGAAAATTGTTCACAGAGATCTCATAAATGATAGCCAATAATGAATGGATGCCGTTGAGGCTTTTCTTCTTGTGATCTTGGATGATCATTGCTGCGAGCTATGAAATCTTCTAATGTGGCAACTCACAGGGAGCTAGCTGAGTCTTTGGCTTGTATTGGCCAAGCATCTCAGCAACAGTTCTACAACGACACTGGTTCCCTGGTCGAATGACATCCCCATATACAGCCATTTCAATTACATCAAGTTCCCTATCTGCACAGTGGAGATTCAAGCAGTATTACAACTTACAAGCCACTCTCTCTCTCATAAAAAGATGGATAAAAACAGCAGCACAAGTTCAATGGACTAGCACAATGACTCTAATTATGGCGCTGTTTGTTAGTAGTTCCCATAAGTTTTTATCTAGCATGCCAAACTATTCAGCCAATCAGCTTATTAGTCATGCTCCAAAAGCATAGAAGACTTATGGTCTCCACTTCAAGCCTTGGAGGGCATTTTTAGTTCTTGGCAAAGAAACAGTGCAAGTGAAGAAAAGAAAAAGGAGAGGCATTCTGGGGTGGCATTCTGGGGTAACATTATCTAGAGGATGTCATTTAGATATATAGAAAGAAAAGAATACCGTCTGTGGATCATATTTCACACCCTTTACCATTGCATCCTGTGCAGGCCGATAGTTTATGGTTAAGTTTTTTTCTCAGTTCCATATTCCAATTGTTCCAAAAACCACGCCCTCCCTAATTTCACTAATGTCAAAGAAAAAAGAAAAAGAGACTGTAATATTAATGTCGTGTAGATGGCATAAAGAAGAAATGCATATGCACAATGCAAAAACCCGGGACAAGGCTTCAAGAAAAGCAAGGCAGATTATAAACCTTATCTAACACAGAATACTGAACATGAATGTACAAACCATAATGTTCCTCCTTTTTTTATTGTATTATCCAGTCATTTTATGATTGTCACCTGCTATGTACATTTCGTATTTATATCATAACATGATTCACTTACCAATATTAAATTGGGGAAATGCAGACGAGACTGTCACCGGCTATGTAGATTTTGTATTTATATCTATAACATAATCCTCTTACCAATATAAAATTGGGGAAACGCCGTCAAGTTTTTTCAAGTTTTATGGCAATTGCTCTGCATGCATTTGTTAGCTCATTCCATCAATAAGAAGCACATGAAGCACGAACAAGTTGAACCTAGGCTTGGTTAGCAAGGTCTAGATTTCAAGCTTTCCAAAACAAAGGTGCCAAGATCACTTCCCCCAAGAAATCCGACATCTCCCATGCAACGTAGCATTTGGGTTTCAGGAATCCAGATCACCAGTCAGTTCAAACTGGGTCACAATGTGAGACAATCGAAAGATCCATGATTTGAGATCCAAACTGGCAATAGTTTGAATTTGGATAATAATGTTCCAGCCTTCCATAAGTCACGACAAAAATCATTTTTAGAGAGCTCTTTGATGGATCTTCATATTTATACTTGTACAGCCATTGTTCTGTGACCCATATGGCAGATATAGTGGGCCCTACCAAGGATTCCCTATAGAAGAACTTGCTGATGGAAGAATCCTAGCTCTTGGGTGATGAGAATATTAAAGGTTAAGAAAATACATCAGCCATTATTCAACAAAGATAAAAGGCTGAAAGTCAGATAGTTAGGATCTTACCATCTAGACATGACAGGACAGTGCCTGTATTGAATGCTTAGATTCTTTCATATAAGCAAAAAGATCACATTATAAATTGAGAAAATCAACCTTTTTTCTATCATAGGATACTTATGATGTGTTTGCATGGGTTAAAAAGTTTAGAGAGAGATTTCTTCAAACCTATGATGTTTGGATATGGGATAGATATGACAAGAATGCTGCATGGACGTGGATTTTACACACAAATGAAGAATCGGATATGATAAGACCCAGATACATTGCCTAATCTTCAAGGATAAACTCTTAATTGTGTGAACAGCAATGGCCAAACAAGATATAGGAAATTAATCATTGATTGACCAATTTCCTGCAAGTTCAGATGCAAAAATTCAAACAAAGCAACAAGAGTCAAGAAAGGATAAAAAGGTAAAAGAGAGCTTCAGAAGCATAGGAAGTTATGAAACAACCCAAAAACAATCTTCAAATGGCTATATAAGTGCTCCAATGATGAGTGCTGAGCTGTTGATCAGCTGGTTATGGACATGTGCAGTGTGTGTGGGTGCGTGAGTTTGAGTCTCTTGTATAGCAAAAAAAAAGAAAAGGCGCTACAACAACAGAGTGATATTGACTTTTGTTTCGAGGCCTCAAGATCAATTCAAATCACTGGAAGTATTCCTAGAGTTGATGAGAAGAAAAAATCAGAAGAGGCAGACTGCTATCTGTATAGAGGGCCAAATATTTGACGAGTTTGTAACATCAGAGCACATTAACTTGAGTGAGAAACCAGTATAGGAACTGTGCTCTTTCATTGGGATTCAGTGATTGTAATTTGAAGGAAAAGGTATTTTAATGCTGCCCTTTCCCTTAACTGGGATTCATGTGAAATGTTATTGACAGGTGACATTTGTTTAGAAATGTAAGCAATAGGAAACTTTCCTTGGTAGGTACTATGTTGGATTGTTCTACATATGTACTGTATCAGTCACTGACTTTCTGAAAAAAAAAAAAAAACAACAGCTGAATCAACAGTACCGCATCCCAAGTTCCCAACACACACACAACCGACTCTGCAGATTCTCCAATTCAAGTATCATAAGCCAAGCTCTCAAGTTTGCTTTGTAAGATTGGAGAGTTCACGGATTGGAGTGCTTCATGCTGAGGAAAGCATTTTTCACGTAGTAAATTTCAAGGTTTTTTTTTTTAGAGTTTCTATAATATTATAGTATTGGTTCCTCTTCGTATTTACATTTACTAAGTTCTTACAGAACGGAACTTTACGAAGGGAAAAAAGTGAGGTCTTTCCATCTGCAATGTTAAAAATATAGCAGGATTGTAAAAAAGAACCACACACAAATTGGAAATTCACTATGCACCATCCCTATATACAAATTTCATCTAAAACTTTAGACATGATTCTTCTTGCTTACACAAACATTAGCAATTAGCATACAGCTAGGAGATGGTGCAGTACCCGTATTCATTGAGGAGCAACTTATCCGTAATAAGTTATTTACTGTAACAAACTCAAACCAAAACATACTGATTCTAAAATCCACCACTATAGTTGCACCAAATACCCAAAAGATGGAAGGTAAAACAAATTAAAGGGAAATACATAACAATATCACAAAAACCAACTTATAAAGAAATTGTGAGGGAAATACATAATAAGATAACAAAAACCAACTTATAAATAAATCGTGAAACTCACCAGTAAATTTGACATCACATGAAAAACCCTCCAATTCCGTCCTGTCCAGCCATTCCTTGTTAGATTTATATCTGTTCACCCTGGTCTGAAGAATCTGGCAATTCTCTACTGTGGATTCTCCACCTAAAACAGATTACCAATTCATTTAAAAAAAAAAAAAAAATGGAAAGCAACAGGAAAGAAGGGACAACATGAAATTAAGAAGCAAATCAAATTATTTATCAACCAAATTTATATTGAGAGCATCTTCATCATCATTATCAAAGCCTTCCTCCATCTGTGGTTGGTTTTGTGAGTTGTGTTTTTCCACTAAATTCTATTTAAAGCTGAGTTCTCTGTAGCTCCACAATCTATAACGTATTTCCTCACTGTGTCAATCAAGATGATATTACTCTCCCCCTTTCCTCTACTTCCTTAAACTTGAACAAATTGTACTGGGTTGGTTCTGATATTCATCATATGTGTCAAAAACATCTTCAAGATGAGGAATTCCACTAAAATGAGAGGGTATATGCCTATGCCTTTTCAAATCCTTTTTTTTCCAAAGATTACACATCCAGGAACTCTGGTTTGTCATCTTACTATTGCATCAAACACAAAAGTAGAAGACCATCAAACAGGTCTTAAATGTACTTCCCCACAAACTTTCAACAGCACCAAAACAACCAACCAACCAAACACGGTATATTTTTCACAGCACGTTCTCTATCAATCAAACATTGAGAAAAAATCAAAGTACCCCAGATATGAAAACTGAAAAATAAGAAAGATGATGAGAAGAAAAAGGAGATACCTTTAGAGAAGGGGATGATGTGGTCGTATTCGTAGCAGAGGCATCCTTGGCAGTTCCAGAAGCGCTTGCATACGATGTTTCCCGCGGCGTCTTTGCGCCAGCGCTGTGGGTGTCGGCCTGGGACCACGTCGGCCTTCTGCCAGCAGAGTGCCTTGGCCTTGGCGTCGAAGAACCTGGGCCTCTCCTTCTCTTCCTTGTTTGGATGAGAAGAAGAAGAAGAAGAAGAAGCACCCGCCATGTGTTTGTGTAAATGTAACCTCTTTCGCCTCTCGCTACGCTATTCTGGCAAGGGAAGGAAGTGTGGAGATGGTGCCTGATATGTGTTTGCGTTAATGTCCCTCGAACATCGGCACTCGATCACACCCTGCTTCACCTTTTCTGCAGAAGGAGATGGAATTATATTAGAACTACTTTGAAACGGGTCCCGATCCTCTGCCTGGCCTTTTCTTTTCTTTTCTTTTCTTTTCCTTTACTTTTTTTATTTATTTTCAAATAATGCCTTAGGTTTTTACCTTATTTCAAAAGAGGACATACGTTTCAAAACTTTTCAAATTAGTCCTTAAGTTTTTCCGCAAGCTTTTAATTAAGGACATCTGCCCATTTAAAGGTATTTTTTTGCTACTTTTTTTTTTTCAATATTTTAAAAATACCAAAATTACCTTCATTTAAAGCTGTGATATGTTTTGGCAGCCATTGTATGCAGCCGATCGTTGTGGGAATAATGGTTGTCTATGAAGACGCCGGTGAAGAAAATGAGCAGAATATAGAGGAAGTAAAGAATAATTTTATTTCAATAAAGAGTAATTTGAGTATTTAAATAAAAATGGGGAAAAGTTGCCAAAAAATAGCTTGAAATGGATAGATGTCCTTAATTGAAAACTTCTTGAAAAACATAGGAGCTAGTTTGAAATTTTTTGAAACTTGCTTCTTTTTTTTTTTTTAAATAAGGCAGAAACTTGAGGACCTTTTTAAAAATTTTCCTTTTTTAGACTCACTTGGGCCTATATGGGGAGAATGTTCAGTCGAACTCTATGGGGCCCATTTCAGCCCACCTTTCATCGATGGATCCCCTTTGATACTATTGTCATCGGGTCTTGATCACCTACTAAAGCTGGCATGGGTTCACGATAAGTTGACCAATTACAGTAAGCCACGTCAGCATTAAACCACGTGCAACCTCCAATTGCACCCTCGTCCCCTAGCCATGAGCCTATGCTAGGTGCAATAGGTGACCTAGACTCCTTGTAATCCTATGATTTGGAACCAGGACCAATTTTGCACTTATTGAATCGTCAAGTACCGCTGGATTAAATATAAAAAAACTATAGTTAAGATGCCATTGACTTTAAATTTATTACGCCATATGTATGATAATATGATGGGTCTAATTTTCTTGCTTTTCCCATATTCATGAGGGAACCTTTCCATCTACTAGCCTCCCATTTTAAACATTAATTTAAATGGGTCTTGCTAGCTTGACTGCTTCTAGTAGTAGGAGAATATTGTCCCTTGTTTGGTTGCAAGAATTCTAAAAACTCACGTTGGTGTTTTCCTTTTTCTCAAGTTAGTCCCACACTCCCACGGTTACATTGAATAAATGTTAATGCATATAATTAATACTAGGATAATAACCAATGCTCTATACAAGTACAACTTAAATATTAATGCATTAAAAATATCCATAAATTTTAAAAAGAAAGGAAAAGAATAAAAAGATTACGAGAGTACGTGATTATGTAATATAAGAGCTAATGGTATAGGAAGGAAAGATGAAATTTGATATAGAAAGGAAATGGTGGAGTTTGGGTAGAACGGGAGTAAGGTGGGTAAGGTGAAGCATGAGAAAGGGAGTACTGTTTTATCATATGCAGTAAAAAAAAATAGGGAGTAACGTGGGCTTTGATAAAGAAATAAAGTGATTAGTTTGCATGAGATAAGTAGGGAGAAAACTGAAAAAATTTGATTTTAAATATCAACTATGTGTTAAAATCATAACCGACTATCAAAATTAAAACAAAAACTATATGCTACAATATATATATATATATATATATATAAGATTATGTTAATCACATCATATTTAATTTGGGAGAGTGTAGATGTAAACAGGTCGGTTTTAGTCTAGGTCCCTTGTGGATTTGAATCCGGGTCATTTAATGAGAAGAGGGAACTAGATCTAGAACCATAACCGATTTCCTCGTTTTTGGAATGAAAAACATTAATGAGAATATGGAGTCGAAATTTGTTATGTATACGGGATAGGTGTGGGTAGAGAATGATTTAAGGCCCGTTTTGGTACATGCAGAATAAAATATTTATAGATTTATATATTGGCAGAGATAATTATTCTAAAAAACGATATATTCTAATTTTATAATATTTACTGTTTGGCAGTTTCTTAAAATTTCAATAGATTTGAACTTACAAGTTTGACGGTTGTTGTAGATTATAATATTTGTCAAAATCAAAATTGACCATAATTTTCAAATTTAAGAAATTCATGTAAAGCGAGTTCCTTTGAATTCACGAAAAATCAATTTCACGCAAACAAGTGTACCATATATTTTCAAGAAAAGTAAATCACGGCAAAGTGGGTTTCTTCGAAAATCTCAGAAATGTAGGTCCATGCAAATAGATTGCCGAATTAATTTTTATGATAATAAATTCATAGTAAAATGGGTTTCTTTGAATTAATAGAAATTCAATTTCATGCAAATAAATGAGCCCTATTATATGTTTAGGATAAGAAATTCACTGTAAATCTTATTTATAATTAATTCCATGAAGAAAAAAAAGGTTTTTGAGGCAACCGCAAGACAGAGAAACTAAATTTTCACGAGGTTTTCTATCGATACCATCCATCAATCAATGTAATTTTTTGGGATTAAGACCCTCATGATATACACTTTGAATCTTAGATAAACACCAATTTATTAAATAAAAAATTAATGCAAAAATGGTTAATTAATTTTATTCAAGTCCTACCTTTCATTTTTCAGAGCTCGTCATGTTTACCACCGCTCCAATATGATCATTGATTCAGATTGCACTTTAATTTGTACTGGTGAATTGATCACACAACAGGTGGGGCACACAGGTTACAGTGAACGGAAGGTTTGGGAATTGAGAGGGGAAAAGAAAATCAAAGGAAGAGGGAGGGCAGAACAGGAGTGTGTGAGAAGAGAAGAGAGAGATTTAGAGACAGAAAATATGGGGGAGAGAGAGAGAAAAAAAAAGGATGAGAGGAAGGAGAGAAAGGGGCGAGAGAAAAGCGGAGAGAAAGGAAGAGAAGGAGAAGATGACGGCGTTGAAAAGGAAGAGAAAAAGAGAATAGAAGAGGGAGATGAAGAGACACAAGGGGAGAGAGGGGTTAGTATGAGCGAGAGAGAGGGCTTAGTGTGGGTCGGTTATTCTTTGATAGCAATATAGCATGACACCCGTGTAACGGAAGGTTTGGATCGGGCCTGTTTGGATTTACAAGAAAACACAAGAAAATAATATTTTATAGAATACAATCTTTTATTTTTTAAAGAAGAAAATCTTGTGCGTTTGGTAACTCAAGAAAAATTTGAAGAAAATATTATTTTCTTTCAAAAACCTCAATATTCTCTCATACAACTCTCCCCTGTAGAAAACTTTCTACAAGATAAGAATCTTTTAAAATGACTATTACAAAGTGGTAGAGTAAAGTAAAGACTTTAGTTCACCAAATACATCATAATGTTTATGTTTACACATATGGTAAAGTAAAGTAAAAGTAAATCTCACGGGACGGTAAAGGTCTGGTAAAGTAAAGGTGAGATAAAGTGCATGGTGAAGTAAAGTGGGAAGGAATGGTAAAGTAGTTTATTTTCTTTACTTTACTTTATCACATTTTATCTTAGTTTTATATGGTAAAGAAAAAATAACTTGTTTACGGGTGTGGTAAAGTAAAATAAAGATTAATTGATGTCATATCATGGTAAAAGATGAGGTAAAGTAAGGTCAGATGAAGTAGGTGGTAAAGCAAACTGGGAGAGAGGGCGAGTTATAAAGTAACTATTTTTTTTATTGACTTTACTATACTTTACCATGGTTTTCTGTGATAAAAGAAAGAAAGTTTTAGTAAAAATATGAAAGTTAAACTTTACTTTACTACATTACTTTTTTATCTAGATGTGGTAAATTGGAAATAAATTAAAATATTTACTATTTTTTTTCTTATAATGTAATTTACTTTAATCATAACACCTTCCAAACTGCTCAATTTGAAATCTGTAATATTCTTAAAAAATTACCAAACAGTAAAAATATTATACTATTATAATATTGCATTATTGTATTCTATATTATTTTATTCTTACAATATTTAAATCTATAAATATTTTATTCTGTAGACATCCAAACGGGCCCTAAATACTGAGAAAATCTTGTCATTTTTGGTGGAAAACAAAAGATTATTTATCTTTCTCAAGTTATCCAAACACCTTCCGAAATAAGGAAAAGAAAACTATACCTTAAAAAGAATAAAATCTTATGATTTTTAATGCATTCAAAGAAAGAAAGAAACTAACTTTTATAAGAGGATTTAAGAAAGTTAAAATAATATTTCAGATATTAGGACCACGACGGAACCAAGTGGATCTGGACTCCGACCTATAGGTCCATAAAAAGGAATTAGATCTGAACCTATTACTTATCGAAACCAAAATAAAGAGCATGCCCGATTACTAACGCGTGAGAATCTCTAAAAAAAAATAAAAATAAGAGACTCATTTACATCCCTATACGCTCTCCATTTTAAAATAGGGTTCCTCACAATGTCCACACCATTTTACACGTGTCAATCAATTATAAGGCAACCTAGAGGTGGGGTTGTAAACTGGTCGGTTTCGGTCCGGATCCATAGTGGACTCGAAACTGAAATCATTAATGAGAAGGTGGAATTGAATCCAGACCCAGAACTGTTTCGAAACCACATATGAGATGAGTCTGGATCTGGATTCGGATTTAGGTAAGAAATGATATTAAAAAAACATGATTTTGATGAGAGATTTTTAAAAATTGATGTAATATATCAGGTCTCATGTCCGAACCAAAGTGGGACTCATATTCGAATTTTAACCGATCGAAATCTTCCGTTAATCGAAGGTCTCATGTCCGAACCAAAGTGGGACTCAGATTCGAATTTTAACCGATCGAAATCTTCCGGTAATCGAAGAATCAGTGACATTTATATCCCTACTTACAGGGCTTTGAAATACTAAAAAATAATATATATAAATATATTTTTAAAAATTTGTAAAAATACTTCCTGCCGCGCTGTTTTATCGTGCGAAATATCACGGGTAGGGTTTTAAGGTTTTTTTCCTCTCCCCCAAAATCGAAAATCCTTCCACTTCCCAAATCCCTCCATGTCAGAGTCTTATCCCAGGAAAGGATACAAGGAAAAGCGAGAACCTCTCACAGTCTCACTCCCACACACACCATGAAATCCATCACATAGTCTCCATCTCTTTCTCCTACTATCTCTCTTCACAAATCCTCCAAGCAAAGGTAAAAATATATATGTAGTTTCTTTCTACCTTTATCATCTAATCTGATGCCATTCATTTCTGCTACTGTTTTCATCTTAAAGCAAGTTTGATTGTTTTCTTGTATCCATTCTGCCATTTCACATGTCAATATCTGATAGTCATAGGCTTATCCAAATGACAGAATATCTTATGACCCACTCACACTTGTAGATGACACCGACCCATTTCTCGCAAGAAGAAAGCGGGATCTGGGTCGCCTTTAGAACTGCTGCCAGAGTTTGATTTTGATTTAGTTAAGCTTCAGTGGTGCCCAAAGAGCTCGAAAACTACCTGCTTGATAGCGGTCAAATGAAATGTTGGGGCGGTTGCATTCAACCTTTCAGTATTTCTTTAGGGCTCGCATGGAAGTGAATACTTAGGAATCGTGGTGAAATGGGTTCCAGCAAAGGATTATTATAGAATATGAGGGGTGAAGGATATAAGGCGAAGATTGACTTTTCTAGGATTTGAATTACTAGGGTAATGGCTGAGTATTAATTTCGCATATCCCCTCGACTCATTTGACATTAGAGGGAATTAGTTTTTAATGGCCATTTTTGGATATTCAACTTTCTTTCCTAAATTTTAACCATGTTTTGAAATATGTCTTAAAATTCCCAGGAATTCAATTCAATTACATGAAACAAATAGACCCTTATAATATTTTCATCCATTTTTTCCCTTATAATATTTTCATGGTTGCCAAAAGTGTACCATTTAAAAAGGGCAGCAAAGGGTAGCCGTTTGCATTTTACTGTGAGGGGAATGACCAAAACAAGAACCGGATTTCATAAGTGTCTGTTTCAAGTAATGAACTGTGTTTGCATTTGACTATATATCAATCTCAACTTTAAAGAAGCCTGATTCGTGGGAATCTTGTGATGCCTCATCAATTTCTATGTTGCTACTTTATTTTTGGATCAACTGCCTTCCTTTTACTTTGTTAACACTTAATCTCATCTTAAATATGGCTAAGTGTTTAGGTTAGGACTTTCTTTTTATGTTGCCATGTTTGTGGCAGGTATGGATTCGATTGGTTGCTCTGTTGATAGGTACTTTTTTGTTTTTAGTTCCAATGGAAATTGTTGTTGTCTCTAATGGTAGGCTGCTATGCTATAGTCCATGATTACTTTCATGATCTTTATTCTATCATCTCTTGGTTTATCTGCTGCACGTAGGTTTTGATTATGAAAGCTCTGTAAAGTTCTACATCATGCACGCACTGAAAGTTAGCTGGAGTGGGCAAACATTTGCCCTAGCCAAAGGCAATGACTCCCAGGGTAGGAAGTCTCGTGTACGCCGCTCAAAAGAGGAGAGAAGGACTATGGTGGAATCCTTCATAAATGAGTAAGCCCTTTTCTTTGATATTTCATGATCCCTTATAGTTCCCAACTTTCTGCAATGCTGTTTTTTGGCCTTTTAGGTTTATCAATAACAAATTCAACTTATGTTGATGTTTGGAAAAAAAGGCTTGGTGTATAAAAAAAGAAAATGAATGCTTATGCATCATATTGTCAAAAGCCATATTAAGTACATCTATTGGATGCTTGCATGGGTGGTTTTGTGTTCTTGCTTCTTGTGTTTTGCTTATTTATTTATTTATTTATTTTTTCAACTTATTAAGCGTACTTTGAAAATATATAATGCTGTGTGAAATTGAGTGGTATTATATGTTTTCACAATCTATTTCATTTATGCACCTTCAATTTGTAATCTCTACCTTATTTTGTGTGACAATTGTATTCCCATGTGGTGGTTTTAAATCTTGCATTTCAATATTTTAACTCAATAATTTGGTGGATTGTTTGATATGATGAATGCCCTGGCAATGTCCCATTTGAGTTTTTGACTATCCGGCGAAGACTGGCCAGTGGGGAGGTTATGTTTCTTATCTAAGGATTTCTCAAGCAATCTGCTTGGTAAGCCCTGATTTCAAGAGACAAGGCAGTTACTAATGTTTGTAATTTTTCAACCATGACAAAAGTAGTTGTCCATGCAATACCACTTACCATGCCCACTCACACCTGATATTCTGTATGCCTTGAAGATCAAGGTCTGCTGATTGGACTTCTTATGATTTTATTGGACATGGCTTTTTTCTCTCAGGTTCCGAACTTCGAACAATGGGAAATTTCCTTCACTTAATCTCACACACAAGGAAGTTGGTGGATCTTTCTATACTGTTCGGGAAATTGTTCGCGAAATAATACAAGAAAATAAAGTGTTGGGTCCTGCTACTTTGCCCTCAGAGGAACATAGGGCCGATCATTCCTCCGAACAATATGTTCTGCACTCACTCTGTGTAGAACCTCATAGCTATTTGTCGACAACAGAAATTGGGGATGCAATTGACCTTGGGCAGGAGGAAGTCCATTCTGTTACTAATGATGATCAGAGTATGTGCAAAGATGTTACGATTTCAAGAGGGCAATCTATTAGCAGATGTTATGAAATGGTTGAATCCAAAGATGGGAAACAAATATTCTGCACTTCGTTCATACTGATCAGCAGCAAAATTCCCATGATGGTAGATACATGAATGGAAATTTGGTGGGTGAAGAATGTAAGGAAGAGGAAGCAACAGAGCTGTCAGAGCCGGAGGAGCAACTCAGAACACAGGAAGATGAGATGAAGCATTCTCAAGTTAATGCCCACCAAAAACGGGGCGATGAACTTGGCAAACAAAATGATATCATGGAGAAGTCTGCAGGTTCTACTGCAGATGATGGAACAGTTTTCAGGAGCATGGAATTGGATAATACATCAGAAGCAAATGTTGCGATGAATTTGGAGACCAGCAGTATCTCTCTTCTGATACAAGAGCAGCCATCTGCAACCACCGCAGATTGCTCCTTGAGCAAAGACTCTGAAGCACATGCCATGACTGGAATGTTGCAATCACAGGAAACCAATCTTTCTACTGATAGAGTAGAGCTTCCATCTGGTGTGCCTGCCTCATATACTATTCCTACAGGAGACATGCCTTCCCTTGCTGTAGATGAGAGAACTGAGACAGAGATTGCGACTTCCTTTCCTGCAAGTAAAAGCACTCTAGTTAATGATTTTTCAACTAATAAAATAAGTTATCTTTCAAAGGGCACTGGTCTTGAAAGCAGTATATCTCATGATGCGGAGTCAAACCTGGAAACATATGATCAAAAGCATTTGGTAACTGGAGCTACAGTGAGTTTTGTTACTACGCTCCATTTTTTTTTCTTTGAATGATTTGTTACTACACTCCATTCTTGCACATGGTTTACTTCTTTATGTTATTGTTGCCTTTTTATTGTTGTGGCTCTCAAATCTTATCTATACTTTTCATAATAAGATGTGAACATGTTGATTGCGACCTGATAGGCTAAGCTATGTATTCTACTTGACATCTTTTGTATATAAAGATCCAAGCATATATTTATCTAACCTTATTGAAGTCTGTAATGGCTCTATTGGATGATACACATTGTTTGTGCGCAACAAGTGCCATCCAGTCCCGAGAAATTTTTTTTTGGTGTTTTAGGAAAATAACTAAATAAGAAAATGAAAACATTATAAACTATGCAACACTTGTCTATATGATTTAACATGAGTTTCTTAAAATCTTTTTTATTTTGGTGTGGTGGTGGTGTTAGGGTCATTGATTAGATTTCTACTATCTATATGCTGTGCTGTTACTAATTGTTTTGTTGAAATATTATATTACTCTGATAATGATTTATGTTTGTCCCACCTTAAAAATATGAAAAACGGTTTTGCCATGTTAAATATTTGATACTTAAACAAACTATTGGTCTATTTGTGCTGCATCCAATCACAGTGGCCCAGTGACTGTCATTAACAGTGGAACAATCTTCTACCAAAGAAAAAAAAAAAAAAAACCAGTCAACAACAACATAGTATAAAAGTTGACTAACTACAATCTGGTATTATACAACTTCTGTAGAACATGCTTATTCTTTAAGTTGCGGCAACGATGGCAATGGCAATGTGTCAGACAATGACTTCTCTGAAAAAGAAGGAGAATGTCCCAGACAACCAGTATGAATATATCATATGTTGCACTAGGTGAGATAACATGTAATATTATAATAATCCAAAAGAGATTGACATGTTTCTGTCTTGGATGATATAAGCGGAGTTTTTCTTTAGAATGAGGACTCCAAGAAGTATATTTTCATGTGTTAGTGTACCACATAAATGACTTTTCTAAGCCTTAATGGTCCTTTATGACAAATTCAAATACCAGATCATTATTATAACCATTTGATTATTTCTTAGAAGTCCAGTCATCATTTGAGGTGAAATAGATATTCCAATTTAGGTATATTTATTTTCACTAAGTAGTCAATGCATATGCCTTCTTTTTGTTCCCTTCACGAGTCAGTTCATTCTAAACTCCCTGCATATTTTTAGACATTTATACATTGATTTCTGCATATTTTTAGACGTATATACAATTGGTTTTCTTCTGTGTTCCATGTGTTCCAGGAGAAACAAAGAAAATTGTTTGTATTAGTGTGCTCAATGATAGGAGAGCCACAAAATATATGAAACTAATTTTATATGCTCAGTGAACTGTTACATCCTAGAAAGGTCTGATCTGATCTTAATTAAATACTAAAAGATAGTGTACAATATAATACCTTTTAGTCATAGGGACAACAGAAAAATGGTCGTATGCTGCAATATATAGTGCTCCGATGGAGTGCGGAAAATTCTTCCCTTTTTCACAGTATATACATGGCATGCTTTGCAATCTTTTATTCCATCCTCTACTTCCTTGAAGTGGACTTCTTACAATTGATCAGTAGTCACTTTTCCTGCGGAGCAGTAGCTAGCAAGCTCACATTTACTGGGTGGAATTATGTAATAACGATCAGGTTTTGTGCAGTTACAGCAGCAATCTGTGCCTAACAATTCCCAGATAGAGAAAGTTGTCTCCGTTGCTACCATTGATAGTGTTAATGGAGTATCATATTCTTCTGCAACGGATCGAATAAGCAGGTAGTAATAGAAGTTCACTGTTCACTACTAATTCTGACTTGTTGCATTGATTAAATTAAAAGCTTAGATGCTTTGTCCTATGTTTGAATACCGGTACTTCTCTCCACATATTCATGCTTATCTTCCTTTTTTCCAATTAGAAGTTCAAAGTAAAGCTGAAAATGATTCAGAACATGAAATAATAAAGCTTCATTGAATACATAGAACTGTCTTATTCATCGAAACATATGTTGTAATGTTTGATTTGATTTGAAGTTAAAGAACCGTAAATAGATAAGAAAGCAAAGTCATGATAGATTCCATTAAAAAACCCTTGCAATTTTGATAAATTCCATCATATCATCAATATGTATAAAAAATTTTAACCTCGGGTCCTCACCAGTATTTTGTGGCTGGTGCATCAACATGTTCAATATAATCAGTTTTGTCTTGTATGATTACAATCTCATACTGCTAGTAATCCACTTATTCCACTATTTTATTTTTCCTTCTTTGATAAGGAAAATGCTTTTGCTTATATGAGAAAAGGTGTCAAATGACAAAGAAAAAAGACTATATAGTAGAAGAGATGTAACTGTATCATGCACAAAATATATGATCCTGAAAAAATAAGAAACAAAACAAAACAAAACTCTCCCACATGCTTAGTCCTCCTAGAAACAGAGAGAAAAAAGAAGTCTTAACACCCCTTGTTTTTCCAAAATGTCCACTTGTTCATTTGTCTCTCTATAATGGATGTCTGAAAGACACTATCGTCTCTTAAGAAGCTCCCATGTACCGTCAGATGAAATCCAACCATCACGGTTCTCAATCCTTCTTGGTCCAGTTAATTGCATTCATTGGAACCCCATTAAATATGAACTACCATTTGTCTCTCTATAATAGATGTTTGAGAAAGACCCTATCATCTTTGAAGAAGCTCCCATGTTCCCTTGAGATGAAATCCAATCATCATGGTTCTCCATCCTTCTTCTTGGTCCAGTTCACTGAACCCCACTGAATATAGACTACCAACTTGTCTTTCTTCAAAAATCTTAAATGCTACTGGTCAAATAATAATAATAATAATAATGATAATAATAATAATAATAATAATAATAATGCTTCTTGCATTGCAAGAACCTCTTCTCCATGAGACTGCTTCAATCCCATTAGGCCTGAAAAGGATAGCATGACCGCTCCTCTGTTGCCCCTCAACACCCCTCAGTGCCAACTGGCCCAATTCTGCATCTACCTGCCCCATGAACATTAAACATCATCCAAACGGAATCAGGAGGCCTCCATGATGCCTTTGTTGCTGTATTCTTTCCACCTCCCAACATTTGCGGACTCCATTCCTAAGATGTCTTTCAAACTCAAGCCTGTAAAACCTTTTCTCACTGATGCACGCCCCAGTGTACCTGTGATGCCCAGATACAGTATGGACATGCCAGTGATATGGTATCGACACAGATTTTACACTTAGAAAGTGTGGTATCGGATACGGCGGGACACGATACATTGCCTATTTTGAAGTATCTGGGTATCATAGTGATGTGCTAATCTTGCTTTTATTAAATCAAACATTTCTCTTGAAAACATGTGCATTCTTTTTTTTATTGATGTGCAGTGTGCTAATTTTGCTTTAATTAATTCGAAGACCGCCCTACCAGATCGTCTTCTTTTTCCCTTCATGGAGGGCTTTAAGATGCTACTGGCGTCCCTTGTCTATGGTCAATGGTGAAAATAAAGATGGTCAATGGGATTCATTCTATACTCCCTAGAACACACACAGGGAGGCATTGTTAGGAGCAGTGCCTCTTCCTCCAAGGAGGGCCATTGTATCTATCTTCCCAGGGAATACTGCCTGTACAATGGTTCAACCAGGGTGGTGCCAAACTCATCCAAGCAGGGGAATGAGGTAGTTTCCCACATGGTGGGCTTTTTTTTTGGTGGCGGTGGGGTGGGGTGGGAGCTGTGGGTTGTTTGAGGAATCAAAGGGGGATATAAAGCATTTAAAAAAGGACTTTTTTCGAAAGATACTTGCAATGGCATCCACGTCCAGACGATAGTATCTCTCTCTTCCAACACATAGAATCATCGTTCTTATTCCTTCTTTTTTTTGCTAATAATTTTTCTCTCCTTTTGAATGGTCATAGAGAAGTATCATTAAGAATGGATAACAAGGACTCAGTTAATTGACTGTTATTTGAACAAACACTTTCAAATGATAGAACTTCAAAGTTCAACCCGACCCCTTCCACACACAACTCTTATTTGAACAAACTCTTTTGAATAATTGGACTTCAAAGTAAAACCCAACCCCTTCCACACACGGCATGTGCTGGCGCGCGCACACACACACACATTCGCGTGCGTGTGCATGCACACCTTAGAAAAAGAAGGAAAAAAGGCAAAAACAAAGACCAACAGCATTGATCAACTGAAAAGCCCTTTTGTGGCACAACTCTTCAACCCTCCACTACTTAAGATGAATCCCTCCTAAAAATACATTCCGTACCCTAGATAGTGTCGCCCACATAACA
This sequence comes from Camphora micrantha, assembly GCA_003546025.1. Lineage (NCBI taxonomy): Eukaryota > Viridiplantae > Streptophyta > Magnoliopsida > Laurales > Lauraceae > Camphora > Camphora micrantha. Next base: position 7,624,871 of record QPKB01000001.1, on the reverse strand, counting down.
TGGTCCCATTCCATACTTTGTGTGCTTAACAACTCTACCTGGTTCCCTCACTCCCATACTTGCTACAATATCTCTCCTCCACAGCATATCCTTGTACTACTACACAATTACTTCTTACACCCTTTTGCATTGGATAATTCCAACAGGATACTTGTATATCATTTATTTATTTATATTTTAAAAAAATAGATACGAGAATACTGCCATGCATTGTCCTTCATTCAAGTTTTCGGTTCCTTATTCTTCAAGTTTAGGTCACCTTACTAATCGTAGTGGTCTAAGTTCTGTTTATTTTCTTTTTTCCAAGAGGGATTCTCTGATTTGTACCTTTTCTTTCTGGCAGCAAATCATCAGAAAAGGCAACTAAGGAACCTGCAAAGGCAGAGGAGACTAATCCAATTTGGGTCGTACTTAAGGCATTTGTCACTGCATTTGTCAAGTTCTGGGTGGAATGAAATTTAGAGTGGTTGGTACTATGATAATGTAGAATGTTGGTGATAATGCCATCATACAGTGTGGAAGGAGGGTGCACGGGTGCCATTAGCTTTTCATTCAACTTGGTGTCATCCCTCTCTTATCAGTAGACACACACATATATATATATATATATTAATATTATTATCAGTAGACATATTGTTGTGTCCATTTAGTGCAGATTGTTTTTTGCGGCTCTGCAATCTGGATAAGATTTGTACTTAATCCAAACATGATTGAATTTGATGGGTTGAATTCAACTTCATCATAATGGTATGAATTGTCCCATTCTGGGTTTGGCTTAGTGAGGTCTACTGTAATTCAAATAGAATCAACTCTCTCTCTCTCTCTCTCTCAAGAAGATGCTAGGGGAATACTCCAGAAGGGATTTCAGATACTAGGAATCCTCAGCTATACAAATATTCAGTGAGGAAGACCTGTTCTGGGACAGTGAGGAATCCTACTTTCAGATTCCTCGACTAGGAATCCTTAGCTATACAAATATTCAGTGAGGAAGACCTGTTCTGGGACAGTGAGGAATCCTCTAACTTTCAGATTCCTCGACTATCACCGTTCAAAATTTCTACCTCAGACTTCTTCTAACAAACATATCATACTTTCTCTTTCTAATTTTTGTGCAGTGGGTTACCTAAACTTTGCAGTTCTTGAAGAACTTTCTTGTCTTGAATGTATCATAAAAAAATTATTTATATATAGTGAAAGTGAATATCTCCATTTATGCTGCTTACTGTAACTGACCACTGTGGATTGCTCAACAATTAAATGTTCAAACTACAACAATGATGTTTGTGAACCAGGCTAATTGAAGCATCATTTTAGTATAATTGTTACAAGCCCTCAAGGGGTGGTTGAGCGAGGCTATTTGTGTGTAATTTTTCAACACCAAGTGGTCTCTGTTGTTGTTTAAAATCTCACTGAGCTGGTAAACATCTACTGAACTTAGTTTTAACCTCGTGAAGTTCATGGGAATTATTTCATATGAAACCTTCTGAGCTTCATCTGATTTCAATAATTATCTTTTCTTCCTATTTTTTCATGTATGTGATCTAGCTGTCATATTGTCCATTGGCTACAATGTTGAAAAAGTTGTGCTGGGCTTTGAGCTGGGCCTGATCAAAGATTTAGGTTTGACTAAGTCCAAATCATGTCCATACCATTTTGCAAGATTTTGATTTTGCAAATTAAATTTATTTTCCAAATCATGTCCATACCATACCATCTTTAATGATGTACAGTTATTTCTAGTCAACATTACAAAACTAGCAGGTTGCCAAAGTTGACTTTCAAGTCTTCTTTCTTTAGGTCAAGTGAGCCTAGTCCACTCATTTCCAAGGACTTTCTGGATATTTAAATCGCTGTTGTCCTGCAATTGAATTGCTTGTAAATCTAATTAAATGTTAAACAGTAGTAACTATTTCAAGTCTCTTGAAATTTCATGTGTCTGAATTGAAATACCTGCAACTTGTTTAACACGGTCAAAATGGTGATTGAGATTGTCCCATAGTCCAGTAGCTTATGACTCTACTTACCAATCCCTGCACTCGGTTTACAGAGATCTATACTGGACCCAAGGCATCTGAGCCAGGACAGTAATTTTTACTCGGTTTACAGAGATCTATACTGGCCCCAGTGCATCTGAGCCATTACAATAATTTTTAGAAAGAGCAATGTCAATTTCTCCATTTTCACTCTAGCAAGTGAATTCTCCGTGGAGTGGCATGAGGCATGGGTTTGCTTGTTCCATGTGTCTTATGTTCAAAATTGTTTCAAATTTACCTAATGTGCGTTAGTGTGAGTTTAGTGGGCATCATGTCTCTGTAGTGGCGCTCAATTTTAATTTCTAGAAAGAAAACTTCTCGATATGAGGTGGGATCCAGTAAGCAGCAAGTTAATGGATATTTTTGATGGGACAAAAAAATTAAATAGGGCGCAACATGCCCGTCACCTTAGATAAGCTGCTCGATCAACCCCATCATTGCATTAGCGCTGTTCGGTCAGTTTATTTGCAGGGACTAATAGAATGAAATAAAATAGTGTGTCAAACTAAGAAAAAAGAAATTGGGGAAAAGAACTCTTTTTTTTTTTTTTTTCACTTTGTTGTTCATTAAAAGTATATTTTTTTGTCATTTTGTTCTTTTGAAAAGTTCCTTCCTTGAGTGTTGGGATGTACCGTGAATTGATGTAAAGTAAGGTGGAGTATCAGACTAAGAGAAATAAAATGTAAGTGGTTATGATGTTTTTTACTTTAAGTGGCTTGATAGAGAATTTTTTTTAACTTTTCGTGTAAAAAAATTATATATATATATATATTTTTCACTTTTTTAAAAGAGAGAGTTCTGAATTTATATACTTTTGATATGACGCCTTAGCTTTTTCTTATTTAGATAATGAAGTCTTTACTTCACTTTAAGTTAAGTTTACTCATAAAGTGCCAAACACTTTACGTGCAGCGAAAGTATCATTTTTGTCTACTACTCTAAGTGGAGAAGAGAAGTTGCCTAACTAAAGCAGTGGGGCTTGATGAGTACATGTTTTTCTAGGTGAGGAAATTGTATATTTGAGGATTCTTCAATCCTAACTGCCGCAAATTTAGTGCATGTTTATGCGGATTTTTTTCCATTAAAAAGGCATGAAAAGTGAATTGCTTTTTCACAGCATTTTACATTTCAAGTTTGGTGTGGGTACTTTTTCATGATTCCATAATAAAATATATTTCCATAAAAATGAAAAAGTTTTGCACGGAATTAATTTTCTACAGTGCAGCACAAAAGTAAAGTTGCATTAAACTGAAGATTTTCAAATTCTTTGGGGGATGTTAAACTTGAAAATATTCAAAAATGAGGATTTTATACCCGCACAAATCCTAGACAATTGCCCAAATACAAAAATGGGTAAGGAATCCTAAAAAAAATTATAGCCAAACATGACCAGTGACAATGGAAAAAAAAAAAAAAAGTGGAAGTGAAGCCATCAAAATCCAAACATTTAAAAGGGAGGGGCATTCAATTCAAATGGTTAGTAATTAGAATTGAGTTTTTTTTTGTATATACACCCCTAAGATTTATATGATTTGTAAATAGTCCTTTGTTATTTTAGTATTTGAATATAGGCCTCTATCTTTTCATTTTAATACCTTTCATGTCCCCAAAATCAATATTTCTAATGAAAATGAGTAATGATCATGAATTTTATGTTGAACTTTTATAAAATGACAACTTTGCCCTTATATCAATTAAGTAAATATGAGTATATTATTACTTACCAAAATTCCATTATTGTATTCCAATTCCCAACTGTCTCTCTCAATAACATTTTAATGCACATGAAGCCTAATTATGCATTTTGAAACTTTCATCAATTGAATGGTGAGTCATGCATGAATTGGATCAATCGTAACTAATTATAAGCACAAGCATTGATTGTCATTATAGTAGATTTGGATTTAATGAAATAGGCCCTCTATTAATAAAAATAAGTTTACATACAGTTATTCTCTCCTACTATTGATAAATGTAATTATCAATGTTACAAGTTTTAGAGAAAAATAAATTTAAGTCTTTTTAAGCATTTAAGGATAAAATATATGGGCAAATGTGTAATTTCATATTAAAAACTTTTGATAGTTGGTTGGCTACTGATTTTGGGGACACGAAAGATATTAAAATGAAAAGGTGGGGACCTATTTTCAAGTATTAAAACCATAAGAGGTGATTTACAAATCCTACAAACCTTAGGGGTGTAAATGCAAAAAGCTCATTAGAATTTTCCACATGTGGGTCCCAACTCCCAAGGTGAAAATCCCACTTCCTTCATGCCTCACACCAAAAGCCTGAGCGAGACACCGAGAGAGAGTCCTGACTCAACAAAAGCATCACACACAGCATGACTTCTCTCTTCACAGAAATACAACACTCTTATACAAAAACCCAAACGTCATCCTCTTTCGTTTTCTTTCCTTTTCCCGATCTCGTTCACTTGGATCTCCACCATCTAATCTCAAACGAATCCCACTAATCTCTTCGAAGCAGGAGGTTCGGATGCCTCTAATCGAATTCGAATGGGTAGATCTCGGACGAAATCGTTAAAATGCTCTCTTCCCCATTCGGAAATCTCCTCTCCTTTTATGTAGATGATGACGATGACGGCGATGGATGCATGATCGATCGAAACCCTAGGGTTTTTGTTTTCCTTTCGTTGTTGTTTCTTCAGGGAGGAGGCATGGACCTTTCCAAGGTTGGAGAGAAGCTTCTCAGCTCCGTTCGCTCTGCCAGATCTTTGGGGCTGCTCCCTACTACTCCCTCAGATCGACCCGAGGTGAGATCGCTGTTGCCTTTCGATTTGTATCGAATTACATTGAAATTGAAGGGATTACACTGATCAGTGTAGCAGTTTTCCCATGTTCTAATGCTCAAATTTTCTCTGTTTGATTTGTATTTAGTGCTAGTATTAGCTAAGAATTGGCGCTATCTTGTTAATTATTTGGAAAGATTGTATGCTCCTTGGGTGCAAATTTTCGAGCTTTCCCATTCGAAATTGTTCAGGTTGTAGCTGCGGCTGCATCACCCAACGTGTATCAACTAATCATAATTTGAATATGATTTTTGATGGATGGTGCGTGTGTATGTTGAGAAAAAGGATTCAGCTTTGAACATGGAAGGGGTTCAATCTGCAAAGGCGCCAAGTCAATCTATGAATGGAAATAGTTAGGTTGATTGGCTCAGTGAACTGTTGTAGGCATGTTTTGCTGTTAGTAGGATTGAGTCCCGCAAAAGAATATGATCTTCTGATAAGTTTTTGCAGTTAATTTTGGATACTTCCGCTTAGTGCATTTGTTTGACCGTAGTTTGTGGTTGGCATGCACTAGAGAACTATAACTTGATCTTCATGAGCTTCCACAAACCTTTCAGACAAACTCTATGCCTTTGTTTGAAAAGCAGGGTTCCATGGAGGTATGCAACTTCTTTGAAGAAAAATGTAGTAATCTTTAAAGCATCATAGGTTTTGAGTACGGAACATAATGTGCCATCTTCAAGGACCTTGTCAATGGTTTAAGAGATGGACTAAGACTAAGACTTTTGGATTGTTCCAGGCAACCCCTCAAATTTGAATCATTACTAGGATGTTGCCACAACTTTTCTGGATCAGGCAATGATGTTTAGGTTTTGGGTCCCATGCCTTGTTTATGACCTTTGGATAACTGGCATGTGGGACCTGGTTGGAAAGTTCTAGCAACATCTTTCTTCAATTGCTGCATATAAAAAATGATCTTCAGCCAATGCAATGGTTTTATTTTTCCAAAGTGTCCACAGTAGATCTTCGACGTTAAGCTCTCAAATGCAAGCGTTCAGACTGATATATCTAGTAAATGCACTCATACCATTATTCATCCCAGGTCGCTTCACAAACCACTCCAAACTATCTTCATCTGCATATCTTCTTTTGACTTGGTAAAAAACAATTATGTCACTAGATATACTCACCATCGAAGTGCTCAGCGAATGGTGACTTAAAGCACAAGACACATCACAAGCGATTTCAAAGACTTTGTTAAAGTTCAGAAACTCTAATGCAATGTCTTTTTCATCTTCACTCTTATGGTCTCAAAATTTTTTTTTTTTGTGGCAACCTTTTTTGAAGTGAAGGTTCCTTGTTTCGTTCAATCAACAATAATACCATAATAGTATTGCCCCATTTTTCAATAAGAGAAGAGTAGAGTTACAAGTTTTACAATCATGTTTCTTTTTATTGTTTGAGGTTGAGATTAAAAGATACATTTGGTTGAAGTGACTGAGAACTTAGCGTTATCATTTGCTGGACATGTATATACAATTCGCACTTTTTGCTATCTTTTCATTGAGTATTGTGAAATTTCCATAGGCGGGACTTGAAGGGCCTAATCTAGGCTTAAGCATGAGATCAATTAATGGATTGGAATTTCTGATGTTTCCTGCCTTTTAACTTGCTTTATACATGTTTAAAATGGGTTTTTAAGACAATTCTCTAAGAAGGATATTTTCTAGTTGCAATCTTGGCCAGATTTGGTAGTTTCTGAGTTGCATCACTAAAATTATGTCATCAGTAAAAATTTTTGCAGTTCAGAATTCTATATTCTCTTCGTTCTATTGCTTGTTCTGGTCTTAGTTGGTCTATAGATGTATTCACAAGACGCTACATTGATTTTGCAGATGAAGATTTGAAGTAACAAACTGTTTTCAGTTTCCAATAAAATCACATGTGCATGCAATTTTTGTATCACAATTCACAGCCCTTTGAAATAAATTACATTCATGGTAGTAGTATACTTATCCAAAATGAGATACTCTAGCCAAAAATTTTATTTTCATAGGCTAAAATATCTTGTCAAATTCTGTAGATTTTATGTTTTCTGGCTGAACTTGGTACATGTTCTTTTAATTGAAATATAAATGATCAAATTTGCAATTCTTATTGATCTTCTTTTCTTCCATTTTTTTTTTTGGAATTTGGGTGAGCGTCTTGAGCATAGCAACTTAATCATTCCATTTACATTTTACTTGATGCTTATACTTGTGGATGATTCCCATGAGCTACATTGAAGCTTTAATAAATGAGAAATGTAGAATATGCCAAATACTTACCTGGTTCTTTGCTGCAGGTTCCAGCTAGAGCTGTAGCAGCAGCTGCTGTTGCTCGAGCCCTTGCAGGACTCCCTCCGCACCAAAGATTTAGCCTGCCTTCAAATTCTGAAGATTTAGTTTCAATATATGGATTTAAACCTCATGGTCAAACAATAGAGGAGCTTGAGGAAGTCTTCTATGAGGAGGTTTTTGTTTCTAACACCCTTCCATTTTTTCTTAGTAACATGGTTGGCCTTTTGTAGTCTTGTATGCAGTTTTTCATTTTCCTCATTTTTTTATTTTTAAATATCATTACTTCATATACGAAATTTTCGGCAAGGTGATCCTTTATCTCCCATGCTTTTTGTTATTGTTGTGGAAGCTTTGAATGTTTTAATGGAGAAGGCCAGGCAGACGAGGTTAATCATAGGATTTGCTATTGATGATTCTGGTTTGGAGGTAACTCACTAACAATTTACGGACGATTTTATTATTTTTTGTGATGCTTCATTAGATCAGGTTCACACTTTGAAAATGAGTTTGAAATGGTTTGAATTGTTGTCGAGGCTTTGGACCAATTATGGGAAATGTGAATTGATTGGTGTTTGGATGGTAGATAGTCAGGTTGTTTCTTTGGCAAATGCTTCTGGCTGCAAAGTTGGAAAGCTTCCTTCGAAGTATCTAGGGCTGGCCTTGTGTTTGGGGATGGATCCCCAAGAGTTTGTTGTGGGATTCAGTGTTGGCGTGAGTACACAAATGGTTGAGTTCTTGGAGGGGAAAGTTTCTGTCTTTGGGAAGTCTTCCTATTTACTATGTTTCCTTTTTCAAGTGCCCTAAAAGTGTTGTGCATCGGATAGAATAGCTGCAATGAGATTTTCTTTGGAATGATCATATGGACAACAAGAAGTATCATTTGGTGAGATGGGAGATGGCGTGCAAGCCTTTATATCAAGGAGGGCTGGGGATCCATTATGTTGAGGAAGTTAACAAAGCTTTATTGGGGAAGTGGCTTTAGAGGGTGGGGGGTGACGGGTCAAGGATTGTGGAGACAGATTCTTATTTCTAAATTCTAAATATAAGTTGGGCAATGATGGCCGGTGTGTGCCAAGCCAACTGTTTAAAACTTCTGGGTTTTGGAACTCAATTATTTATGTGAAGGATGATGTTCTGTGGATTCGTTTTAGGGTGCATGATCGCTGCCGGGTTTGCTTTTGGCATGATAAATGGTGTGTTCAGTCTGTGTTACGTAATCTTTTTCCTAATCTTTATTTGTTAGAGAGGAGACAACAGGGTTTTTTTTTGCAGAAAATCTTCTTATCATTAGTGGTAGAGTTATATAGGATTTTCATTTTCGTAGGGCTATGACAGAAGGAGAAGCTGCTGATTTCACTCGCATGCTTGGTTCTTTAGATAGCGTTTATGCGTCTGGTGGAAGAGGTCTGTAAAGTCTTCTTACAATGTTTTGACTGATTCCTCCTACTATACTTTCTTGAGTTTTGGCCTTCTATTGGGTGGTGAGGTGGCCTAACATTCTTACTATAGACTCATCGAGAAGACGAAAGCATATCATTGTTAATAGTTGCCCGATGTGTTTAAAGGATGAGGAATCAGTGCATCATTTGCTTGTCCATTATACTATTGCTCACAGAGTTTGGTCTGCAATTTGTAATTTGATTGATATGCAATGGGTCATGCCTTAGAGAATTACAAATCTTTTTCATCAGTGGATCGTGCCTTAGAGAGTTACAGATCTTTTTCATTAGTGGCATGTGGGTATCAAATATGTCCGTAGGAGGGTTCTTTGGAAGGTGGTGTTGTAAGCTTTTTTTTTTTTTTTTTTTTTTTTTTTTCTTGTGGAAAATTTGGTTGGAAAGGAATAATCGTGTTCTTAGAAACAAAAGCAAATCTGTGGAGGATATTGCTGAGTCTATTATTAGGTCCCTGTCAGAGTGGGTGTGTTCAAGAACGGAATTTACAAGGGCGGCTTTAGAAGATTTAAATAGATCTTGGGCAGCTCATTTTCAAGGTAGATGGTTTTCTAAACCTTTGATTAGTGCCTCGTGGGAATGTCCTCCTATGGGCACTCTCAAGTTAAAGTTTGATGGAAGTTGATGTTCAAGCCATTAGAAGAGGACTTGGAGGTGTTATTACAGATTAGAATGACATTGTTGTAAGCGGTTTCTCTGGGCCCGTGGATTCCTTGGATGCTAATGAGTATGAAGTTAATGCTCTGTTCGTTGGTTGTTGTGAGCCGCGTAAGTTGGAAGGTTAAAATGCTATCATTGAAGGAGACTCTTTTTCGGCCATTTAGTGGAGCTTAGAAAATTTTTCTCATCCTTGGAGATTGGCTGATTTGGTTGAGGAGGTGCAGGATATCTTGAGAATTCTGGGTGTTGTTTTTCATCATATGTTACATGAGGCTAATGCTTTGCTGATAGCTTTGCTGAGGAAGGGTTTTTGTTTTTTTTTCTGTTCTTCTTTATCCTTTGATGTGTAGTTTGTTTTGATGTTTATTTTGTGTTTTGGGTTTTTTTTTGGGGGTTTCCCATTGTTTAATAAATTTTACCATTATGAAAAAAAATGAACTGGTTAGACTGCTATGAGGCTATATGTTTCTGGTATAGGTATTAAATGTTTGCCCACTCATGTAACAATTACACTGCTCGGAACCTTTTGGTTGTTGCTTTTTAGACATCTGAAATGGTCTAAGTCCCTACTTTTTCTTTCCTTTTTTTTTTTTTTTTTTTCATTTGTTAATCTCTTTTTTTTTTTTGTTGCTTTTTTTTTAGTTGGTAACATGACTTGAATTTAGTGAGCACCTTCCACCGTGCCACAGGCTCTTGTCAAATGTCTTTCTTGCAAGCTTGAAATATCTCTCCTCTTTTTCCAACTTATTATTATAGGTTCTAATATGCTTTGGACTTTGCATCACTTATTATTTTCTTGACTTCTTTCTCCGCCTTATACATTTCAGAATTTTCCACATTCCTAGTTTTGTGCGATAACATCTTCTGTTGAACACTTCCTGAACTTCTATGGTCTATCACCATGTTTCTTCATTGAAGTATCTTTTCAATTTCTACTCTCCAAGCTATGGTTTGAAAAATCGGCTGAGTCAGCTCTTCTCCGACTCGGACTTGGCTGAGTCCCCTTATTTGTTTTTTCATTTTTGCTGAGTCGGGTCTTCTCCGACTCGGACTTGGCTGAGTCCCCTTATTTTATTTTTCATTTTTGGCCCCCTTTTACATACACGCCATTAAAGTGGTTGTTTAGCCAGATTAAAAACCCCTTCCACTTCCCAATCCCTGTATTTAAAACCCCTCTGGCCCTCTCTAGTCTCTACTTCCCAATCTCTGTATTTAAGATCTCTCTCTACTTCCCGACCTGCATAATTAAGAACTTTTCACTTCCCAACCTTTTCCACTTTCCAATGAGGCCATTAATTTCAATTTTTACCATTGAAGATGTCTTGAATTTTTTTGGGGTGAAAAATGGGCCTAAAAATCCCTTCCACTTCCCAACCTCTATATTTAAACCCCTTTCCACTTCCCAAGCTCCATATTTAAAAGTCCCTTCACTTTCCAAATCCCAATCTCTTTCACTTTCCATCGGACACCATTATTTTCATTTTTATTGGGGAAAATTTCAAAAAAATACAAAACTTTTGGCTCATTTTCAAAAAGGTACAAGAATATTTGAATATTTCAAAAAAGTATAAAAGTTTTCCATAAAATTTTTAATCATGTCCTCTCTATTAATTTTTTTGAAAAATGACAAAAATTCCCTTCCCCTTTTGTCTTTTCTTAACCTCTTTCATCCGTAGAACTGGCCATTTTGATTTTGATAATCATAACTATTTAATAATGCTTTGTTTTTTTTTTTTTTTTTGAAATCCCCTTTTTTAACCATCCATGCAAAAGGTAGTTGAATTGGGCCCCATGTGGTCATTTGGGTTGGACTTGATCATTTCTTATAAATGATTTCTCAAAGGCAAAATTTGAAAATGAAATAAGGGTATTTTTTCATTTCTATTTTTTTAAACTTGGACTTGATTGAAAAGGTGGAAAACTTTTCACCTTTTTGAAATATTAAAATCTTCATGCACTTTTTTGAAAATGAGCCAAAAGTTTTATACTTTTTTGAAAATTTCCCTTTTTACTATTGAAGATTTGAATTGGACTGCTGTGTAGAGAAACTAAGACTTCCATAATTCTTTGCCAAAGAGAAAAAAAAAACAAAAGAGTTCCATACTAAAAAAATGGGCACAATCCAACTCAGCTGAGTCCCATGCGACTCGCTTGACTTGGACTCAGCCTTTGTCGACTCGGTTCCCAATTGCGAGTTCTAAATTCTTGCTCCAAGCACCTCTTTTGCAATCCTTCTAATAAGTATAACCATTTGGTTTCACATCACCATAGTTCCTCTCTCTAAGTTCTATTCTACTATTTGAACATTTTATACTTAAATGTTGTTGCTCCTTCTTTCAAATCTCCCACCTTGTTTTGAGGCACCTTTTATTTACTGCCATTTTTTTTTAAAATTTTAATGAAAACATTTAAAACTACTATCCTTTGTTTGGTCAAACTCTCTCCAGGAATAATAACCTTACAGTCTTTACTAGCTGGATGGTTATGTTTTCTTAGTAGAAAAAAGTCCATCTGGCTCCTATTAGTTCCATATGCACTTATGCTCTGATGAGTGATCTGCAATTGTTTGCATAGTTCCATTTGTTCCTTGAAAATTGTAAGCTTATTCTACCAATGGTGACATCTTATGTATTTCATCTTGTTAGGGTAGCAGTGACCATGTGATATTTTGTGAACTTATCTGGTCATTGTGCATTTTTTTGGGGGAAAGTATGGCTTCATTGTCTTGCGCTATTTTAAATGATGTGGGTGCTCAAGAATACGTGACCTATGCTGTTATGGTGGTAAGTCAAGTTATGCATGGTCCTTGCAAGACACATTTGAATGCACGGCATAAATGGATTTTGAGGTCAAATGATCAATTGATGAACATTTTTACTGAGTGTATTGAAAGGTGTTTCGGGATCTCCTTCAGCTTGATATGATCCATATCTATATATCCTACCTTTAGAGGTGTGTTGAAATATGTGTATTTTGTATTTGAAATTTTGTCTTTACAAGTGTATGTCATGTACTTTAATATGGCTTAGACCAAAAGTTTATTATGTCCTATTGTTTGTACACAAACAAATATACTTGTGAGGTTTTCTCTTAGGAAATCTAGGACAGTTCCAGAGCTCCAATAGTTCTTTGTTCCTCTTCTCTTTACATGAATGCAAAACTTGTTTCTACGTGATCAGAAATTGAACTTGGAATTGGTGTTTTAAACGCTAGAAACATGGCATAAGAGAGGGGAGGGGCTAAACTTTTTACAAGTACGTGCATGGTACCCTTGCAGCCTTGCTTATTAAAGTCGGTTCAGTTAGTGCAATAAAATGACCTGAAGTTTTCAACTGCTATGGAAATGGGCTTCTATTTTAATTAGTTTCTACATATGCCGCCCTCAGTGATGCTTCTTTTGTGTCCGTTCCAAGAGAATAAACAAGGATTGAGAAAGCTGATTCGTTGGCCTAAACAGGAGTTTCAACATCAAAAGGTGAATTGGTACTGTTGTACCATTGTAATTGGAAGTGGTTTTCTGTTTTTTTTTATCCTCAATTTTTTAAACAATTTTTGAGGAGAATATTGTTCCAATAGACTGCTTGGTATTGCACAATTTCTTTGTTATTATTATTTTTTGCTTCTAATTTGTATTATTTGCTGCTCGAGGTCAACACCTTAGCTAAGAAAATTTAGACTGCCCCTTTGGATCTGGGGGTTCCTATCCTTTGATTTGATTATTTCTTTTTGGTAAAACTCTTTTTTACTCTTTGTACTGTACTATTTTTTTGGGGATTCCTTTAATATTTGTGTTTACTTATTTATCATCGAGTCTTGTTAGGATGGCAGATTGTCTTACTATGCTATTAGCTATGAAAAATAAGGTTGCTAACTGATAAAAAAAAAAAAAAATCCTGCAAACTGACAAATTATAACATACTCATGTCAGAGCAGTGCTTTTTTTTTTTTTTTTTTTTCATAATGCTTTTAGGTTTCTAAAGTTCCAGAAACTTCTTTATTTGGTCTTTTCTATTTTAAATATTGTCAACTGCAATTTTTCTGCATAACTATTAATTCTTTTGTGTTTCCTTAAATTTCAAAAAAGGCTCAACAGCATTATGGCATTGTCTTTCTTGTCATATTTAACTTCATAAGTTTGTTTCTGATGGGAAGTTACTGTAATTCTTTGCATGCAGGATTTTGATCCTATTAGGCATGTTCTAGAACATATTCCATCTGAAGGAGATGATCTGATATATTTTGAGAAAAAGGTAACAACAATACTGTATCTTATCATGAAGGAAGTAGCTAACTTTTCAATTTATGCCCGTCTGAGATAATTTACTTTAATAATTCCCAAAAGTTGAGTTGCTCTTACAGAAGAGATCCTTTAGATTTTCTTTATTCTTATAGCTGAAACACTGCCTTAACTCTATTGCTTGTGTGTGCAAAATGCGAATAGACGTCTCTTTTATCTTTGAGAGTGAAGAATCTTCAATTGTGGACCTTGTAATTTGGTAAAGATGCATAATTTCGACTTTAAATTAATTAACTGCTAAAATTTAATTTTTCTTTATTTGAGTGGGTGCATGTACTATAGACTTGGACTACTATTCCTGATCGGTTGGTAAATAGGCTATCTATTTTGCCAAACTTTTAGATCGTAACTGGTTTTTTCTGTTCTTGGATGTGTCTGGTTGCTTATTTCTGTACTGTTAGATTCCAGCTGTCTTTTTGACTGAGCACTTTCACTTTCTATAATACTGCTCTTCATACACGAACATAAGTTTGTGCTTTTACTTATCACAGTCTGCAGTTAGATTATCGCAATTGGATGGGATAGCAGAAAGATTATCACTACACATAATGGAGCACCATGAGGAAATGGGTAATTATTTTATTTATATGCTTTTATATCGGCAAAAATATGTTGTATAATTTACAGTATCTTGGTGGTTTCGGAAAACGACTTATACTTTGTGTGGAGATGCATGTTAATTTTATAAATATGGTCCCATAGTGATTCTGTGTCATCTTTTTGCTTTTGGTTGATTGAATGGTAAAGATATCTACTATATGAACGCACACTCTCTCATGCTACTCAGGGTAAATATATTTCAATTGTTTTGATGGTAGACAAATGAAACTCTTATATGGTGTGTACACAGACTTTGTAGAAAATATTAAGGTTAGGGTTGTAACCTTAATTTTACTCATGAATCACTTATATCTATCAGTGAAGTGATTTATAGTGAATATTCATTATTCAGCCTCTCATGATACTTAATCATGGAAATTGGTAGGATCATGTATTTTATTTTAATCTCTCTCTCTTTCTCTCTCTCTCTCTCTCTCTCTCTCTCTCTGTTTTCTGTTCCTTCTGGACATTCAGACACATTTATTTACTTCTATATTGAATAATTATCATCAAACCATATCCCATTGATTGGTTTCGTATATTATGTATGCATCATCATTTTTGAAGTCTGATGCCCTTTATGTGTTATCAGCTTTGTTTGAGATCCTTACCGCTTATCCCTGTTTATATGCATGTTCTGTGTCATTTTGCCGTCTGCTGTGTCTTTAAGACTGCAAAAGTCTTTATTTATTTATTTATTTATTTTTGCAATTATGTCATCCTATGCTGTCACCATGTAATTTATTTGTTCTCTTTCAATTCAATTTTACATTGGACTACTTTAGTTTCTAAAAGAAAATGTCACTATATGTGTCATACTTGGAAGTTAGTCATTGCCGCAACCAGGAGGTTGTGGGTTTTAAGTGATGTTACCAATAAAAGAAAAGGTGCTAGGCTTTTCCCAACACTTACTTTTTTGCATAACAATGTTTTTTTTCCCTGATTAGCAATAAAATATTTCGTTAGAAGAGAATAAGATACAAAAGGAAAGCCATAATAGCCAAACAGAGGGCAGGACCACTATGGTATGAGAGCCTTATCCCAAAGCAGCAAACAAGCAAACATTACATAGAGGAAAACCATTGGATCTGATCTATCTAACCTTTAGCCAATGAATCTGCCACTTCGTAGGCCGATCTCCCAATACGATTAAAACCCACTTGAATCGTCAAAGATACCAATTTAATCGCATTGAAGTAGAAGTGAAACCTCCATGGGTAGGCCATAGAAGAATACTCCGAACAGATAGTGTTCAACAAGTCACTCTCCATTACCAATTTTTGTCATGAAAATTATGCACGAAGATCCGCAGAGTTTTTCACCCTTGTTTATTTCTCGAAGCTCACTTTATTTTTATCTCCTTATTACCTTATATTTTTAGGTTTAATTCCTACACTGCAAGTAGTCTATGCTTTATATTGTGACAATACCAATGCCAATGGTTATTTCTGAAATTACTACTTTAGTTAGCTTTTTTTTTTTTTTTGAAAAAAAGTAAATTAAAAGCGTGGTGAAGTGTACACGTGGTTCCAAGCATGTGTTCCACCCCTTTTTTTTTTCTCCCTTGCTTCTTCTGTTCTCCTCTCTCCTTTTCATTATTTCTTCTCTTTTTCTTGCTCACATTTGAATATATTTTTTCCATTCTTCTCATCTCAGTATTAGAGTGAACCTGTTATTAGAGCCCTCAAAGTCTTCCTCTTTTTCACAATAGCTGTAGGGCTGACATCAGCAGCCTTACTAATAACACAAGCAAGGAGTACCTAGATCTGGAAGGTCCTTGTGCCATGTGTTTCGGCCAGGTCCAAGGAATTTGCTTTGTGGACCTATATCCTTCCTCATTTTAAGGATTTTCCATTGTAAGAAGTTGGCACGAGATTGCCTTATCCACGATATCGAGGTGACAATGCATTCCTAGTTGGTTTCCCCCTCCACTTAGTGTCTTCAAAGTTCAAACTTAATTTTGATGGAAGTGCAGATAGTAATCCAAGTTTATCAGGTGTGGGTGGTATCATTTGTGATAGAGAAGCTTCGATTATCCTCTCATTTTCTGACCCGCTGGTTTTTGCTATTCAAGAAGGCAGAAATGTTAGGTCTGAGAACTGGCCTATACAAAATCCGGCAGATTTTGGTGGAAGGTAATTTGTGCAATTAGGTGGACTTCTGAGGTATGAGAGGATACTTGGAGTCTTGCAGATGTGTGGAAGCGGTGGAAGACTTGGCTAGACACCTGGAGGTCTCTTTTGCTCATGTCAAACAGAGTGCTAGTTTGGTGGCTGACCATCTAGCTAAGCAAGGCATTAGACGGCTTTCTTTTCTGTGACCTTTTTGTCTTTCTTTCTTTGCCCCATTATTTTCAGGGGCTTTTTAGCTTTTCTGTATGTCTCTTGTATTGTTGGCTTAATAAAAATCTATAGTTTCTAATCTAAGATTGTTAGGTATTTTTTTAGCCCTGTTATCTTCTACAAAGATATCATTCTCTGGAAACAAAGTTGAAGGAGGTTCTTTTGTTCACTTAAACTTTGTGTTGCCCCTCATATTGCATTAATATGCTCAACTATTAGCTCATTTACCAAATTCTTACCAGATTCCTAGGAAATCCAAGGAATTGCACATATATAAAAAAATCTTTAAGACTGAAAAATCAACAGTCTATATCTACAAGGGTCCATCAAAGTTTTTCTTGAGTAGGAAATAGTTACCCACCCTTGACCATTTGAAAATGTATCCTAAATTCCTAGGAATTTGATGGACCCTTGTTGACCTTCACACTCGACTTTAGTTTTTAACCTATTGATAAAAGTGTCTTCCCTAGGATTTTGTAAGAACTCATTAGGAATTTTCTTGAAAAATGCCCTAAAATTATGTAAGAAATCAAGATTCTGGCAGCATGGGCCTTGAACAAATGTTTTTTTTTTTTTCATGGTGCTTATCTTTTGACCAGTAAAGGGAATGCAGCTGGTTATGGAGTTGGAACAAGACTTGAAGGTTGCAAATGTCATTTGCATGGTATGTTTATCTTTTAATATACAATTTACCTTCTTTAGCTGTGATTTAAGGGATGCTGTTTTCTTTTGTGGTTCTTGTGAAATATGTTCTTTAACTGTTGAATTTTGCAGAATGGACGTAGGCACCTGACCTCTTCAATGTATGAAGTATCAAGAGAACTTGTTGTCAATAAAGATGCAAAGAAGAAACAAGCTCTCCTGGTAATGCCTTTTTAGGACACACAGCGATATGGCCAACTTCTTGGATATTTATCAGATTGAATAACGTTATAGGCTTCATTACCTTTTACTTGTTTTGTTAAATGTTTTGTCTGTTCTTCATTCATGTTTATCACAACAGGTACAGGAGGATCATGTCTTGCCCAATTCTTTTTATAATTTACTTTTGCTACCAACTTCATGGCTGATATAAACCTTTCTTTCCCCTGAAGATCTTTTTGGCCAATTCATTATAACTTGTGTACCTCTAAAGTAGAGGGCACTTGTTATTATGTTTCAAGCGCAGAATTATATGCTAGTGATCATAAATTCTTCTTCATCATTGGCCATTTTCAGGATTGTTCAATACTAATATTGATTCATGTTACATTTTCTTCATGACCATAATGGATATTTTGGCACAACTTTTAACTTATCCTCACAAAATCTTCTTATTAGTGATTACTGATCACTACCCGAGTAGTGCATGGTCGTCACGATGCAGTAATAATCTCTGAGTTCGAGGTTGATCCACAGGGAGCGGTTTGCACTAGCTTGTACCTGTTTTAGAAAAATCTAAAACTTTTTTTTGAATAGAGAAAAATCTAAAACTAACCTAGACAAAATCTATACATTCCCAACTACTAAACTGAAAATTAAGATTAAAAAGTCTTAAGCTGAAAACCCTATGCTAAAAACCTAAACTAGTAAACTGCAATCAAAGAAAACATCATTAAACTAACCAATTGATGGAAATAAATAAAAAATCAGAAAATAAAAAGATAAAAATTCAGATTATGGTGGAATTGGAATCCAATGATTTGGATCCATTGTTTTCTAAGCATTAAAAATATGTATGGCTTAATTCAGTCCCTCCCATAAGGACGAGCCAAGATGTAATTTCTAGATTGTTAATAATGAGGGATGTCACACTCATCAAGGCTCCAACAACGTATTTTCATATCTAGAGGTCCCTAAGCATTCTATATATCTGGCAAAAATCTAAAATCTCTGGTAACTTGGATAATGAAAAGAAATTAACAAACATAGAAAATCACACCTTTTACTGAATAAGTCCATCCATAGAATTAATCCCATAAAAACTTCACCTTCTTCTTTGAATTACAACGCGAGTTCTACCCCACCATCTTCATCTTCTTTGCCTTCAAAAATTACAAATTTTATGCCTCTAGGAAAACTAAGGAAGAGAGAGAGAGAGAGAGAGAGAGAGAGAGAGAGAGAGAGAGAGAGGACGTCGCCCAAGGGGAATGGGCTAGTGCCTTGGATGTCTAGCTTTGCTCCTCTTTTCTAGTTTTTGTTTGCTTGGATTTCATGCTATGATGGAGAGATTAGGAAAGGTCTCTTGCTTAGCCTTCTAGTTCGAATGAAATTGGGAAGGTTTTAGAGAGAAACAAAGAAATTTTGAAGGATTTAGAAAGCTTTTCCTTGCTTGATTCCTTCTTGTGCAAGAACTTTCTAATTTTGTGTCCCATTGTTGCTTGCTTGGAAATATTCCATTAAGGGCCCCATCTCCGATTGGATTTTCTTCAAAGGGGTGATTTTTGAATTTTTGAAACATCGGTTAGGCCCCCTTGGGGAGTCCAAGGGGCTGTGGGTCCCCCTTTGGACTTCCCATGTGGCTTGAATCTCCTTCTTTCCTTGTTTTTCTCTCCTTCTTGGCTTGCTTGGACTCTAAGTTCCTTCCAATCTTGGACTCTTCACTTCAAATTTGATTTTCAAATTTCTAACTTGAATTTCCAAAAAAATAGGTAAGTATCTTGGGCTTGCAACAAAGTGGACCCCCCATGGGGCGTGCCACCTTGAGATTCAGGCCCAAGGTGGACCCCACATGTCTTCTTCTATTTCTTCATTTTTTTCTTCTCTCTTCTTTTCTCTTGGATTTCCTCTTGAATTTCTCCTCATGTGGCTCCCTTCTTGAAATTACTTTCCCTATAAAAACAATTAATTATATTAAAAAGAATAATTTTTTGTAGAAAACTATCATGCTGTGGGACCCAATTCAACACGTATGAATGTGTATGAGTATAACGCGTTGATCGATTTTTCGTGTAGGATGCAATTTCATGAATTTTGACTTGAATTCAACTTTGAATGCTCAAATGCATGATTTTGTGAAATTCAATGAAATTAACCTACGTAAGTCCATAAATTAAAATGAAATAATGCGAATGAAGTGCAGTTTTATGGTCTTATCATGTACTAATGAAATCTCAGTAATTTAGAGATTTTTTAATTTTTTTGTCTGGGCTTTCGTGTTATTAAGAACTATCACTAACAATATGCAATGATTCAGAGCCAGTATAACCTATAAACGAACGCAAGATTCTGAAATATTATTGATAGAATATATTTAGTGGAAGTCAAAAGGAGGTGACATGTTATAAAAAAAGAAAAGGTGGTGACATGTCATCCTGCATTGGAAGGATTTCATCATCTGCTGATTTTCTCATGAAAAAGAAAGAATTTGCCAATGGAAAAGTTCTCTGATTTCTTCAATAGGAATGAGCCGATGGAATAGCCGTTGATTGGGGGTAAATTCACTTTGTTGAATAACCAAGAGATATTGATGACTAGCTAAGAAATCTCAGTTTCTCACCCTCTCATAAAAAATAATAAAAATAAAAATAAAAATAAATGGGAGTAGCACCACAGAGGGGTTCATGGTTTATGAGTTACGGATTATAAGAAAATTTTCAAGATTATTTGGCAAATCTTTCAGCCACATTGGAGGTTAGCTGGCGATAGAAGCTTTTGGGTTTTAATTCATGGCTGAATAATTCGGTTCTGTTATCAATGGTGGAGGAATGGTGTAAGCACTAAATCATTTGGGTTTTCTTATTGATGGCAGTGAATGTTGTAATTAGTCTCAGGTGGATTACTGGGCAGGAAGTAGACTAATCAAGAAGCTGTTTATGTTGAAAGAAAAGCTAAATCTAAGAAATATCAACGTATGTAGAAAAGAAGAGGGAAAAAAATTGTTGAATAACTACTTCAGGAACAAGACATGATAGAAGTGGCAAGGTAAGCTATAATGGTGGAAGAAAGGAGAATGGGGCGTAAACAAGAGTTCTGGTCATAGGAATAGTGCAATCTATGGTTAAAGGAGAGAAAATACAAAAATGCTAGAAGTCCAGTATCATTTCTTTGGTTTGGTACAGATACAAGTTGCTCCATCTCCTTGGTTTTAAGTGTGAAGTCCCATGTCATTTCATTGGTTTGGTACAGATACAAGTTACTATTGAATATTTTATTAACATGATGAAATGGGTTACGCTATGCATTATCGGTTACTGTTACACATGTTCATGAAGTGTCAATGAAGTGGTAGGAATGTTTGAGCATCATCATCATAGCCTGATCCCAGAGATTAATTGGAAAGCTGATCCGTCTCATTATTAGAAAATCAAATATCACTTACACGGTTACACTGTTAAAATTGTGAGCCTGTTATGCATGTTCCTTTTGTTCCTATTTAGTTGCTGTGCACAGGGTTTTGAGATGCTTAAGTCTTTACCTGCAAAAGGGATTACTAATGCAAATCAAGAAACAAGAATGTTGAGGTATTCACTGATGCAGATTAGATAGGCAGCTATACAGATAGGCGATCTACTTTAGGCTATTGTGCATTTGCAGGAATAGTTTAGTGACATGGAAGAGTAAGAAGTAGAGCGTTGTTGGTTGGTTAAGTGCCGAGTCTGTGTACGAGGCTATGGCCCATGGCACATGTGAAGTACGTGGCTAAGATATCACTGACCAATTGGGAGTTCTTCTCCAACTTCTGTGTTATTTTATGGGAATAATTAAGCAGTTCGTCACATTGCAGAAAGTTCAACTTATCATCAGAGAACAAAAGCACATTAAGGCTGATTGTTATTTCATAAGAGAAAAAAGTGGAATCTAATATTGTTTGTACAGCCCTCTGCGCCTCCTTGTAGGTGGTGGATGTTTTTTGGGGATCTTTCTCAGCCGCTTCTCAGTGTAGCTCTTTTATACTATAAAGCTTTTGATAAAGACAAGTTACTTTTTAAAAAATAATATTGTTTGTACAGCATCCATGAGTTCCAAAGACCAACTAGCAAGGCTGTTCATCAAGGTTATCAGAAAAGGTCAAATCCAGAATCTAATTGTCAAGTTAAGCATGAATGCATGATTGACATCCATGCTTCTGGTTGAGGGTGCTTGTTTCATTAATCATTTGAGAAAAGAGTTTTGTTAAACTGATATATACATAGGATAAGACTTTAATGATGATGATGATCCTTTTTTACTTGGAATAGTTGCTAGAACCTTTCTTGTGTCTTTTACTAGGTTTTGCCATTACATTCAATTTAGAATCCCTCTATTCCCATTTTGAGATCGTGGAATCTTCCAACAAAAAAATGCTACTTACAAACATTTTTTTTTTTGGACAATTGGTGCCTATCATGCTCGTCAAGAGGTTTTTTTATTTTTTTTATTTTTTTTGGTATTTTTTTTTGAGGGCGGGGTGCGGGGGAGGGGGATATTTTCCTCTTGGTTCTTTAATAGAATTACAGTTAACTTTCAGGGGAAAGAAGTAGAATTTTTTTTCCTCTGATTATACCTTCATTTATGTATTTAGAGGTTTCTATTTTTCATAATGATGATAATTTCCTTTTCAGCAATGTGATCATCTTTTTATGTTTTCCAAGCTTAATGTTGAGCTTGTCCAGAATTTCATGGTGATTTTCTTCTTCTGTAATTAAGTTGTCAGCATTCAGCACTTCACCAAACAAGTTGTGGAATTCATCAGCTGTTGCTCCTTGTAGGACATGCTTCCAATTCTAACAGAACTTCGTCATGCTGTGGACATGCGAATGGCACTAGAAACTCATGTTGATGATGGGAACTATTTTAGGGTTAGTTTCTTGAAACTTCATCAATAGTAATTTATAATTCCGTATACTGTTCCTGTGGGTGATTTTGTAATATCCTGAGTTACCTGGGCCCAGGATTAGTCTGGCCCAGGTAGTATCTTAGTTAAGTTCTTATTATGGAATTAGAAGTGTTGCTTATTATTAATTTGGTAGTATTCCACGTGATTGAGTTTGGAAAGGAGTAAAGTCGTATAACAACTCTAAATAGGAAGTTTGAGGTGACTAGAATTCCATCTCCCCTTTATATATATATGGACAACCAACGACCACTACAATGGTATCCTATTCATCTTCCTTGGAGAAATTCTGAGAGAAAAGTCTTGTGGGTTGCAATTTAGGGGAAGGAGCCAATTGATGTACTATTCGTGTCCACATATTGCAAAGGCGACGAAAGTTTATCAAAGGTGAGTGGATCTTCTTAATTAACTAGTTCATTAATCAAGATGATTGTTATTGAGTTGTGATTCGATAACACAACATATTCGAATCACAACATAATAACAATCATCTTGATTAATGAACTAGTTAATTAAGAAGATCCACTCACATTTGATAAACTTTCGTCGCCTTTGCAATATGTGGACGCGAATAGTACATCAATTGGCCTTCCTCTCCTTCTCCTAAATTGCAACCCACAAGACTTTTCTCTCAGAATTTCTCCAAGGAAGATGAATAGGATACCATTGTAGTGGTCGTTGGTTATCCATATATATATAAATGGGAGATGGAATTCTAGTCATCTCAAACTTCCTATTTAGAGTTGTTACACAACTCCACTCCTTTCCAAACCCAATCACGTGGAATACTACCAAATTAATAATAAGCAACACTTCTAATTCCATAATAAGAACTTAACTAAGATACTACCTGGGCCAGACTAATCTTGGGCCCAGGTAACTCAGGATATTACAGATTTTGTCCTGTGGACGTTCTTGCATACGGATGGGTGACATCTTCACAATTGGCACTATGGAATTCAGAGGGGTGTGAGTTTATTGATGGGGCCTTACCCTTTAACGCCCGGATGCTGACGTCCTGTAGGAGAAGATTTCGCAGTATTATTGTTACTGTTATTATGGTTGTTTGTTGGAGTTTATCATGCGAGCAGTAGATCCTAGGTGCTCATTTTCTCATTCTAGAAGAACCTTTGCTGATGTCCATGCTTATGTTATTGCCGTCTTTAATATTATACATCACTCAATTGAACAGGCATTTCAAGTACTATCGGAGTATTTGCAGGTTCTGGATAGTTTCTCTGAGCTGTCTGCCATCCAAGAAATGAGCCGTGGTGTAGAGGTGCCATTTTCCCTCCTCATCTCCCTTTTCTTGATTGCAAAGGAACTCAGTTAACAAACATGTGGGGCGAAAGTAGTTACTGAATTTTTACTGGTTATTGGAATTGGTGTGGTGAATCAGCTGCATATTGATAATCTTATATTTATGTGTTTGTTTGATATCATAGAGCTAAATCTTTAGTTCTTATTTCTGCCTGTGCATGTTCCTATGCTTGTCGTTGTTCTTTCTCATAGTAGTTGTATGACTCCTTATTCTTAGCACACTTTCAGGGATGGTTAGCGAAGACTCTTCAAAAGTTAGATTCTCTTTTATTAGGAGTTTGCCAGGAGTTTAAAGAGGAGAGCTACATAACGGTTAGTGTTTCCTCTGAACACAGTGATATTGTTGTTTTCTCTAATGGTACTGATCTTGAAGTACTTACGTTGCCATTTTGAACAGCAGTTCACATGATTAGTTTTTATCCTATGTAAATGGATATTTTTCTACATTTTTTTATTGGTTTTCTACATCCTTGAGCTTTTGTGAAATGAAATCACTTGCTATTTTTGTATCCCTTTCATTGCACTATCATGCTATGCCATATTACATGTGATTAGCTTCCATAAAATTTGTGACAACTGACAACAGTTGGAAGGTGCTTATTGTAGCAATGATGAGTTTGCGGGTTGAGACATGTTACCAATAAAAAAAGAGAGGAAAAAGAAGTGCTTCTTTGTTTTTGTTTTCCTTCTACTTTGTGAAAAATAGGGGTCCACTTGTGGGGTGTTTTTGAGGTAATTGGTTTGTAGGGTATAAATGAAAAACAGGGGGTTGACAGATCTTTCCCTTTGGAGGCGTTTTTTATGTAATTCCTTTGTGGGGGTATAAGTCTCTTATACCCATTGATTCTTCTTGGTGTTCCTTGTTCTTGTTTTTCATTTTAATGAAGTTATCCGTTAACTCTCATTATAAAAAGAAGAAAAATAGAAAGACATGATATCTTTCCAATTGGTTTGACAAGTAAATAATTGTAGAAGTTTTCTTTATAGTAGGGTCTCTTACAGTGTGATGTTGTATTTAACTGTTTGATTCATATTCTGGATGCAAGGGGTTTTCAATATACTTGACATTGTGGTGTTTAAAGTAGTTACCATCACCAAGGATGAAGTTGTTTTGGGAGAATCTGTGAGTTGGGAGATATTCTTTTGTCATTATTACATTAAAAATGTGTTTTGCATTAGAGATTGCCATTGGGCGCTTAGATTCAAGCTTGTGTGTATGCTAAGAAGCAGCTTTCTAGACTTGAAAGAGAGTTACCTTTTAACTCCATTTGCCTTACCCTAACAATAGTCTCTCAAGCTATGATCAAATCTTTTATGTACCTCTAAAAGACCCGTTGCATAGTGAAAGGGTGAGGAACATGCCCAAATGGGAACCAAAAGAGTGCAACAAAGAAGGAGATCCGCAGCCTCTTCATTGTTTGTACATATAAACACATCTTTGCCCATCTAACCTCAAAGTGTTCGAGTAGGTGAGAATATTTTTGAAAACAACCAACCAACAAAATATAATCACTTTAGATGGCTTACTACACTTCTAAATCACAAGGATTCTTCGATTAGGCTCCTTTGAGATAACAAAGGATACAGAATAGTTTGGAGCCAAAGTAAATTATGTCTTTTATTTTTTTCTTCAGTGGTAAATTTGTTGCTCACCTCAAGTTCGAAAGAAACTTAATGATGAGATATAACTTCAGAGAAAGGTGTTCGAGTCAAATTAGTGCAGAATTAGTAGATCAATTGATGAATATATGGAGAGTAAGTTTTATGGATCTAAGAATATTAAACATGAGGTGGTCATAATTGAAAATAATCTAATAGAAAAGTTTGATAGATTTATATATCTAGGGTCAATTGTAGCATAAAACCTAGTGTTTTGAGTTGCAAATAGTGAGTTGGAAGGATCACATGGGCAACGTTGAGACAAAACTGGTGGAGTGCTATATGATTGTCATGCACCTCTTTGATTAAAGGGTAGTTTTTGTAAAACAAAAGTTGGCCTGTTTTGGTATATGGATCTAAATGTTTGGTTACGAAGAAATGAGAAGCTAAAGTAGATGTGATTGAGAAGTGCATGCTGAGATGGATGTGTGAAGTTACCAGAAATGGTAGAATTTGGAATGCATACGTAAGAGAGAACCTATAGGTAGCTCCAGTAGAACAAAAAGACAACGAACATTGTAAGATGGTTTGGACATGACCATTAAAAAAAAAAAAAAAAAAAAAGATGGTTTGGACATTAGAAGATAGCCATTTGTTCCTGCACAGAAGGTTCTAAAAACCATCCGAGTTAGTGTTTTCACTTGACCTCGATATAGACTTGGCACTTTCAAGTCGAGCCACCCCTTGGCCAAGTCATAATGGGGAAACGCTGCAACTAATTTTTATCTCCATGTTCTTGTTTGTAGAAGATGTAATTGGTTTTGTAGTCCTTTTGCCTGATGTTGGAAGAACAAAACTACTTTTTGGAGAAGATCCAAGTGTTCAAGAATAAGAATTGCTTCTCATCTGACTGAGTGAAAATTCAAACCCCACCAATTACCTACTGCTTAAAAATTCATTTTAAATAATTAAAACACAAATGCCTTTAAATTCTTGATTCATTGGACAGCTTTTATTTATTTATTTAAACTTTGTTTTTTCATTTTTCACATTTTTAAAAATTTTGGGGTCTCGATCAAGGATTAAAAAAGCAGAATTGGGACTCTTCTCAGCCGAGTCGCACGGGACTCGGCCGAGTCCGGTGAAGCTCCATCTTGTGCTCAGGAAAAAAAAAAAAAAAAAGAAAAACAGAAAAAGAGACCCAGCCAAGTGATAAAGAAAAGAAGGGGAAAGATAAATGAAGAAGAAAAAGACGATAGGTGAGTTTGGAGTGGATGGCAAAGAGAGGGAGAGAGGTGGGTTGGCTGGACAAAGGAAAGAAAAAGGAGGAGGGGGAGAGTGTACCAGGCACCTAAGCTAGCAACAGCAAAAGCAGTCAGCAGTAGGCAATAAACAGCCGTCAACAGCAAGGCAAGACAGTCAACAGCATGCAGCAAAAGAAGTCTGCAGCTGGAGCAGACAGTAGGAGCAGCAGTAGGCAGTAGCTGTGCCTTTTTTTTTTTTTTTTAAACATTGCTCTCTCTCTCTCTCTAGTCTCTGTCATCCAACTGTTCACCTTTTCCATTTCTTCTTTTCTTTTGTCCTTTTCCTCCTGTACTCCCCATTTCTTTCCTTCTTTCCTTTTTTTCCCTCCAATGCTGCAGGCCCCCCCATTCCTTTTCCTTTATTTTTTCCCCTTCCCATGCTGCAGGCGAGTCGAGTCCCATCAGCATGAGACTCGACTCGGACAGGGCTGAGTCCTACTCGGCTGATTTTTTAAACCATGGTCTTGACTGACTCAAATTGACTCGAGGGTGACCGAGCTCCACGATCTTCCCTTCTCCCTTTCTCAGGATCTTTGTTGGTGTAGAGGGGAAATAGACAATAGGGTTCTGGTAACACAGTTTCTGATAGGGTTGAGTGGAAAAGAAACAATCACAAAGGCGCCCTAAAAGTATGGGTTTTTAGTAGATGATGATGAAGAAGTTGTTGATTCCTTGTACTTCCTTTTGTTCTTTGTTGCCACTCATCTTCATCACGTTCTTCTCGCCCCACACATTATGGGATAATGTATTATTCTTTGCTGCCAGTCTGCGTTTCTATATAATCATAACTAATTTTTCTTGTTACTAGCCACTTAATGTTTGAATGACCATAGCACCATGTGTTGTTTGACGAATTGGCATCATTGGAAAATTGGCACGAACTTTTTTGTTTTCTGTTTTTCTTTCCCCTTTCTGTTCTTATTAGGGGTTAAGAGTTTTTTTCTCAGTTTGGGTTAGATGAGAGAAGAATGCATTTCAACGGTTTTATTGGGAAATTGCTTATATTGATATGCTTCTAATGATTAACTTGACCAGTTATTATAATGCTTGCCAGGTATTGGATGCTTATGCATTAATAGGGGACATTTCTGGCCTTGCGGAAAAAATACAAAGCTTTTTTATGCAGGAAGTTCTCTCAGAATCACATTCTGTTTTGAAGGACATTGTCCAAGAGGTATAAATCATGCTTCTGCAAACATTATTGTATCATTTCATTCTTACTTTATGACTAAAGCAAAACATGAGTTCTCACGTTCTGCCATCATCGTCTAACTACAAGTTTACATCTTTTGGTTACTCTTTAGTGGTGAACCCCTGTGCGCCTTGTGCATGGGGTTCACCTCTGAACCTCTCTATTGGGCCCACCTGGTGATGGGAATGGGGGTGGCGTCATAAGTCGAAAGATCTGCGTGGGCCCTACTGGTGTATGGAATTGGGGGCTCACCTGATCATCCTAACCCCTTGATCAACGACCCACAAGTTTCACCCCTTAAAAAAGGTGTGCACATGATAATTGGTGTCTCTCTCTCTCTCTCTCTCTCTCTCTCTCTCTATATATATATATATATATAGAAGCACACTACAAAAAGCCCCTCTCCTAATTGGTGTATGCGTTCCTCTTGTCCTATTTTTTAGAGAGAGGTCAACGCATTTAAAATCCCTATTTTTTCTCTCTAAAAAAGAAACAAGTTATGTTATACTTTCCCTATTTTTTCTCCCTCTATCAAAATATCAATTCCATACTTAGAGTCCAACGACCATAAATATCTCCCTTTTTTTTCTCCTTCTCAATGGGCCATCTTATTTACGTGATTAAATCAATGGCAGTTAATGATTTAATTGGATATCAAGTTAATGTCAATGTTTTTTTTTAATCATTGCTTGCATTATAGCATGGCAAATTACGAATAAAGAATCTACTTGTGGGCCGCTCTCAATTTTATGATTAAATTCATTGAAGTTAATGGCCATGGCAATATTTGAAATCTATTGGTAGGATCATCTTATTTTTAATCAATAATAGTTATTGATTTGATTGGTATTAAACTAATGCCAATTCATGGTGTTAATTATTGCTTCACAGCATGGGAACACTAGAAATATATCAGTAGGACCCACTTATTTTGTTATCATAGCATGGGAACATTAGAAATCTATTAGTAGGACCCAATTATTTTGTTATTAAATCCATTCATAGTTAAATGATCAGATTAGTGACAAATTGGAAAAAAAAAAAAACCAAGTTCATAGAAGGTAGGTGAATCGAATGGCTAGAATTTATCTAAATATTTATGTAAAAGGCTTTATCAAGGGTGTGCCCACTATAGAAAATAAAGAATGGAAAATAAAGGTTTGTGTCAAATGCACATCCTGTCATCCTCTCGGTATTCAAATTTTTGAAAGAAGACTTTTGTGAAAGAGAGAAAACATAGGAATGTAATGGATTTAAAGAAGAGAAAAGTTAGGAAAAGATTTATTGCTTTTGAAAGCCTAATAGTTATTGCCTTTAAAGGGGAGAAACAATTGGCCGTTAGGTGGCATTATCTCATTGGAAAAATCAAGAGGGGAGAAAACGCCCCTTTTGAAATGGGGAGTTTTTGAGAATTCCTCATATATATATATATGTATATGTATGTATATATATATGGTTAATATTCCTGTGCGAACTAGTGGGGCCCACTTTGTCATCTATCCTAGTTGACCACACACACATCCTTCCCAATAGTTATTGGATCCCATGGGTTTGCACCCATCTGAATGGACAAGACTGTTAGATTGAGGGTCATTTTTTCTTT
Organism: Camphora micrantha; assembly: GCA_003546025.1. Taxonomy (NCBI): domain Eukaryota; kingdom Viridiplantae; phylum Streptophyta; class Magnoliopsida; order Laurales; family Lauraceae; genus Camphora; species Camphora micrantha. The sequence goes on along the minus strand of QPKB01000001.1, from coordinate 7,595,582 downwards.
TTTAATATCGAGGCATTGAACTTGTGGGCCATAGATCTAGGGGTTAGAAAAGCTGGATTGGCTTGTAACTTCATGTCTGGGATGGTCTGACCTGGGTATTTACAATCCCCCCTTCCTTTCCTTTTGTACCATTATCTGTGGGATCCTGGGTGGGCGGTGGGCCCCAACAGCTAGTATGCATTGTAAAATAGTGCATACTGGATCCACAAGAATATTACCCTATATTTACACATACATAATACACACACACACATACATACATACAGTGGTGATCCCGTGTGCACCTTGTAGGGCACCACCAACAAAGGGGATATTGGGGGATCTAAGGATCTTGATGGACCCTACCTCTCCACAAAATTTCAGGCGCATCAGATCATTGGCCCACAAGCTCAACGGCTATATTAGATCCAATGGTCCAATCCCAATGAATCAATGCGAAGTTGGTTGTTGTGCATGGCCCATTCAGATTGGCGATCAAGTGGGCCCCACTAGGAGGTGTGCACAGTAAGATCCATGTGTGAGGTGTGCACCTGAAAATATAGGCCACCCTCTTCTGAGAGACCTCTCATTACTTGCATGAGTAAAAAAAATCCCAAGCCCCTTGTGGGACCCACTTGGATGCATGGCAATCATAGGAGAATAGTGTAATGGAGAGGTTTAATTGTGGATGTGATTTTGGGCAAAAATACTCTCAATCAGACCATCACGACCATTGATTTAGGGGCGGTAAAGTTTAATGGTCTCTTTAGTTACACTTTTTTATGAAATTCAATCAAATGGTGAGTATAATTTGAATTAGCGTCAAATTACTGAGTGCAAATTCATGGGGGTTTAGTGAGTATGATGGGTTGGATTGATCACAAAGGGTCCAATGTGGTGATAAAAAAGGTGTCTGCTTGTCTTTCATGCAAGCTATGAGAAATCTCTTTAGGAGATGGCTTCATTTCTAATGGTTGTCTGTTATTTTCTTATTATTTCAGTAGGATGTTCTATTGCATTCATCTTTTATGATTCTATATCGCCCTCTCCCAATTATAGTAGGAACTGTCACATTTTACTTAGATTAGGGTAGTAATGCTTATTGGATGGACTAAATGGAAAAAAAAGCACATGATCTTGGTTTTAGTTAATCACTTTTTTTTTCTATTGAATCAGTATTAATTGATGTTATCTAGTGAAATAGGAGCGTATACCAACTAACAGATTTTGAGATTTTGAAATTAGAGCCCTAAATTTCAACAGCGTTTTTGGGTAATAGGATAAATGTTAGGGGTAGGAACTGGTTTTATATACTTATATTGAATAATTCTTACAGGTTCTTCAAGTGCATTTCATCAAGGTGTTATCTTACTTTCCAGCTCCTGCCTTTAAAGAAAGGAAGCTAAAACAGACATTTAGTCATTCTGAGATTACTTCTTTGCCTGTTGCACGATCTTATCAGTTTTATTGTGTTGGCTGTTTGTGAATTTTGAGTTGTTGGACTCAGATTTGATCAAATACCTTTTTACATCATCTTTGTTTTTGAAATTGACCCTGTAATAACCTCCTTATCGTTGAATTTTGGCAGGATCCAAAGCTGCATAATACTCTGCGGACTAGGTGAGTTTGTTTGCTACGTATCTATATCCTTCACTGTTCAATGATGCACTTTTTAAATTAATTATTTTATTGTGCATTATGTAATTTTTTGTAGAACTGGTACTCTGGTAGGCACTGACTCATTTAACATCATCCAATAACATTTGTAATTTATTGTTCTCAGTGACCTGCCTAACTGGCATTTTAAAGTATTATCTGTACTAACTACTGAAAAGATAGAAATTGTATGGAAAAAGTGATTTATCCTTACAACTCTTCACGGCATTTCTTTTTATATGTACATAAAGAGTTACAGTCAATCTGATTTCCTGAATTTTTTAGTTACAGTCAGAGATCCATATTAGCCCTGGGATCGTTGGAAACTAGATTTGATTAAGGTTTTATCCAAACATTTATAGAAAACTGTATCTTAGGAATGAGGGGAAAATAGAGTAGAAATTGGGGAAAAGAAAGATACAAATGTGTTGCCTTGGGTTGGGCTATCACTCCCATACTTACACTTTACTATATTTTTGTATTTACAAAAAAAGAATACACTGTTTTTTTTTTTATGTATTTACAAAATAGTCTATGTTTTTTCTGCGTGTACATATAAGTCTAACTTTGTTCCTTGACACTCCCCTCAAGATGTTGCCTAGGTATCTACTATGCCCAGCTTGGACAATGCATTTGACAATTGCCTCTTAGTTACTGCTTTAGTAAGGAAATCCACCAATTCCTCCTTTGTATTTGTATACCCTAGCTTGATATCTTTATTGTTAACCTTCTCTCGAATGGAATGTAATCAACTTCCATATGCTTTGCACACTCATGAAACACCTTTGTTGCGGGATTTTGTGCTGATGTGCTTCTATAATGTAACACCATTGGACCTTTATGCATGATACCCACCTCATACAATAAAATTCTCAGCCACAATATTTCACACATCCTATGTGCATTTGCTTGATACTTAGCTTCAGAACTAGATCTTGCTAATATAGGTTGCTTCTTGCTCTTCCAAAACTCTAAATTGGCCCCTACCATGGTATAATAACCTGTTGTTGATCTTCTATCAGTTTTTGATCTTGCAAAATCTGCATCAGTGTGGGCTTCAACTGCTGGATGTCCATGTCTTGAATGTAAAATTCCTTATCTTGACAACGTCTTGAGATCTTTTAGAAATCTGTATACATCATTCCAGTGTCCTGTTTGCGGTTAATGAATGAAGGGCCAGGCTATACCAACTGCATATGAGATCTGGACATGTTATTGTAAGATACAACAGTTTTCCTAGCCTCGGATATAATGTGACCATGGAGTAACTCTTCACTTTCTTCATTAATTATTTAATACCATGGTTTTACACTTTTACTTGTTATGAGTAAACGTTGGCTTTGCTGGCTAATATTCAAGTTTCTTCAAGTAGTTCTAGCGTGTATTTCTGTGGACAAATTACAATCCCCCATTTTGACCCTGTGACACAGGCTGTCGAAGGGCCCAATTGGTGGAACTGCCAATAATCAGAAATTTCCAGCAAACAATGGATGTGCAGAAATCAAGTAGAAAATAATTTTAGAATTAACCTGTGCAAGGAACAATACAAATGAACCCCAAAAAATCCGACCTTGAAGCCTCGCTCGATTACCAATAGCACATGCAATACAAACATGGGAGAGGGCAAAAAATAGTAAACAGAGCACTCGTGCTCTTATCAAAGACTGTCCTCTTGCAGTTGACACTAACAGCATATATGTAATGAAAGAAAGACCTCAAAACCTCAGCAAACCTTCCAAAACAGATTCTTACTACTAGTAAGAGTCCTAATCAAATTTTCTAAATCAAAACATCTAGAAATTAGTAAGAAATTTAAAACAGAAACTGAAATTTCTGAAAAACTGTCGACTTTGATAGTGTGCACGAGAATGGCTGTAGGGCAAACATGGCCCACCTTTGCTCAAACCCAACTCCTTGATCTGGAAGAGGACTCCAGGCGACCCTAGGGAGACCTTTACTTTTTGGATTGGGTCAGTTTTGACCCACTGAGCCCAGGCCCAAAAAACTGCACGTGAGACCTTTTTAAGTTCTTAATTTTCTGAAGATTTGCAAATAAGCCTATGTCTTCTATCTTATATTCCAAACAGCCCCTGTTGTTCATATTTAGGCATAATTCCTGGCTGTTTGAGCCCAAAAACTTGTCAGGATTGCGGAACCTCTTGGGATGCTCAAATGGTCTCAACTCTCAAGTAAGCTTCTGCAACTATGACTCCTGGATATTTGTACGAGCCCAACGTATCCGTATCAGACCGATACGACACTTGTATTGGTACCTGATACTGCACTAATAGTTCTAGTGAACAAGTTTAACATATCCTACTTATAATGTCCATTATTTCATATAGTTCTTCTAATATTTTTACTTCTCACCATAAAAAATTCTAGAAAGGGATGAAAACAATGTTAATTTCATTGATTCAAAAGTGATCTAAAGAAAAAATTAGGACACCCGTATCTGTGTCCATGTCCTAGATTTTCAAAAGTGAGGAGTCTATCCTTGATCACTGTATCAGTGTCTATATCAATATCCGTATCTGGGCATCATAGTTCCGCAACTTCTAATTCATAACCTAAAACCAATTCTGCATCACCTTGTGACTTTGGATTCCAAGTACTTTTACTCCCCAAGATCCTTGATCTCAAATATTGCACCTAAATGTTTATTTAGCCTCTCTGCTTCCACAATATTATTGCCGGTAACAACAGTAGCATCCACATACACAATTAAGACAGTAACTCGTCTGTCCCATCCATGTTAAATTTCAGAAACCTTCTCGAGGGGGACACCAACTTTCAATCTTTCTTAGCTTGACGGGGCCCACTCCATAGTTTCCTCTTCCCAGTTGTGTAGTTGCCGAGGTTCATATTCAATAATTCATTTTGAACCACTACACCTTTAAGAATACCGCTGCATTAGTTTTTGAAGGCCCTCTCTTATTCCTTTCTTTCCAAATTCACCATAGAATAGCAAAAAGTATAATCCTCCAAGGAAGCAGGCTGAACATGAAAAGGAGCCATCCTTCAAGCGTCTGCCACCTTGCTTAATGAGCCCTTGAAAGCATCGTGATATGCCACATTTTTTCAAAGTCCCCAAATATAGGATGAAAACTCCCAATGAAAACAAAGAAGATGAAACCTTCCATTGATTGAATAGGTGATCGATTGACTCTGTCTCCTTCCCACACATACTGCAAGTGTCAATTATTCGAATTAAAGCCATTTGTACTGAGATTGTCCATTATGGAGACCTTACCTGCCACTGCAACCGACAGAAATCCTCCACTGTTGGAGAATCCAAGGACAGCCAGATGCATGAAGAAGGGCTAACTAGAGAATCTGGACCCATGGCGAACGAGATTGATTTTGTGAGTACTGTATGGAAGCATATGGCTGCGAACATCATTTTCTTCCTTACAAAAAAGAAATGTTAGATGGTAGACTCGTACTCCGACTCTTTAGACTAATGCAAGACTCCTCAAACTAACACCTCCCAGGAGACATTTTTCCCTACACACAAGAATCTATGATTGAAGACTCTTTATTGGACACAACCTAAAACAACCTAGGGAATAATTCATGGCCCCTCATCCATCCAATCATTGAACCAAAAAGGGGCTCTATTTCCCACCCTAACCAACCCACTAAATGCTTTTCCAGCTAAAAAGTTTTTTAGCTTCTGAGAAACGATCAACATATAGCCTGTATCTCATCGTAACAGGTTGATACTATAACATTTTTTACCCCTTTTTCTTTTTGTGTCCTTTTCTAGTCTCCAACATCTTAAGAAAACACAAAATGCCACCTTAGCTGAATGTTTTTTTGTTTCAGGCTTGGTACTAGAACAAAGCAATGATAACTGAAAACACATAGCTCAAACTAGTCAGGATAGGCTAAAAATAATGTCACAAGGATTTATAGGATGTGTAGTAGGAATTCTGTATATCAAATAAGTTACACTGGAAAATGCTTGACTAAAGTTCTAAATGAGACTGCATTGTTGGCATTTTTTGTAAAAATGTTCCTTCATCCTTTATGCTCCACATGTTTTATTTAATATCATGGGGAGAAAAGTTGTGCTTAAAACTACACGGGTTTTCCAAGTGTTTCAGTTTAATACTCATCTTCATTTCAGGCTTACCTACAGTGATCTCTGCCTTCAAATACCGGAATCCAAGTTCAGGCAGTGCTTATTACAAACACTGGATATTTTATTTAAATTGATGTGTTCATATTATGCAATCATGAGCTTCCAACCCAAAAGAAATGTAAGAAGAGTTGTTCTTTGATTCCATCAAATTGGTTTCTCATTTTAATATATCCCATTATGCGTCAGGCAATCTTTTAGATAATTGTGTTTGTTGTATTTTCGTCTATCATATTGTTGATTGCTAGCTTTTTTTCTGGTGTGTTCCTTATTTCCATAGAGTCGGTTGCTCACTTTATTATTTCCCATTATGTGTTACGTGTGTTATATTGTGATTTCTTCTATGCGCATTGTTGATTGCAAGCTTTTTCTGATGTGGACCAAGCAAAACAAACCCATGTCGAGCATGTGACAGGCATAGCAGAAGAGTACATGGTGGTGACTAGTAAGGGCCAAGGTAGAAAATATTACCCCTAGTTGGTGTGGTTCCATGGTGGGACCATTGGTCCATAAGTGGTGGTACTATAGCCCACCTATAGGATTAGTCAATGTTTTAATCATTGCTTTGAGTTAATTGTGTAAAACCAAGATTAAATTTCTCGCCTTGTTTCAAGTACAATTTATTTATACTCTTGGGCTGCTTTTCCGTTCGTGACGTATATAAACAATAAGAAACAGCCAGCTGGCTGTTCTTGGCTGTATTTTCACTTCAAAGTTCTCTTATGTACTCTTATTGTGCATGCTTTGCCATGTTGGGTATGGGCTTCTAGATTAGATTCTTTCTATCTTTTTTGTTGTTGTCACTAGTCACGATGGGATTGTCCTAATTCCCTTTTCTATTTCTGTTGACTGATGTTTGATGGAGATCTGGTTGACTAGTGGATGCATTTTGGTACGATACAATCCTCTTCCTTGTTTACCTCATATTCATTGGCTGCAGGCTGCATCAAGGCGATATCAAAGCCAGCTACTTCTTTTGCCTAGATGTATCCTCGTATGCTTCCCTGCACGTTCAGAATGTCATGTGGTCAAGCTGGAGACCATTATATCTGTTGAGAAGAGGAGTGGTTTGCCAATCCCAATGAGGAATTTTTCGGTGTTAGAAAGGCAGATGCAAGCATGATGGTACAACAAACTGAATTGTTAGCTGTGGGCAAGAAATGGACTTGACCACTGATGTGTCAGTGCCCACTCCCGCCCAACCACATCCGAACCAAGCTGCGAATTACATGTTATTTAGGAGTACAATCCTTTTCATATTTTGGCTTAGTCGGCACTGTTGGGTGCAACTTTGCCCAAAGACGGATCCCAAATCACATCCCTAGTCTGAGTTTCAAAGCCCTAGGTAGCATTGCATCAAGTGAGAGTGATGTTAACTTGTTCCACTGGAGATCTCTGCTTGACCAGCCATGGCGAATGTGCTGTCATGAAAAGAGGGATGATTTGATCCACAAAGTCAAATCTCAAATTATCATGGGACTATGTGAGGACATAATTTCCTTGGCTGATTATATATCGTAGGGAATTTTTTTTTTCTCTCTTTTATACATAAATGCATACATATTTTATACATATAGGAGAGCGCTAGACAATGCCCGGGAGTTTTTTAGGAGAAAAACGCTCCTCCTAATTGGGCCCACTGTGGTGCATGATGATCATGGAAGTCCAATGGATGGAAAATTTTGACTCCATAAGATCATCCAAACCTTTTGATCCATGGCCCTGAAATTTAATGGTTCAGAGGCATCGTTTTATTATGATTTCAATCCAGTGGTGAGGAAAAGTTGGATGAATGTCAAATTTAGACTTCCAAAAGAAGGGCGTTTTGGAGAATTCCCCATATATATATATATATGCACCCCTGGTCCTATGCTCCATCTGCGCCTTGCTGTGGGGCCCACCTCTGGCCCACATGGGGATTTTTAGAGAGTGGGTGTGGGTGTTTTTTTTTTTTTGGGGGGGTGGGGGGGGGGGGTGGGTTGGTTGATCATCCTAGCTCTCATCCACTGCCCACAAAACAAAACTTCACTGTCTAAAATGTGTACGCAGTTGATTCAACGGTCCAGTCCATTTGCATGGGTGCTAACCCAGGGGGCGTGTGACTTTGGGAGGGGGGGGTGTTGGGGTTATGTGGGCCAGTCGGATTGATCATCGTGCGCACAATATGCATGGTGTGCATCGGATAATTTCTTTATATATATGTATGTATGTTTATGTAACTTACAAGGATGTCCCTAATGATAGGAAGGTGAAGTTAATAGCAATGCAATTGAAAGCATCGGCTTTAACTGGGTAGGAGCAGACTCAGGTGATGCAGGAGAGGTGTGGGAAGTCTACAGTGAGAAAATGGGAGAAGATATCTCATGTTAGAGGCTTTTATCTCCCTTGATTATGTGCAGTCTTAATTATTAATCTCTAGCAGCTTCAACGGCAAGGGGATTGAACCATGGATGAGTATGTCAATGAGTTTAATCAGATTGTTGTGCAGAACACCTTTTTTTTTTAATACCAGCTGGTTGTGCAGTTTCTATGCATCTTGTGGTATGCTATTGGAAATATGCTGGGTATTGAGGCCACGTTTATGGTCACAGAAGCATCTAAGCTAGTGGCGGTTGAAAAGCGACACGGTTGGGTTTTATTTGCGTTGATAAATCAACCAATTGATCAACAGGTGAGGGCAGATGATGGTAGGTCCAAAGAGGACTAGGTTCGGACTAAGAATGCCACCTTGGCATTGGGATCTCTATTAATCAGGCAACTGGTAGAAGTATTGATGTGGAATTAATTTTTTATTGCAAAATTGTGTTGGCTAAAGCCTATATATGGAGCGAATTGAGCATCACAAGAAGGCCCGTGAGGGTTCAATCATGTTTTGATCGAGATTCAGGGCCCAAACAGTCTCAAATATTTAAAGATGTATGATTTCATTTGCTGTTTTGGAGAAATACAGAAAAGTTGGGCTTTTCATGAAATTTCAGAAATCTTGAAACTCAGATGGCAGATTTTTGGGCTGAAGTTTGGTGGGCCAAATAGGGTCCAACCCATGAAAGAGTTACACCAAAGGGGTCGCCAAAAGCTCCCCTTTCAATTCGTTAGGCGCATGACATCATAGCTTTGCCCATGTGGGGCCACGACAGTTTTTTTGCTGGCTGTCTGGGACGTCCAGTAACTTTGATTTCCCCTTCTTTTTATTTATTTTTAGCAATTTAACTATGATTGAAAATCCTGTTAACATTAGTATAAAAGAAGAATTGTATTGGGAGACTTAGGAAGCTTTCGTAGGGTTTTATGGAGGGTTACAGCTTTATATAAGGACGTATGGGTGTCCACAGTGGGTTATGCATGTAACCGTCCACAATATAAATAAAATGCAGTTGTTGGTTTGCTCTTTCTCCCTCTCTCATTTGGTCATGTGTGGCTGAAATGAGATTGAGAAGGTTCTAAGGTCAGGTTTGGGTTAATTTCTAATTGTTCCATACCTAATCTTAACTGTAAAATTTTCTGCTATTTTCTGGATACAATACTATTTCCTGCAATTTTCTGGTTTCATCCATTGGGCCCTTTTAATGTTCCGACTGTGTCACGTTGTGACTACGTCAAGTATGCAAAGACATATCTGATCCTTTTCAAGCTTAATACAATCATCAAATTTTTTTTTAATATGCCGTTGTTTTCCTTCCGAGACTACCCTCTACTTTGACTAGTTCTTTAACTTTGCTTTAATAGCTTTTGAGATTATTGTTTGTCATCTATCCTTTATTTTAACACTTACAACAGTTACTTATTTTCGATTACCGATACATTTTTTCTTGGAGTTTTCACATCTTTGTTTCAGGATGCAGAATCTCAGATTTTAAGCATAAAGTGGGAAGGAAGTGATACCTCTAGTTCAGAAGTTGTTCTACAGGCGGATTCAACACCAACGGTTTCAAGTAGTTCTGGGGCAGATAATGAGCTAATATCTGAATCTATGCGCACAACATCATGTTTGTCCCTAGTGAATTATTCTTTCATGTTTCTTAATTTATCTCTGGCTTTCCCTGAAATATTCAAATAACTATCTTGCATGCTAATAGAGTAGTTTATGGACAGGTGGTGGTACTAATACTACTTCAAGTAGTGGTTCCCCATTTGATCAGTTGAGAAATGATGCAATAGCATTTGTTGCACAAACATTACGGAGAGGGCGAAGGAATCTTTGGCAACTTACAACAAGTCGTGTATCAGCTTTGCTAGAATCTTCTGCAGTTTGCTCAACAAGCACACACCAATTTCTAAAGAATTATGAAGATCTGAACATATTCATCTTAGCTGGGGAAGCCTTTTGTGGAGTAGAAGCTGTTGGGTTCAGGCAGAAATTGAAGACTGTCTGTGAAAATTATATATGGGCTTTTCATCGGCAAAATATTTTGGTACGCCAAATTGATGTTTTACATCCTGATGGCATTATATTATTATCAAATATTTCTTTATTTGTGCAATAAGTTATCTATGAAAACAGTTATGGAACTAAGAGGTTACATTGTCTATGAAGGCGATTTCTCACTGTTTTTTTTTAGTCCTTTACTTTATTTAAAGCCCCTTGGTCTATCATTCCTCATTTTAAGCGACTAAGAAAAGAAAAACATCTTGACTGAAAAAATAAAAGGTTAGCAAGGAGAGGTACAGAATGAACCCACAAGCAACCATAGTAGTACACACCCACCCACCCATACACACACACCCACACCCACACCCACACACCACACTGAGGTAATTGCTTGACATATCTCTGTGATCGGCCAGCCCAATTAGCTCGTTAGCTATTCTCCTTGCGCTGCGTCAATTGGTTATTTGTCTAGGGATAGGTCGTCTAGGTCTCACACCGAAGACAAATAACCGATGGAAAAATTAAAGGGATAAATTTTATTAATCAATGAACTTGTCCCTAAGGAGGGATTACAATCCTTTATATAAACTCATACCTTAATTTGTTTTTGGAAACAATTCTAATTAAAATATTATCTAAATCAAGTGAGATAAACTTTCTAATTAATCTCATAACTACTACTTAAATTTACCTACTGCTAAAAATATGGAAAGTATTGCTCTTTATGGGCTATTAGTGGACTTGGCCCAATGGGCTGAACGATCATAGATCTGGCCTGCATTAGGGAGTGCTTGAAAGCATTTGAAGAATTTCTAGAAAAAAGACATTACTCCATTTTACCACTTTAGACACTCACATCCTACTTATGCTTGGTAGTAGTGCTCGATAAAATCCCAACTTGATTCTAAACCTTAAAGATTTCTTTAGCCAGGACTTCCAATGTATATCTATCAACATGTGGAGCAACAAAAGGAGAGTGGCATCATGGCTCAATGTTGCATAGAATGAGTAAGCATTTACTAGAAGAGGGAAAAGGAGGAAGATTTGTATTGTGGTTGAAATACCTGTAGGATTATGGATGGTAGTATCTCTAGACATTCTTGCTCTTCCAATAAAGGTAGATTTACGTTCCAAATTAGAGATTTGGAGAACTGTTACATCAGGGAAAGGGCCATGTATGCTGGGAAATGGTTGCTAGCGATAGGTGTGAAGAGACATTGGGCACAGGCCCAGTCCAAGAGACTCATGGGCCTACCTCCAATCGACAGAAGGCTCCACGTGTGTAACAATTCCTGTTCTCCAGTTCTCTTCTTCATCTATCTGACAACAGGAAAAAATTGCTTGCACTAGAAAATGAGAACTATTTATATTCAAGAATTGAAAAGTTTTTGGTTTATCGCTTGTTAACACAAGTCAAAGAACTGCCTGTACTAGTTTTGAAAGAGGGCTGGCAATTTGGTCATCTACATGTGTTTGTATTGCGAAACAAGTACTGTTTGTAAATATCTTTGCCTGGTAGAAGGACCAGTTATTTGCTTCTCTTATTGTGTGTATCAAGAAAGAAGATTACTAATACTGAAAAAAAACAAATAGCAATTTTTCATACCCTGGAAGTAAACCAGTTGTGTGCGTCTTTTTTTTTTTTTCTTTTTTCTTTTTAATTCATTGTTTTTGTATTGGGAAATGCAATACCATCCTGTAAAAGGTTTGCATTGCTGTCCATACCTTCATGGACCATATTCTAAGATATGTTAATTTCTATAGTTTATCTTCTTTCCTTACTATCATTTAAATTATCTCTCAAAGAAAGCTGTGCTGCTCATACATGTTTTATATTGATTATCGGCCAACAATTTCTCAACCGTGAACTTGTTTTGGACATTGTAGCCCTTCTGACAGAATGTCAGACTTGACTTTTGGGCTAGAGCATCTTCTCAATCAGACCCATCTTAAGGGTGTCCCCTATCTGGCATATGCCTGCCACTTTGGCATATTCAGCAGCATTGGAAGTAACACAGTTTCCATGTACATGTATAATTGGCTAGAGTTCTTAGCTGAGTTGGAGCATTCATTATTTCTTGTGAGCCAATGATTTTTTTTCTCTATTTTTTACCTTTTGGTTTCTGGCAAATGTTATGTATCCAAGCACTCCTTTTTCACTTTAATGTTAATCCCTTGGATTTATATTTTTACTACATAATGGATATAATACTACTATAGCTGCCAAATTTAAGACAATTGTCTTAAGATATCATCATTATGATCCAATTGTATGGAATCTCTTCCAGTTCTATAGTTTTTATTTTGAGATAATTGACAACAACCCTAATGTCTTGGACTCAACAGAAAATAATACTGTAGAAAATAAAATAACAGTTGCATATTTTATTCAGGCACTTCAGATGGTTTTGGAGAAGGAAACTTGGCAGAAAATGCCATCAGACACTATTCAAGTAATTAGTTTGGCAGGTCTTCTTGGTGATGGAGCACCTTTGCTCACTCCATCAGGTGTCGATCGCATCAAGGTGTCCGCACTTCATTCTACGAAATCATCTGACTCTGTTGAAACTGGCAACCGGGAGACTGGGTTTTCCTTTTGGCTTAAGATCGGTAATCCATTTTCATCCAAGTTATGTGGAACTAGAGAATTTTCAAGTCCTGGCGTGCTAAATGGTCCTAAAGTCTCTAGCGAAACTGATGGGAAAATCATTGATTTTTGGCATATTGTATCCCCAAGAATTAATGATAGAGGTCATGCAAATGGAAATAAGTCTGGTTTGGAAGATGAAAATGAAGATCTTCTTGCTGACTTTATTGATGAGGACAGTCAACTTCCAAGTCGTATCTCTAAGCCCATCCTTGCAAGAAATCATTCTTCTAATTGGAATAATGAGGATGTTACAGCACATACCGGGTCTGCACTTTGTCTTTTGAGGTGAGGATCCTGTACCTGCAGCATATTAGATCCTTGAACATTTTTATACCTCTGTGAGCTCATTCACATCAATATTCTAGGTTGATGGACAAATATGCGAGGCTTATGCAAAAATTAGAAATAGTCAACTTTGAGTTCTTCAAGGTGTGTTAAATTACAATTGTTTGACTTATAACTTTTTGATTGTGTTTTTTTTCTTTAATTTTTTTCTTCTATTGATGCCTCTTTGAGTTACAGTTTTAGCCTCTGTGTATTTTTCACTCCAGGGTATCTGTCAGCTGTTTGAGGTTTTCTTTTATTTTATATTCGAAACATTTGGTCAGCGAGACGCGTACATTAGTGGAAGAAGTGTAACAGATTGTCTCACTCGTAAGCCTATTTTTGTTTGTTATATTTTTTCATGTGTGTGTGTGTGTGTGTGTGAGGAGAGGAATGTTCATGTGCATCCATCCCTCACCATACGGTGAGGGACAAACTTGATGGGCCCCACTGATCATGGGACTTGGAGGGATGGAAGGAGACATAGTGGATGGGCCCATATATCATTGTTTGCGGTCAATCCCATGCTTCTAACCCTTTCATCTGTGACCCTCAAACCAACAGTCCAATCCATTCAGATCAGTGAATACTCAATATATCCAGTGTAATTCATGGGGTCCCATGTGTATGGATGTTTCAAGTAGATCATAAAGTTGGCGCCTAATGTTGCCCTCACATAGGGACATTCATGTGCATCCATCCCTCACCATATGGTGAGGGAGACATAGTGGGGCCGACTTTATAATCCATCTGAACCATCCACACACACGATCGATGGTCAATTTTTTCTTTAATATAAAGTCGTTGAACTTGTGTGCCATGGATGAAGGGGTTAAAGGCATGTGATTGGACCCAAACTTGATATCTAGGCTCATCCAAAATGTCTCTTTCCATCCCCCTACTCCTGTGATCAATGGGCCCCCCCTCACCATAATACGGTGGGGGATTGTCACGACCCAAATTCCGGGGCCCTGTCGGATTTCCGGATTGTGATAACTTGGCAATATGTACCATACATTCATCAAATGATTCTCACAAGGAGATGGATGCGCATGAACATTTCTCTCTCTCACACACGTCTTTGGTATGCATATATATATTTTTTTTGTTGGAGATGATTGCTACATCTCAACTTTTTTCTGTGGTGGCAGATCGACTGAAGACAGCCTTATCAAGAATAGCACAAGATTGTGATCAATGGATAAAACCTCAAGTGGCATCAAGCTCGTCTTCTTCACCTACATCCTTGAACTCTTCATACGCACAAATGGATGTGACCCCTACCAGTCCTGTTAGCACAAATTTTGGGCAGGGACCAACTACCTCATTTGGATTGAAGGTATTCATCTTCACATTGACCAAGGTGTGTTATGCAGAGTGGTTTTCATTTTGACTAGATCATCATCCATACTCTCGGACATGGTATGAAAAATCATTGGAGTATAAGTTGACTTGGACTCAGCCTACCCAATTCAAATCGCCTCTCGATTTGACTTGGCTGTTGTTGCTTGGAAGAAGAGGAAAAGGGAGAATTGATACTTATTTCAAAAGCATTTGGAATTTCCAAATGGGTGAAAAATACAACTTTTCTTTTACAGGTAAATTTTATTGAAAAAAAAAAAAGAAGAGAAGCATACAAAACACTTCTCAGGGAATCTGAGGGTATAACAGACTTGTACCCAAAAACACAATTACATAAAAAACATCTCCTAAACCCTTGCTTGGTTAAAACATATGCCAATCCATTAGCTGACCTAACCACATGACTAAAAAGCACATACAGATGAGATGCCATGGCCTTGATCTCATTGAAACAAAACTGCAACATCCATTGCCTGGTATCATCATGCCTCACCCATGATATCGCATAGAAAGAGTCACTCTCCACAATCGATTTAACCATGAAGAGTGTGAAAATTTTCTTAACACCTCGAAAATCTCCAACTTCTCGGCTTCATTAGAATTTAGAATTCTTGACCCTACTCCTTTAGAGAACGTACAAAGGATATCTTTCTTATCATTACAACACCCCTCCAATAATTGCTAGGCCCCTGGGAAAAAAGAAGAAAGAAAACAAACTGTTGGTACCAGCCTGCTTAACAGATTTATACAGTTGCTATTAGTTCTACTGGTGTGGGAAGTACTTGATAGCTGTAAGAAAATGAATCAAAAATAAAATGAAAAAAAGTTACTACTAGAACTTGTACTAGTGCATAGAAAGTACTTCACAATTTAAGAGAATGAATAAAAAATAAAATTGGAAAAAAAATCTGCTTCTGGTATCTGTACTAGGGCAGAGGATGTATTTGACAACTATATGCATAAATGAATGGGAAAGGAGGAGCTCTTAGGTATTGTTAATGATTTTTTAAGGACCATATCTTTGAGTCCACCTGACTCAGCTGAGTCACATGCGACTACCCGAATCGACCGTGGCCAAATCCGGTTTTGTAAACCTTGCTCTCAGATGCTCTTACTTTGCCCTCCACATTCTAAGCTCTCATCCATCAAATTCTCAAACTATTTAACTTAATACCCTTTCTTCTTCTTTTTTTTTTTTTTTTAATTGTTGAATACTGCACTGTTGGTCTAACTGATTAGCATATCTCCATCTACAAACAACATGTACCAACGAACTATTAAATATGATAGTCATGCCGCATGAGGACTACCATGCGAAGTGGGGGATATAATCTTATGTACCGTAAGTGTATTTTTAGGATTTTGAACTGATTTTTATCTAATCAACTGTAATCGGGATATTTAACTGATTGTAAATAGGGAGAGATTGATTGTATTATCTTGTAAACAAGTAAGATTGTGATTATAAAAGATAATGAAATGACAATGTGTGATCACTCAATTCTATCCCAATTGCTCTCTGATCATTTAGTTTCAATTTTCTTTGTCAGAAACTTCACCCTAAATTTTGACCATCATACTGTCTGTAACATAGACAATTGGATAGGAGGTCAAAAGTGAACCCTTATTGATTGAACATGGAGTCTATTCTTGCAAAGCTTTTTCACTGTGGAGGGGCATCTATACCATTTTCCAAATGAATTTTAGCCAAAAGGCATATAACAATTCGGAGAAGTTGGTGATGGTGACTAAAAGATAATTCCCAATATTCCTCCAGGGACTTATGGATTATTAGGCTAAAAGGCTGGGACTATAGAATAAATTTCCATTTAAATGTATTTTGTTAGTCATTGATTAACACTAAGATTCATTTGAAGATTTTTTTTTTCTATTAATGTCAGAAAAGGATACGGGGGTTTGGTTAACTAGGCTCTTCAATAAGATATTAATGACAGAGAAAATGCCAGATGAATTGAGAAGTGTTGTAGTACCTATATATATATATATAAGAACAAGGGAGATAGTAATGGAAAAATCAAGTAAAGTTTCCATTAAAGAAATATAAAATAAAAAATAATAATAAAAATGTTGTTCCACAAGATAAAGGAATAATACAAGTAATAGATGGATGTTTCTAAGAACAAAGTTTGGTAATAGTTTACAATAGTGTATCACATTTACTGCTAGTTTTCCTTGTAAAATGTTTTTGCTAGGAGGCTGATCTTATTCTTCTGTGCTATCTTGATTGTTTAACTGGTTCAAAGGTTACTATGTACGCACTTGCCTCTAATATTGTTTCTTGCCACAGGAAAGGTGTGTGGGTGCTGAGGCAATCTCTCTTGTTGCTCATGTAATGCATAGATCTAAAGCTCACCTTCAGTCAATGCTTTTGCAAAACAATGCAGCTATGGTTGAAGACTTCTATCTTAATTTGGTGTGTTCCCATATCACTTTCTAATTTTCTTTGTTCTTTAGGTTACTATTGTTGCTTTTATCTTTTTAAAGAGAGAATGATCTTCCTTTTTTCATCATCTGTAATGGGTTTTTCTAAAGATGCAGTTTATTTGGTTGCTATTTCTATGTTCAGTAAAAAAACCACTGATAAATTACTTGGTTTCTCTCAGGTGGATTCTGTACCAGATCTTGCAGACCACATTCATAGGACTACGGCAAGATCGCTTCTACATATCAATGGGTAACGTCGAGATAAACCAATTAAAACTTGGGACTGTAAATTTCTGTCCTGCAATGTAACTAGAGCTTATATAGTAATTAAGAAAAAAAGTTGTGGAACTGGTTGTAGTTTGTCACACTCTCTTTTGTGTTTCTACTAGTGTCAGGCTATCCTTTTAGTTCTTGTAGTAGATCATTATGTTGTGCATTTGGTTCATCAGGTGATCTTTTTGTTTTGTCATAGTTCTGTATGTTGACATGACTTAATTGGGTCTTTTAACTTTTTGTATCTAATCTATTAAACTGTACTTGTAACTGGAATGCACCATATCTGTTATTAAAAAAAAAAAAGAACACTTGGAAATTGGAACGCACCATGCATACATTAGAGCGAAAGGTATTACTATCTATCAGAGATTCTCCAGATTTGGTACCCCTCATTTTTTTTCTTTTAGCCTTCATTTCCTTGCTAGTCCTTTTTTTTAATCCTCTTTTCTTTTAAGTTCCATCATAGGAGGGATTTGAGGCGTTGCAGGGAAAGAGTTAGAAATGAGCATGTACGAAGTATGTGTAACTCTAATAAAGGAGGAAATTGAGGAAATCAAAGAATGTCATTTGAAACGGTAATAGATGGACATAGAAGACCTGAAACAGCACAATATTGTTATCTTTTGATGTGCTGCGACAAGTAAAAACTTTACTGGATTTTAATGCCAATCCCAAGTCCTGAAAAAGGATTGTTGCGTTAGGTAGGTTGACGGCTAGCATAAAACTTAAACCCAAACATCCCAACATAGTTGGGACAAGGCTTTGATAGTGTGTTGCAGCAACGACTACTTGGTGGGTTATAAGAGCATCAGGTGAACCTCTCACAGACTCCATACCTGTTACTCCATGAAGGCCACTGTGCCATGCTCTGTTTTGGCAACCTAGCTACCTATGATTGTTTCATTGCAACCATTGAAGTTATCATCCTCTCATATGCTTGTGATTTTGTTGTAACCTTAAGATCTGCATTGTACATATGCTCTTCTTCTATATTGTACCATGCTGACAATGATTCTGGTTCCTGACACAAAGGATTGTTGTATTACTTAAAAGCATCCTCTTGTAAAAGGTTGGATTTTCTGCAGTATAACAGTCCTGTCATAATAGTAAAGTATCAGATGGGATCATTATTTGTGTCATAATTTTTTGGAAATGTATGGTCATATCTCTGCTTCCCATTGCCATATCTCTATGTGCAGTTCTAGGTTGTGGCAATATTGTACATAATTAGGAGTTTCTCTGATCTTTATGTACTGCACTTTGTCTTTTTCCTGAAATATGCATTTGAATGATTAGTAGAACTGATAAATTGAATTGTTCCAGATATGTAGAGCGGATTTCGAATGCTAAATGGGAAGTAAAAGAGCTTGGACTAGAGCATAATGGGTATGCTTTCTGACCCTCACTTTCGTTTGGAGCTCATGACCAACACTGTTAGAATGTCCGTCTATCTTAATATTAAATCTTGGAAAACTGTTGTAATCATGTTGTTTGTTTTGTAATTGAATTAGGAAAACTGCTCGATAACATTGCAAGTTATAATGCTAAGTGTAATTTGGCTCATCATTAATTCAGGGCATGTTAATGGGAACCATTGGCCCCACATGGTACAAGAGATGGTTGTGAATTTAGCCATCTTCCAAAAACTAATGTTATCTGGCATTTTTAACCATCCGGTTTGTGGTAATGATTGTTAGTTGCCAACTGCTTTTCATTTTCATGATCAATTTCAAAATCTTGGATCTAATGGTTAAGAATGTTAGCAGATGTTCATTTAGTAGATGATTAATCCACAACCTCTTTTAAGGGATGTCAACTGGCCAAGCTGGCTCACTTGGCTCATTGTCTCACATGTCAAGCTCAAGCTAGGGTTGCCTCAGCTTGTTAAGAGGCTTGAATTAGCTCAACTCAACCTCAGCTTGTTAACGGCTCGATCCAGTTTGGTGTATGTGTATTTGAAATATATATATATATATATATAGTACAAAAATGTAAAGCTTATGAATGTTATATTCTATTTTTAATTTATTTTTTAAAAATCAATCTAATCAAAGTTTAAAATGTATATAATATTAAAAAGGAACTTAACATTATTTGCAACTCTTTGAAAAGTCACTAGTGGGGTGTAATACGATGACGAAATGACATCCTTACAGTGAATTTATATTTTGACCTTCATGAGCACCCAAAATATATTCAAATGACTATTTATAACGTCTCTTTCACTGTGCATATTAAATGCCTCAAATCTAACGTCCGTTTACCCAGTTAAGTTGCTTTTAGGCTATTTCTCATCCCTGCATAATGGTACTCCAATGGTTCTCATATAAGTGGTGCTGAGGATATTTGGTAATGTTTTGGTCACACTTGACTTGAGCTCAAACTAGGTATGGCATTTTCAAGCCTAGCTCAAACATTGCTTAGTTGGGTTTAATTTATGATCAAGTCTAAGCTTGAGCTTGAGCTTGATCTAGTACCATCAAGCTTAGCTCGACTTAACTCAACCCACGTGCAAGTTGGGGTAAGCTCTCGAGGTGGCTTGTTAATGTTCTAGCCAAGCTCAAGCTAGGCTAAGCTTGATCTCAGCTCATCTACAACCCTACCCTTTGTCTTTCATGCCCACAAACTGCCATATATTTCTTTATGTGACAAGTTGCATTTAGCATCATAACTCCGATTGGACTTTCTGTTCCTCTTTGAATTAGCCATTTATTTCTCAAGTGCTAATTTCATTGAGTAGAAGGGTGACATTGAATTAGTACTCTTATTTTTGAACTATCACTGTGTCAACCTTGAAACAAATTTCAAAGGCACTTGTGAGAACTCTAACTTAATAAATCCTCAATCAATATTTAGCATCCAATTTTCATCAAAGAATCACTGCATGCATGTTTTCTTAAAGTTGGGTGCTTGTCAATTTAATATCACACGTGTGCTTGTAGACTAGACAGAAGGAGGTGGTTACAGCATGGAGGTTATGATTTTATTTGATGGAAGAGTGAGACGGGGGAAGCTATTCTCTGTCTTCTTGTTGTTGTGGCTTTGAACTTTCAATTTCTAATATGTACTTTGAGATTAAGGAAGAACACCTTGCAACATTTTAAGAGAGGGTCTAATAGGTCCAAATGCTGAATAACAATGATCAGGCACTCATTAAGGTACACTTCTTTAGGTTGATTTAGAACTTATCCCTTTAAGGTGTCCTCATAACACGCGTAAGTGGTAAATTTGCTGCTCCTGCCATTAACTGTAGACAAAGTACTGACAACCTAGATTATTACAAACGTTCCAAGAACAACCATAAGATCTCAGTCATCGCCTGCATCTAGTGCTTGACTTCAAACTTATTTGAGATCCATTGCTTTGAAGGTAGTCTTCTATTCGTCACATGACCAAATATGTATCTACTGGTATTCACTGTGGAGTCTCTCCATCATATCCAATGTATCATCAAGCCAAGTATTAGAAACCTTTACTTAATCTGACACAATTGACCAGATGACTATTTAGGCACATCCACCAGCTTATGCCCTTCATTGGTGCAAAGAGGGCTGGAACCGACAAGGGCTCATACCTTTTTAGATGTGCCCCTTCTATTGTAGAATCTCATCCACCTAATTGCAGCTTGGCATACTCTGTAGGGTTCATCCAGTAGGTTAGTAGATTAGAGAGGATAGATCCTAGTATGAAGCCAATGCCATGTGGGATGACTCTCAATGCCGGAAGTTCCCGGAATCTTCTCATAATTAGGATTCGAGAGGATATTTTTTGTCCATGTGTTTAGATACTGTTGGTGTAAGTTTAAGTGGGTCAAGAACAACTGTCCTTTATACTTGAACTCGTAGGTGTCAGCTGCTCCATCACTGTACAATTTGTGACTGCAGTCTGCAGTGCCAAGGCTGCCCAAGTAGAATGTCAATGAAATTCAGAAGGACATCACACCAATAGCTTCTTCATAGACCGCCTATCTTGAATGCCATCAACTAGGTCACCTGTATGGCTCACCATTTCTATGGAACATTGTGTGTCGGGGATGCTTCCCCACTGGGGGCAAGTTATGAATTACTGACTTTGCAACTATGTTTCCAATGATCATATTGAACAATTTCCCCCTAAACACTATCCAATCTTCAACTTCCTCATTATGGTAGGGTTCAAGACACAGATATAAATACAGCTATCCTATCCATAACAATGATATTTCGCATTTAATTTTAAGATTCCTATAGAAAGTACTTTGTTTCTTTTTAGAACTTTTTAAAATTAATAAGCCTACAATTGTTTACATTCTTGTAATATGGGGCGGACCCAGGCACAACCACATGGGTGCAATCGCACCTGTTAAACCACGGTGCTCTTAAAAAAAATCCAATAAAAATTGTGGGTCCGCCCTCAAAATCCACATGAAAAATCCTCGTTTTGCCCCCAAAACCATTGTACCCCTCAAATGAAAATCCTGGGTATGCCACTGCTTGTAATGTTAAAGTTGGAAAAGGGCTCCTTTTTTTTTTTGACGAGGGTTTCTTCGTGGTATATAACCCGACAGGACTATTTTCCTGGGCGCACGCACGAAACCCACGCACACATGCATGGGGTAAGTCTAGGGTGAGATTGGAGCACACGATGTGGGGAGCAACTGACGCCTTAAGCCACTCACCCAACTCCTGGGTGGGTAATAGTAGGAAAAGTAATAGAACTATATAAAATAATGAAAATGGACTTAGTATAGCTGGACACATGGAAGTTGTGCCCTACGTTTACAATGTTGTATCTAGTACTAGTGCCAGTGCATGTCTTTTAATCTTCGGATGCAAGCATGCCAAGCATATGCAAGTACTGACTATCGTGGTATCATATTTTATAGCTACAAGCAACATCGGCATTCATAGGCATAGTTGCCAATTTGGTTCCGGTTTTACCCTATAGTGGAACGTTTCAGTAGTTTGATCAATTGCGGTATTCCGTTTCGGAAAAAACACTATTGAAAAATGAAAAAAAAAAAAAAAAAAGAATACCTAAAATTGAAAAAAAAAAAAAAAAGTTGAATGCTAAGATAATACTAAAAACTCGTACTTAACAAAACCAAACCAAGCCTTTTCCCACTAAGTGGGGTCGGCTATATGGATTCGATGACGCCAATCAAATCTGTTTAGGGCCATGTCCTCCGTTAGATTCATATAGGTAAGGTTATGTTTAATAGTTTTTTTCCAACTTCTCTTGGGTCTCCCTCTCCTACTCCTGACAATGTCCATGCTTTCACACCTTTTAACAGGTGCCTCCGTTGAACTAAAAACTCATAATTACATCACTTAAAATTAAACTACACTCTACAATTTACCATTTTCTAGTTTTCACTACATATGAAAGGAAGTATGAAACATGGGCCGGAATGGGGCGGAATTGGTCCAAAATTGGAACCAGAATTGGGACCGAAAACTTTTTGGGGGTGCATTCTGTTCAGCCCAAGGCCAATTACGGAACATTCTGGCTAGAATAGAACGGAATTGACAACTATGTTCATAGATCCAAATGCCCAATAGAATGTCATTTATAACTGAACATTAGAACAGGGAGTTATTTTTCTCTTGCTGTTGCATAACATGCTATTTACCGTTTAAGCAATCCAAAGAGACATGCATCATTTTACATAGGATAGTCACCGTGTAGTTATGCACAGCTTCTCACATAGGGCTGATTTGTAAACCCCTGAGTGTAAAATTTTCACATTTTGATAGGTATGTTGATCTATTATTGGGAGAGTTTAAGCACTATAAATCGAGGCTTTCTCATTGTGGAGCTCATAAAGAGGTAATGTCTGAAATTCCAACATTCTCACTACAACTAGTTATTTTCTGGTACTGTAGAAGTTATGATTAGAGGTTATTTTCTGTGAGAAAATTTTTGTTCATTTTACAGTAGTCATCTGTTATATTTTATTAAATCAGTCTCCTACAATCTTGCTGGTGAACATGTGGAGTTCATCATGCTAGTATCTGTTTTATCTTTGTTCGTTTTTTTCTTTTTTCCTATTGAAAGTAATGTTGTCTATTCTAGTTGTTAAAAGTTGGCAGTTATGTTGTTTATTCTAGTTGTTCTCTTTTAACAATACTATCTTTCTAAATAGTATGTTTTCAAAGTTGGGTATTTGAAGGTTTTATCTTGAACAATTGGAAAGTTAACAAGAGTTTTTTGAGTTATAATTGTGTGATGTTTACTCCTAGGATTTTCTCTTTTATAGGTCCATTGACTATAAGAGATTGCTATGCTAATATCAAAAAATAAAATAAAATGAAAATAAAAAGTCCTTGGCCATTTTTAAATCCCCACTACCTCATTATGCCACCAAGTTTGAACATGGAGAGCGAGAGAAAATAAAATAAAATGAAAATAAAAAGTCCTTGGCCATTTTTAAATCCCCACTACCTCATTATGCCACCAAGTTTGAACATGGAGAGAGAGAGAGAGAGAGAGAGAGAGAGAGAGAGAGAGAGAGAGATGAGCATGTCCTGACCAAACTGATCCATAAATTTGATGGCAAAGCAAGTGAAGAGAGAGATGAGCATGTCCTGACCAAACTGATCCATTAATTTGATGTCCTGACCAAACTGATCCATAAATTTGATGGCAAAGCAAGTGAAGAAACTGATCCATAAATTTGATGGCAAAGCAAGTGAAGAAATTTTGGTTTTAACAAATAGTGATTCAGCTAATGGAAGGTGAGATTAACTCATGCGCAGTGTTCATGCAGAGATCCCAGTGAATTATGGTAAACGTGATGGGTATTAGAGTTATGGAGACATCAATAATACTGCTGCTTATTACCAACATTGGACATTAGAAAATAGAATTTTCTTAGACCTTTTATCGAAGTTACTCATGTAGAAGGATAAATTGATCTACCATTTTCTAATCTGATATTATCTACCGTTTTAACTCTGCATTGATTATTTTTGTAGTTAAGACACTTGAAGATAATTTTGATCTTGCGGAAAGGTTAGATTCTTTCACTTGCCAGGACAGGATGTAATGAGTCATCGGGCTCTCTGGCCATCTGAGTTTTCAACTCTGCGTTGATTAGTTTTAAAGCACTTGAGGATAATTTCGATCTTGTGGAAAGGTTAGATTCTTTCACTTGCCAGGACAGGATGTAATGAGCCATCTGGCTCTCTGGTCATCTAAGTTCCTCCGATAGAAGATAAATTAGTTGAGGAAGTAGAAAAGAACCCAGTGTATGACTGAACTCTGCTATGAAGGAATGAATGTCTACTATGTAGATTATAGAGATCTTTCCAAAGAGATGCTGGTACAACTTTTTGCCATGTGAGCTGCACAGTCTACCAATTTCTTCATGAAC
This sequence comes from Camphora micrantha, assembly GCA_003546025.1. NCBI lineage: Eukaryota > Viridiplantae > Streptophyta > Magnoliopsida > Laurales > Lauraceae > Camphora > Camphora micrantha. The sequence continues at coordinate 7,571,023 of QPKB01000001.1, read as the reverse complement.
TCTATCCATGACAATCAGGCTACATTTCATGCAGATTTACAAGAAAGGGAACATATTTTCCAATTATTATTTGAAAAATATGAACTCCTGTCTGAAGGATCAAATGGCTATTACATTTATTTAAGCACATCCACTTTCTCCAAAGCGATTCTGAGAATTTTTTGTTATGTTGAGTGCTGTTTGTGGCATTGTTCTTCATGATATCTATTCTTGACAATCAGAGGCATATCTCTGGTAGATTTGCTGTATTATTGTTATAAAAAATAAATAACTCTTATGCTCTGCTGGTAGGGTCATTACATCCCTTGATACTTCAAGTTCCTTTGAATCTAGGGAATGGGTACAAAATGTCGATTTTGTAGATGAATGAAGTCTCCCTTTTCTTCATTTGTCTAGTGAAGTAAGAAGCTTTATAATTTAATATCCTTCATTTCTCTACTCCTTTTCAAATTCCTTTTCATTTTCTTTTACTAAACCCGCACGATGCAGTGTAAATAGAGTGCTACCTCTAAAAAGTGGACCCATTTTGATTTGGCAAGTTTGTGTAGCCAGATGGCTACCTGACACAAACCATCAACCTATCACTGGGCAGAGGGAACTAGCAAAGTGGGACATTTGAATCGGACAACTGAACAAGATATGCGAGGAACCAACATAGAGGTCTAACACAGTGCTTGCTTGGAGAATAGAACCCTCAAATTAAGAGCCACTGAAGGAGAGGCTATATCTAAGGTAGTCAGGTGAATGGACCATCCAATAAGGAGCTTTTGAACAAGGGACCATCTTTAATCAATTTATGCGCATCTCAAGTTAGATTACAAGTCGATGTAGATCAGTTTCTAGAATAGCAATCCACACACTGAGACTGTTGTCTCAGTAGGTTGACAGCATGTCCCAAACCAAGCAAAATTAGTTTCCGAACACAGCCAAATTAGAGGGAAAACAAAGATTACTAACAATCTTCATTTCATCAGAAAATTGCATTATCCAATGAAGAATAATATCAGCAGAGTGCTAGAACTATCACTCAGTTCAGACTTCAGAGAGATCAAGAATTACTTGCGGAATGCAGTTTACGACCCATTTAAAATGCTTAAATCCTGACTACGATCACATTAGGATTATGGGATGTTAGTGAAGTTATGGGTAGTCACATGCATGAGAGATGGTGGGACATGGGTTATGGCCTTATGGGTAGTTATTGCAGGGACTGGCCGAGCATTGTCAGCATGTTGGGCTTTTGGTCTGGCCCTTTAAGCTCTCAACCAACTAGCTCTCAGAGCTTGCTGCTGATCCATTAATATGAGCCTTCAGATCCTCATCTGCATCACAATTAAGATGGGGTGGTAAACATCTTCTCATGTAAGGGAAAAAAAAAAAACTTTCTTTCCATGATCCATATGCCCCATCGTCTCAGTTCTTAAGGATCTGTCCTTTGCAGTTTACCTCAGTTTTGCAGTCTGATGCCACATAGTTCCTTCTCTTATATGCCAATCCTGTAATTTTGTGCTGCATAGGCCAGTTCATTCTACTATGGCCCTGGCTCACATGTTTCATTCCAAGCACTTTTTGCCTCCTGGAAGCTGACCTCCAACTCCTCTAGATTCTTGGACCGAGTCAACTGTTGCCACTTCCCTCATCTTCATATCATTTATCTTTTTGTGCTGCCTTGTCTCTGTGTACTTGATATGATGGTTCGTAGGTTGTTGGCATTAGGGCTGTCAAAGGACCAGGCCATGCTGGGGCCCTGGGTTGTCCTTACCCTGCCCTCAATATATGTGGGCAGAGCCAAGGCAGGCCAAAGCCCTTGGAGAGCCTTCACTACCTAGGCCCTTACCCTACTCTCATGTGGGCCATGGCCCTGAAAATAAGAAAATGAATTTTTAATTTTTTCTACTCTGCCACCGAGTTGATATAAACACAAACTTTCTATTAAATGAAATTTCCTTTCAAAAAAGTTAACAATCCATGATCTCTTTACAAAGATACATAGTTGTCATGAGGCTTTTTCCTGTAAAAAAGGGATAAAAACATCCAACTTTCTTAAATGACCAACAACTCCGTTATAAAATACTTCATAGCTATTTAATGTAACCAAACAATAGCTTATTCCAAAAATGGTTTCCAAGTAAGATATCCTCACTGTACAGATTAATCTACGCATCTAGCCTCCCAGGACGAGGAATAATCAGTTTACATATGGCTACCAACTAATTTGTAATGTTGTGGCCATGCTAGAATTCTGAGTTCCACTTGGAAGTTTCCTGGAGCTCTGGGCCTGTCAATGTATTTATGTGAAATACATTCTTACCCTGGTAACTTGAATGAATTCCCCGAAACCTTCACGATTTGGTAACATTTAAACTCTTTGAAACCTTTTAGTCAAAAAGACTTCATCACCCAGCCATATATCCTCTCTAAAACATATTATGCTTCCATCCCTCACTAAAAAGTTGTAATTATTAACTAAAAGCATTAAAAGGCATATATAATATATCTATAACATGCTGTGCAAGGTTTGGTAGAAAAAAAGAACCAAAAAGTTGCAAATATGATGGCATAATTTGCTTTTATCAATATTTAGCTTTTCACTGAAGCAAAAATAACATGGTGGTGTTTAGATTGCCTTGACGTTTTTACATATTTTAAGTTTACAAGCACATGAGGCTGTTGTTCAGGAATGTGATGGACATTGTATTAATTATTATTATTATTATTATTATTATTATATAAAAGAAATGTGTGAGGGCCAGGCTGGGTCTGGTAGCGCCCAAACCTGGCCCCCTGGGCTTTTTAAGAAATGTTAAAGAAGTCCATTTGTGTGGCCTGGTATTGTCTTGAATCTTGATAAGCATGGTTCAGCCAGTTTTGGGGGTGCACGATCAAGATTGTTAATGGAGACTTGCTCTTGGTTGGTTAAGAGCAATTGTTTGGGTGATTTAGAAGAGCTGAATTTGTGACAATAAACGAGTGATTGAAACTGTTCAAAGATCCATCTTTGTTCTTTGCTATTTGAAGATGAAGAGTGCTTTGAAGAGTGACTTTTCCAAACCTTATCCCAAGAGTATGGAATGAGAAGGCAGATACTTAGGCAAAGGCAGGGTGATGATATTGAGCTTGGGCTTTCGTCTCTTTTTGTAGGCAGCTTTCTATTACTGATCAAACAAAAAAAGGAGAGAGAGAGAGAGAGAGGCAGCTGTCTATTGCCTTAATAGACTTCTCTTCTAATTAAAAATTTGTCATACTGGTATAATCTTTTACTGTTGCTTCTTAAAAAGGGGAAAAACAGTAAAGGCTCGCCGTTTCAGATGGGAAGTTTCCAAGAAAATTTAATGAAATTCATCATATTTAATTTTTTTGCTCTGTATTATATGGCGTTTCTAATTTCTTGAGAATCATTCATGTGTTCTACAATTTTTATATCCATCTGTGACCTTTCAAAATTCCATCTGCTGGACTATCGAAGGACTCTTTCCCAATTTTTACTTGATTTTTTTTATCAATATGATAGCACTGGTCCTTAAACTTATTGAATAATAATGTCTTGCATAAACATTTCTGCTATACCAGATTCAAGACCTCCTTTTAGAATATGGAGTTGAAAATGTTGCTGAAACACTCATTGAAGGTCTATCAAGAGTGAAGAAGTGCACTGATGAAGGACGGGCCCTAATGTCATTAGACCTTCAGGTTTCCATCCCATGACATGTAAAATGTTCATTTGTTTTTGTGACTGCAAGGTCGAAATGAGTAATTCCTAGTTTTCTTACAGGTCTTAATCAATGGCCTACAACACTTTGTCTCCATAAATGTCAAACCAAAGTTCCAAGTTGTTGAAGCTTTTATCAAGGTAACAATTAACACTACACTTCAAATAGCTTGGAGGCGTGAATTGTGATGCAAAATGGGATTTGAGATTCTTTTGTCTTTTCATATTTTATCCTTTAATTTTGATCTTAATATGAGATAAAGATTTTTAGTGTGTATGAAAGTGTGTGTGTGTTGTGGGGGGGGGGGGGGGGGGTGGTTCCGCACTTGGGCCCACCTTTCATCAATGCAGCCCCTTTGATACTCTTTTAATCCCATGATCTGGCATCACGTCCAATTTTATCATAGTGTTGCTAGTTAGTAATCTCAAAACCAATTGGTGATAGAAAACTACACAAACAACTACTTAACAACGCCCCCCCCCCCCTCTCGGGTGGGACACCGCCCGAACCCGAAGCACATGCCCGCACAATACGACAATGCGGTATGGGGCCTTCTTGTCTTGTGTACTTGTGCCCACACAAACACACAATACGGCATGGGGCATTTTTGCCCTGCGTGGTTTCGAACTCGGGACGTGTTGTCTCTGATACCATCTCAAAGTTGCTAGCCAGTAAAATCCCAAAACCAATTGGTGATAGGAAACTACACAAACAACTACTTAACATTTTACACTCACTGAACTTTCACTCACTTTTGGATTGAATCTTAAGAAAATCTATGGTTAAGATGCCATTAAAATTTAAAGCTGTTAAATCAAGGGCTATGCTAATCTGGTGGGGCTGATTTTTTGGATCGCTCTTGTCCATGAGGACACCTTTCCATCTACCCTCCTCCCCTCAATAAACTTGCATCTAAGCGGGCTCTGGACTGCATATAGCATGTATGCAGTGCTCACAGGAGAACATTTCCCTATATATAGATATATAGATATCCCAGTGCTAACTGTGCCCCACCAGGGAATGATAAATGGGATGGGAAACCTATGCAGGTACAATGCAAAAGTTAAGTTGGAAAATGATATGTTAGGTGGAAAATTCAGTAAGCTACTAAATTCGTCAATTTAATCATGAATTCTTAAAGCAAGTACTGACGGGACTTTGAGTTCCCACCCTACCTCTAATACGCTACTAAAACTCATTAGGAATAGAATGAACAGTAATTTAGCTGCAAATAGAGCGTTCAATGTTCATCTCACTTGAAAGATAACGAAGACATACCCTGTAATGTATATGATAACAAAAGCTAGAAATCTGAAGGTGTTTCCCAAGCTTCAATCATCCATTCGTTGAACAAAGAGGTGGTATTTTAGATGGTTATTGTTGTCAATATATAATTTTCATGAGATTTTTTTGGATAAAATATTAGTATTGTCGCCGGTTCATGCCCTCCCTTAAGCAACTTTTTGTTTTTCTTTCACAAAGCCAACATCATGGCAACTCATCCAGCTTGCTTGTCATGGCTGTACATGATCAAAACGTATGCACCAGGTCCTTAATAGCTCCCACAATGAAATTTTTTTAGGGGACATTTCTTGAAAAAAAAATCACACATTGATATTTTCCCCCTTGCATGAATTTGTGTCCCACCTTATTTCCTTTATGCATATATTACACAAGTTTCTTTTCATTTAACATGCAGTAAGCATCTATGCTTCATGATTAGAGCACATGCTTATCAATTCAATGATGCATGCATTCATGTCACCAACTCCTGGGGTGGGGGCACCATACAAGTCTCAGGTGGGGCCTGTCCACTCTCATGTTACTACGTGTGGTCCCTACCATCCATATCTTCATTGGGGGTGATGCTCCCTGCAAATGTCACCGCTGATGGGCCCCTATGATCCCCTCATGCATTACCAGTGGTGGGTCCTAGCTAGTATGTATGGGTGGAGATGCACCCATCTGCATGGCGGGCCTCATCATGAACACATGTCGAGGCTTGGAAGCAACATCTGCATGGGTGGGCTTCATCACACATGTTCATGGGGGCCCTGATGTGAGTCTTCAAGAGGCATACATCTTCATAGGGCATGCCCACCATGGAGTTCTCACTAGTCGTCATCAGCATCAAAGGCTTATGCCATTAATTTGGGTTTGGCTAAAATATAACTATATATGAGAAGAACTAATAAAGAATTTGGCAATTATTTATAACCAACAATCTGATGCAACCTACCTTTAGCTTGGCGAGCTCTCACAGGTAGTGCTTTGATCCGAACATTTGATTTTACATATTCGAGAATTTCTATGCTACCAAGCCTTTTTTTTTCCTTCTTCTTTGGATGACTTGTGAGAATATCCCACCATAGGTAAATAGCACGATAGAATTTTTGCTATCAAACTAGGGTTGGTTGGACTACAAATATTAGGGGTTTGGGAATTCAGTGCATGTGGAGCGCATTTGACGTTGCCTCCCATCAGATCTCTTTCACTTGCCTTACTTTTATGAGGGCGGAAGGGCATATAATTTAGAACCTGTTAGGAACTCACTCTTTTAAGGATTTTGTACTCAGCCATTAGAACCATTTGGGGATCCTTGAAGATCTTCAAGCTCTCTCCTTTTAGCTATCATATCCTGAATTTGTCCATCTGCATAGCACCCACTTTAATCTACATGCTCTCCAAAACATATGAGATTCATGCTCTATTTTATTTAAAGGGCCCGTTTGGATGTCTACAGAATAAAATATTTACAAATTTAAATATTGCAAGAATAAAATAGTATAGAATACAATAATGCAATATTATAATAGTATAATATTTAACTGTTTGGTATTTTTTTAAGAATATTACAGATTTCAAATTGAGCAGCTTGGAAGGTGTTATGATTAAAGTAAATTACATTATAAGAAAAAAATTATTAAATATTTTAATTTATATGTAATTTACCACGTCTAGATAAAAAAGTTATGTAGTCAAGTAAAGTTTAACTTTCATATTTTTACTAGAAGTTACTTTCTTTTTATCACAGAAAACCATGGTAAAGTATAGTAAAGTAAAAGTCAATAAAAAATAACTACTTTATAACTCTCTCTCTCTCTCTCAGTTTGCTTTACCACATACTTCATCTGACCTTACTTTACCTCACCATTTTTACCATGATATGACATCAATTAATCTTTATTTTACTTTACCACACCCGTAAACAAGTCATTTTTTCTTTACCATATAAAACTACGATAAAATGTGATAAAGTGAAGTAAAGAAAAGAAACTACTTTACCATTTCTTCCCACTTTACTTCACCATGCACTTTATCTCACATTTACTTTACCAGACTTTTACTATCCTGTGAGATTTACTTTTACTTTACTTTACCATATGTGTAAACATAAATATTATGATGGATTTGGTGAACTAAAGTCTTTACTTTACTCTACCACTTTGTAATAGTCATTCTAAAAGATTCTTATCTTGTAGAAAGTTTTCTACAGGGGGGAGTTGTATAAGAGAATATTGAGCTTTTTGAAAGAAAAGAATCTTTTCTTCAAATTTTTCTTGAGTTACCAAACGCACAAGATTTTCTTCTTTAAAAAATGAAAGATTATATTATATAAAATATTATTTTCTTGTGTTTTCTTGTGCATCCAAACATGCCCTATGCTTATCCCCTTTCACTGACTTTCTTTCACTTGCTACATTACAATCTATTTTCTAGCTGACATCCTCTTTCCATGCCAAAACAGGCATACTATCTTCCGGAAACTGAGTATGTACACTGGGCACGTTCTCATCCGGTATGCGAGATGCTTCACAATGATTATTCTTACATCATTGCAATATCACCATTAATTTATAGCCTAAGATTCCCTTTCCCATTGCAGGAATACAGTCGAAATCAAATCACGGGGCTGATCAATCTTGTTGCTACCATGAAAGGTTGGAAACGGAAGACGAGATTGGAGGTTCTGGAAAAGATTGAAGCAGTCACCGTATGAGCATTGTATATCATCTTCATGTCTCAAGCCCCCTCAATTCTTTTGTGTATTATAAATTAGATATCCTCTTGTTTAGAGATAACATATTATAAATTAGATATCCTCTTGTTTAGAGATAACATGATTAAAGGTGTTTTTTTTTTTCAATGGGCGACATTTGTATCATAATTTTACATGAGGGAACATCAAATGTAAATGAGAATCACATCATAGATCCATCAATGAATATGATTTATAGATAGTTTTGGAGGGGAGACCTCTGTATCACATGCTATATTTCTTTATATGACTATCTTACTCTTGCTCAGCACTCCCACCCAAGGTGTTTCTTGGGGTGTTTTAATTTTTTCTTGTAGCATCTCAGTAACAACTTATGGGTTGATAGAAATTTTGTTGGTCCCACCTGAATGCATGAATGACACTTGTGGTAGGCAGGGGTTGATGTGGACTAGGCGTAGGCCAAACCCTTTCGGGCCTCAAAGAGGATTTTCTCTTTGGAGAATCTGGTGCCTCCCTTTAGGGGTGAGTCCTCCTCTGTGGACAGTAGGGACTGAAAATCCTCTTTGGAGAATCTGGTGCCTCCCTTTAGGGGTGAGTCCTCCTTTGTGGACAGTAGGGACTGAAAATCTACACCGCCCTTTTATAGGACTTCATTAATAGTCTGACTTCATTAATAATAGAAACACCACACGGCCGCTTTAGTTTTATGCATTCGTTGAAATAACAAGCCAAGTAAAAATTGCAACACACACAGGCCTTATTAGTTAGGCCTGACATTGGACACAGGCTTCTTCAAATTATAAGCCCACTTAGAAACGTGGCGCCTGGGGCCTAGGGTAAGGTGTACACAGCCTCGACACCCTGCTGATGTGCTGCTGACTTGATCTATCATGGTTGCCAGTTTGTTTCAAAATCGCCCTCCCTCTCTTAATTTCCCTTTCCCATTACAAAGCTTCTGCATAAATGCATGAAAAATAAACTGCAAAACAAGAACATTCAGAGTGCTTGTTTCACCAATGTGAACTGTAGTTTATGTATCAAGATAAAAACAGTAAATAATCTGTACAATAGTTTTAACTATGATTTCACTGACACGTGTGCCTAAAAAAAAAATACCCAAATTTCGAAAACATGGAGATATTATCCCTAGCCATAGAGTTATGACACTGGCTTAAAAGGGCAGGACAAAATACTGTAAAAGGGATATATCTCAGCAGATTGCCTGGGCAGCTAGTTGAAGGAGAGCTTGTCTGTGATAAGTCGTCCGAAGCCTCATATACCTCTGCACAAAAACTGCCAGATCAATCTCCTTGTCCAGAAGCTGCCTATCAAGCATTTGAGACTCCTCTTCAATCTTATCCATTGCATCTGCAAAAAAAAAAAAAGAAAAAAAAGAAATAAAAATAAACTGTGTGAGACCTCTGCCTTCCCATTTTAAATATCCCAGAACTGTTAATCATCATCATCTCAGCCTTATCCGCAAAAAATAATAATCGAAAGAAAAATATGACCATATATCCTAGTAAAACTACCACCACGTCACAACACTAAGAGGCTCTGTGAATAAACATATGAAGAATTTCAATCATTTCCCAAGTTTATTCATGGATCCTAATTTCTCATTGCACTTTTTAAGCATATGCATCTATCTATATATTTGCAACTTGGTGCCTCAAGTTCTAAGTCATGATATGATTCTATTCTATTTAACCATAATGCACTGTCACCACAAGTGTCCACAACTACATTTGGAATTCAAGCATACACTCACCCTGCATCCTTTGTTGCAACATTGAAGGAGCAAAAGAATTTAAAATTTGATCCTTTTCCTTCTCGAGTTTCTCTAGCTTTTCCTGGGCAGCAAGCAGCTCAGTAGTCTGGATAATTCTACACTTTAAGCTCAAAAAGAAAAGAGCAGAGAGTCAGGAATCAACTTTCAGCCCTACTATATGCATGCATTTGTCTACATGATAGCACCCAAATTGAGAGAGAGAGAGAGAGAGAGAGAGAGAGAGAGAGAGAGAGAGAGAGATTACTTGGTTCCTAAGCTCCAAGATTTGAGGTTCTTTCTCCAAATTCCTCCCTATTTGACAGATGCATCATTTGCAATTAGCGTTTGTAATCAACTGGACAAGCCAATAACTTTGTATCCATGCACAGGCAACGTATATACTTACGAGCAAGTTGTGCTGCCTCCTTGCAGAGCTCTTCTTGCAGCTGAAGAAAGACAATACAAGTAGGTACATAACAATTACTGTCTGGAATTTAATGATAAATGGCATATGTAAAAATCATGATTAGAACTTTACACAAAATAAAATAAACTACAGCAATACTGCAGGATGCCATCACAGTGAGAACTGAGAAGGCTTAAATAATGGAACAGGGACCTTCATACTTCATAGTAGAGGATGGTATAAACTAAAATACTGAGAGAAGTGCAAGCTTTGTGGAGGATTGACATTATAGAAGGCAGAACTTGGGGATGTGAAGGATTTCTGGAATAGGGCCAACTGATTCACAGATTACAAGTTTAGATATTTTCAATTAGGAAGGGCAAGGGATTGTCTAATAGGGTGTATTGTGAAGGGACCAGGTTTAGGGCAGACACTCGGTACCAAGTTAAGCTTCGTGAGGATACTTGGTAGGGGAGGAGTCTGCTGCACCATAGTTACCTGTTGGTAAGGGTGGGATGGCTCCAAGGATTGATGATGGTTAACAAATGTCTAAACCAATATTTGGTTTGGAATGAGTAACGCATGAAATTCTAACATGAAACAAATAAGATAGAAAATGTAATCTTTGTAACTTTAGCGATATTTCATCTTTTGAGATTCAGTCAATCATTCTAGTGTCATTAGCCAATCAAAATACTAAAAAAAAAAGTTGTAATATATCACATTACCAAACTCCAAAGCACGATGTGCATGAAAATCAAGGGTAACAAGAAAAAATGTGTAGAGGATCAGTGATCTTTGCAACTTACACTATTTTGATCTTTTACTTCATCAAGTGAATACAAGAACTTCTTGTAAGCACCCTTGTCAGTTAAAAGCTTCTGTAACTCATCTACACTGCAGAACATCCAAATGTCAGCACACTATTCAACAAACAAAATACAAACAAACTGAAATCATTAAGATACATACACATATCATCTGTCTGAATGAAAATTCTAAATGTAGAACAAACATAATATGTAATCCAAGCTATTTTAGGAACAAGTCATGGCATCTTCACTGGCATAGCTAACCGCTAAAAGTCATTTCTTTTAGATTTCTTGCCCTCCTGAGCCCCTTCAACTGTACTTTTTAAGCAATAAATCCAAGCAATGATTCCAAAGTTACCACTATAGATAAAGACAACAGGTCAATTGAAGATGGTTTTAACTCCAATAATTCAAGTCCACCACGGAACCCTGTTGAGTTAATGGTGTTTGCCTCTCAAGCAATCAGCAAATTTATTTCAGTGGATGTGGCATGCATTCTGCATGCAAAATATCTTATCCACCATCCCTTACTATAATGTCCATAGTAAAATAGTACTCAACCAAAATCTTGTCAGGGAACATAGGGATGGCCTGTTGGTAAGGCATCCCACTCCCATCCCTGGTGGGAGGTTTGAACCTCCTTCCTCCTGGCCAGTGAGCAACAGCCAAAAAAAAAACCAAAATCTTGTCAGCAACCTGACCATCCACGCACGTTATTCATGTTCTCATCACTACCGTTATCGAAAATTACATTGACACTTCCACATGGGGTCGCCTTGAGTAGTAGATGTTGATTTTACCTCTTATAGAGCACATGGCATCAACATGAAAGACCAGCAACTGTCTCCTTGATTGACAATCAAACCATCCTTCAAATTCTCAACGTTGTCACCATCATATATACAGTTGATAGTGCTATATTTCATTTGCAATTTCAAAGCTATCACCTCCATCCCCTTGCCCGGCCATAAGATGGACTTGGCATCGTGTAGCAATCAGCTAAATGCGATTAAATGCCAAGTCTAAAAGAAATTCTCACTCGTCACCAGCACACACACCCAACTGTTAGTTCTGTTCAGATTTTCTTCAATATTTCTCCTATCCTACATCAGATCCTCAGACATCCCTCAATACCATACCGATATTCGAACAACAGGCTGACCTTAAGGTCATTTTTGAAATATGAAACCAGCATCAACTGGTGGGTAGTTTCTATCACTAAGAATATGAATGTCTCACACTCACAAGGATCCCTCTTTGAGCAAAAGGCATGCATATACTGATGCCCAACAACCCTCCAATAGTCCTTTCAGGATTTTTCTTTTCACCTATGGCTTGAAAACACAAAAATTGAAAAATAAATGAATTGATGGGACTAATTAATTAGCTACATTTGTCCCAAAAAAAGTCTTCAGTAAACTCACCACTTAACTTCCAACAATGTTAAAACTGAAAAGAAATGCTCTCATTACTCAAATAATAAATAGTAAAGCTAGTTTCAAATAACCAATTGAGGAAAAACACACATTTTATATACTCCCTATGAACAAGTTGAAAATGGACATCAGAGTGCAAAAAGCATTGAAAACATAGACAAAACTATAGCAATCATAAGAAAATTTTGAACTTCAATGCCAACAGCCATACTCCTTATTCTTTAAAAGATCAATTGTGCCAGCAGACTCGGTGGGGGGAATTCGACCATGCGATGGAGATGGAGATGGTGGTGGGTCTGAATCTCTTTGTTGTCCAGCAAGTGGAGATTTGGCAGAAATCTGCTGCCCCTCTTGAGAACGACCCCTATTCATACACACAAAAGGTTAGAACTAAATCTCACACACACAGAAAGAGCACAAAAAAAAAGGCCACAGATAACTTTCCATATCAGCCAAACAGAGTTAAATTCAACAACATAATAATCACCATCACCAATCCATTCCATGATTCCCAGTAATTCTGGAGAAGGAAAGTCCTAATTCCAGATTTACATGTAGATCGATGGATGGTTTGAAAATCGAAGATCAAACAACACCGATCCGATCTGATCCGATCGATCTCAAATGGATACAATAACAATAAGAAGATTTTCTTTTCCTATGTAGAAATCAAGTTCCGAGCAAATAGGAGCTTTACCTCCGCGGGAAAAAAAAATCGAATAGAAAGAGAATGAAAAGAAGAAGATGAAGAAATACCAAAAGGACTTGAACATGGTGCTGAAAGGGGTCTCGTCGTTGCTTTTGGAATACAAAAACCCTAGTGATTGGAAAGGAATGGATACGGATTCTCTGATCTCTCTCTTTCTCTGTGGTTCTTGCGAACGTGAAAAAGAGAAGATTTCGTTGGTTTCGATGTGCAACGAAACGACCGATCGTTTTCCTCGTAATTGTCATAGTCGTGGCTGGGGTTCTTTCGAATGCCATGTGGCATTGAATTTCCATATCCCAATATTACATTTATTTCCCAATTCCATTCATTTAATATCAATATTCTTTTTTTTTTTTAATCATTTACGTCCTTCAATGGAAGAAGAGGATATTATTGACATGGAAAATGTCATTTCTAGTCTATCTATTAAATATATATATATATATATATATATATGAAAAGTTTCACAAATCATCATATAATAACCGAAAATTTACGATGGAAAAGAATAACAATTTCGCTATGTTTAAGATTATATAGTTTTTAGAGGATTTTATTCGAAAAAATAATTAATGTGATCATTGGATCAAATCAGACAAATTATCTAAACATGTACAGGATAGGGCAATTTGCCCCAAAATCCACTTTTTTTACCACTTTTTTCGATGGTCGATATTGATATCGACCATTTCCAATTGATAGACATGTATCTAATTGGACCCCATAAATTAGACGGGCATTTTATAAATATATAGAGTCTACCAGTGAGAGACTATTGGATTGATACATCTTGAACACCTTAATGCCATTTGGATAGATTTTTTTATTTTTAAATCTAACGGCTAATACCAGTCTGATGAAGGTCAAAATGAAGTGAATGCATGCGTGAGGTTTGCAGTTATCATAGGCGGTTCATATAAAAATACATTCTTCCAGTAATATAAACAAATAAGGCACCCATTTTTCTTGAAAGCTTTCCTTGATTCACATGATCATCCTAGTTGTGCAAATTACTTTTATTCTAAAATTGTCTTCACCGACTGAGAGGCCAAACAAACAAACGTGGGCCCACCACAAATGTAGTAGTTAATTGCAAATTCCCACATAGGATCATTCTCATAAACTAGTGAGATTTTTATTCAAACTCTAGAAAGGGCCAATTAATTTTTTTTTAAAAGCATCAACGTAGTGCTTCAAAAATATGTTAGGAAGAAAAAAAATATATTAAACTAAAGTAAACTAAAACTAACATTATATGCCATCTGCGAACCACTAATCCACTATTATCATCATCATCATCATTAGTTCATCAAAGTCTTATCCCAACTACGTAGGATCCGCTACATGAATTATATTTTCCTATTCCAATGTATCATGAGCCAAATCCATATATAAGCTGCACTTTCTTATTTCTATTTTTTTTACCTCCATTGACGTCTTCTTCAGCCTATCCATTTCCATTGATGGGCTAGCAACCTGCATAGTCAAACTGGCGTCGTGCCAGTCTGTGTTGGACATCCTCAAAACTATATTTAATGGGCTTCTCTAATTTTATCACTTATTGATGTTACTATACGTACTTTTGAAAGCGCTTATGTCTAATTTTATCCATCTTTTTTTACAACACATTCACATCGACATTTTCGTCTCTTCCATGTCCATTGTGTGCATATGTTGTTTCTTGATTGTCCAATATGAAATACCATATATCATAAATGAACTGATTGATGTTCTATAAAATATTTTTATCAATCTTGTATGGCATGTTGACATTCATGGGTCACAAAAAGTACTCCAGAAGCAAATCTCCACTTCAATTATACTGCTATCAATAATTTCTAAAATTTATTATCTTCCCTATAATAGAATAGAATATATGAGGATTTAACCAAAAAAATCCCCTTAGACTTGTCAAAGCCAAAAAACACCATCAATGTTTTATAAAGACCATAGTGATCACAGGAGCTTTGTTTGGTATTTTTTTTAATTTTCCCTATGAGCGGGGATATCCCTGCTCCTTTTACTTTAAAAAGTCCAAAAACCCTTTTTCCCCTTTCCATTCTTCTCCCATCTTCTTCTCCCTTCCACAACATTCAAGCTCGACCACCTATGGATCAAAACCTCAATCCTTCTTTTGCCATTACCAACACTAATGAAGAAGAGGAGGCAAAAACTTGTCTGAGCTTCATCAGAAAAAGATAGCGAACCTTCTCCCTAAGCAAACCTTAGCACTAAAACAGAGTGCCCAACTAAGAAGATGGTCCAGATCCATCATCCAAGTGAACCAGTCAGCAATTTGTACTCCATATGGGGGTTTAATTTGTACACCACCCTAACCATTTTCCCTCTTTCTTCTCTTCAATGTATATGTACTATTGAAATAGATGATGGTGATTAGATTAGAGAGAGAGAAGTGGATAATGGAAGGGAAAATGAATAAGTTGTAATTGCGACGGTCGCATTCTCCTTTTGATTTGGTCTTTTGGTGTTCTTTTTCTTTGAAGGATCCCAGCTTCAATGTCGTGGAAGGGAGAAGAAGATGGGAGAAGAACGAAAAGGGGAAAAAGGATTTTGCTACCCAGTCTTCGTGTGGGCGGGGATATCCCCGCCTCCCTGAGTGCTAACTCTTAGAGTGTTATCAGTTGAGCCGGGGATATCCCCGTCCAAATTAGTGATGTGAATGAGGATATCCCCGCTTGTGTTAGTGTTGTGAGCGGGGATATTCCCACCTACTAGAGTATTGTGGGTGTTGTCTCTCAGAATTGTATCCCTCAATTGAGAAATTATGACCAAATGTCCATTCCTTATTGGGCTAAAGCCCATGTGTATGTAACTGATAGAATTCCAAAACTATTTTCAAAGTTTAATCATTTCTGTGTTAGTCAATATTTTCAAAGTTTAATCATTTCTATGTTAGTCAATACCCATGCCCATCCCCATATCCAACCATTTTTATGTAAACAAAAGCTGATGTCCAATTCTATCATCTTCTATTACAACCAAAGCCAATGCTCATTTGTATTAGTGAAATATGATCTTTTTATCATAAGAAAGTTAATGTGGACTACCCACCTCTTTAATGGAGTAAATATTAATTATCCATCAAGGAGATGGAAGCTTTAATAAGTAGTTTCAAACATCAACTTTTTATGTAAAACAGAAACACATGTGGAGATTAATGTTATAGGTTTAATCAAATATAAAAATAGTAAATCTAGACAACCAACCTCTTTAATGGAGCCCAAACCTTTCTACTTAAAAGAGTAACACAAATGTGCATTGGCTT
Organism: Camphora micrantha; assembly: GCA_003546025.1. Taxonomy (NCBI): domain Eukaryota; kingdom Viridiplantae; phylum Streptophyta; class Magnoliopsida; order Laurales; family Lauraceae; genus Camphora; species Camphora micrantha. Next base: position 7,554,893 of record QPKB01000001.1, on the reverse strand, counting down.
TGGCTGTAATAGAAGATGATAGAATTAGGCGTCCACATTTGCTCACAGAAAAATGGACGTGAAGGTGGAAGTTATGTATGAATGTGGATTGACTAATGTGTCTGCTATGGAACTGTCCCTGCCCAGCTGGCTGTATCCATACTTATGAAACTCTATTTGGGCTCAGATGGGCGGGGATATCCCTGCTCATAGCACTAACATAGGCAGGGATGGGCGGGGATATCCCTGCTCCCTGCCCACAACACTAACACAGGCGGGAGAGGATTAGCTATCAAGAAGACGAGTCTCCCAGACTCTACTTTTCTCTTTGAGAGACAAAAAAAGAAGACATAGTAACAGTAATGAAGAAAAGTACTTAAATGAAAAATACTAAAATGGGTGCATGTTACATATGTTGTATGGAGAAGATAGAGGGGTTTTGGATTTGGACTTGGATATGAATATTTGGTTTTGAGAATGGTAAAGAGGTGAAGCGTCGGTGAAGCACTTTTCATCTCATTGATTTGCCCTTTTCAATCAGGGGATCTGCAAAGTCCAGTTGCTTCCTCTCTTCTTCAATGAATCCTTGCTCAGAGAAGATGAGTCTTTGCTAAGATAAAATGGGCAAAAGAACGAAAATGGGGAAAATGGTTTTGGGTCTGAGACCATTTAAGGTAAAAGGAGCAGGGATATCCCTGCTCAAAGAAAAACTAAAAAAAAGTATCAAATAGGGCCTTTGGGACTATTATGGTCTATATAACACATTGATGGTGTTTTTGGCCTTTAACAAGTTTAAGGGGATTTTTCCAGTTAAATCCTCTAGATATATTTAAAAAATTAGCACCATCAGAAATTAGAATAAAAAATGGATCATTAGTAATGAGGAAGAATAGGGAATAAGGAAGATGGGCCCACACGGGTCCCACATGTATTGTAAGAAATGAACCTGTCCTCCCATTCGCAGTGGGGATTTTCTTTCCTCTTGGGTAGAAATGGAAGGCCCAAAGCAGGAAACGCCTTGTTTTCCGTTACATTCCATGTAAACATATGAAATTACCTTATTACCCTCCTTTTCATGGAAAGCCAATAACTAACTAACTACCCTGAACACCAGATATCTGTCTGCTTTTCCCCCTCATTCTCTTTTCTCCCCATTCCCTCTCTGTGATTCCCCCCATCATGATGCCCACCATCTGTTTGTGAGATTGCTTATGTGAGAAGAGAGAGAGAGAGAGATGGCTTCTCATCGTCTGCGGGAGCTTCAATCCCTTCCGGGGAATCGCACATGTGTGGACTGCACCCAGAAGAACCCGCAGTGGGCGTCGGTATCATATGGTGTGTTCATGTGCCTAGACTGCTCCGGAAAGCACCGGGGGCTGGGTGTCCACCTCAGCTTCGTGCGCTCCGTGACAATGGACTCGTGGACTGAAGTGCACCTCCGGAAGATGGAAGCCAACCACGCAGGCAACCAAGCCCTCAACACCTTCCTTTCCGCCCGTGGCATCCCCAAGGAGACAGACATTACCATCAAATATAACACCAAAGCCGCTGCCCACTTCCGCGACATGGTCCAGGCCCTCGCCGAAAACCGCCCATGGCAGGAGCCCGCCGTTGTCCGAGAATCCCTCCCTGCCTCCAGACCCCCTCCTCACCGGTCTCCAAGTTCAAAGCCGAATTCAAATTCAAATGCTAATTCTGATTGGGGCGGGAATTGGGATGAATGGGATCAGAATGGAGGTGGTGCTGGCGCTGGTATCCGGAGAAATCTTTCTGTTGGGAGCATGAGAGCTGGATCAGGGGCAGGGATGTGCCCGAGCCGCTCCTATTCTTCCACAGATATTTATGGGAGGATGGCTGCCTCGGCTGCTGACAAAGAGAACTACTTTGCAAGGAAGATGGCGGAGAACACGAGGGGAGACAGGAGGGCATCCCGCCTTCTCAAGGTGGGAAGTATGTTGGCTTTGGATCCACTGGGACGAGTCCAACCTCAAACAATAATTCCCAGGGCGATTTGATTATGGATGCAGTTTCTGCCCTTTCTCAGGTGTTGATCATACAAATTCAGCTCCCTTTTTTTCATATTCTCTTCAAATTTTAATTATCTTTGTTTCCTTTGGATGCAATTTTGCCCCGCATTATTAATTTATCTACTATCGAGTCACATTGATTCAGGCCATAAGTAGATAGGATTAGGCTTACGCCCGATGATAATGATAAGTAGTTGCATTGAAACGTTGATAGACACATATTTCCTGATAACACTGTTCCATGACATATCTGTAAATGATTGCTCAGTTAATGCCTCAATGAAACTGCAATTAAGTGTTGGCTTAACAAATTTATATATATCGTGTGTGTGTTTAGCATTTGAAATTAATTAATATTGGTAGTGTGGCAATGGGAACACTAAGTTTGCAATTGATTTTTCTTTCTTTCTATTAATGGGACTGTGTATGTTGGTTGAAGGAGCATGTTCTATGCCAATGTCAGTTAAATGCTAATCTCATATTGACTCGTAACTTGTAAGTCAACATGGCAAACAAGCACAATTTCTTACTAACTCATAACCCATCTTATCTGATGGTAGGAATCAAGTGTATTTTTGTACTGTTGATTTTGTTTGTTTTCTTCATCTCTTCTTTCTTTCCCTTTTTATCAGTTTTTTACTTTGCTCTTTGAAATGTAAAAAATCTTTCTTACAAAGAAAAAAAAGGGTCAAAAAATAAGAGAAGATCTGTCCACTGTCTATCGGGGCAGTCAATAAGAGAAGCCCACACAGAAGATAAATAGATTACTTTTTCCATATAAAGGTTATCTACGAACTTATTTTCCTCACAGGACATATTATCAAGGCTTTTGCAGATGTGGCTAGTCTTCTTCATCAATGATGAACTGTCAAGGTTCAATTTGTTTTCTGGATTCACATGTGATTGCATCCTTAACTTCACGTTCCACAATCACTCGCCCCTTAACATTCTCTTTAAAAAGTTTCAAACCTAGAAGCAAATGACAGATTTCTGCTTCAACTACAGTCACCTGAACTGTGTGGCCAGAAACTACTTAGGTCAGTTCATCTTTAACATATCCAAAGACCCACCCAAACCGGATCCCTGTGGATTACCTAAGGTATCATTCACATTTATTTCCTGAAATTCCACTAGCGGAGTCCTTTACTTAAAGTAATTCTATTTCTACTCACTTTTGTAATAGAATTATTGAATCCCATCCGATCCCTCTCAAAGGCTAGCATCTTTACACCTTCACTTTATTGGATATGAACTCCATTTTACGGGTAAATCATTTTTTTACTAGAGACTTTTCCACTTGGAAACTTTATCATAATAATAAAACTTGTAGATTGTTCTCCATTCTAGTGTAGCATATAAATTGCATGGGAAGAAGTTACTAGAAAACAGCTACAAAGTCTAAAGGGTATTGGAGACTACTTTCCTGTGAGATCAGCCAATTTACATAAGTTTCTACCCACATGATCAATTAAAGAACTTTCTACTCACATAATTTCATTTGAATCAGCATTACCATCAAATATATCTCAAGGCTGCCAATCTTTGCATAATACTACTCATACGATTTGGAGTGAAACCCTCATGTACCGACAGTAGTGCATTGAGGAAAACTTCACATGAGAAGAAACCCATTTTAGCAATGGTGATATGTAGGTATATCATTTCGTGGTAAGGGAGTGTAGTTTTGAACTAGGTATCATATCCTAGGACGAGAGAGAGAGAGAGAGAGCTAGCTTACCTTTCACAGTACACACCACACCCTTCAAAAGAGAGAGCTAGCTCACCTTCCACAGTACACACGACACCCATCAAAACCCCAAATCCTAAATCCCTTTCTTCAGAAGCAAGAGGCCCTATCAAAGATCTCTCTTCAAACCTCACCCGTCTTGAGGGATGGGGATCCCATAAGACCACAAATTACGAACCAAAGGTGGCCCACATGTTTAGATCAATCACACACATTTCCCCAGCTTTCTCTCTTTAAAAACCGCACTCTCCTTTTCACTTTGTTCTATTTATTTCATAGAGGAAGGAAGTGGAGACCCCCTCTAACCTCTCTCTTATCTCCAAACCCCATTTATTCTTCTTCTTCTCCTACTTCATCAATTCAGCACCCTGATCATGTGTTTAAAGATTTTGATAGGTAATAGATCCTCCTTGTTTTTACTAGTAGAAGCATCCCTCAATCCAAACAGTCCTGAGTCCCGATCAAAGCCCAACATCTCTCCTTCAAAACCCACCCACCTCCTGATCAACAAAGTACTTGCCCCAATTTCATCTCCACCCGCAAACCCATGTCTTCAATTTCCCCTCCTCCAATCTCAAACCTCTTCCTACCAAAGATTCAAAAGAAGGAAATATATATGGAGGAATTCTACAAAATGCCCTCTCAAAAAGAGGCATGTCCACCCTCTTCCTAAAATCCAATGAGAAGCAACCAGCCAACTATGGGGAACATACCTATTTAAAGCCCTTCAAACTTATTTTGTTTTCCCTCTTTTCTATGAGATTCTTTTAAAGTGGAGGGAGAAAAAAATAGGAGAAGATGAAGTGTATAAGAAAGATTTGAATGAAGAGGGGGTGGTGGGGTGGGGTGGGGTGGATTATTGTATATAGCCATTTTCTAGTAGGTCCCCTAATTTCAAAGGTGCAAATTACTGTAGAAATAATCTAAATAATAAAATAGATTGGGTCTCATCATCTTAAAGATGATGATATTATAGCATTGTCGTGGTTTATATTTTAGATAGGCAAGTCACAAGGGCCCACAAATTTTGCATGAAATGAAAACCTCGCATATTCGTACTGACAAACCAGAGGAAGTGGAACAGACAAGGTAAAAGCGGAAGTTTTGCTTATTTTCAAACTCCTAAAATGCCCTCTGCTTGTTTTCAAGTTTCCTATGTTGGGAGTGCATTGGGTGATACACACTACATGGATGTTTTTTACCGTAAGAGGAAGGGGAGACCGTTATCTTGCCAAAAATGCCTGGTCACCATGTAGGGACTTGACTCAACTTGACCTGATCCCAGCCTTTTTTTTTTCTTCTTTTTTCAGAGAGAGAGAGAGTACTTTTAGTTTGCACTAGTTTGAGGTGAGTTTAGTGATTTTTTTTATTTTTTTTATTTTTATTTTTATTTTTTAAGTTTGAGAGGAAGTATAGATTGTACAACTTAGCCACAACTTAGCCCTGTTTTGAATATGATGATGAAGAGATTGTCATATTTACATGTGTTGAAGGATGTTGTCAATTACCTATCCAATGATCTTGTCCTCTCATTATGGTCTTTTATGGGTTTGTGAGAATTCACCAACATAGAGATATTTAGTCATTCAACACTGGCCGTAGATGAACTTGTCCTCTCATTATGGTCTTTTATGGGTTTGTGAGAATTCACCAACATAGAGATATTTAGTTATTCACCACTGGCTGTAGATGAACTTGTCCTCTCATTATGGTCTTTTATAGGTGGACAATTCTCTATTTACCAAACCAAAATAAACCAAAAGCTTAAGCTGATAGTTGGAAGGCCCAAATAGGTATATGAAACACTCTCCCTCATGTGCAGGCCCAACGGATTTTATGGACGGGTTTGCCACATGGGCTACACAAGAACGATGGTAGCCCATGTAAGAAACCATATACCAACCCAAAAGCTTAAACTGATAGGTGGAAGCCCCAAACAGGTATATGAAGACATGTCCAACTCAGGACTTAGGCGATGTTGGACTTCACAATAGGTGGAATCCATTCACAACCAATCTAGTCATTTCAGATTCTTTGTTTTCTCCTTTTCTAGATCAGTAATATTTATTAAAACAAGAATGTTTTTGATTCTTTATACAGTCCTTTCTCTATAACAAACTACTGCTCTAAGTTGTTTATGGAGCAGAGAATAATATGATCTTAATTCTGATTGTATTTTCTCTTGTTATCATTGTGTCATCAGGGCTTAGGTCGATTTTCTTTTGTTGCAACATCTGCTGTTCAGTCTGCAGCTAATGCTGTCCAAGCTGGTACCAAAGAGCTAACTTCCAAGGTAATTGCACAAGCACCATCTATCTAGACAGCTGCTGACATTAGGTTGGCCATATAGCTTATTTTCTATTTTATCCAGACTTAAACCTGTTAATTGGGTCTCAAAATATTTAATCCCTGCATTGCAGGTCAGACAAGAGAAATTGTACCCATAGATTAGTGAGAGGATGCATTGTCATTTTTTTCTTCTTTGTTTGATTACTCTTTAACTAAGATGGGATTGAATCACTTTACAATATTCGACTGTCAGATATGTTATATAAACTTGTCTCTGGTTCTACATAAGAGTGGCTACAAGTCCTTTGGAAAATGAACGACGATTATTTTACCCGAGCCAGTATGTCCAGTTATGATCATAGACGTGTAAAATCTGCATTACAGGGTCCATTTCTTGTCCAATTAGACCTTGGAACAAACTGACCCTCTCACTAATTTCACTATTGACCAGAGTTCGACTCAGATCAGAGTAATATTCACCACTACATTGAAATGATCTTTCTCACCCACAAAATGAAAAGTGGGATCATTATATGAAGAAGTGACTTCGATCAAACAGAAGATTACTCTGATTTGCAGGATTCATGGCTGTAGCAATTTAAAGGTGGCAGTTTTGATGTAAGGTCTAATGTGATGGGATGCAGGCATACATTAAAGTTTTTGTTAACTGGATCCCACTTACTAATCTGGTACAGTGCAACTATATAATAATTTCTCTCTAACAATATATCACAGAAATCACCTTTCAAAAATAAAAAATATATCACAAATCACATGGAACATGTTATGAATATTTGGCAGGTAATGGAAGCTGGATATGATGATAAGGTGAATGACACTGTTAATGTGGTAACTTCAAGGACTTCAGAGCTTGGACATATGACTTGGGGAATCATGAGAGGTGTGATGGCAATGGCATCTGAGAAGATGGAGGAATATGCAAGAGATGGAACCGATTATAGCACAGAACCATACATTCATCATCGATTAGAAACCGCGGTTCCTTGTGGTAATGGCGGACCATGTCAGGAGAATAAAGGCAGCAACTCATCCTTCAAAGGATGGGATGACTGGGATTCGGGTAGTCCTGTAGCTTCTTCTGCCAAGGGAAGAGAAGGGGAAGGGCATGATGTACCTAAGAATTCCCATAGTAAGAGTGAGTGGGCTGGATGGGATTGATTACACTGGGGAGATGATAGAGTTGATGATTTACATGGTGATGTTTGGAGATGGTACAGTTTTTAAGGGGCTCAGAACTGAGCTTTCTTGCAGGTGATGGCTGCTGGGTGATGGTTACCATTCACATGGCAGCTCTCTCTGTTGAGGTTTGCAGGCTCCCTTGAAGAGACTTGAGATTCTTATAATAGAAGTAACAAAAAGAAGGGATAAAAATGAGGTGGTTAAATTTATTGAAACTTTATGTGCTTATTATACTTTGAACAAGTTACATGTATTCAGATTTTCCATTGTTTCATTCAATCGTTCATACAATTTTGTATACTGTAAGGAAGAACTATTTTTTATTACTAAAAGTTCTTTGATTCTTCGATGTAGTTCTTTGTATCACTAGTGCAACCTCTTTTTTTCGCAATGGTGATGCTGTTCTACTTGTACCACTGCAAAGGTAGAGAGAGTTAATCTTCTTAAGACATGATTTGTTTTGTTGGTGAATGGTGTATATATAATAAGCCTTTCTGTAGTAAACATTCTCAAAACAAGCAATCTTTTAGAAACATCTTCTGAAGCCAACATTGTTAATTTGGTTACCATCAAAATAAAAACCGGCATTCAACTCTGCTCATCTTTTGGTACCTCCATTGCTCCCTGAATGGAAACAATTGTTCACTAGGTGGAGAAATGAAAGAGACAAATTTCGAGGTGAGGAATCCCCTTTGGGGAAATGTTCCATCTCTTCCTAGTAGAAGAGAAATTTCAAGGTGAAAATTCCCCTTAGGGAAATTCACCATATTTTCCTAGTAGTGATTCTCCACTGTGCTTGGAGTACAATGGTGAAAGACATGTAAGGAGAAATTACTTATTAAATGGTTAAATGCCACCTTGTGATTAGATAAAATCTCTCTCATTATAGAAAAAGGTGTTTTGACCACCACTTGAGGTGAGAACCATTTATCCTACCTTTTGCCAAAAAAAAAAAAAAAAAATGTAGTAGCTATTAGTAGAAAAAACACATGAAAGAAAAGTAGCTATTAGTAGGAAAAACACATGAGAAAAATAATATAATATAGATTCTGAAAGCACTAAAATATAACATATGTTATTCTTTAGGCTTCTAATTAAAGCAAGAGAAGATAATGATCAATAAACATTCAAGTGGAAAAGAAAATCAATAAAATCATATTGGAAGGAAATCATGATCATTTCAAAGGAAATTATCAACACATGAATTTTGATACAAGTGGTTTGAATTTCACAGAACATATAATCAGTCACTTTATTTGGTAAATAAGTTAGTGAGTCACTTGAGGTTAATTCAGGTTCTACAAAATCATTACCTCCATTCACGCGTAAATAATTTCCAAGCAACCCAAACAGTCCTGAAGTATACAAACCCAGAAACATAATCATATACATCCATGCACTACTCACATTTAAATACAACAATACCCTTGGAACCACTACCTTACAAAGTAAAACCCCCACTTTCAGGACCTTCTTTCAACTCCTAACAGCAAAATAGAAGCCCACAATTCCCATACCCAAAAAAACCCAGAGACACAGAGAGAGATTCATCACAAACTAGAACTTGCATACATCTCTACAGAAGGCCACTATGAGGAAGTTGCCCGGTCATTGGTCATGTAATTGGCGACAGCCTTAGTCCCCTCTGCAATTGCATGCTTCCCAAGCTCTCCAGGCAACACCAGCCTCACTGCTCCTTGTATCTCCCTCGACGTCATAGTCGCCCTCTTCGTGTACAGACACAGCTTGCTGGCTTCCGCTGCCAGCTTTTCAAACATGTCGTTCATGAGCCCATTAAGCACTGTCATGGCATTGGACGAGATCCCCATGCCCGGGTGCACCTGCTTCAACACCATAAACACATACCTCTTGTATCCCATCTCAACCCCTACCTTTCTCCTCTTCTTCCTCCTCTTCTTCTCCTTCTCCTTCTCCTTCTCCTTACCTACCTCCTTATTCAGCTTCTTTTCTATTGTTGTTTTTGTTGGGGGTGGAGGGTTCTCTACTTGTGGTGGGATACTTTCTGTTGTGTCATTTTTTTCTTCTTGAGGATGTGGGGTACTTTCTGTCGTGTCATTTTCTTCTTCTTGAGGATGTGGGGTACTTTCTTTGGTGTCATTTTCATCTTCTTGAGGAGTAGTCACACTTGTTTGGCTTGGCCCTTCAACTACTTTTACTTTTTTGGTTGTGGGGGTGGGAAGACTTTCATTTAGCTCTTCTACTTCCTCTTCTGTGTTGTTGGGGTCGAACACAGCGGCTGTGACATTGATGGTCTCTTGGACAACTTTCTTTGTCGTGGTCTTTCTTACGAAGCTGCTGCCTACTACTCCAACAGAGCGCTTTGGAGCCATTGCTTTTTTTCGCCTTTCAAACTTCGAATCTTTCGGTTTCTTTAGCTTCTGTGTGGATGTAGAGGTAAAAGGCTTAAAGGTAGTTTGTAAAACCGAGTGTTTGTTGCTTTGTTGTTTCTTCTTGGGAGGGTGGTTGGTGATGGGTGAGTGACAAGTGTTGGTGTGTGGATACATGTGTCATGCTGTTGGGTGTGTGGACGTGCAACGTGAAGACTCTAGGGGTGAACGTGTTCTTGATACAAGGGAGAATGACTTGGTGGGTGAAGATCTGGATGGATCGTGTAGTGGGACCCACTTTCTGGTGAATGCCACAAGGCCATCAGTCGAACTTGACAGAATCTTCACAAAAGGGGGTATTTTGGATGGGCTGTTTGTGGGTGGGGTTAGACTGGGTGAAGGATTGTCTAAAGCCAGTTTATCATTCAATCAAACCATGTATTTTTTTATTAATTAATATTTAATTTGATAATAATTTTATTTTATTCTTTAATTTACTTGGAATTTAACTTGTGGATTACATGTGCTTTATCTTAGCTTTATTTTAAAAAGTGGTTAAAATTGAATATTAAAAAAATTAAAATAAAAAAATGACTCAAACAAACTCTGTTTTCATGAAAAGTGAATCTAGTGAAATAGAAATTCCAACCACTACACTAATAATTCAAATACTCTTTATTTTATGTAAATAAATAGTTCACTTGAGCGCCAATACACTCATCGTTAAATGGTGTTGACACCTTTTTTCTCAGGCAAACATTTAAAGTATCACTCTATGGCTCGTAGCCTATGAGTTCGGATCACCTATGGCAAGTGTTATATTTTTACTATGAGTGGACCAATAAAAGTCCGCTACGTCATTAAAAAATTTAGATGATTTTCTTTCATTTGATTTAAACTTTTTTTAACTTCAAAATCACCTAAATGTTTGGATGACGTGGCGGACTCTTATTGGTCCACTCACGGTGAAGGTGTAACAACTATGATAGGTGATCCAGACTCAAAGCCTATATATTGGTAAAATTATAAATAAATAAATAAAGTTCATTTGAGCATAAGAGAGAGCAAGATAAATCCACTCGCACCAGCCAGGCGTGTTCATGAGCCATTTGGCCTGGACTAAGGCATATACAGGCTTCGTGGGACTCTAACCGCATGGAGTGTCCCACATCAAACATGCATGATAGGCCTCAGCTCGTCCATTTAATCAATTGGCCAGGCAAGGCTAGGGCCAAGGCCAAGCCATTCTTTTTCTCTCACTTATTTGAGCAAAATTAATCATTAAATCAACTCCAATGACTAGCTAAGTAGGCTTAGGACTACGGTTTGCACTTGAAGGTTGTAAGTTCGAAACGACATTACCACATTAAGGCTACATGAGAGTTTACCCGGCTTCTCTTTGGACTTAGAGGGATTAGTCCAGCCCTAAAGGATTGGGAACCCTCATGGCGAAAAAAAAAAAAAAATCACTAAATTACAACACAATTTATTCTAGCCGGGCGGGGCTTGGTCTAGATCTTTCTATCACTTAGTCCAATCTTGGCCCAAACATTAATGAGCCAAAATCTTAGGTCCACTTTCACCTCGAATTTAAAACCCAAAATCCGAAACCAGCCCATGAACACCCCAAATCACGTGGATCGCGCGTCATTTACTCAAACACACCTTCCCCGCCATTCGGCCGGCCCAAAAATCCATCCCTCCCTCTGTCTCTCTCTCCTTCATATCCAACGGCCCAGCAAGCAGAAGAAAAAAAAAATCACATCTTTCATTCTTCTTCTGATCCTTTGCCCAAGCAGCAGTATCCTCTCCTTGTTTGAGCATTCGATCGATCGATCGATCGAGAGAGAGAGAGAGAGAGAGAGAGATGAGCGGTGGGAGGCTTTGTGGGGTTTTGGGTGAATTGGGTTACCAAGGGCATGAATCGCTGGATCCAGACAGCTTCGAATGGCCGTTTCAGTACGAGGAAGCTCGCCCTCTCCTCGATTGGATCTGCTCCAGTCTCCGCCCCGCCAATGTTCTCTCCCCCACCGAGCTCTCCCAGTCAGTACTACTCATCTCTTCCGCCCACATTGCCTTCTTCTTCTTCTTCTTCTTTCTTCGATGATACAGATTTTCTTATACTTTCTATATAAACATCTTAATTGATTGTTTTTGTTCAACTGATGATTCTGATTTCCCCCCAAATGAATCGAATCTCCTCCTTACAAAAGCATATGTAAAACTAAAGAAAACATTGAATTAAACCATAAACCTAAGTTGGTTGGCAGGAGTAAATGGGCTGGCACATTTGTCATATGCAATATCTGTATGAGATTGAGATGTCCCATTTGGCAGATCTCAAGAATACTTTTTATCAACTTTAAAACCAAGGTTTTAATTAGTCATAGGAGAATTCACAAAGAATGAAGAATGCTACATGTTGTTGTGTCTGATATGTAAATTAGTAAATCACATCCAACATTTCTAGATGACCCACAAGGAATATACAAGCTTCTCATTCTCAATTCCCATTGCAGCTCGCTGTCACCAAATTTAGGAAATACAAATGAGAAGAACATGAAAAATATATCCAGTAGTAGTATAATTGAAGCATTTGAAGTAGAAAACCCCACTTAAACATTAGCTAATAGGCCTTTTGACCTATACTGTATAACAGGGTAGGCGAAAATAGCTAGTCTCCTTTAATTTCAAGCTCAAATAAAGTATTATAGGAGTAATCCACGAAAAACAGTTTTTGGCGTAAACCCGACCAAGTGTACAATGAAGAAATTATCTAGCGAATAGTCGTCTCGAATAATCCAAATGATAAGACAGCTGAGATGTAGTTGATGTTAGGAACAAACAGTACCTTTCTTGGAGCAAAGGTTCATTCATCTAAAGATGGTTTGGGCAGGCATACATAAGACTAGAGAGGTATTGAGTTACTAGTTCAGGGAACTAGGGGAAGGGGCTGTTTAACAATATAGACTTGGAATAAACTACTTTGGTGATAATGATGATGCCAACGGTGACAATGATATGCTTTGTATGAGATATTCTCTACTATACCCATAAAATGTATCTGACTTTCTGACTCCCTACACATGTATTTCTCCACGTACCAATGCCCCACAATGAAATGCTGGGAATATGAAAAAGTTACAAAGAATTCCTTCCCACAATAAACGAATCTACTTATCCTATGGCCTTGAATCAAAACTGATACTTTAGGTAGCATTGATGTCAAGATTTTACAATTTTTTTCCTCAAGGTATGATTTTGGGCCTAATGTTTTCTCCTTGTTTATTTGCCACCATCAATACTTTGGTTATTTTTATTAAGTTTCTTGTAATTTTCTTGAATTTTTTTGGCAGGTACGAGCAATTTCTGCAGGAAGGGAAGCTTTTGGAGGTATCATTAGTTCCTTCTCCTTGTACATCTCTGTGCGAGTTGGCCTTTTATATTTTGTACAGTACTTAGTGCCAGATGTTTTAATTTTTTATGCTCCAAATTTCTGTCGCATTTACCTTTAGATACCTTCTTATGAACTTCAATGTGATCTCTGACATTATGCACGCTCTTTTTATTGGTTGCATCAAATTAAGGAACTTCTAGCTATTGTTTAGGTATTGCCATTACTTCACCTGCAATACAGTACTGTAGAACTCATAAAGAGTTACAGACTGAAACTCATGCACTGTGCATTTGGTGTATGCGCAGAATATTAGTGTAGAGAATAGAAGTCATGCAGGTTGGACGATCCTAATCTTCCAATTTTTTCTCATTTATATCACTGATAGACTTCTTTTCAATTGTCTGTTTTATGACCACAAATTAGTGGTACTATCATCTAGATTAATCTGTCAGACAACACTGAACATAGTTATTGTCATACTACAATAATTAAGAAGTAATAATATCTAGATTATGGCTGTAATTTTTGCTTATCGTTAAGCAAATGGGATTAAGTTTTTCCGCCTAGACAATTACTTTCTATGCAACTTGAAGTTGCAGTGGCCTTCCTTGGATTTCTGCTTAAAATGTAAGAGCCGAAAATAATCATCTGCATGACATCCAGCTTGACTCTGGTTACAAGTGCCTGAGGATTATTTGGTCAAGTTCAAAAGATCCAAGAAAGATAGAAAGATGTGAGGGGTTGGCTAAAGTGGATACACACATTTTGCACACAAAGGGATATTATCTGTTGGTAGGTAGCATGAGAGGTGCATGTGTACGATTGCCAAGCGCGTGCATGTCTCTAACTCTGGGCATCCCTAGCCAATGGGTCTGATGGCTCAGTCCTATTTCGATTTTATCAAGTATGGATTTATGCTTGGTTTTAGTTTTCACCTATGCTTCAGGGATGGTATGGATATTTTCCCTTTATTATGTTTTTAATTGTCGAAATTTAAACTCCTAGCCTGCTTTTCATGGTTTGATGCTGTCTAGGGCTTTGGTCTTTCTTGGAAACAGTATAAAAGAACACAATAGGGCTTGACATCCTGTTATTATTATTATTATTATTATTTTCTCAAAATTTGTCTTTATATACAAGGCAACTAGGGTTCAATGCATCTCCCTTATTTCATTGTATATGGATGTGTAATTCAACTAAGTTTTGGGATTTTGCATGCAAGTTCTGGCATACCCAAGGCCAGTTTGCGTCATAACTTAGAGAAACTTGTGCTAATTTTCTTGGAATAATCGTTTTACAACAAAAGCTGTCTCAGTATTTTTAGGTAGTAGCAATTCTTGATACAGTCTGATAATAAAAGAAAAAAAATAAATACATTTTGATAAAGTATTATTTCTGAACAAACTTCAACAATTTCTAACATTAAAAAAAAAAAATCAACAATTTCTAGTTGCAAAGACCTAGCAGCCTCATCTTCGGAATAAATGCAGTTACCTTTTGTAGAATTAAGGCGGAGAGGCTGAGCTTATAAGTAACACCCAAATGTAAATGAAAAAGTGTTGACATTTGGGATAGAGTGCTAGAATATCACTAAAACGAATTCCATTTATATGTCCTCTCATGTAGCAATGATTGGGTCTCCTCTCTCCTGTCCTTTCAATCCTGTTGCTGCTGGTGATAACAATTTAGTAATTAAAATATTAGTTTTTATTGCAAAATGCCGCATCATTTTCCATTCACAGATTTAATTATGTGCGTAATATAAATCTGATGTCAGGGTGAGGATTTGGACTTTGCTTATGACAGCATTTCAACGTTCTCAAGTAGGAGAGACAGTCAAGGGGCGGGTTTTGGGACTGAAGAAGGATTAAATGATATCAGGTTATAAAATTACATTCTGCTTTCATTTTTTTTTTTTTGGTCAACTCCTAATATAGTAATATATGCTTGGTTACAGTTTTTTTTTTTCTTTATATGGTGCTTTATCATACAATTTTAGGTTATGAATGAAGCATTGTGGCAACTACCTGAAACCAATATAGAAAAAGGGAAAAAGGAAAAAGGAAGTTCTCTATCCTTTAAAACTGAATAAAACTGCTACTCCTGTTATTGCCCCAAATGGCAGGAAACAGTCTAATGAAAAAATGGAAGATTTTCTCGGTATGCACTGTGCATGTCTAAGTGGCTCTAGGAAGCCAACTACGTCATATAAAAAGGAGGCTTCAGAATTACAGAAACAGTTTAAACATCTACAGTCCCAGTTTGAGAGACAGTGTGCCACAGTGTGATAGTTCTTACTATGCAGTGATGCATGTCTTACCTTTGGGAAGGCAACTGTGGTATACAAAAAGGAAGCTTCAGAATTGCAGAAACAGCTTAAACATTTACAGTTCCGGTGAGAGGGTGTGCTTCTTATCATGATGAGGGAGCGAGGGCACACTTCTTAATCACTGATGTTTATATTGTATTTGTTATTTAGTGATGCACGTCTTATTGACTTTAGGAAGGCAACAATGTTATACAAGAAGGAAGCTTCAGAATTACAGAAACAGCTTAAACATCTACAGTCCCAGTTTGATTTGCTTGTGGGCCAAGCTTCATCTTTAATCCAAGGAAGAAAGGCACGTGCCGCTGTGACATCTACAATCAACGATCAACTCAGTTTACTGGAGGAGAAACTTTCTGAAAGAAATTTGGAGGTATACTGATGTACTGTTTGTGGCATAAAAGGATTCACTAATTTATAGCTACCGCAATAATGCATTTGTTTATGAGCCTCCTTGATGTTTACTTACTATTATTTTACTGAAAATGGTTGCGAGATTCTATTACAAGCTAAAAGAAAACATCAACTGATCTGTGCCTTCAAAACAACAGCATATCTGGATACACCTTCATTCTCTATAGGCATCCACCTCCCAAATACATTCATCCTTATTGATCATTGTCATCATCAAAGCCTTATCCCATCTTGTTAATTTGCTTATCTATAACTTGTGCACATATTTCTGTAAGCAAGATTGGTAATACAGGCTATCAACATAATTTGGCTTTAATTATCAAAGCTTCTAGTAAAGAACTCCAAGCCATGTTACCTAATACAGGTTATAGTTCAAGTTTGTTTTAAGAATGAAAGTGTTTGTGTTAATTTGTGCATGGATTTTTTGGATGTTATTGTATTATTACTACTTTTCTCCTTAAAGAATTTCGCTTTCCTTCTTTCTATGGAGGATAAAGGAATCCTCCTTTTTTTTTGGACATATGGAAGTTGTGGTGACTCGTTTCTCTACAATACAGATGAATGCTGTTCTTGGAAAAATTGCTTCCACTGCGCAGGAGCTGGCTCATTACCATTCTGGGGATGGTAATTCTTCCTTTCCATGTTACTTGAAGCGTGATGTCATAATACAGCTGCATCACTAAAAGTTCAATTCTTTTGTCTGGATGGATATTTTAACAAGTATCATATTTCTTTTTTGTAAATTCTATTTTAAAGGAAAAAATAAAGGTTTTTATTTAAATTTTACACATGGGAACTATTGCTTAGGTTTGACATGAATTTCTGATTACTCTTCTTTTCTATTTTTTTTTGTTTCTTTTATAAGTCTGGTTTTCTTGAGCTATTTGATGACTTTCACAATAATCTGGTTTTGTAGAGGATGGCATCTACTTAGCTTACTCTGACTTCCATTCATACTTACTTGGAGATTCAGCTTGTACGAAGGAGATAAACCAGTGGTTTGAAAAGCAGTTTGACACGGTATTTTATTATAGAAGTGCACCTGCGGGATATCTGTTTGCTTTCAAAATCTTGTCATATTTATGAGAGGAGAGAACTGAGACCTACAGTATGAGTTATACTTCAAACGCCTCTTGTGATTGGGAGGTTTTAACATAGTATTGATTATTGAAATTGGTGGTTCTCACAGTAGTTGTGAGTTGTGATACAATTTTTGCAGATCTAATTTGTTTGAGTATATATAGTAATCTGTCCCTGACTGTGTTCCGTTGGGGAACAAGTCCTAGTTTTTGCTAGTCTCCATCAATTATATCTAGTTTTCAAAAAAGGAAAAAATTAAATTATATATTATTTTTTTTTCAATCTTGGTTAGCAGATTGTGGTATTGGAAACTGGAAACAGAGCAGATGTCAAAAAAAATTCGAGTCTGAAAATGTGTTTTGACCATAACCACAAAATGGACACGAACTTTTAGATGCATTTGTGGCTTTATCTAGTCAAATGTAGAGAGGTAGTTCTATTTCCTTGATTTGAGTTATACTTTCTTTGCACTGGATGCTCGTAGAACACATAGGTTAGATCTATATGCAAACTGCAAGAGGATATGCTTCTTGCCTTTTCTATTCAACCAGATGTCCTCCAATGGAAAATGAGCCGTGGTTGTGGGCATCCAAGTTGTAATGAATTTTCCATTTACCTGTCTTGCTTACTTCATTATATTCATTTTTTTATGGGGGTATTTTGTACTTTTAATCAGGGTCCTTTCCGTCTTGTTGCTGAGGAAGGTAAATCTAAATGTTCATGGGTTAGTCTTGACGACATCACAAATTGCTTTACAAGAGGTTCTCTCTCTCTCTCTCTCTCTCTCTCTCTCTCTCTCTCTCTCTCTCTCAACACCTCAGCAATGCAGAAACACACACACACACACACACACACAAAAAAAAAAAAAAAAACAGTTTAGCTGAGTCGAATCGGACTCGGATTTGGCATAGAGTTAGTTCAAGTCCGAGTCCGACTTTTTAATCCCTGGTCTTGGTGCTATGGGTTATGAGATGCATGATGTTCTATTTTGTGGTGGCTCACTCCTGTTGCTGTTTTATGGTTTTTGTGCCTTGAGTGCAACAATTGTATATTCACCAATAGATTGGACTCAACTATTGGGGTGGCAAATAATGCTCAGACTAAGGTTATATATTGAGCCCTTGCCATGGAGCAGTTTCGGGGGTTGATAGCTTCTGATCTTTGGCAGTGTTGGAAAGTGTGGTGTGGTGACATTGTTTTAAAGCCCTTGAGACTAGGTTTTGTAATATTAATCCTTTGATGTTTCATTCTCCTGTTAACTGTTTTTGTGTCTTTGCTTAGTAGCATGACCAGTTACCATTTCAATCATTTGTCTGTCTTCAATAGATTAATGGCGTCCAAATGCATATATTTTCAAAGCTTCCTTTAAATTGTATTTTTTGATAAACTGAATCATATATGCTAATTATATAATATGAAAAGGACTGGTTTCAATCTCCAATTCTCTAATTAATTTTGGCTGCATACATTTAATTTTGACTATTCTTCCCTCTTTACTCCTTATAATCATTTCCCCATTAAAGTTCAGCCACTCCCATCCTCTCACGTTGTATCCTTCTTTAACTTCTCAAAATGGTTTTCACATTAAAGTTTTCCCACTCCTCTCACATTCTTATTGTGCAATACTTCATGTAGGGTTTCTCTCTCCAATTGATTCCAACAATGAGCAGATCCTCTAATTCTCAGTTATCCGTCTTTGATTAGACCCTCAGCAACTCCATTCGTAAGTTTGTCACTAACAGCTCAAGTTTGTCACTACCATGTTGGCCACATGGCTTGAGACTGCTCTATAGAGGATTCAGTGGCATTGGGGTATTCTTTCTTGAGCTATTAGAAGACTATAAAATAGTAGTAAGCTATTATCCGAGTCGGTGAAAGAAAGGGATTGTGCCGCAATATGCTCCATTTCTATGACAAGCACATGGATTTTCTTAAATACAAAGGTTTTGCATTTTTTTTTTCATTTTATATATGCATGTGATGAATTTCATTTTACTCAAAAATCAAATAGTATTTCATCTAATTACAATATGACGATTGTAGATTGATCTAGGCTCGGGCTATACCAACCTTCATTTACTAATATGATATTCTACAGCTTTTACATTTTCTTCAAAAGCAAAATCGTTGCGTTCTTAACAAATTTCCAGTTAAGATATATTTATTTTTATGAAAGTTAATATATTTTTGGTAAAATTTGTAATTAATTTTCAGTTTTTTTATACCGCCCAAATGGCTACAATTAAAAATTAGCTGCTTATATATATATTTATTAGTACCAACCGGGGCTTAGCCCAGGCCTCCTTTGCTAGTATTAGTGAGGATTGAGAGGTTTTGTCCTTTTCTTCCCTTCTGAATTTTTTTTGTTGCAATTACAGGTGATTCGGAAAAGTCCCAACATCATCGTATAACCGAGCTGCAACGGCTTCGATCAATGTAAATTTTTTACCCATGGACATTCTTATTTTCTCTTTCCCTTTTTTACCAATTTTTCTATCATGTACATGGGACTTCTACTTCAAGGTAATGATCTTATTATAGATGCTTTTTTCATATATTCACAAATTAATACCTTTGAGCTTTTGTTCTGGAAAGTAGAACACGAAATGAAATATAATTGATGTATCTGAAAATTTATAAGAAATGAAGAAGAAAACCTGGTAAAGTAATAGTATTATTTACATTGTTTATGTCAGCTTCTATACCGGGGACCTTGGTAATTTTGAAAATGGTGCACTAGTCACTAGGCATATACACGTATCTGGGTACCAGTACCAGTACCATCTCCTTAGGATTTGGGTACACTAGGCATGTACAAGTGTCTGGGTATCAGAGCTCCATCTATTTCTCTTTTCTTTCTCCCTGCAGTCTCTCTCCTCAATGTTCTGCTGTTCTTCCTCTGTGTATGTGTTTATTTTTTTGGGTTTTTTGTTTTTGTTGTGTGTGAGAGAGAGAGAGAGAGATGGTTATTGTTATGTTAACCAGTAAGGGCATGTAACAGGTGAGGAATCCGCAGATCTGAGGATTCCTCAATGCCCCTGGAACATGGATTCCTCGCTGAGGACTTCACATTGATATCCGTGCATATCGCTGCATATAGCTTAGAAAAATTGGTTTTGGTGTGAATCCACAAATGTGAGGATTTCCATTTGTCCAAATCTTTGAGGATTTGCAATCGCCAAACATGGGTTTTCCATGACTTTGTGGAAAGCGGAAATCTTTTCCCAGGATTTGGTTGCCAAATGTGACCTAAGGCAGGATGGAAACCACTAGGATGAACAGATGATTGTGTTGGGTGGTTGGGTGGGTTACATTAACAGCTAGGATCTAAGTACATATCATATAATTTAACATATCGAGTCCTTAATTTACAAGGATCTTATCTATGTTATGAGATTACATGGTTGCCATTCAAAATAAATAGATTAAAAGACATGGTTGGATGGCCCACTGTGATGTAATCATCTGGGTGGTGGGCCCACCATTATTTTTGGGGGCGGTGTCGGCGGTGCTTAGGACAAAGAGCAGATGTGGCTGGAAAAAATAGGGTGAAGCACCATTGCCCTCTGCATGTGAATTCAGGCTCAATTTGTCAATTTTCTGTCAGTCGATTATTTTGGTATTGTTTTCTAGAAAAGCAAGATTGCGGAGTGATTTAAAAAAATTGCCTGGGTGTGATCTAAAAGAAAACTCTGTTATAGTTCCTTTTAGGTAATGTTATTCTGTTTATGATCATCATAAAAAATTCTGTTTATGATCATTTAACAAAAGGAAAGAAAAAAAAGAC
Source organism: Camphora micrantha (assembly GCA_003546025.1). Lineage (NCBI taxonomy): Eukaryota > Viridiplantae > Streptophyta > Magnoliopsida > Laurales > Lauraceae > Camphora > Camphora micrantha. Next base: position 7,534,299 of record QPKB01000001.1, on the reverse strand, counting down.
AATTCTCTTTATGGTATACAATCTCACTGAGTTATTCTATGATAACGTTTGGTCATATTGTTTTGTTTTACTTTTTTTCTTTTGCTACATACACTCGAACTCTTGCACTCTCATACTCCTCTCCCTAACCAGCTGAGCTACAGTTGCGGATGTTGTTTTGTTTTACTTACTGTTTAGTACTACAACAGATTTGGAACAAGTGAGAGACAATGGGTAGAAGCACAAGTTGAGAATGCTAAGCAGCAAGCTATTCTCTTGGCACTTAAATCTCAAGTTTCATCTGATGAAGCTCATATTCATCTTGATCTTCATTCTCTTCGGTAGTATTCTTCCTTTGTTAATCTATATTTCTTTCCACTATTTTTGTACCTTGACTCCTGTTATTTACCCATGCTATCAAAATCTGGACAGTGAATAATAGATAAATATTGGCCAATATGATACTTACTGGCTGAGATTTTTAACAATGTTTGGGATGATGCATCTCTTTGACAATCTAATTTGTTTCTTTAATGGTAAATTACAATCTTAAATGATGATTGTCGACATTTCATATATTTTCTTTCACGAGATGGTCTTGAGGAGTTTTTTTTTTTATTTTTTTTAGTCACTTCTTTTATTATGGTGCTCTGATGATGTATCCTTTTGTTTAAACCATCCTTTTCACAAATACTTGAATCTAGTTTGGTTATATTTTTTATGAATCACACTGAAACGATTGTCATCAAGCAGGCGGAAACAATCTGAATATTCTGTGGAACATTCAAATCTATACCGGAAAGAGCAGAAGTTGCTATCTGAGGTTTGCACTGATAACTAATGCTTTCTGTGATTGCCTGACAAACTTCTGGTTCCCAACACTACTTATTTGGTTTGTTGAGCTGCAAATCAGGATTCCACTGCGCATGAGATTAACAGAGAAAAGAATCTTGCAGAATTTTTTTATATGGATTTTACTTTGAACAGTTTCAGTTTATTGATTATGTTTATCCACGCATCCCCTGCCGCCATTATTGTAAAAGTTGAGTTACTGTTTGCACAAATTGGTTTTCATCAATCCGGTAATTTTCTGCTTCCTTATTTTCACATTGATAAAGCTAGTGTTTTGGGGATCCCTATTGCAACCAGTCTTATTTGAATCTCTCTTATTTTTCCATCTGTCTATCCTTAAAAGTGTACCCTAATAAGCAAGTGTTTGGGGATCCCTATTGCAAGTGCAACCATTCTTATTTGAATCTCCATTATTTTACTATCTGTCTATCCCTGGAAAATGTACCCTAGTAAGGTGTGATTCCCTATTTCCTTTGTAATGCTTTTCTTTCTATGCCCATTGGACTTTCAAACTTCAGTTGCTAAGAAACCATGAGCCTTGAGACCACATATACTTAAAATCTTATTTAGTCCAAAACAATCCTTATTGTCATATTTAGAGATAAGTCTAAAGATTGGAGGCTTTATATCTGGGAACACTCCATTTTGTTTGTGCCCTTAAAATTTCTAGGTAGAGGATTCCTGGCGTATGATGCATGGATACTTCAAACTAGGCAAAGTTACGCATTGTATTATATCCAATACTTCACTTTTTGAGTAAAATCCGTGTCCTGCTGTATCTATGGTGTGTCCCAGCTGTACGCATGCCATATCTAGAACTCATAGCTCCTGGCCATGCCATTGTTCCTAATAGTTTGGTTCAATAACCAACAAAACAATCTTTTCTTTTGTCCATAATTAACTTAGATTCTTCTATTGGATCTAGCAAATTTGATCACAACCATTTGTACTTTTCCCAGATATGCTTTATGTAACAAGGTTTTTTCAGATGTTGCTAAGTAAGTGTTGGAGAATTGGGCTTCTTTTGTTGATTGGGTCTTTGAGGCAGTTTATGTTTTGTTCAGTTGGAGTTTCTTTTCATTTTCATCCTCCTTTTTTGTTTGTCTTTTCTCCTTGAGGAGACTGCTGCTCATCTTTCATCAGTCTTGTGGGTGGATCTCACTCTCATTTTTGTACTCTCTTCTTTGAGTAAATTGACAATGTTTTTTCTATAAAATGCTTTCATTGCTAAGCAATGTAATTATATGCTTTTATTATTATGCGGAATCCTGTACCTCCTGCTGTTGGCCATTGCTTAAATGACATCTTTCTATAGGAATGTTTCTTTGCACAATTTGATATAAAATCTTGAACCTTCTAGATTCAGCCTTATGGGAAACAACTTTTTTTCAGGTCTGGTAAAATATTTTTTGTTCCTTTATTTGTAATTTGATGAAGTTGGCATGAATGTCAATTCTGATTCAACAGATGTCTCATTTTACCTGCTGGAATTTAATGTTTAGGGCACATTTGTGTAATACAATTTAGCACTCCTTTTTCTTTCACTCGATGTGGGCAGTTTTCTGTGAGGAGAAGTGTAGTTTTGGCCTTGATTTTGTAGGAAAGGCAAAGCGTTCTGCGGAAAAGCACGGACTTCTTTTTCCGCATACGCTACGCAGACATGCCTTTGAGTGTGTTCTATTATTGGAAATATATGGATTTTTTTTTTCAAGGAAGAAATAGTAGAATGCTAAATTAGCATCAGAATTTGAAAAATAAATAAATAGAAAGCTAAATCAGCGTAGGAGAAAAAATTCTACACTACAATTCTACTGTGCTACATGTCAAATGGTTGGCATTCATGTGCAGAAATTATTTTAAACTTCCACTTCCTTTTTACAAATATATTAAAAAAATGGAAAATCAACCAAATCAACTTTTACTTTTTGCCTTTATCCCATTGTACAAAACAGTTGAAATGACATTGTTTTTAGCCTGAGAGGATCTTGAGGCTGCCACAACTGTAAAGATTTGTCAGAAATAATGTTTCTTAACCTGGTTATGACATATAGGTTGAGGAAAACAAAAAATCAAAACCCTGATCTGTACACGATTTTAGTTGTCCAGGTGCCAAAAATAGGCTTGTTGTAGCTAGTATTTTCGGCTTGAGAAGGCCAAAACCCTGAATGAAAACTTCATATGCTTATTTCTTTTTTAATCCATCAATTAGAACAGAAATTCTCTGCTATTCAGATGCAACACAGCATAACTGACAACTATGGAAGTCGATGAAATCTAAAATTTTACAACTTTGTGTCTCTCATCTCTCACTGCTGCAAAGATTTCTCCATTATGTTCTTTTAAAGCTTTCTTGTGGTCTTTAATGATGATGATAAATGAAAGTATCTTTTCCTTTCCAAAATCATTCATTTTCCAGACTATTCCATCTTTGTGTTGGGAGCTTGCTCAACTCCAAGACACCTATATATTGCAAGGTATAGAAACAATGTCAGTAATTATTCTGAACTAAGACAAAGCACATGTTCATCTTGATACTAAATAAAAGTGCTTTCCAACATTTGGATCCGCAGGTGATTATGATTTAAAGGTGATGCGTCAGGAATACTATATTGCTCAACAGAAGACGGTATATTTCATTTATTTGTCATATTTTATAAGATCTAACACATGCCTTACATTGCAATGCTTATTATAGCTATGTGTTGTCACAGTTGTTTGTTTCCTACCATGTCGGCTTATTTAAATGCTAACCTAAGACAATCGCATACTATATAAAAGTAACAAATGCTGCCTCTAGGAGAATACTTCAGATATCCAAGGTACGTTAAACTGCATTAGGCGACATCTTAGAAGCATGCATTAACGAGCTAACTACTAACAGCAAAGAAGATATCTAAGCAAGTGATAGCCAAATAGATAAATTTTCCGACAACTTTTGATATAATCTCAAGTCTATTAAAAAATCCATGATCAATGTGCAGTCATGCAGACTACAGTTGATGATTCCTCTCTGTCAAGGATGGAGGGAGGGGAGGTTGAGTGAGTGCACTTGCCCCCACTCAATTTTCCTTTCATCTTTGATAAACAAGAGAAAATATATAAGTGTATCTAGGCATTTTGATTTTATGCCCTTTTGCCCCTCCTCAACTTTCTCTACTCTTTGAGAACTTTAGAGAGTAACAAGGGTATTCTTGTCTTAGTAAGGTTATTATTGACCTTTTCTTTTCCTAAAAGATAGAAACTTATGATTATCTCTCTCTTTGCAATGTCATCATTCTCATTCCATCCATTGCCCACATCCAACCATGTTTAGAGAGTATTTAATGAAGCTCGAGTGGGGCCCACTTAATAAAATTAAACAGGTTCAGAATGTGGATCATTTTAGGCTGATGCTCTTGAGTGGGGCATACTTTGGAAAAACATAATCCGGATAAAATAAATGCTCTAACTCTCTATGAAAAATATAACTCAATATGATATGAGCCCAAGTCATATTGGTCTATATGAAAAAATTAAATTTGTTTATTAGAATTTTATGGAATATATATATATATTTTTTAAATTAACAATCTTATTGGGTCATTTGAGTGAAGTCTGATAAGGTCTATACTATATGAGGAGGTTGTTTTTCAACAATTTAGATATTTTATAAGTGGGCCTATTGTCCTGGAACTCTTCTATCATGTTGTTTTTTTCTTCTCTCTTTTTACCATATCTACTACGTAGATGGCATCCAAGGACATTAAAATCATCCTAGCTCTTGATTTAACAACCTTAAAGTCTAACACTATTTCAATAATAATTTATCTCTTTTTTTATGAGATCCAATCTAATAGTGGGTAAAGGATCGATGAGCATGGTGCCAAATTAAGGTGGGGATATAAGTATGGAAGGAGCTAAATTGATCAAAGGTTGGTTCAAGTAGGCCCCATAGAGTTGGACTTTACATGTGATCTACTTGTAACATAAAATTTTTCGTTAAGTGAATTTTATGTAGATAATAAGGGAAGGGGTCATTTCTTAACTGGTTTAGTTTTTTCATAAGTGGGCCTACTAATATTATTGGTCAATCAACTTTGCCCCCACTAGAAGAAAATTCTAGCTCCTTTCCTGCTCTCTGTTGTTATTAACAAGGCCAGTCTCTAGTTTACCCAAGTCCCAAAGAAGATTAGGAACCTACTTTCACTGAGATTTCGCTACCCGTCATTGATTGGTATGTACTTTTTAACGTACCATATATAGTGTCAAACAGGCTAAGTGGTTATGTAGTGCCCAAAATACACGACAATGTCAAATTGCATGTCATGTACTTAATGCTTATTGGAAATAAATGTGGAATTGTGGTTTTTCATCATTGATGGTGATTAGGGTGAAATCACAAGTCTAGTGAATAAGAAAACACTACCTGATATAACTGGTTGAAGTTCATCGGCTTTTGGGAGTTGGATAACTCTCAATGCATGGAGCTTAATATTGAAGGAAAAGGATACTTAAACGTCAGTTTCTTTTCTTTAGTGAAAGTGCTGGAATTTTAACAGGAATGTAGCTGTAAGTTACTATTTTATGGCATCAATATTTTTAGATTTTTTAATCTTTAGTCCAGTGAGAGAACCTTTGTTTTTACTATTTGATATGTACACTCCCCTGCAGTGCCCCACGGCAGGGGTTTGGCGGTTAGGTGTTGGTGTGTTACACCTTTGTTTATTCAAAAAATGTTTTACATACATGCATACATACATACGTATATATATATATATATATGTATATATGTAAATATTGAACAGAATCCTTTCTTTCCTATGTCTTGTATCCATGATTGATAGTTTTGGTCCCTTCAAGCGTCTACCCTAAGAGTGAAGCCCTCTCTCTTGCCTTCAGAGCTTACAATCGATGCATAAATATAATTCTCTTTCCAAAATGTTTCCGTTCTGTTTCTTATGCCAATATCATATGGAGAAGTTAATCATATCATTGAATTGAGTAAATTATGGCGGAACTCATTTATAATAATCGATTTTTTTATATAAAAAAACCAGTTGGTAGAGCTTAATCGAGACTAATCTTTCTATTTTGCAGTTCATAAGCCATCTAATCAATCAGCTCTCAAGGCATCAATTTTTGAAAATAGCTTGCCAACTAGAGCGCAAGACTATGCTTGGAGCATATTCCCTACTTAAAGTTATTGAATCAGAGTTGCAAGGCTATTTATCAGCCACCAGTGGCCGTGTGGTATGCAGCTCTACCTGGTTACCTTTTTAGATCATATGTTTTATTGGATTGGTATTTCTAGCTTAAGGTTCATTCACGCATGATAACTGTTTGTCATTTTCATCACATGTAGGAAATGTAGGAAACCAGAGCAATACATTTAAAATGTCTCTTTTCCCTTTCATCTGGTTATGATCATTCATATGACTTTCATTTTTTTGTGTTATTCATTTTATACCATGTTTAACTTGATTGAAATTAGAACATCAATTTTCACTAAAGTCGTTCCTTTTGCCTGACTGTACTATGTATCCATATGGTAGCCAAATTGTGACTGTTCTTAAATGATGTGTTTGATTTAGTTATTGACATTTGAACCTTGTTCTATCTGATTTTAGTGTTGTTTTTTGCTATCATTGTAGGGTCGCTGCCTCTCATTGATGCAAGCTGCATCTGAAGTACATGAACAAGGAGCAGTTGATGATCGAGACACTTTTCTACATGGTGTTAGAGATCTTTTAAGTATTCATTCAAGTAAACATACATATCCCCTTGTTTTTATTAAAAAAAAAAAAAGCATGCATATCCCCTTGTTGCTTTAGTCGACACTTCCATATGTTTCAATTGTGGTTCATGTTACTTATGTTTTCCATCCAGACAGTCAAGGTGGATTACCAACATATGTCTCAGCACCTGGTATTGTTCAGCAAATATCAGGCCTGCATTCAGACTTGCTGTCTCTCCAATCTGACCTTGAAAATTCACTTCCAGAGGACAGAAACAGATGTATAAATGAACTGTAAGTGATTCTTTGTTAAATACGTTAAAAAAAAAAAATGTGCCCATGGAAAAGTGGATAGTGCTCACTATTGCATCCTTGAGGTTGTGTGGGTTCAACTCATGTTGCCAATAAAAAAAGAGAAAGGAAACATATTTGGTGTTTTGAAAAAAATTCCTTCTTTTATTAGATGGTTGATCACTGCCACAATCAACATTTTCTCAATATGCTAGGGCTATATCTTCTAAATATTGAGCAAAGAAAGTCAATTGAGTTTTTGCATTTTTCGTAATCATTATATCTGAATTCCCTGGAGGGTTGAGCACATCATGTTTGATCCCCTCTAGTTAATTCATTGTATCTCACATTGAGGATACAAGAGCATCTGACTGCTGGGTATGATGCTGACTCTTGGGTTATAAGAACTTGATGGTGGGCAAAGAAGCAACCACTATTGATGAAAGGGCAGGAGCTTAGGTTATTAGGGATAGTCGAATCACCATGGAAAATTATTTTTTCATGATTTTTCTTTGCATAAAACCAACCAACCCATAATTGCTGGAATTTTTTCACAATAATTGTCAATATATAAACTTCCTTTTTTGAGCTAGTTTCAGCGTTGATTTGAGATAAAACCATTAAATGCTTCCACATCTAACATTGAAATTAAAACAGTAAGAAGTGAAAGGATCTTAATGTTCACTTTATAACTGATCTCCTCCTTGCATTTAAAATTTATTAATGAGAGTCAAAATTTCCACCTGATTGTTAAACCGTGTGATCTTGAGAACCATTCTATGTTCTGGTCTGACTCATTTAATAAGCTATGTCAACTTATATGATGATGACCGTGCAGTGTTTCTTAACCGCATCAACTTTTTAGTCCCTACTTTCTGTATTTTACCAATGCAATACTTTGTTTTTGCTATATTGGCAAATTTCAAATTCAACACAACTATTTGATGTTCTTATTTTTGTTCTGATCAGGTGCGCCCTTATTCAGAGTTTGCAGCAGCTGCTATTTGCATCATCAACAACTGCACAGCCGATTTTGACGCCTTGGGTACACACTTCTCCAGCTTGTTATTTTATATAGCCTTTTTCTGCTTGTTTTGCTATCTATCATTCTATATTACTCAAAATATAATATGAGCATCCCCTGAGGAGGGGGCAATATATGTTTCTTGAAATCATAGCATCAAATAGTGTTGATTGCTAGTTTAACAGGAAGCCTTTTTTCTTTTCCCTCTTTATCATACTATTGGTTTGATGCATATTCTGATGTATCTGGGATGAAAATTTAAATGCAACAAAATAAGGATGTGTCTGACAATAAGACGGGTAATCACCCAGAGTCATTTTCTGTGTACATCACTTGTATTTTAGCAGTAACTGGAAGCAGCATGTTTTGAGTTTTCTAGTGTGGTTATTACTTAAACCTTGTTCACTCCACATCTTTAGGGTGGTACAGTGTGCATAAAGTGTTCAAAGGGCTATACAAGGAGAAGGGTTTTCAGGATACTGAATTATCTTGATTTATTTATTTGAGGAATGATTATACACTTGTCTTAGTTGTCTACAGACGGTTGTGACCTGTGACACATCCCAGAAAAACACTGAGCCTACTTTTGATGCAGGGTTGAATTAAATAATCATATGATACTCGACTGATAGTTTTTTTTTTTTTTTTTTGTGGGCGTTGGGGGGGGGGGGGGGGGGGGTTTGTGATTTCACTTCATAAAAGATGGTTATTGTATGGATTCACTGGATTGTATAAAAATTATGATACAGCATGCTGTATATTATGATTTCTCTCTATTAATATAGTTCTCAGTTTTCGTCTGTTTACACAGTAAAATATCAAGTATTTCTTCTTGGAAGGTTGGAAGGTCATAGTTTTCGAGGAGATTTAAAGATTTTCTTTATTCTTCTGTTCAAGTCTTGAAACCAATCTCCGTACTAATTTTCCAACCTGTGCTTGGGATGAAGGTAACCTGTACCCTCCATCATGGAGAGGTATGAGGTTCAAGCTCGTTATGGGGGCCCCTGATACACTTTAACCACACACTGGCCAGTATGGCAGCAAATAGAAAAAAAGAAAAGAAAAAGAAGAAAGCAAACTCTTTAAATTTTTTGGTGCTTTGATTCAACAAAGTTTATAAAGTTGCAAATATGATAAGACAACCACCTTGTAGCTTCCTTATTTTAAAATATTCTACAGACGCCCTCTTGACCAGCACAACTTAGTTTAGATATTTCTTTTTATAATTCATTATTTTAACTTTCTCAGCACCTTATGATGCCATAGTGGTGTCTTTATTGTATGTTTCTTTTCTCTTTTGTGCTTTTCTCCGGTGGATTTTCCAAAATGAAATGTATTTGACCCTTCAACTGTTGATATCTACCAGCCATTAATGAAAGAGCTTGCCGAAATGGAAAAGATCAATGCTCAACTCTCTGCTGCAGTTGAAGAGGTGACACGTGCACATCGTGAAAAGGCTGAGGTATCTCTTGCTTTCTGTTACTCTGTTTGTCTTCTTTTGCAAGCTTCTTTTCTGTTGTCGGAACTTTGTGCAGAAATTTCAGTTTTCTGGAACTATTGCCATGTCAAATACACATACCCAAAAATTCCAGAAGATATGACTGTTATCATTTATATCTTCTCACTAGCAGTCAGAAAGGAAATACTTATGTTGGTCCCATAGTGACGCATTACTTTTATGTCTTCCATTGTGCCCGCTTTAGTGCAGCATGTAGTGATATAAGGATAGTGTGGTTGTAAATGCCGCTTTTCATCTGCCTAGGCAAGTAACTTCTTTGGCAGTTAGTTGGCCAAATGAGGCAGAAGGATGATCATGTTATATGATTGAAGAGACATGTCTTAGCTTCTGTATTCTATTATGAAATCAATTGATCAAATCCTAGTTGGTACTGAGACAACTAGATAGTCATAGGGGTGCTGGTACTTATTGAGTCAAGTGTCTCTGTTCGGTTGTACCAGTTTTTACCATTAAAAAAGAAAAGAAAGGAGTTGTACCAGTTTCAGTGGTTATCAAGTTGAACACCGAAAATCAGGGTTTAATTCGATGCTTCTATCACTTCTCTCCTTGATGGATGGTTGATTCTAGTATCATCCCAATCTTTGTTTTTCCTCACTCTATTATATAGGTGATTTGTATTTGATGCTGTCTTTGGGCACATTTGTGTAGTTCCCACGTTCTTGAGAAACACTTGAACTTTCCTATACCCCCCATCAGAAAGGCTTTTCCACGGATCCGCAGGAAATCAAGCCAAGAAAGACACTTTTCACCACGGAAAACTATCCGTACCGAATGAGGAAAAATCAAGTCTGTAGAAAACCTGACCGCTTGTTCTTTCCTTGTCCACTGAAAACGCATTACACAAACGTGCCGTTCATTCCTAAAAAAGGGAAAGAAATAAAAAATACAAATGGTGCCACTTTAGTTTCTCTCCAGTTGTCAGGTAGGACTTACATTGTCATGCTTGTGATATTTGTTGGTGCTTAGTTTACATAAATCCATCCATTCATAAATTTTTTTACATAAAATCTGATGCAGATTGTGAAGCACCATCCACATGAGGTTGGGAGAGAAAGGCAGGTCTTTGTTGATTTCTTCTGCAATCCTGACCGCCTAAGGAACCAAGTTAAAGAACTTACTGCTCGAGTCAATGCCTTGCAAGTTTAGAATTTCCTGTTATTCCTGAGGCTGTCTATGGGGCTCTTTCTGTTGGCAGTTAGTTGGGTTTTGAGAATGTGAAGTGCAAATCATTCATTTTTATGCTTGTAAAATGGTGAATTCCACTGCCATATCTGTATAGATTTGACCAAACATGTGACTAGAATTACATGACCTTGATACTGTGAGTGTCTGTTGTGTATTATAACTATTTCATCTGTAGCTTTAACGATTCTCTGCTGTTTTCTGTTTAGTGTTGGGGCTCCATCCTGTGAAGATGGATGTTCAACAGTGTAGAATAGCAGTTCTATGTGGCTAATATACCTTACTTGGAGGGAGAGTGAATCTTTCCAACCTACTGTGTCTAGTTATTCATTTCCTTCCAAGTTGTATTGTGCATTTGACAGTTGTAGTGTGTTGGATCTGCTAACTTCAGTGCAGGTAACTCGTTGTAAGTTACAGTTTCTGCATTTTGATTATCTTAATTGCTTGTTCTTGGGGGGGCCTTTTGGTTTTTGCAAGACCAATTAGAGGTAACCAGAGGACACAAATGACCAGCTTAGAAGTATGACATTATGGTTGGTGTATTGGTTCAATAAGACGCTCTATGATCTAAGGCAATCAAATGGGTAATGAGAAAATACTTTCTTTGTCCATTTGGAATGTTAGTTTCGTTACCTTTGTTTCATGGCTTCATTGGGGTTATTATTATTAATTTTTGCACCCTTGATCACAAATTACCTATGCCTTTGGAGTGGTTTTTTTTTTTTAAATCGAAAATTGTGATTAGCTGGATTCCAAGTCATTCGAGAGGGTTTTCTTTCCGCTATATTGGCTCAGCTGGTAGTGCAGTTGTAAGGTTTGTGGGAGAGGGTTTGTAAATTTTCACCCTTAATAAGGGGATCCAAATTCACACTACCTACACACACTACATATGTCCCAAGCAACATCTTAGGATGAGCATTTGTATTTGCTTGAATGTCTTCATATAATTGGTCTCACTAGCAGTATAGAGTAGGGAATATGAGCATAAGTTTTTTACATATGTAAGATTTACAGATGTCCACTTGCATAATCCTAATCTATACGTTTGATTTACATATGAGAATCCATATTTTTTATTCAATATGAAGACTATTTCAGCCAGAAGACCCCAGAAAGAAAAATCGGGACTTTCAAGAAAAAAAAGAAAGGTCACCAAGAATATTAGATCTCTCAATGAGCCATAGGCCCAGAGCCACTATTTGGGTTGGATATTGGCAAATCTTTACCACCTGTGGGCTGACCCTGTGCCCTGAGTTTTTATCACAATTACTATTGGGGAGAGCTGGGACCATGCATATGATGCAAAGCCTAGGGAATGATTGGCTGTGCTTCGTTTGGCAATTTACTAAGTTAATAAAAGTAATGAAAAGCCTCTATTTTTCATATAAGGGATCACATCAAAAGAACATATATTCAAAATTATTATTATTATTTTTTAAAAAGTAAAAAAAAACAACCTCCTTTCTCCACTAAATGGAAAAAACACGAACTTTTTACACAAATACTCAAAGAGATTCCGTACCAATCCGCTGAAGATAAAATATCATTATAACTTTCGTATATTTTATTCTCTCTTTATTCGATGCTTTACATCACTTTTACTTTCATAGTAAATTGCCAAACAGACTTAATAATAATAAAGGATGAGCATGCAGAAAGTAAAACTCATGTAAAATAAAGTCTCACAATGATAAGTAAAATCCACGACAAATAACTTTTTATTAATTTTCAACTCTAAATCTCTCTCCCGTGTTACATCCAAATACATAAAAAAAAACCAGGGATGATATTCACCTCCGCATCACATTAGGTGCATCTACCAGGCACGAGGTGCTAGGAGGGCGTCATGACTCCCCCATAATTTCTGAAAATCCCCTTTCTAGAAGATTTTATGATTTTTACATATAGCCCCTCCTAAATTTCTGAAAATCCCTTTTATCTTTAGAAAACTTTATGAATCTTACATATGACCCCTTCATGATTTCTTAAAATCCTATTTTTCTTTAGAAAGTTTTATGATGTTTTACATATGGACCCCCATTATGTGGTTTGCATTGGCCCATCGGCTTTGCAACAGCATGACAAAAGTCCCACTACCACTGGATAGACTCCCAATCCAGCCATCCAACAAATTCAAGACAAATATAATCTAGCCCCCGTAGCCATCACTTTTTATGTAACGCGGCTCATGCCCAACCGGCTTAATGTCGGTGGTCCCAACTGCAAGTGCGCTAGGGTTCTACCAGCTTTCGCGGGACTCTCAGCAATGGCCGTTCATTCGACTTAAGATGGCATTTGGCTTATAAAGTTATGGTTCATTTCATTCTACTCTCTCTCTCTCACACACACAAACAGAAATCAGAAAGAAGCGGCGGATAGGAGATTTCTGTTGTTGTTATATGAGTAGGCAATGCATTGGTGTTTTAAATCTGGGTAATGAGTTGCAAGGGTGTGGTGATAGTGATACCCTCCAAAAGGTGCGTTTATTTTATGGGTTCGTGTTTTTTGTGTGACTTCATCATCATTATATATTGTTGGCAGTTTGGCTCGAGTGTTATCTTATCTTCTCTAGGGTTGTAGGGATTCTTTTTTTTTTTTTTTGGGAAACAAGCGGTCGAGAAAAGAAACCATTGTAAGGTGGTGTTTGAATGGAATTCAATTCCTAGGAATTCTAAGAAATGTATTTGTTAAAGTAACTAAAACTGAAGAAACGAAAGTGAAGATCTGTAGATGGCTATCGAATAATCTCTCTTTAATGGGAAATTAATTCAGGGGAGATGGTAAATGAGTACCAAGCTATGACTCGAGTAAATCAAAACCTAGGAAAGTTTGGGTCTTGGCTACATCTCCACCTTACGTACTTTTTGCTTTTCACCTCTTTGATAATCCTTTGTTGGAACCCGTTTTACCACACGAATATCGAGGAATTCAATTCCATGCAAACGAACAGGCCTCTGAGATATTTTTACTTGTGTTCAAAAAAAGATTTCAAACTTTGGGTGTGAATGATAGAGGGAAGTTTAATACAAGAATCTAATCAGAACAAAATTTGGCTTGATAGAAACAATTTCCTTTTGAAACTAGAATGAACAAGGATGGGAATCAGCATTCTCTTCAATCCATCAAAGAAGTGTCACTCTTGCCACCACATTGTGCATCAAAGATGTCTTCACGTTTTGTGACATTTTGTGCCGTTTCGTGGGTGTGGACAGTTGAGCTGTGCGGCCCCTTTGGATTCCTTTCGGAATCTTTGCACTTCCCACTCTCACAATTCTGTGTCATAGTGGATGTTTGGAAACTGGTGAAGAGTCGGTGCAAGTTAACACTTGCGGTGGCTTGAATCTTGGCAACTTTGAGGTCACTGTGAGGAATCATGAGACCCCTAGAACCATTTGGTCACAATTATTCATTAAAAAAAAAAACTTTTTGAATGGTAAAAGGAAGAAAGTAATTTTCCCCATATAATGTAGGCAGAGAAGTTATTTTTCGCAATAAGGTGTGTAAAACCATATCTTCTTGAGTTTTATTAACCTCTCTCTCTCTCTCTCTCTCTCTCTCTCTCTCTCGCGCGCGCGCATGCACACACAAAAAATCAGCCAGTCACTCTGAAAACTGTGTTTTCTTTGTTTGCTCAACTTCTCAATAAAATCATCAGGTTCAAACATTCTAAAGGGGTTAGAGTCTCTCTGTTCATAAGTACCAGTCGACATGTTCTTTTTTTATTCAAAATTATATACAGAGCGTTTGAGTTCGGGTATGGACATGGTTCATTGGATAATACTGCATTAATGATGCCTCGCACAAGAGTACGAAGTTGCACTGCAGTGCACCTCTGATCCTTTTTATTGTCAAATAAAAAGGACTTCATAATTTGTGAATGGAAAAAATAATTTTTTCCTCTATGTTGTATGGTGATTCCTCTGCTCTTCGATGTAGAAGCTCAATTAGATTGTTGCAAGTTTTTTGGACATTTATTTGAAATGGTTTTGGACACTTTCAACAGTTAGTTTCTGCGTATGAAATGTTTAGTTATTGGAGAGTAATCTTTTCTAATTTGTTTTGTTGTCTTCCATTATCAACCAGATATTTTTCTTGTAGGAGGCTCCATTCTCTCTTTCTTAGAGAGATGTTTGTATTGAACTCTTTTGTGGTATAGCATTATTGGATGGATCACAATGGACAAAAATCCTTGCCTGCCCTTTAAGGTTGGTCAACTAGCTGAGTCCAGATCCTTCATTCCTGGTTTTCGTGCTGCATGGTTCCGATGCAAGGTAGCTCCAGAACTTACCGTTCAATTTATAATCTCAAATCCGTCATGGAAGATTGACCTGCTATTGAACAAACTGTGTATTCCTTTTGGCTGTGTATGATTTCTATACCTTGTGTTTTAGTTGCCCTTATGCCAATTTTATTTTTTAATTTTTAGCAGATAAAGGAGATAAAGTTAAAAAACGGACAGTTTTTGCATACCTTGGAGTATTTTGACTTTCCAGATGAGAGTAAGCCTGCATTTATTTTGCTATATTTGATGCTCGGGAATTTTATTTATAGATTTTGATTTATCTTTCAAGTGATTTATGCCATAGTTTTTTCCCAGATAATGTAGATTTTGATTATAACATGAAATCTTTTTCAGTGTTCTTACATCTCCCAATAAGTCTGTCTAACTGGTAATTAATGTCATCTTTTACATGATACATGAAACTGCACTTTCAAGGTTGTTACACACCTAATGAGCTCAGAAAGCATAATATAATAATAAAAGGGAGTAAAGTAGGTTGCATCAATAAAGATTGGATCACCATTGTGGCCATATTGGTCATTGATCATCTTGATTGAGGCAATGGGTTCATATTTAGACAATTTGGTGATTTTATGTTATTCAAATGGTCAAGATCAACTGCCTCCTGCTCCTCCTCCTCCTCTTCTTCTTCAGAATTTGGAGGTTGACTGCTGTTGGACCCTTCATCCACGGGACTCTGGTGTTGGAAGATTGCTTGATGACCATGGGTCATGTGGACAGAATGGACAAATCTATTTGATCTTATGGAGAGTGCTGATTTACATAAGGATTTGGGATCTCTAATTGGATCTAAATAGAGTAAAAGGCCCACAAAGCAAGTGTGGGCTCATGGTGGATCATGTACCGATTAAAAGTGGCACAATTGACCCACTTATGTCCACATGTCCAATCTCATGGATAGGCATTTATTTTCCTAAATTCTTAGAGTGCTTTTCTTATTAATTTGATTTAACTAAAAGTTCTAATAGTTCAATTGGAAGTTAAAAGAGCATTTTAGGTTTTTACATGCTAATAAGACTGTTCTGTAAATAAAATGGAATTGGGTTTAGTATTTTTCTGTTAAATCCTATTTATAGGAATTATAACTCATCCGTAAGGATATGACGGGAGAATTCCACAATGGGGAGGAAAATCATTCTGATTTTCTGTGTAGCCCATTAGTCCGTTGTTTGGTGCGACGCATTTTCCTCACGGAGAAGGGCAAAAAATCATCTAATTTTCCTCGATAGATGATTTCGATTTCCTATGGCAGGGGTATAAATGTAGGATTCCTCTCTCCCATAGAAATCCACAGAGGATTGAATCCTCTTGCTGCACAAACAAGCCCTAAGGGTTGGTTGTATGATGAGTTTTGAGAGGATTTTGGGACTTCTTTTCTAAGACAATTCCTTCATTACATTGGATGACTTGTCTCA
Organism: Camphora micrantha; assembly: GCA_003546025.1. Classification (NCBI taxonomy): domain Eukaryota; kingdom Viridiplantae; phylum Streptophyta; class Magnoliopsida; order Laurales; family Lauraceae; genus Camphora; species Camphora micrantha. The sequence continues at coordinate 7,518,021 of QPKB01000001.1, read as the reverse complement.
TTGAGTTTCCGCCTTGGTTTAAAGTACCCATGAATAGAAGGGATGTGCAGAAGCGGGAAGGTCTGTTTTAGTTGTTTCCAAATTCTTGCTGTGATGAGGATGGAACCATTGCTGGAATGCATGGAGGGCTAGTATTAGATGGGCCCTGTTTTCAGTTTCTGTGTCTTGAGGCTTTATACAAATCCGTGGAATAAGATTCATGTGGAGGCTTGTGGCATTATTTTGAATAGGTATTTTCAAGTGGGGAATATTTTCCAAACTCTCGGACTTCTTTTTTCTTTTGCGCCTGTGCAAAAACCAAGTTTCCACTTTAGCAGGTGTAGTGAAGAGATCATATGGATTGAGAAACTTTTACATGTGAGCTTTGCTTGGATTTCCTTTCTTATGCCAAAGTTTTTTTTTATCTATCTGGCGAGGATTGTTTTGGATTGAAAAATGAGGCCCAAATGTAAAAAAGAAGGCCAAGCAGCACTCTGAGTGTTTTTACTTTTTTTTTTTTTAGCATAAGATCTTGTTTCATCAGGTTGAGATTTTCTTCTCTTTCTGATTATTTGATGTCCTATGTCTTGGCATTTTTTGCAGAACTAAGATGCACAAAATTATATCAGAAGAACAAATATGATAGGCTTTCTGCCCCACATGAGAGGAAATTGCACTTGATGTTGCGCCCTTGCTTTCCTCCTCATTACAGTGAGAGCCAAATTGTCAATCTTCATAATATATCTGGAGTAGTAGCAATAGTTGTTGATGAATGGAAGGTGGGTGATTTAGTTGATTGGTGGTACGAGGGTTGCTATTGGTCTGGAAGAATCACACGTCTTCTGGGAAGTGATAAGGTGCAGGTAAAATGATGGATTTTGTTATTTATTTTAAATTTCGAATTGCAAACATGAACTCTTCATAATCTGATGTCGCTTTATTCTTTGGCATCAGTTAATTCTTTGCAATGTGACATCCTGAGTAATAAATGTTTTATTATTATAATTTTTTTGTGAAAAATTTATAAACTGGTTTTATTATTTATTATTTATAATTTTTTGATTAAATTTTCTTAATTATTTATCCCCTACTGTTGTAATAAGTTGATGATATTCCGTATCTCAATTTTATATAAGCTCTCAGCAACAACTATTCTACATGCCATCATATGCCAACAATTTTTATAAAAAAGCAAGGGTACATCTGTTACATTCTTTTAGGCAACCTACGCAGTAGGATGCTAATACTTGCATTTGCTCCTAGAACATAGGAAGTGGGGGGGGGTGGGGGGGGGGGGGGGGGGCATCAACTCGACCAAAACCATATATACAAGAACTCTTTTTTTTTTCCCCCTTGTCTTCTCTTTGAGTTTGAACTTTAAAGTGGAAGTTTTAGTGTGGTATCCAAACTGAAATCATTATACTGACCAATGTGTGGGGCCCACAACAGTATCTGTATTGTGGTGAATATTGTGAGATTGATGATCAGTGTTGCCACAGGGGAGTTATCGGTATGATGTTGGAGTAGGAGGTGCGATAACTGTTGGCATTCTATCCATTGGGTTTCCCTAATTATCCAATAAGCATTAGAAATCTTTTGAGTCAAGTTCAACCTCAACGTGGTATCAAAACCTTAGTTAATATTATTGTTTTTGGTTTGTTATTTTAATATTACTGTCAGGTGTTAAGGTTATTTTTTTCTTCATTGCTTCAAAAAAGAATTTTCTGTTTCTCTTTGATTGTGGTTGCTTTTTTGTGTGTGTGTGATCCTTTGAGGATTCGGCTCTCTCTTGGAATTCTTTTGGCCTGCCCCTATTTAGGAGTCTTGCCTTTTATAATTTTCGATTTACAATTTTGTGATTAAATTTTCTTAATTATTTATCCCCTACTGTTGTAATAAGTTGATGTTATTCCGTATCTCAATTTTATAGAAGCTCTCAGCAACAACTATTCTACATGCCATCATATGCCAATAATTTTCATAAAAAGCAAGGGTACATCTGTTACATTCTTTTCGGCAACGTATGCAATAGGATGCCAATACTTGTATTTGCCTGTAGAACCTAGGAATCACATGGGGGGCCTTTGGAAATCATCATTCATCAACTTTACCAAAAGCATATATGCAAGAACTCTTTGAGTTTGAACTTTAAAGTGGTATCCAAATTGAAATCATTATACTGAACAATGTGTGGGGCCCACAACAGTATCTGTGTGGTGGTGAATATTGTGAGAATGATGATCAATGTTGCCACAGAGGAGTTGTTGGTATGATGTTGGAGTAGGAGTTGTGTTAACTGTAGGCATTCTATCCATTGGGTTTCACTAATTATCCAATAAGCATTAGAAAACTTTTTAGTCAAGTTCAACCTTAACGTAGTTTCGAAGAACTGATTGCTTTTCGCGATCTTGGTGCCTCTACCTTAGTTAATATTATTGTTTTTGGTTTGTTATTTTAATATTACTGTCGGGTGTTAAAGAGTTTTTTTTTTTTCCTTCATTACTTCAAAAAAGAATTTTCTTTGTGTGTGTGTGTGAATCCTTTGAGGATTTGGCCAGCCCTATTCAGGAGCTTGGTCTATCTCTCTTGGAATTCTTTTGGCCTGCCCTATTTAGTAGTTTTGCCTATTTCGTACTCGGATTGGGGCTGCACTAGTTTGGTATCAGAGCAAACGATCCATCCCTGCTCAGGAGTCAGGATTCACTTAGTGGTATTACGTTCGTTGTTTTATTTTTCCGATTCATCATCTACCACCTATTTCTTCATTTCAACCCTAACCTTCAAATCCCCCATCAACCCTAAACCACCATCCCTAACCTCTTCAATCCTGCTACCTAATCCCACTAGCTTATACTGTTATACATCTGTAACCCTACCGACACCCTACTTCCAAACTCTTAGACCTTTAACCTAGAACCTGCATCCAACCCTTTCAATCCCCAACCAACCAAATCCCACCTCTCCAAAGCCTCATTATCACTACCCTTTAAAAACCCGAACCCACTATCCCCAAATTCTTGAACCTTTAAACATTCTCAGCCAAACCCTAACCCTGCATTCGAGAACCCATCTCCTCACACATACCCCTCTCATTCCCTTTTCAATCTTCAACATCCAACTTATCATACCCCAAAATCCGAACGCCTCGAATTTTGCTATGCAGACTCAATAGTAAGCATGAATTTGATCACGCAGTGGAAATCACATATTGTATGATAGCGGACTAAGAAGCATGGACACGAACACGATACGGCACAGACACGCCGACACAACATTTCTCAAAAAAGTAGGACACGGACACGTCGGGACACGTTAATATTTAATAATAATAAATCTAATCATATACTAAAAGATAATATCATTTTAACTTTGTAATCAATTTAGCAATCACATAAATAAAAATCCATGTACCACTGTAATATTCCCCCCTCCTTTATTAAGTTTCTCAAACTTGGTTACATATTTCCACATAGGCTTATTTATATCTTCTTCATTGGAGGGGTGTGAGCTAGAGCCAAGAATGGAACTCATATTCCTAAATTCTAGAGGTGAAGAAGCAGCTGATAAATAAAAAAAGAATTATTTGATATAAACAACAGTAGCAAAAAGTAAAAAACATCAGCAGCAAGGACATTTGATGAGCCAAAAAAAAAAAAAAAGCAGCATGAGCAAAAACTAAACAAAATTTTTTTTTTTTTCGCAGCAAAAACTGAAAAAGAAAAAAGGAGCAACAGCAGAGAAAGAAAAAAAGAGCAGTAGCAAAAACAAAACCAGCGTACTTGATGAGCAGAAGCAGTATCACGAGCGAAAAGAGGAAGCAGAAGCAGTACCATAGAAGATCTTCTTCTTCTTCCTTCTTCCTTCTTTCTTTTCTTTCTTTTGGGCTTTTTTCTCTTTTGTTTAGGGCTGGACGGATGAATGGGATTTTTTTTTTTGACTCCAATTTTAATTTTTTTTTTCCAATTAAAAGAGGCCAGTGTGTCCCAAGCGTGTCTGGAATATAAAATATAAAAAAATAAATAGGATATTCTTTTTGGCATGTCCGAGCGTATCCAGAGTGTGTCCGTGCTTCCCAGAATTAGCGGAGCATAGCTAAATTTGTGTAACTATTTTAATTTTCATACAAAAATTCTAAATAATCTGAAATCAAATAAAGCTTAACTTTTATTAAAAAACCAAATCCAACTGAAAGCAAACTGAGTCCTGACGTGGAACGAAACTAAACAAAACTACTGAACAATTTTTTTCTTTTTTTTACTTTCTGCTCATCGTTTCTGTCCCAAGCATACATCTACTTAGCACTATCTTTTGGAGAAAAAAAAAAAACAATAATAATATAATGAGCTAAACATCTCGGTAAAAACAAGCTACTCCTAGATGGAATGGCCCATGGTGTATTGGGGGAGATTTCAACATTATTAGATTTCTAGAAGAAAAAACTGGGCGGATGTCGGATATCACTAGAGATGACTGCTTTTTTAGATTGGATAAACAATCAGAGTCTGCTAGATTTGCAGCTAAACGGGGCTTCTTTCACGTGATCTAACCACCAGGTGTCGTCTATTTTGTCTTGGTTGGATAGGTTTATGATTTCAGGGGAGTGGGCTGACATATATCTTCATACGAGGTGGTGCTTCTAAACCTACTTCTGACCACTGTCCTATTGTCTTAGATTCGAGGCTGGAATATTGGGGTCCTAGGCCTTTTCGTTTTGAGCGGAAATGACTTGAAGAAAAGGGGCTTAGCGATCCTATTCGCTCGTGGTGGTCTGATTTTCAATTTCAAGGTTGGGCAAGGTTCAGGTTAACGTCCAAGCTTCGGAAGCTTAAAGGCAATATCAAGGGATAGGTAAAAGCCAATGTCATGTCGGTGGAGGCTACTATGGCTGATTTATTGCAGGGTATCAAGGAGATTGACTCTAAGGAAGAAAGTGGACCTCTATTAGAGAGTGATTTCAAGCTTCACCAGAAGCTTAAAGATAAATTCCCATGTAAAGCAAGGGAAGAAGAAATTAAATGGAGGCAGAGATCCAAAGCTCTATGGCTAAAGGAGGGGAACATGAATACAAATTCTTTCACAGTTTTGCTTCCCACAGGAACCGGATGAACATAATCTTTATACTTATGGATGGTGATAGAAGATTAGAGAGGCAAGAGGAAAGCTCAGACCACATATTAGCCTTTTATAAAGACCTCTTCACTAAAGAGGACTGGGATCGCCCTACTCTTGATAATTTGGAGTTCATATTGATTGATGAAGCTGGTGCAGACTGGCTTGAAAAGCCTTTTGAGGAAGAGGAGGTGAGGGCAGCTGGAGGACATTAAGGTGGATGTTGTGGACTTTATGACGGAATTTCATGTGAGAGGTAAACTTTCTAAACATATTGGAGCGTCTTTCATAGTTTTAATAGCTAAGAAGGTAGGTGCTGAAAGCATTAAATACTTTAGACCTATCGGTCTCATCGGTTCAAGCTACGAAGTGTTGGCTAAGGTATCAGCCAGTAGGTTGTAAAAAATTCTTCCAAAATTAATTTCGGTGGCTAAAGGGGCATTTGTACATAGTAGAAAAATACTTGATGGGGTCCTAATTGCAAATGAATGCATCCACTCCAAGAAGAAGGAGAAATGGTCCGGCCTCATTTGTAAACTAGATATAGAGAAGGCGTATGACATAGTGGAGTGGGGTTTTCTATAATACATAATGAGACAGATGGGTTTTGTAGTAAAATGGAGGGCATGGATCACGGAATGCTTGAGATCAGCTACCTTTTCAATCCTCATTAATGGATCTCCAACAGGCTTTTTTTCTGCTTCTAGAGGTCTTTGCCAGGGGGATCCCCTCTCCCCCTTGTTATTTGTCATTATTGGAGAAGCACCGAGTCGTATGTTACACGTGGGAGTCAATGCGAAGCTTTTTGAAGGTTTTTGACCAGCCAGTGAAAATTTGATTATTTCCCACCTCCAGTACGCTTCTCTTCTGCAATGCTGATGAGGATCAACTTCGTAATGTCAAGGCTATTCTTCTGTGTTTGGAAGTTGTTTCAGGTCTCCGGGTGAATTTCTTCAAGAGTGAGCTGATTGGTATAAAGGTGAATGAAGACCAACTAAATAGGATGGCCAATATCTTTGGATGCAAGGCTAGTCGGCTTCCTTCCACTTATTTGGGCCTCCCTCTTTGTGGTGGGACAACCACCAATTCCCTATGGTCTCCGGTGTTAGAGAGGATGGAGAAAAAACTCTCCTTATGGAAGGCTAAATACTTGTTGCTAGGTGGGAGAATTACTTTAATTAAAACTGCTTTGACCAATCTTCCAATTTATTTCATGTCTCTATTCAAATGTCCAGTGGAAGTTATAAATCGAATTGAGAAGCTGCAACGCAATTTTCTATGGCACAACAAGGAGAAGAAAAAATTCCACTTGATCAAGTGGTCCCAAGTGTGTAAAACAAAAAAGGCAGGAGGCTTGGGGATCAGAGCTCTAAAGAAGTTAAACTTAGCTCTTCTTGGTAAATGGTTATGGAGGTTAGGAGATGAGACCAATCTTCCAATTTATTTCATGTCTCTATTCAAATGTCCAGTGGAAGTTATAAATCGAATTGAGAAGCTGCAACGCAATTTTCTATGGCACAACAAGGAGAAGAAAAAATTCCACTTGATTAAGTGGTCCCAAGTGTGTAAAACAAAAAAGGCAGGAGGCTTGGGGATCAGAGCTCTAAAGAAGTTAAACTTAGCTCTTCTTGGTAAATGGTTATGGAGGTTAGGAGATGAGACTGAGGGGCTGTGGAAGGAGGTCATTACCTCTAAATACAACATCTCTAAGGATGGGTGGCTTATAAAAGATCCATCTCCCCGCTATTCTGGGATGTGGAAGGGCATTCTTGCTGCAAAGGATGCGTTTACGAACAAGTCAAGTTTCGTGTGGGCAATGGGGACAAGATCTATTTTTGGACTGATCTTTGGGTTGGAGAAAACACACTGGCATCAACTTTCCCAGAGTTGTTTCGTTATGCTACTAACCAGGAAGCCAAATTTATCAAATACATGGAGAGTATAGGTGATCACATCAGTTAGGGGGCCTACTTTTAGGAGGAATTTAAAAGATGTGGAGGAGTCCCAAATCTGCTCTTTGTTGACTGTCCTCGGGAGTGTCTTCATCCCTAAGGAGGGCAGACATAGAAGAATCTGGATGGCGTCCTCTGACAGCCTCTTTTCGGTGGCTTCTTTCTTTTCTTCATTGTCCGCAAAAGTGGAGTCTCATTCTTTTTGGGATAGCTTGTGGAGCATGAAAACAATGCCTAGAGTAACAACATTTGGATGTTTTGTCTGGTGGGATACTGACCATGGACAATTTACGTCGACGTAAAGTGAATATTGTTAATGCTTGTCCAATGTGCCTCGCAAATGAGGAATCAATTGATCACTTGCTCCTTAATTGCTCCATTGCCCAATGCATATGGAGATCGATTTTTACTTGGTTCCACTTTTGTGGTCCTCTACCAAACTCTATCCCTTCTCTGTTTGACTTTTTGAAGATTGGGGGTAGGCTAACAAAGAGGACGAATGATGTGGAAAATTTCATTCTTAGCGGCCATTTGGTCCTTATGGAAAGAAAGAAACTCCAGGTGCTTTGAAGGAAAATCCTTAGATGCAAACAAGATTGTAGATAACATGAAGCATCTTGTGGCCGTCTCTCATCTGCCAATATTTAAAGGTATTTCAGCAAATACCATTCTTCTCAATTGGGATGTAGTGGCTCTTTCTCGCCCTATTTCGAGGCGCATCTATCCAAGATGGCACCCACCTCCACATAGCGCTGTCAATCGTGTCGTGTTAACGAATTCGAGTTACGGGTTAATGAATTCGGGTTAAAATCACCTCAACCCGTACCCGACCCGTTAACTTAACGGGTCAAAAAATCTAACCCGAACACGACCCGTTAATTTTAACGGGTTACCCGACCCAACCCGTTAACCCGTTAAAAAATTAAATCATTTCGAAATTTAAAAAATAATTATACAAAAATAGAAGAAGAAAAATATATAAGCCACATGAAACTATAAGTGAGGATCTCAAGTGGAACGCACCTAAAAACCCACTATAAAACAATAAATTTTAATTTCTTTTTTTATGAATATAAATTAATTTATTTACATTTAGGGAGTAAAAAAAAAATTAATGGGTCAAGCGGGTTGTTAACGGGTTATTTGTTTAATTCATACCCGACCCGTTAACTTAACGTGTTAACGAGTTTGACCCATTAACGACCCGAACCCATTAAGAGCCAACCCAAACCCGTTAATATCGTGTGGGTTCGTGTCGTATTAACGGATCGTGTGACATTTTGACAGCCCTACGGCTCCACATGGAGCTTTGAAGCTTAATTTTGATGTGAGCGCTACTGGAATCCAGGCATGGCAAGTGTTGGTGGTCTTATCCGCGATGAAGATGGGAACATAATTCTGTCTTACTCTGGCCCAGCAGGTGTTCATTCAATCAACAAAGCGGAACTCCTAGCATTGAACATAGGTCTGTGGGAAGCGTCCTGTCTACTACCTCAGCGTCTCCCTGTAGAAGGAGAGCCTTCTTGTGTTATCCAATGGGCGACTCAATCTTGTTCCCCCACCTTGGTATCTTGCAGAATTATAGAAGAGGTGCTTTAGTTGTCAGGAGATTTGAATGTGTCCTTCCATCCATGGATTAAAATATCGGCCGATACCGGTTCATATTGGCCGATATGAACCGGTATCGGCCGGTACCGAGCCGATATCTCAATGAGATATCGGTCTCGGTAAATATCGGCAAAATCTCGGCCTATATCGGCCGAGATGATCTTCATATCGGCGGAACTGATATCTCGGCCGATATTTTCAAAATATCGGCCGAGATGAGATAAAAATGGTAAAAATCCTAATTTTTTTATCTTTTTCCCCATCTTCATCATCTTCTCCTCTCTTCTCATCTCCTTTCTACCCATAGCAGCAGCCATATTCCATCACACATTCCTCTTGGATATTTTCAAATCCTACATCTATTTTTTGAAGAAAATATTATCTAAGGTAAGAGAAAATCAACTTAAAACATTTTATTATATGTTTTTTTTTTAATTCTTAAATAAAGCATAGAAATCATGCTAGATCTACATACACATGATTTTTAGAAGTTAAATCTACATACTTTCATGTTAGATCTACTCATACACATGATTTTGAATTTTTTTTTCCAATTTTTTTTATTTTCGAATTTTTTTATATTTGAATTATAATATATTATTTTTTGGGGATTTCATCATAAATATGTCCTTTTAATGATTCATGATCATTGTGTGGTATGTAAATGATTGATCTACATACCTTTATGCTAAATCTATATATTTAGAGTTTTCAAAATGATTTTTTTAAATCTTTATTTTTTTAAAAAAAAATTGTTCTTACTTGTTAGAATATTTGTGATGCTAAATGATTATTAATAGTGTGTAATACACTCATACTCACCAATCTCTCTCTAGTCTCTACACTCTACTAGTCCCCTCTTATTTCAAGTAAACCATGAACCTTTTGATGCCCAAGTGCTTTATGATTTATAGATTTCACTATCATATCATGTTTCTGATTTTAATATGTCATCTTCAGGGTCTTGAATTTCACAACTTATTTGATGATTGAGTTAGCATTAAATGATGATTGATATGTTATATTTATTTTCTTATATTTTACACTAATAAATTGATCATGAGCATCAATAATGGTTGCATTATATGAAATACTGGAGAAGACAACGAACTGCGACCCAGACAGGACTCATAACTTAAGGTGACCGAGATTTTGATTTATTGTTGTTACTAATGGAAAAAAATATTGTTTTCCAGCATTTTCTAATATTCTGGATTTTTTGAATATTTTTGCGAATTTTTCTGGATTAAAAAAAAATTCGCACCGCGATGACCGCGACGGACCGATATCCGCGACCGATACCGATATCATATCCGTTTTTTGGCCCAGCCGATACCGCGACCGAGACCGAGATTTTAAACCATGCTTCCATCACATTATGAGATTAGCCAATGCGAAGGCGGACCTACTTGCCAAAGAGGGAGTTATTAAGCCTTCGTTGATAATTTCTATCCCTCCTTAAAGCTGTTATGTCCTTTTCATTTGTTTTAGCACTTGGGGCTCTGGCTCTTTTTTGATTTAGAAGCTTTCCCCTATGTTTTTTGTTGGGGGCTATTTGTGACCAGCATAGCTCTCTTATACTGTATATCGTTTTTGAGTAATATATAGTCACCATTTAAAAAAAAAAACAAGCTACTCCTCTTCATGCAGATAACACAAGTACGATTCAAACTACCGCCAATCATGTCTTTCATGAACGTGCCAAACACATTGACGTTATTTGTTTCTGACACTACATCTGTGCGACCTTTGATAACAAGCTAATTACTCATCCCCATGTCACCACTGACCTCTTAGTTGTAGGCATCCTCAATAAAGCTGTTCTGCAAGCTAAACATCAGTTTTTTGTTAGCAAATTGATGTTGGTTGATTCACCCACTTCAATTTGAGTAGTAGTAGTAGGAGCAGGACGAGGAGAGGAGGGAGAGAGGGTGAGCGGGATTAAATATGTATAACGTGAGACTGGGTCAAGTCAAGGTGGGCTAGGTCTAGACTGAGTCAAGGTTGACTTGGTCATCCATTTAAGTCTCTGTATAAGTAGATAAGATCTCTAGATGATTAGATAACCCTAAATCAAGGGATTGGATGTCTGTAATGTTATGTATTGAAGGAAATCACATTGCTATATAAAGGAGGGTTTCACCACAATGGAAGACTGCCAAGATATTATGCAAAATATTTCTCTCTTCTTTCTTTATTCTGTTAAGGGTTCGTTTGGATGATATGAGAGGGATGGTTATCATACCCTACTATAATTCTGATTGTGAAAATGACATCCTAGAATCATAAGGAGGTTTTGGTTTGATCTTTTAGCTTGTGGCTTCAAGATGTGGAGATGTGCCAGTTCTTTTAATTCATTGTCCATTTACAAGAAAAGGCCGGGACTTCTTTTAGCTTTTTGAAATCCAGTGGGATTTACTGGTTCAATGTTGCATCTATCTTAGCAATGGCATTTGGAGTTTCTGAGCAGAAGAATGTTATTGTTTGGATTTGCGCTCTAGCAGCTGTCATCTGGTCGGTTTGGCCAAAAAATAGGAGATCCTTCATAACAGGCCATCATTCCAAAATCGGAGGTGGTAAAGGCTCTAAGTCACACAATATCTTGGGTCCTTATCGTGAAGGAGTTCTTTTTTCCCCCTTCAGATTTTTGGCATTGTTGCCTTGCCGATCTGCATGCTGTGGCATACTGGCATTAGTAATTTATGTCCCTAGCTTCTCTCATCCTCTTTCGTTCTATAATTATCGTTACTGTTTAGAGAGTATGGACCCCAATGAACTCATAACCTGATTAATAATTGGGTCTAGACCCATGGATTGAATTCAATTATTGCAGGGTTGAAAGCAAGGTCCATAATTGGATTTTTCAGTCAGGTTCCTTTAGATAATCAGACAAACTGAGACACCCCAGTGTTGGGATTATACAACGCCATTTTAGGCCTTGTGGGGTCCAGGATTCGAATGAAGTGGAGATGCTTTCCATTAAAGAAACACTGTGGATTATCTCTAAATTATGCATTGGCAGACTTGTAATTGGAGGGCTCAGGGAATGTGTTTGGATGGGTTAAGAATAGGAGTTTCCAGCCATGCAAATCTTGCCTTCATGTCCACCGAGACCATTCATCTATTTGGCTTATTCGCAGTTGAGTTTATTCTTACAGAGTAATACTGAACAAAGTGGCGGATGGTTTACTAAGTCGGATGTGCATGACATTGAGATTTATAGAGTTCCATTTTTACCACCATGGCTTTCATGGGGTGTTTCTTGGGTAGTTTTCTTCTGTAATATTGGTTACATACCCTGTGGATTATTCCTCTCATACTATACAGTTTTCTTGTGCTTCACGAATGAAATTGTTTTTAATTGTTACAAATATAATTTTTTTTTTAATGAGGACTGTAGTCGTAGTTTCTTCCAGTTAAAGAAAATATTTCATATGAAAATGATAGTGGTGGTTTAATTTCTTTTACAGATAGAGTTGCCAGAACCTCCACAAGGTGAAGGAAAATCTTATGAAGCTTTCTGCAAGGACTTGCGTCTCTCCTTAGATTGGTCTCCTGAACATGGCTGGACAGTTCCCATATCTACGGTGGCTTCCTCTATCCTCTTTAACTAGTTACTACTATTTTCTTGTGAGTTGATGGTTTTCCAACGACTTTTATCTTGTGGAAAACATCCTGTGATGGTATCTTGGAATCTACCTTTAAGTTCATTTAATTTAGAAATGACAATATAAGCTTCTTGCAGTATTACCATTATTAATGCTAATGATCTTATTAAGTTCTTGCAGCAAGAATACTATTCATTTTAACTAGAAACCTATTTATGGTTGGAGATGGACAAATCTTGTTCTTTTCATTATCATTGTCAAATTAGTGATGACCAAGTACTGCAGAAATGAGATATAAGGTGTTCATTGTCTTGCTTGACAACTTAATTATTGCTTTCTAAAAGCCTTATAAATATGTGGTCATATTCGAATTAATTTCAATTATGGAGTTCTAATTTTTACTTTTTAGATATAACATTGAAATGTTGGTATCTCAGAATTCATGTTTGGTGAAGGCTTTAATGATGATGATGAAGAATGTTAACATTGAAAATCTGTCGAGATTCTAATATAACATTCAAAATCTGTCGAGTGGACTATATATTTAGACTCTGTTGTGTGTGTGTGGGTGGTGAGCTTCACGGGGCTGGATTGATGATAGGTGGGTCCTACATGGTGCTAAAATTATGACTTCTCATGCAAGCCGTGTGAGGTACCTTTCAGCAGAAGGAAACTATCTTGGGTCCATTCTAGTGGACTCTTAATAGGTGAAAAGGATATGATGATGGTGATGAAGATGGATTCTAGTCATGTCATTGGAGACACCAAGATCTAGGTACTGTAAGATTGATAAGAATCACCCAATAATAGATTGGAACCTAAAGGGGAAGAAGATAAGGACATGAGAGAAATGAAAGGAAAGTAATGTGAGCGTTCAAGAGAATTGAATGGATTATGCCATTGTGGATGATGCCTCTTTTATAATACAATCCATAGCATAACTAGAAGATTTACCATTTAAACATGATTACAATTACAATGTGCCTCTTTCGAAGTGCTCGCACGGAGATGTTCTAGACCAAGGCATTATACTTGGCACTGGAGGGGTTGTCTCGACCTTCTCACCTTAGTGCGCTAGTGTGGTTGAGGCTGGCTCCTCCTGCAGTTGAGGCTTTCTACTAGTTGACGATTGCAGGGAAGGTGTCTATGATTGATAACTTGAGGAGGAATGGCATGGTGTCGGACAACATTTTGGAGAAATGTGTAACGTGCAGGAGGGAGGTGGAGCTGATAGATCATTTTTCTCATTCATTATTAGGTGGCTTTGCTCATTTGGTGCAAGGTTTTAAAAAACGGACTCGGGACTCGACTCGGGTCGGCCCGAGTCTGAGTTGACTCTGGTCAACCCGAGTCTTAGTTGACTCGGCCGAGTTGGCTTGAGTCCCCTGGAAAAGGCCAAAAAAAAAAAAAAAGTCTAAAAAATAATGAAAGTGGATTATTCTTCTACATTAACGATAGATTTTGCCTTTTTTTTTGGAATAATTCAATTAGACAAGCCATTTAATAATTTAATTGCAATTAAAACTTAAAAGTAGAAAAGACAATATCCATTTTCCAATTTCCAAATCAATTATCAACTAGTAAGATGTAACTAAGTTTCAATTATAGCATATAAAAATGTAAAACCACGCCTTAGCTCTTTCTTTTTAAAATTTAAATTCTAATTCCATGTTGAATGCCTTGCGGGTTCTACATCTTTATCATCGTTGGTACCTTGACTTTGACGATAGTATTGAGCAATGTCAAAATATCTGATCAGTGCAGGCCCTTTCATACTCCCATGATCTGCAGCAAGCCCAATTTCACTATCATCAAACCTTTCTCTACTGTTGGATTGAAATATCTGTGGTTAAAAGACAACAAAAGTTTATGACTATAAGTCAAGGACTAGGGTGATCTGAGAGGGCTATTTTTTTTTCTTGACCCTTATCCATTACGAGACCTTTCCATGTACCCCATTTCACTAATGAATAGGCATCTTAAGTGGGCCCCACGAACTGGACTGCTTATGAAAAGTATGAAGTCTGCTTGTAGGAGAACAACAATCCCGTATATCTGAATCTTATAGATATCTATCACTTAGAGTCTTCATATATTCATGATACTTTGGTGCTCCACACATGTGAAATGTTCACATTGTCTGCTTCTACACTTCCCCTTAATTGTATTGACAGATATGATATGTATCTGCCAATATTTTGAGCCTTAGCTGAAACTATCCATTGCTTTACTGCCTTTTAAATTTGGTATACAAGTTACCTTCAAAATCTTTTAGAAAATTTCCATCACAAAATCTCTACGTTGTTCATAAGTTTGTTGGAACTAAGTTTATGTCAGAACTGCATGATTTGGCCTCTTGGAAAGACAATAAGTTATATGGTGGTACTGATCTCATCACATTTGGTGCCAATTTTTATAAAAATTCGGTGTACAAAAGTGAGTAAGAAAAGAAAATAGTTGGCTTATTTGTAACATTGAACATGCAACTAAATATAAAAAATTATGCTTGATAGTTATGAACAATGATTGCTGAACCTTGGAAGGTTTCAGAGTGCCGTTTCTGTAAATGCGTGGCAGTGAATTGATAAGACATGGTTTGTGCTCATGCACTATGACATTTGAAAACTATGTTTATTAAGATTTATAACGAGTTGATCTTAATTATATTGTTGCCAAAAATTTGTTTTCATTTGTCTTCTGAGAAGTACTGATCCAGCATTCTGGCTATGGTGATTATAGGATAGCAAAACCTGGCGTTATTGTGCTCGCCTAATTCAACCCTTAGATCAAGGTAAGGTGGTGCCTAAATTATATTTGTTATTTTTATGCATTAAAAAAATATGTTTTTTCTTTACCTTCCCTACCGTGTTCATTGATTATGCAATGTTGCAGTAGGTAGTGAACTCTGTGGCATGGAGAAAATTGGTTGATCAATTTATCTTTGGCTTTGGGAAGGACTTTAAAGGTGTGGATGTGGCGTACTTTCTAACACACTATGGAGGGAAATACTTGGTGAGATTGGAATGTTAGGGTCTTGAAAGGTGATCCATATATAGTATTAGGGTTTTAATCAAGGAGAAAGTTAGAAAAGGAGCACTTCAAGTATCCTTAAGTTTTAAAAGTCAATCCTTATATAGTATTAGGGTTTTAATCAAGGTGAGAAGGTAGAAAAGGAGCATTTCAAGAGTCCTTAAGTTTTGGCCTCCTTACATAAGAGGTTCAATGAATTGATAATATCAGAAAGATATCTTTAAGTATTTAAGGTGCCTTTCAAACAAGTCATTGCCACTTACCCTATCCTAATGTGATGCAATCGTTGGTACGATCGCAAGTGCCGGGGCACAATCAGGGTTCCCACAGGAACAATCACATGATGAAGAGAGCTCTCCAACGCTAAACCCACAAGAAGGGAATTTTCTATTAACTCATGAAATCCGAAATAGGTGACAAAACTAGAGAGAAATTGGATAGTTATGAGAGATCTAAACGTTTGGTTAATCTCTGATGTTACCAATCTCTACAATGTCATATTTATAATAAAATAAACTTAGGGGTTAAGAAATCAATCCTAATCAAACTAGGAAACTAAATAATAATCCTATCCAAATTAGAAACAAACTAATCCTAAATACAACTCCTTAAATAAAAATTAGAAATGACTAACAAGTAATAAAGACTTCCTAAACTAACTTGGGTCCCACGTGTGGACCGTAAGTCTTGCCCCAACGGATGGATAGTGCTGCTGTATCATTCTCCCTAGGTTGGAAAAGAGTTAGACCTCGAGCTCGGCTTTTCTTCTTGATGTTGCTTTTGTAGATAGTGTGCACGTGAAGCGCTTCCTTGGTGAGACGAAAACTTGACCCTTGCTTTGGTGGTGCCGACTTCATAGGACGGAGTGTGACTTGGCTTTCACCATGCATGAATGTGTATGTGTTGTCGCGCATGCCATTAGTGCCATTCTTATCATACATCCACGGGCGACCCAACAAGATATCACAACTATCCATGGATACCACATTTTACCAAACTGTATTTGTATAAGCTTCATCAATGGAAAAGGTAACTGGACAGGCATACCATACTTGCACTTCATCACCTGACATTAACCATCTAGCAAAATATGGACGATGATGCTTCCAAACTTTCAACTGCAATCGATCCACAAGTGCTTGATATATAATATTCTGACAACTGCCTCCATCAATGATGATTGTGCATTCTTTACCATTAACTGTTTCTTTGGAGCTGAAAATATTTTCTTGCAACCATTTTTTTGTGGTCGCGATAGTGGATGTAGCCGCTTGGATGACCAGGAGAGACTCAAGACTCTCCTCAGGCATAATGTCCTTCACCTCCTCTTTATCATTCTCTTTAGGATCATCGGAAGTATCTTTCACATCACTTTCAATCTCAATGAGGTGGATACGTTTTGGACATTTTGCTGTACGATGCCCTTGTTGTTTATAATTAAAGCAAGTGATCCTATTTTGACCTTCGGGTTTGGTGAAAACTTTCTCTGATGAAGCACTCAGTTTAGAACTTGCAATTGAGGAATTGATGGGGACATCAGATCTGATCCCCCTCGTTCTTATAAGGTCTACCAAAGATCGAGGCGCAGGAACACTGATCAAGCCGCGTTATGGTTGGATGATTCATGCCCAGGCTTTGATCGTGAAGAAATTGCATATCCACCATTGATTTGTCACCGCGAGGGCATCAAACGGATGGATTGTGCAGAATAACGAAGAGAAGGCCCCATGTGCGCAATCATCTTGAGGGCCCCACATTGGGAAGTGCCACATGGGAGGAAATAAAATAGTTTTGAAGTCTAGAGGGGCCCAAGTTAGTTAAAAGAGTCATAGTAGAACAAAGGGGCCATGTTTTGTTAAAAACTTAAGTAGTGAAATAAAGGGGGCCCACAACTTAAGTTGCAATAGGGTTTTATTTCTTTCATTCGTTCCTTGTGTTTTCTTTTATGGGATGATGTCATCATTCTTCATTAGGGTATTTTAAAAGACTGCCTTTGTATTCTGGGATGCTATGTTTTGATGATTGAATGAAAAGAATACTTCTTCTTCCACCTTGAACCTCTAGAGTCTACCTTCTCTTGAGAATCTCTGTAAGGCCTCCGGATCGGAGTTTGGTGAGAGCCCAATAAAGGTATCTTCTATCTCTTTCACTTTTCTATTTCCAGGAGCTTTATTGACCCTTACCATCTAACCCTAGGCCAGATCTAGAACTTCTTTCTCACCAAAGAACTTCAAATTTCAGATCTGAACCTTGCTGAATTCTTACCAAAGATCTTTAAATTTCAGATCTGAGCCTTGCTGAATTTTTAGACCTGAGATTTATCAGATCTGAACCTTATTGCAATAAACGTTTCATCCAAACCATTGGATATAAGTCATTGGCCCTATGCAGCTTGGAAGTTCTATCTTCCATTAAGATCCTACCATTTTCTTTGCTAAAAGGGTTATTGCGGGATCTGTGAGATCACTTTGGACCTCATATTTATTATTTACTTGTTATTCAATGTTCGTTATTTTAATTAGCATGCCTATAACTTGAATTTAATAGTTAATTCAAATCTGATCTCATCATATTAGGGTAGATCTCCTATTGTCCTGCATCAGGAATTCTTTTGCATAACCCATTTAGATACATTAAGTTTTTGGGCTTGATGATTTGCAATCCCCTTAGCTTTGATAGCATGCTGAATACTCTCAACAACATTATCAAAATGTTGGAATGCGAGGATATCTTGAATGTCAAGTATAAGCCTATTAAAGTATTTGTCAATTAAGACATCTTCATCTTCATTCAAACTACAACGAGCTTGCATGGTCATAAACTCCTCAGAATACTTAACGACTGTCTTAGAGCCTTGTTGCAAATATTGAAAACTTGAACGTAGATTACTGGAGTAATTGACATGTATGAATTTTTGCTTCAACAGATTTTTCATCTCAGTCCATGTGTCAACAGGGTCAATTTGTTGGTTTCTTCTCTTCCTTTGCAACTCAGCCCACTATATCACAACATAATTACGAAATCGAGTTGCCACCAGTGTAATCTTATGACCATCCGTCATTGGTTTATGTGCAAAAATATTTTCAACGTACACTAACCAATCCATGAATTCATCTGACTTCAATTTCCCATCATATTTGGGAATCACAAGTTTAATACCCAAATCATGATCAACATTGACGGCATGTGGATCTCATTGATTCCGATTATGTCCTCCTTCATCTCGATGATTATCTTCATGCCGATTATCTTCCAAATTGGTTAATCGGGTTTCAATCCTTTCAAGAGTCGCTTGCATTTGAGCTTGCATTTGAACTATCGTTACGGATAGTTGATTAACAGTTACTAATAATTCCCCATTTGTTCCCCTCAAATCATCATTGTTATTGGAGGAAGACTCCACTTCTACATGCTTCTTGGGAGGCATAATTGTTGAATGCAAATTTAAAATTGTTGACTGACCTGATGTGTAGATCTATTCGCCACGATCACACAAGTGAAAACTGATCTCAAATTGGACTTCAGATGACACCACAATCGGAGAAACAAGTTTCCTCCTTTGATCTTGTCAAGGGGCTGGATGGATACTGATGTGACTGTAGGACGCAGAGGTTGCCTATGTTTTGGCTGGGCTTCCACTTGAAACGGGTCAAATCTGAACCGAATCCTACAAATTCTGGCCCAACTTGCAAGACATAATATGGCATGTGTCAAGGTGGCACGTGATGTCATCTCCTCGGTCCTTGTGTCAAAGGAGTGAAAAGGGCTTGAAATCCCCCCTGTTCTTTCTCTGTTACTGCAAACAAGAGAGATGGAGGCACTGCTGTGGGCGATGGTGAGGAAAAAGACTATGGGGATGTTGCCGGTACTATGCGACGGTGGTGAGGGCTTCGGGCACTGACGGGCAGGGCTGTGGCGACGACAGTGGTGCATGACGCACCCCTTTCTCTTTGGAGGCGAAGGCTGCGGGCGACTTCTGCGGGCGTGGCATCAACGGTGACAGGTTGCGAGCGGCTGGGATGCTGGCTGCTGGACGTCAGGTGCAGGTATGCTCCTCGGAACTCAGTGCTCCCCCTCCCTCTTCTTCTTCCTCCTTTTCTTTCTTTCTTCTCGTTGCTATTTTTTTTTTGGAAGAGGGTTAGGACTCTGCTGGCAGGGAGCAGGGGGGCCTTTGGGTTCTTTTCTCTGGGTTTCGGTGGGCAGTGACTGGGAACGGTGATGATTATGCTCAGAAAACAGTGGAAGACTGAGATGAAGGTAGGGAATCGATGGTGGTTTGGAGTGGTGATAGGCTCGTCTGGGGTGGGTGGGTTGCTGGATTGGGGGTTGGGTTCGTCAGGGAATGGTGAGTTGGAGAGGTTTGTCGCAGGGGACTGACGAAGGGGCTAGGATGACGAACGGAAGGAGGGATATGGGTAGTCACGCCGACGATTGGAGATTGTTTGGCTCTGATACCAATTGATGTAATCGTTGGTACAATCGCAAGTGCCGGAGCACAATCAGGGTTCCCACATGATCAATCACACGATGAAGAGAGCTCTCCAACGCTAAACCCACAAAAAGGGAATTTTCTATTAACTCAATCTCTGATATTACCAATCTCTACAATATTTATAATAAAATAAACTTAGGGGTTAAGAAATCAATCCTAATCAAACTAGGAAACTAAATAATAATCCTATCCAAATTAGAAACGAACTAATCCTAAATACAACTCCTTAAATAAAAATTAGAAACTACTAACGATTAATAATGACTTCCTAAACTTCCTTGGGTCCCACATGTGGACCATAAGTCTTGCCCCAACGGATGGATAGTGCTGCTGCATCATAATGTCATGACAAAAACACGCAAATTGTATCAGCAATTACCCAATTTCCCCAACAATATCAATCTCCGTGCATTGGCAATTAACCTTTTTTCCAACAATATCAATCTTCCCAATTATCACCCATTTTCTTCTTAGGCTTCCATCAACTGAACTCCTCTGCATTTCTAGTTCTTCCAATGCATGCTCAAGCTTCATTTTCATTTTGATCTTCCTAGAGATAATGGCATGCAAAGGCAGGCTTTGGGCAGTTCTTAAATCATCGCATCCTCTCTCTCTCTCTCACTTGATAATTCTAATATACCCATGGGTCTGATGCTCACAGTTTTTTTCTTTCCTGCTGTAACTTGCAGGCTGACTGATTATTATGTTGGATTACTTTACCTTCCTGATAAAGGCTTGTGCCTTCGATTTCCTTTTTTGTAGAAAGAGGTGATGGATTTCCGCTGAGGGAGAATAGTACTAGTGCAGTGCAAGGAGTTTCTGGATATTCCCACAAGCAGGATGAGTTCAGTACTTCATATAGTTCAGTTGACTCATTTCTCCCTCCAACTAAGCTCTCATATCTGCCAACAGTGGATGCACTGAAGCAAACTGCACATGGAGAGAACAGCAATGAGATGTGCACAGCACATACAAGTAGGAGCTTGGACAGGGGGTCTAGGAGCGGTATGGCAAATGTCAATTGCTCTGATAGAATTTCACTTCCCCATGATAAGGGAGTTGCAGATACTTTAAACGCCTCAAATGTGTCAACGAGCAAAGACTGCTGTGAATCCAAAACCCCAAAGAAGATGAGATTAGTTGAAGATGAAAGTGTTGCTCCATTGTTCTGTTGCGATACAATTGAGTCTTCTATTATGGGGTTGGAGGAACTTGCCATCAAGATTAAATGGGTCAAGGGAATTTTACAGATTGGCTCATGGGCAGATTCAAAGAAACCTTCATGGAAGTTCTTAGAAAACCATGCATTTGCAGGGAGATGACTGCTGCAAAGATGTGTAGGACTTGCATAAATCTGAAGGTTCACATTGGATGGTGGTTGTAAGCATCTTGTCATGTTTTGAATTTTGATGGCTAAAAAAATTAATTAATTTTTTGCCTCTGATAAAACAATGATTAATTTTTTGCTCCCTTTCCCATCTATATAAACACTTAATTTGGAATGCCCTGTATTTTTTTATGCCTTCTCAATTTTAGTACAAATCAAATTGAGTTGTTGATATCAACACAGGTGAAACAATTATATGATTGCCTTCAGAATGGAGTTTAATGTCAGTCAAGCAGCTAGCTGAAATATGCTAATGTGGAAAGCATGTACAAGATATCTTCATCCCTGGGTCACACATTGAATTGGTCCTGCCCAAAAACTAAGGGGACCCATTTCTCTGGAAGGCCACATATATATAAAATAAAATAAAATGATTACAGAGTGAGAACCGTCAGATTAGATTGCAATTGAACTTCCCCCTCCTGATGATGAAAAAGCCATGATATTTCAGGTAGTCCACATCCATCGTACGGCCCATCTGATTAAGGGAAGTGATTTCTTGTATGCTGGCAGCTGTGGGCCGGCCGGACTGCGATTTAAGCAAATAGTGGCCCAGCCTCTGGTGACCCAATTGTATTCATGCTAATCATAAGAAGGGGGATGGAAATGTCTGTCTATGGAGAGTGCAAAAAAAAAAAAGAGCTATCGATTGTCCAAAGCTTCAGAGGGGCTCACTATAATTTTATCATTAGAGAGATTCAATCTCTCTTGCAGTGCATGTGCATAAAATTAATTTGTGTGACCCCATTGTGTTTTGGGCTGGCCCACATGAATTTCACAAGGTGGAGCCCAGCTCATTCATATTGCACAGCCATCTAGCATAGGTATCGGACCAATTTCGACTCCATAAAGACCATTTGATTGATGCACATAAACTCTAGGTTTTTTATATTTCTATGTTTTGGTCATGGCAGAATTTGTTGGGCTCACGGACCTATCAGATGGAAGAGGGTTATGCTCGGTTGAAGGAGTGGAACTCTAAAGTGGGGCATATCTATTGAAAATTCAATCCGCTCAAAATAAACTCCCATATAGCTTCTCTTCTTTTTAGATCTTTCAAGTTCAGTCCAACAGGAGTTGATCCCACCATAAGATTAACCATTTATTAAAAAAATGTGATCAACGTATATGCATAAAACAATTAATCATGATTTTTATTACATCGTATAATCCTTTTAAAAACACCCATATATCGGGAGGATATGTGTCCTTTTCGCGTCTGAAATTTTAGTAGATGGGCCTCATTGAGGAGTTTCACTCATGAACTGAGGATTCTCACTCAAAAGACATGGAGCATCCGGGCTAAAACAAAAGGGAAGGTGAGGAAGAGCTCTATGGACGACAAGCTCAATCCATTCATATGGGTATATAGTTGATCCAACGGTACGGACAAGCCCAATCTATTCGTATGGGTATATAGTCGATTCAACGGATCCAGTTCATTCGCATTAATGCCAAACCCTGGGTTGTATGACTATAAGGGTTCCCTGTCCATTGCAACGTTTGAATTGGGTGATAGGTGGGCCCCTCTTATTTCCCACACACACATATATAGCAGGATAGCTTTTGATTTGTACGGTCAAAATTGGATCCCTCTCTTGGTTCGTTTTACTGCAGCTGATGGGCTTATCCGTCCCCTCTTCTCCGGTCAGTCCTCGTGAAAGAGGTATGAGATTTGATTTCTGAAAATGTTTCTATTTGTTTTTCATCAGAATACTATGTTTTTTGAATGCTATGCTGCTGGAATCTCTTAAATGGGATACCTCGAATGAGATTTTTTTTTTTTCCTTTTTGGTTGATTCGAGTGGGAGTTGTAGAAATCCCACCACATGAGGGAAATATTGGGTTTCTAGAAATACCCAGATGGAAATCCTAACCTCGATTGATTATTCTTTCGATCTTTGAGATTCCTTAAACTTAGTAATCCACAGAAATTTAAAAAAATAAAAATAAATCTAGGCTCTTATGTTCTTCAGCTTAATCAGTTTATTAAACCAACACCGGATTAATGGGATAAAGCTAAGATGAGGGTGTTGATCATTGACTGAAAACTTGCATTTCTAAGCCTTTGTATCATCCCTCCACATGACAAGAGTCCATAACATTGTTGGAAGGTGCTCAAAAAACCCCAAGAAAGCATTAATGATCCTCTTAAGTTCAAGGCGAAGTTGTAGATTTTCATTTGGAATGGGCCATAATAGGTTACCTCAAGAAAATGAATGGTTATTTTCTTAAGAAGAAGTAGTTCTGTTCTTTATTCAAGCATAACTTTTGGGGGGGAAACCCCTCAGTGGTTTCTTGTTACTTTTACTCAGGAGGATGCCTCTACAGGTTTGTAGTATACTCTTATCTTCCTATTTGGGATGCTGCATTGTTGAAAATCTTTTTGGGACAAGGTGAAAAAGTTGTCAACTCTCTTGAGCACAAGGCTAAACTACTGATGAATCAAACACAAGCTCTTTGTTATGTCCGGATATGGTCCACTTGATAGGTTGGATTTAAAAGATTTCTTGTCTTGGATTATAGAGGATGCACAGCAATTCATTTCAGCTCAATAATCAGTAAGTGTTGCACTGTACATTTTTGAATTTGGACAAGTTGACAACCGGATGCTGCATGAAGTGGTCCTGTTTCAGTTAATATTCAAAAAAAAAGAAAAAAAAAAAAATGAAGTGTCCTGTTTCAAGGTGGACAACTGGATCATATAGATGTACAAAAACTGACTATTTTATCCAGTGGGAGTTGAATTGCATTCAGCTTTTCTCATTGCTCTACTGCAAAACGGGCTTAAGATGGGAAGCCCTGAATTGTATGTTTGCTCCCTGTTCTTAATTACATTAAGGGCCTGTTTGTTTCATGTAATTAAGTTACTAGTTACCCAAGATGTCGTATTTCCATAAGTGGTTAAAAATAAAGAATCAATGGTGAAATTGAAAAATGACCATCAAATAACCTCTACTTTAATGGAAATTGAATCAAGGGAAGATGGGGGGAAAATGTATACCCAGCCACGACCCTAGTTATTCTAATCTAACGAATGTCAAGGTTCCATCTTCATCACTATCTTATATCCTTGACTCCTTGCCTCTTTAATAATCCTCTAGTGGAGCTCATTTGATCATGAGTTCCCATATATTATGCAAACAAACAAGCCCTAAGTGATATTTTATTTTTTCTACTGCACTTCTCCATAATGTCTTTAGTCAGTTAGGCCCTTCACATGGTAATCAGATTGTTTTACCTCACATGGTAATCAGGTTGATTTTGTTCTAATCGATTGGAAATGATCTGGTGCTGGCGTCCTGCATGCCATATATATATCATCAAAGCTCCAGTTTTGATGAATCTTTTATAGCAACCCGATCATTAGAGATTGGATAGGCAATGTGAAGAATCTCTACATTCTTCGACAACTTAGGGGGTCATAGATTTAAACGAAGCCTATCAGCATATCTTGATCACACATGATACTGTTTACCAATAGCTAAGCTTTTGTATTGGTGTTAGATGTTTTCCCTCCAAATAATAAACAGAGCAACCTTCTCCTTGAAATTGCATCCTAATTATTTCTAGTAGTAAATAGCATTCATTCTATATTGGATTGTTGTATTACACTTCACTAGCAAATTCCCAGGAACGACTTGCTGTTGCTGTTGTTAGCATGGAATAGCCAGGTCTATGGGAACCACTTGGACCACCCCATCCACCCATATGATCAATCCAAAACCCTCACAATGATCATCCCTCCATGAATTAACATTAAGCCAAATTTGAGATCTTAGTTTCATAGACTCTTGGATTGATCATACAAGTTTTGGACTCAACCAACTTCATATCTAACAGCTAGGATTTTGACAACTTTGAGCAGCTAGGATTTTGACAACTTTGAGGCCCTTGAAACAATACCAACCGTGGTCAGACGTTTCCCTAATTTTTGGGCAGAGGTAGGTCATAGGGAGACCTCAAACACCCTCCTCTCTCTAATTGTTATTCTTCCAGGTGTGCCCTACATGCTACTTTGTTTCATTCTTATGAATGGTGCAATGGTCCCCGATCAAACCTCTTGATATACATTTACAAAACCATTGAAATATAGAGAACATTTCAATATGAAAACTCAAAATTATCAAAAGAAACAAACACCCAAATAACCTTACTGAGATAACTGTTACTCCATTACTATTAACATTACCCTCAATCTGCAAGTTACGAATTGCATCTCCCACCTCTTAAAGATCTCACAAAAAATTAAAAAAAATAAATAAAAGAGAAGAAAATCATACATTATGCACATGCTTCAGATTACAGATAATCCTAGAATGCATTAAAAACAATAGAGAAAATATGAACATTACCCACTACCACTAGTATTAGGTGTGGTATTTCGGCTGATCCAGGGAGCTGTCACGGAATCAGGCGAGGATGGTGTCATCTTCTTCTTCAACAGTACAACATCATCAGCCGGAACATCAATATCCTCGCCCTTGTCTGCCTTGTACTTATCGCTCTCAACCTCTCTTAACACCACCAAGACCTCCTCCATGGATGGCCTCATCTCCTTCTCATCATGCAAACATCGATATGCCAACTCAGCCACCAAAGTGATCCTCCTCCTCACCTCACTGTTTGATTCGAACTCGAAACTGGGGTCCACCAACTCATGTAATGCATTGCTGTGGATCTTGTTAATTGCCATATTAGCTAAATTGATATCATGTCGATGCCTGGTGATGTCCACTGCCGGCTTTGATGATATAAGCTCGAACAAGACGACTCCGAAGCTGTATACGTCACTCTTGTCGTTAAGTTGGTAGCATCGGTGATAGTCTGGATCCACATAGCCTGGCGTACCTTGTGGAGCAGTCGACACATGTGTTCTGTCCATCGGGAACAGGCGTGATAACCCAAAATCTGCAACTTTCACTTGAAAATTGTTGTCAAGGAGAATGTTGTTAGTTTTGACATCCCGGTGTATGATATCAACCGCATGGAGGTAAGCAAGTGCATCAGCAGTCTCTATGGCAATGCTCATCCGAATGGGCCAAGTAAGGGCTCCAGCTTTTGCACGTTCTCCATGTAAATGATCTGCAACGGTGCCATTTGGGACAAATTCGTACACAAGGAGCAGCTCACGACTGTGGCGTGAAGTGCAGCCATAGAGTGAGACAAGATTCCGGTGACGCAGACGGGAAATGATCTCTATTTCATTCTTGAATTGTTCGACACGCCTGAAGTTGTGCTCGTACAAACGCTTCACTGCAACTGAACGTCCATCGAGAAGGTTCCCTGTGCGTAGCATCATTGAGATCAATAACGACAAAAGAAATATGCTTTGCATGTCCACATGAGCTCCTCTATATTCCCGAGTCCAGAAAAATGAGAAAATTGGAAATGACAGGACTGATTCAATGGAACCCAGTGCGATGGTATGTCAGCCAAAGTACCAGTATTTGATACTTACAGGGGCAACCCATAGATAAAGCAGGGACACAGATTTTACACATAAAACATATTGGATATGATACGACACAATGCATTGCGTGTATTGAAGTGTCTAGATATCATAGCTCATATGTGTGAAAGCCATACCAATGTCCTATATGGTATTGGATCATATCTGGATAATCATAAAACTGAACTAGTAACAGATGAGATCACCATACCATGGTAAACTGTGCCAAAGCCACCCTCCCCAAGTTCTCTGGATGGGTCAAAGTTGTTAGTGGCTTCTTCGAGCTCCTTGTAGCTGAAAACATGGGTTGGTAAGATGGAGTGGCAATGTCCAAGCTCTGACCTGGAAGATGGATCTGAAGATATGGTTCGGGAGATGAGTTTTGAGGAAGAGGAAGTGAGGCGCTTCTTACGGTAACATAGATATGCTATTGCAGCTGTTATAAGGCAGCTCCCAGTTGCTGCACATATGCCTGACAGACGACAGAAATGACTTAGAAATTGCAGCTAACTGCAGGCTGTACATTGCAAGAATGGATAGTGCTTGTGTGGTGTCAGTGTGTCATGACTCATTAGGATTGATGCATGCTGTTGGTAGGGCTCCAACTTCGATTCTGGCAATCAGATCTTATCACACAATAAATAATTTCTTGACCATCAGCTGGATTGCCATCATTTGTAGTTTCCTTAAGGCTTAACAGTTGGTTCGTCTGGTCTTAGTGGCTCTTTTTGGCTATGCACCATTGAAGCTGGAGCTCACCTATCCATTAATTATTGATGGTAGAGAAAAAAAAAGAAGCGAAAGAAAAAGTTTAGGTCTGATACCTATAGTAGTCTTAATAATGACTTTTCTGTGGTTATCCTTATTACCTACAAAATCATACCACATAAAAGGTTAGTGAGAGCATAAATAATGGTATTAGTTATAAGTTAGCATGATGCATTGTGCAGTTGTGCAGCTCTACCAGATCTATTCGAGTGAAATAAAAGAAAACAAAACCAATGAACATGATCAGAAGACACTGCTCATCATTATCATTGAAGCCTTAGTCCCAACTATGTTGGGGTCAGCTACATGAATTCCGTGGTTTTCATTCCGATCTATCCTTAGCCAAATCATCAGAAGACACTGTTGTCTGATCCTATTTATCTTACTAATGATTTTTGGTGGTAAGCTCATAAAAACAACCTTTCAATTGAACTTCTTAAAAACACCTTTTGATCGAACTACTACGTTAAGACAGAGTATTTAAGAATTACTTTAACCAAGAAGATATTACTCTCTCTCTCTCTCTCTCTCTCTCTCTCTCTCTCTCACACACACACACACACACACGCACGCGCGCGTGTGAAGATTTAAGAGTGAAAGTGCATTAGTTGAGATTAATTGGAGATTCAAAATATGAAAGTGTATTTCTTAAAACAAAAAAGGGTTCGACATGCAGAGGATGTTGAACAGATTCCATGGCATAGGTGATAGCTTCAAGATTACCAGGTAGATAAAGAAGAAGAAAATGAGATTTTGTTCAAGCTATCGGTAGACAGATCAAGCCTTACATAATAGTGTTTGGAACGAATGCAACAACTCAGTATTTCTTTCAATATAGTCTATTTTCATTTTAATTTATATTTCTATGGTTTAGCGTGACTTACATGCTCTTTACCTAGATCTGTTGAGCTATCTTCCCAACTGATTAAAAGTATGATCTCATTTATGCTGTAACCATTGAAATCTTCTGCTCATACAAATCTATATTGATTTGTGCATGAACTACACAATTTTGACACTTGGTTTATCTTTGTCAAGTAAAATAAGATCGTAGAAGCTTAGGTTATGCCGTATGTGAACATGTAACAATTCACATAAAACAAAAATCCATACAATATAGAATATTTTGTCTTTTTCTTCTTTTTTTTTTTTTTTTTTTTTTTTTTTTTTTTTTTTTTTTTTTTTGTATCTTTGTAGCTTGTCTTAAAGGAAGTTTCAAGCTATAAACAAAAGGTTCCTTCGAAAAATATTCAGTTGTATCTTAAAATTTTCCTGCTGTTTGGAGAGAAACTTGTACAGCTAGTAACCTAAAAGTGACGTGACCAGTGAAGATTGAATTGAACGAGTTAGAAAGAGAAAATATCGGTGGACCCATATTGGGTGCAAAAATAAAAACCAGGACAGAAGAAAGTAACCATATTTTATGCCCTTAATTGGTTATTAAAACTCCCCAGATCTGTGCTAGTGAGCTACATGTTCAGTAACAAGGGTATCTAAATATTTGACAAGTGTATTACACTAAAAACCATTAACATTTATTAAAAAAGAATAATTAGGACTGATTAGGCCTGAAACACACATCTACACTTGTGGTGGATAAAACTTATTGATTACTAACAGATCAAGATCTGGCAGTGCTAATTTTTTTAATAAGCATTTAAAAAATAACGAAATGATATTAGGATAAAAGGCAATATGGGTGAAAGAGACGTTGCTTAATACTAATAGAAAAACGATGTACAACAACGTAAGAAAGCCTTTGAATTTTGGAGTACTTACTATGATGGCAGGATACTGGAAGGGTTCGATCAGGACATAAACACACTATATCAGATGTACTCTCATTAAATCCACATCAACCTCTACTTTCTATGCACTTACTACAATTGTTGGCACTCCATTCCAAGAGAAATCCATCCTTAAGAAATGCTCTGCAGTCGCAAAGAGTTAAATTTGCATGGAAACCTTCCATGTCAACCACCGCAACTGGTGCAATGACCAAAGACTCACAAGTTTCTGAAATATCGGTGGAATTTAACACTTCTTAATCAGCAAATGCGGCAAAAGAGTGATGAGTTTTGTTCCTAACACGAGATGGGGAATTCATATTGTTCTTCATGAAGCGAAGCGGTGCAATTGAAAAAGAAGAGTCGGTGGTTGGCATGGCTAATGTTGAAGGGAGTGCGCTGGAAGGTGAGATTGTGAATGGAACTCGGACATGTTTCATCAAATGATATCGAGTTTGCAACTGAAAGAGATTGGTTCTCTCATAGAAGATGTCATGGACATAGAAGTTGTCAAGAGGCATGTTAAGGACTGGTTTGATGTCCTTGCAGGTAAGTTTGAAGCCCGGGTAAACGCAGTGGGACTGTTGTCCATGGATCTGAAATGGGTACCTTATTTTTATGACATTTCCAGAGTCTTTTGGCTCACAGGCTTTGAAGTGTGGGTCTACTGATGGAGTTTTTTCTGCTGAAGACATGACGATGATAAAGATGAAGATCAAGAACATTGGGAAGTATCCTTTTCGGTTTAACATGCTTTGATTCAGTTGAGAGATAAGAAAATCTGAAAGAGAAGATATTACATAGAGACTGAGATGCGGTCTGGATAGTTTAGCATGGTCAGTTTGGCTGAATTCTTTTTTCATGTTCCTTTGCTTGAACTAGAAAGAAAGCAGTGGATGCGCCAATGAGGAAAGGAGATAGAAAGTGCACTTTTAGACTTTGGGATAGGAAAGTAGACTTACTGTATGAGATATCACCAATGAAGTGCTCTACAACTTTCTACAGTCGGAATCAATTTCATAAGAGCCACACAAAAGGTGTTAGTGGATGTGGGGCCCACTGATGGGAGATTCATGCTGGTTTATATGGGTTTGACTGGTTTACAAAGGGTTCTCATTGGGACTGGACTGTCCCATCCTAGGCTTTGGTTTTGGTTGAGCCCGGTCCGACAAAACTATCTGGGCTGGTTTTTAAAAGCTGCTAGATCAATCCCTTGCTCGCTGTCTTAGATCCCAAATGCAGAAAAACATGTTAAAAGATTTTTCGGTTACTGAAAGGAATTGAAGGGAAGTATCCATTGTCATCAAATGGCAATATAAGAGCTTAAATTGTGGTAGTTGAATTGAATAGTAGAAAGAGTGGCCCTTCTTCCACTTTTCCATTTGGCTTAGGTAAGAAAGTAGTGGTTTTCTAATAAGGATGATAACTAATCAAGGAAAAGGAGTACCATAGTTGACTTCCTAATAAAACCAATTACCCAACTGGTGTAGGAAGATAGAAAGTCTGTTGTTTTACGTGGCTGATATGACTGATGATGATGGCATGATCTGGTTCGACTCACCCTGACTCGGCAAAGTAAACTCGACTCAGTGGACACCGAGTAAAACGAGTGACTGAGCCTCCCAAATCCAGAAACATGATCAAACTTTGAGTTATTTAATTAAATAATAGTTCTTCTTCTTCTTCTTCTTCTTCTTCTTCTTCTTCTGCTGAGGGCCTCGTTGGCACAGAAGTGGACCACCAACCTCAAGAGTGGGGCAGTGACTCCAGTTTGCCTCCTTATTGTGGTATGCCTATGCCACTAAACCGTCAGTGCATTGGTGATCTGGTCCAAATGGATTCAATTGTGATGTCTTAAAACAAAGAAATATTGGAATAAGTTAAAAATGGTTAAAATCAATGGTTCAAACTATTTGACTGGGATTTTTGTGGTTTAAATGGTCAACTGATTTTTAACAAGAATAAAGGTTTGGTTTGGACCCAGCTGCCCAAAGCACCAGATTATGTTGACACTGTCCCCCATTGAGTAATCTGATCTGATTTTAAAAAAACAGGTATGTTTTTTTATAAGTCCTAAAAATCAACTCCTACCAAAACCTCACCAAATCAACTTAATATGAAGACTTGGTATAGAAATATGTAAACGTATGAATCTAAAATTGCCTTACAATATTCGAAAATCTTATCGAGTTCTGATTTGACCCACTCTAATCCAAATCAACCAAGTTCTGCGTGTGACCTTCATGTTTCTTAACTCAATGTCTAGAATGGTCTGCGTGGTTGATGAATTTGTGAGAAAAAAGCTGATTCAAATTAACTAAAGATTCCATGGCGGCTTGGACCAGGAAAATTCTTTTATCCTAAACTCAAATTCTGCAATATTACAAAGAGATTTAATGACCCATCCTTATTGATTTTTTTTTTTTTTTTTTTTCGCTTTCAATTGGAATCTGGAAATAAAGATAAGTATCTTTAGTACCAAACAGTCCAAGCAATCCCCGTCGTACATCAATATCAAGTGCAAGATATCCGTTTGAAGACCAGTAGAGAGTTCCCTTACACTACACATTAGCCAACGTGGTACTCTGTATCAGATTTGGACCACCTATCAAATAGGTTTCCTCAGAAGATATTTTGGCACAAAAAATTGGAGATTGGATCCACTGGTCGGGGACCGAAACAGCAACATCGCCAATCGCTCCTTTAATCACGATGATTAGGGAATACATTTATGAAGTCGAATCATGTGATGAAACGCTAACCTCTTAAATTGTTACTAATTAAGATTTCATTAAAACCAAAGTGACATGCACAGTCGGATTGATCGCACGATAAAGGAAAAGGTGATGAACAAAAGAAGTAGAATGAGATGAAGAAACAGAGAGATACTTACTTGAAGTGCTTGGGAGCGGACATGGTCCCTGATAGGCCTTACCACTGCAATAACAAACAGGTTGGTCTGGTTGGTTTGGATTATGACCGCAGTTCCCACCCGAGGTGACACAACCCCAACACTTGCCGGAGTCCACCACCCATGACACATTGAAACCATCCTCCACAGCACCTCCAAAATGAGTCAGATTCTCGCCAATATTGGCCACCCACGAATTAAGAATCGTAAAGACACTCACCGCACATATTCCGTACACATATGGGTCAAGCATGATGGGAGAAGGGCTTCGATCAACCTTATAGTAGGAGTAATTGCTTCCATTAGACAGACAAGGAAGTACATGCAGGAATGGATCTTGACCTCCGTGTGGGCAGTTGTATATGGTGAGGTTATAGTCGTTGGGTGTATAAGCAAATAGAGAGAAGTCGAGACTCCAACTACTCGCCAGGGGAGGACACTCCTTGCCGATGACATCGGTGTCGACGAGGGTTACTACCTGGTTGCCATAATCGATCGCCTTTACCTGGAATGTCTTTGACCCTATCTTAATCTCCGGTGAATTATTATTGCAGGTGAGATTAAAGCCCGGATAGCTACAATTGAGAGGGCGATCTTCGACCCAAAATGGGTAAGTAATGTTTCTGAAGCTTCCGCAATCGAATTTGGATGGCGCACATGTCTGGTTTCCTTCGTTGCTGTCGCCTTGGGATAGAGAAATTGTGAGGAAGATGATTAGGAAGAGGGAGGTGAAGAGGAGGTGTGAATGCATTTGGAGAGATTGGAAGATGGTGGAAGCTGTATTCTCTTGAATTCCTTAGAAGAAGATGTTGTTATGGAAAAAAAGGAGGATCGATATGGTAGGAGATTGGAGGAAGGAGAGATGGAGAAAAAGGGATTGAAATAAAAAAAAATTCCAATGAATAAGAGTGAAATGCTGAATCGAGGAAGGTTGACGGTAGACTTGGAAGGGACGAAAATGACTTCCAAACTTCTACAACTCTTTTATTAAAAATATCAGTAGTCTGCATGACCACGATTACATTTCCTGGTAATCGGTAAGCCCCCTTGTGTATTGGACTATTGGTTTTATTTCTGACCTAACTTAAATTATTTATTTATTTAACTTCTAATGCATCTAATATGATCATAAAAGTGATTTAATTATTTACCTTCATGATCATTATTATGCTTATCAAAGCCTTATAACATTGATTTAAGTATAAAAAAAAATGGGGCGTTACCGCGTGTGGGTCCCGCTGAAGCCGGGTCTAAATAGAAGATAGATCTAACATTTGGAAATTTTGTAAAAAGTGGAGATTTCAAACCTACGTAAGCACTGATCAACTATAGCGTCGGCTAAAAAAGTCTTATACTTTAAACTACTCGAAAGTAGATGGGACTTGGCCACAGCCATCAGCAAGTTGGTCTAGACCGGTGTTGGCTATATAAAATAACATCATATTTTCTTGTGTTCTAACGTTTAGCTAAAGTTTACAACATGAGTTATATTACTGGATGGGGCAGCAGCCAGCAGGCTCTAATACAATCTTATTGGCTGTAGGTTTTCATTCAGTGTCCCGCAGACCACTTAAGCGGTTCTTACGTTGGCTGTATTAGCTGTATGCTCACGTGGACCCGGCAAAACCCGGACTAAGACAAAAGCGAATCTCAGATATGTCGTATGGTTCACATGGTCGTCGTTTGGTGAGATGTGAACATTACCTGGGCTTTTTTTTCTAATCATTTTTAATGACGTGGTTATTGCCCGGTCTTTGACCTAATATAACTATTTCCACCGCGGCGGCTAAACTCACGTAAATGTAATTTGGACAAATTTAAGGTGGATTTCAGCCACAAGACATGGGGTGAAAATTCACATCTTATGCCACTCCATCAACTCTGAAGTGGGTGTAAGTGTTACCCATGCAGCTCGGCTTGGCGTGAGTGATGACTCCAAAGCTCATCAAGTCATCTAACTCAGGTGAGTCAAGCCGAGTCCAGTACATAGCATAATATGTTTGAATATGATATTAAGGGAAAGGAACAAGCAAAGAGTGTGAGGCTGCTGAAACTCAGATGGGCCCACATCAACCATTTGTGAGGTGTATGTATATCATATCATATATAGTACAATCATGTGCCATGCACGATTGTCTATTTTATTATAAAATTAGAGATTTTTTCCTCGAATTTTATTTTAAAGAAACTTGATGCAAGCTTAATAATTAAAATAACATGAAGAGGGCACTTTCGCATACCACATCACTTAGATGGAAGGTGCATATATATGAAGAAAAATTGGAATGCCTAGTGGTTGATGACCACTATGTTAGGTTTGGGTTGTCCAAAGTCCAACACCAACAGAAGTCCAACATGAAAAAGGGGGAAGAGGCCCCCAATCATCCCAAATTACACATCCATGCTATCCAAATTCCCTTTTTCCCTCCCTGCTCATGGAAAAGCAAACAAATAGAAAAGAAGATGGAAAGGTGTAAGGGTGGATTAAAAGCCAACACCCTTTGCCCTTTGGACACCATTGTTGCTAAGAAGATGAAGTTTGAAGAAACTAGAAGATGTAGAGAAGGGGAGTTGATGGTGAAGAAAGCCCAAACATAAAAGTTAGAAAGAAAAAAGGAAGGGAAAGTTAAGAAAATTGACATAGCAAGCTGAGCTTGTTCGGTAGGTAATGTCTTTGCTTTGAGCATGATTCTAGGCCGAATCTCTAATTTTTCCTGTTTACAATCACCACCTGATCTACGAGCTACCCTATTCATATAGACAGTTGGAGCTGTGTTTGAGAATCATGATCTTGGTTTAAAGATTCACATATTCTATACAAAAGGCACACTATTTGTCATTTGATAATTAGCAATCCTAGTGTTTATAATGATATGATGATTTACATTGAATATGTAAGTATCTTGTTCTGTATTAAATTCAACTTGGCATTTATCCAAATAATTCAACCAACTCCATCCGATCCACAGCTACCAGTTTGCTCAGAAGAGCTTTGAACTATGAATAGTTCATTCTGATTCTTCAAACAATTTGCAGTTTGGTCAGCAAATTATTAATGAACTAATCTCTAATGGTTCTTTAAGTTGAGTCCTATAAATCGTCTAATGGTGACTATCAAAAAGCAGAGGCCACTCAAAAGCACGACGCTCGTGTTTTAGCACTAATTCATATCTAACCCCAATTAGAGATTGCCCCATCTTAAGATTGATCAGTAATATTACACAGAATCTTACTTTGATTTTTATTTTAATCGTGTATTTTAGACGGATATGAATCTGATTGTAGGATCAACTCTGTTTGAAAACAAGAACTCAACTAGACAGTCTGAATTGCCTCAAAATCTGAAAAAACTTGGGCTCAAAGTTTAGACCTCAACTCAACAAATTTGACCAATTCTCTTGGATTACCCCAAAATCTGATCCAACTCTCTTGATTTAAGTTGTGTGTGCGCCCAAATACCCCTAGACGACTCCATTGAAGGCAGAAACAGAGAGTAATTTAAGTAAATGACCAGTGGAATTCATAATCCACAGTGCAGAAATAGCCATGATCATCATCCATAAAGCCTTTCATATACCAATCTCGGTTCGATTCAGCTTAAAGATTGTACTAATTATATCTACCGGGAGGAAAAAAAGGGTCATGTCATATCATAACAATTGCCCTCTCCAAATTTCAAAGTTTTATCAAAGAGAGGCCTCTCCATCTAAGTTCATATGTATTCATGACTATCGATAGATAAGTAATTGAAATCAGAGTAGAGAGAAAAGGAGGGACTTACTACTCGGACACGTAGCGACCTGCTTCCCATCGCGGCAAAAACAGGTAGCCTCTAACGGATTCGACTCATTATAACCGCATCGCCCACCCGAATTCTCACATCCTTCACACCAGCTTGTGCCTACCATCCATTGCACATCGAATCCGCTCTCCAAAACAGCTCCAAAATTCGCCCCACCATCTCCCAAAAGCCTATCCGCTGCACTTTTAAGCAGTGGAATAATCACAGGACTGCCGCAAATCGCCAACCCTTCAGACACTGTAGGCGGCTGAAGCGTAAAGTAGGAGTAATTGCCACCCCTTGTGAGGCATGGAAGCTCATGAAGATAATAAATTGACATTACCGACTCAGTTAGAGGAACAGTGCAGCTGACGTATAAGGTGACGTTCAACACTTCTTTGGTGTAATTGAATGGAAATAAATCGAAGGTGGTACTAGAGACATTCCTCTCTCTGAGAATCTGAGTTATGTAGCTGAAGGTAAATGAACCGATGGTCGAATTCCTCGACGGCAAGGGACAGCCGCCGCTGGTGAAGTCGGGGTCGACGATGTGCAAGACGTTGGTTGAGTAAATGATGTTCTGGATGGTGAAATTATTGGTCAGCGCCACAGCATAGAGGTTGTCGTCGGTACAGGTGAGATTGTAACCTGGGTAGCTGCAGTAACTGGGTCGGTCGTCCCCGACGCCAAAGGGGTATCTGATTTCGTAGTTGTTGTTTCCACAAGGGAACTGGAGAGGTGCGCATTTGGTGTATGCTTCATCATCTTCGGAAAGACAAGTTGGGATGGAGGAGGAGATGAAGAAGAGGAAGAGGGAGAAAGAGGAAAGTGGTAGCAAAAGAGAGAGCATTTCGTTATGTTGTGTGTTCGTTTGTATGTGGATAGATAGAGGTGGATATATTGAAATGGAGTGAGGGAGAGAGAGAGAAGAGAGGTATAGAGAGATAGAGATGAATGGTTTAGTTTGAAAATAACCAAAGCTAGAGTCCCAAGAGCGCATTGGAAAGTTGAACGGAAGAGGCCAGAGCGGCATTGGAAAGTTGAATAGAAGAGGCCGCCGTGGACTTTTCAAACCACTAAAAAACGTCTTCATGATGCAGTCGCAGAAGAATATTTTAGGACGCGTGATCGCTCGGCCGCATTTCCAGTGAAAATGGTGGGGAAAATCCGATTGCTTTTCCACATTAGAAAATTTTCGGATTTGCATTTGGGGGCAGTTGCTTAAAAAAAAAAAAAAATCATAAAAATGAACTAAATTTTATACGATCATATAGAGAGAGAATGGGGTCGAGAAAATTTTATTTTTCTCGGTTAGGGTTTCTATATCAACCATAGTGAAGAAGATTGAAATATATATTTTTGTTCCTTGGGACATATATGGGAAAAAAAGGTTTAAAGACTGAATTATTGGAAGTTATAATTTATAATTGTTTTTTAGCATGTTTTAAATATAAATAGAATAGAAAATCTGAAAATTGAACTGGGTATGACTCAATGGGTTTTGGGTTTGGTCGGGTTGAGAATTAGCTCAACTCAATCGGTCAATCCCCAACACGGTTGTAAATCCAAACTCAAAATTGTCCCAAATTACATAATCCAAGCCGAAGCTTGACCCGAATCACCACCCAAACATAGCCCAGATTTCGCTATTAGAAGTGCAACCCCACCTACAGTGAGATTATAGGTATAACATTCCAAGTTTTGGAAAGAAACTATGAAAAAGATGTGCTCAAAGGAAGTACGTCAAAATGTGGAGTCAACAACGCAATTTGGAAAGTCAAAACAGTTTTTTTTTGGTTTTGTTTAAATGATGAAAGAATGGGGAATTATTATAAAAGTCTAAAATGATGGATACAGTTGAAAAGCATAATTTGAGGAATTTCATTGTTGGTTGTATTTTCACGAAAATGGACCATCGACCATTTCACTCATCAAAATGAATGGAACGGTATTAATGCCCCATATAAAATGTGGTAAAGAGGAGTTTAAAAACCAAGGGAATTTAACTCCTTTCTAAATATAGAGCGGATAATAGTTAAATTGTGGGAGTGCTAATTCATGAAACAGGTAGGGAATGCGTCTGGATCCTCTGAGGATTTTTTCCGCGATGATCTTGAGTGGAATAATTACGGTCTGCTACGTCACCGTGGGCAGCTATTTATCCTGCTCGTGGTCACCATGGAAATCCTAAAATGATCCCGATTCCATAGGGATATATATGCAGCATTATCTAATTTAGTATTGGATCACAACGAAAGCTGTATTGTAAAACTAAACATCCTAGACCATAAAACCAAGTGTTAAGGATTTAGCCCAAAAAAAAATAACCCAAATAAAAACTAGTGAAGGGTTGAAGGTCATCTGGTGAGTCAAATCACTGAATTGGAAAGTTAAGGTCATGGGAAATGACTAGAGAGGGTTAGGTTGACTCATCAATTCTTCTTCTTCCTCTCCTCTTTTTTTTTTTAGCTTCTGATTATTCTTCTCAGCATTATTCACGTTTAGCTTCTTATTTTCAGCAAAAGAAGAATAAATTAAGCAGAGAAAGACTCTGACAACTGTTGCAATTGTTATATATAAAATTGTTTTCTAGTTCCTCTTTAATTAGGATCATTTCTTATTCTTCTGTTAAAACGAAATGGGAAGTAGATATTGTTATGTTGGTTTCTGTATTTAGGTATTGGGTTCATTATCATGTATTTGTTTGGAAATAAAATAATGCTCCCTTCTTTTTTAATTTAAGAAATATAGATAAAAAAGAATCCATTATTTTTTCTAACCCGAGTCTTTGTTTCTGAATTCTCAATGGCTAATAGTATTGTTTTGCTGTCATTGAGATATTCTTTACAGGATTGTGTTATGTTTAATTCGATAGGTCTCATATCAAATTCACACATTTAAAAAAAAAAATCCTTCTTAAAGAAAAAAGTAAAAAAGATAGTCTTCTTTCTCTACTAAAAGAAAAAAAAAATACCCACTTTTTACACAAAAAATTAAAAAGATATCTTACTAAACAACTAAAAATAAAATATCACCGTAACTCATTTATATTTTATTTTTCTTAATTTGAGGCTTTACTTCACTTTATTCTACCTGTAAAGTTCCCAAACCCGAACGTTAAATCAAAATGGGAATCGTTGAAACTAAAATCCGCTCTTCTAAATGTTCAAATTTTATGCCACAATATAAATATAGACACGCAATGAGGACTTTGTCAGCTGGGTGGGTCACGTATGTTTGTTGCAGGAAAAATGCATTTCAAAGTCCAAGTCCAGGCGGCGGTCAATCAACTGTCCATAATTAATTGAGGCTCTTCCAGTACAGTCAACATCAGCGTTGATTAAAGTAAAGTAGACTTTCCTCGAAAGTTCTCCGTACTAACTCCGGCTTCCCAATATTCCTTACAACTTTTGTAATATCGGATAGGGGAGTTTAATTGGCACTACAGATCTCTCTTCACACTAGAGGACAAAATATTATATGTTTTTTTAAACGCCCCCCCCCCCCCCCCCCCCGCGTTCTCTGGCGGGGAGGGAGACCGGCCATCCATCTTTCTTCGTCCCTCCTTCTAATTTTCTTTCCTCCTTTTCCCTCTCTCCTCTCCCTCCCCTCCCCCTCTCCCTCCCCCTCCGTCGCTGGCAGGGAGGGAGGGCGGCGACTGGGAGGGGCAGGAGGAGGGGGAAGAAGCGTAGGGGAGGGAAGGAGATGGAAAGATAATAGAAGGGGAGGGAGGAAGAAAGAGGGAGATCGGCCAGGGAAGAGGCGTGGGGGTGGGGTGGGGAGAGGGAGAGGGAGAGCCGGAGATGGGGAGGAGACCGCGGGGTCCTCCCCAACCGGAAACTGGTGGGGGGGGGGAAGATGGTGGAGAGGGAGAGGGAAGAGGGAGAGGGAGAGGAAGAAGGGTAGTTTGGGAAAGCTCTTTTTTTTTTTTTTCAGTGGTGGGAAAAGAAACTTTGGAAACGGGGGGGATGGTGGGAGAGGGAGGGGTAGTTTTGGGAAAGCTCTTTTTTTTTTTTTTTTTTTGTTTCAGTGGTGGGAAAAGAAACTTTTGAGGTGCGAAAAAAAAACCCCTATCGTATAAAACTGTATTGTTAAAAACTCAACAGGCACATGTGCATCTTGAGTTTTTAAGAAGAAAGTATTATGCGATATTGCAAAACTCATTTTTTTCTCTATGTTTCAATGCACGTTTTGAATAATTCAATAAAGTTTCCCAATATTACAGAAAATAAAATTATATGGAAAAATATATCATCTTTAGTAACCAATTGCAGAAATCAACTACCAATGGTGACCATACAAAGAAACACCCCTAATTAATCATTATGCATTGGCAATGGCACAAGGGAAGTATCGGCACTAAATTTTACACTCTATAGGAAATTTTTTTCTTTTTGCTTCCAGGTAAATTGTATTAAAAGCGAAAGCAAACTTGTACTGAGAAAATAACCCCCCAAAATGACAAAACACGTGAGCACTCAACAAGGAGAAGCCTAGTACAAGGGATTCAACCAAAAGAAAAGGAAAAAACAAAAATGCTTTCAGCTAAAGGAGACTTGAATACATAAAGATATGAATAAAATAGTAGTGAAAACCTGATTGGCCTCTTCACCTTCTACTGATACTGGCCTAGAGGGAGAGGAAATCCATAACCTTGAAAAGAGACATCGGGATTTTCGAATGGATAGCAATTTTAGGCCTTTGTTGATTATTTCCAAATAGAGTAGCTTCTTTTCTCCCAGTAATGGAGAGCTAACGAGCATTTGCCTTCACGGCAATGATTTCATTTTGATAAGGTGGGATGAGAGACGATTTATAGATTTCTAAAGTTACAAGCACAAATAGATTTTAGAGCTTTTTTGTATATATCCCTCTAAGGTTTATAGGATTTGTAAACAGGCCGTGAGGTTTTAGTATTTATAAATAAACCCCTTCATTTTCTTTTTAAAACTTTTGATGTCCCTAAAATCAATATTCTTAACAAGAATGGGCAGGCATCATGACATTTGTGTTGGACTTTTAAATAAATGACAACTTTACCCTTACATCCATTATTTTATCTCAAGCCCCAAATGTTTCTCTCAATAACTCTCTCATACACATAACTAGGGGTGGATTAGAGTACAAGGGCCTTGGACTAAAGCCCCCACCCATATCTAAGAAAAGTCTTAAATTCCCGCCTCCCCCTGCAAATTCTAAAAACCAATATGTTTTTCTACATTTACCCATTTCCCGCAATATTTCTTTTACATAGAGCCAACCACCACCCCCTTCACAAATTCTAAAAATTAATATTTTTTTTTTACATTTGTCCATTCTCCAAATATTTTTTTTATACCCCCCCCCCTACACATGAAGCACAATTATGTATTTTAAATCTTTCATCAATCCAACGGTGGGTCATGTATAGATTGGATAAATCATAACTGGTTAAAGTACATGTGTTGATTGTTGTCATGATCAATCTAGATTTAATGAAATGAGCCATGTATTGATAAAAAAATTAATTTATGTAGGGCTATTCTCCCCCTACTAAGTGGGATTGTTAATGTTATATGCTTTACAAAAAAATTTTAAGTCCAAGCTTTTGGAATTATGCATATAAGGATAAAAAGAGATGGAGAAAAGGTTTACTTCGCTCTAAAAACCTATGGTGGTCTGAAGGATATTGATTTTGGGGAAATAGATGGTATTAAATTAAAATGCAAGGGCCTATTTGCAAATATTAAAACCTCAGGAGCCTATTTACAAATGCTACAAACCTAAGAGGGATATATACAATAAAAACTCTAGATTTTAATCCAAGATTACAATCTCTTGAAAGATATTAGATTATGAAAATTCGAGTTAGATCTTGAGTCGACCAACATTTTAAACCCATTAATGAGTTGATTTCTAAACTAAAATGATGCAGATATCAAGGCATCTATGATTGTGATTTGTAATTTAACCGATCGATTTCGACGGAATGACGCTCCTCAACATCAACACTTGCATAATACTGGGACCCACGTCTTATATCAGCTGGAAAACGATCACGATATTCAACGGGCAATATTCAAAACATCAAGCCCGCACACCTTACCAAAAAAACGAAAGGCCCACACACTAGCCTCCAAAAATCCAAAATCGTCCTAGTGAAGTATTTTTGTTTCTTGAATAGTGTAAGACGTGGCCCATCAGATCTAATGAACTATCAACAATCAGCCGCGGGCCCCTCATCATGTCACTCTTAAGAACTTATACTATGATAATAAATAGCAATCTTTCCATCGGACGGTCAATGAAGAGTCCAATCCGATCAAATGCATGATCACCAAACAGTTGGCCCAACATCCTGCTTAGGGTTGTAAACGGGTCGGTTCTGATCCGGGTCTACGGTGGATTCGAAACCGTTAAGGAGAAGGTGGAACCGGATCCGGACCTGGAATCGGACCTGGACCCGGTTCGGAACCGGTTTCTTGGCTCCGGAACCAGAACCAGAACCATATATGGGACATGTCTGGATCCAGGTCCGG
The DNA here is from genome assembly GCA_003546025.1 of Camphora micrantha. Lineage (NCBI taxonomy): Eukaryota > Viridiplantae > Streptophyta > Magnoliopsida > Laurales > Lauraceae > Camphora > Camphora micrantha. The sequence goes on along the minus strand of QPKB01000001.1, from coordinate 7,475,639 downwards.
ATTTAGGTAGAGAATAATATTAAAAAATATATAATTTTTAGGAGAGATTTTAAAAAATTAAGGTAACATGTCGTATCTCGGGTCCACGGGTCCGAACTAAGGTGGAACCGGAACCGAATCATTTATTTATCAGGAATTAAGTAAGGATCTAAACTTAGTTTTTAACGAGTCGGAATCTCCGGATAATCAAACAATCCGATACCCATTTACATCCCTAATCCTAACATTCTCATTTGAAAAGTGGCCCCACATTAACCATCAGAGATATCAGATTAGAGACATACCGTTGTCGTGGCAGTCCTTGGCATGTCGTCCATCCTCGCAGTAGCAAACAAATGTCCTGTTACTGTAGCTGTATCCACAATACCCATGAGAGGCCTCGCAGACCCCACATGTCCGAGCCGCGAACCAATCCACCTGGAACCCCCGAGCCAGGGACTCACCAAACCCACCAAGGGTCAGACCCTTGGACTCTGTCCCCACCACAGGCACCATCAAACACTCCTCACAGTTCCCATGCCAATCAAACCTCGGTATCTCTCCAAGTCCCCCACCAAACACAAATGACCGATTTCGACCAGAGTTCAAGCACTCAATACACCCCAGATACGAAGGAAAAGAAGAGCAATTGAAGAAGAAGGTGAGAATGAGATTCAAGTCGATGGAGTTGTAGTTGATCAAGGGAAAGAGTTCGGTGTTGCCGTGGAAGAAGGAAAAGCTAACGTTGTGTTTTGCTCTTGGGCAGGACTGGTCTACAAGGTGCGTGTCGATGAGGGTGAGGGTGTTTTGGGTGTAGTTGATTTGGGTCACGTAGTAGGAGTCGGTTGCGACATGGAAGATGGGACTTTGGTTGGTGCATGAGAGGCCAAAACCTGGATAGCCACAGTAGGTGTTTGGGTTTGAATTGGATTGCCAGAAGGGGTAGTGTATGTTGAGGTTGCCACAGGTGGAAGAACGGCATTCTGGGATGTAAGAATTTGTGGAATTGCCATTGACAGTGGTGAGGAAGAAGGCGAAGATGAAGAAGAGACTAGAGTACTGAAACATGGGAAGAGAGAGAGGAAATGATTATGGCGGATTGAGGGAAATCTCGTCCGTAGAAATAGTAGTAAAAAAAAATCACTGTCGTTGACGGGGTTCCTTTGACTTAAGAGGATTTTTAAGTGTGAATGGCATCTGATTGAAGGTAACTCCTGTGGAAAAGGACTTTACTTTTTTTTTTTTTTTTTGCTACATTAGATTGGAAAAAAAAGTCCTTTTTCATGAGAGAGAGACAGCTTAACCAAGTCCCTTCATTATTTGTTCATGTAACTTCTCCCTTGCTTGGTAGAAAATGCCCTTCTCTGGTTGCCTATGTAGTTTTCTTTTTAGTTCATTAAAATTTGATTGGAGATAGAACGCCCAAATAGGTATAAAAAGCTATGGGAAACTTATTACTTAAGCGATGTGGGACTTTTTCAGTATTTCCCTCTCACGTGCAGTCATGATCTTAGAGTTTAGTAGTTCAATAAACAAAATGAATTGTTTGGATTACATAGATGCTGCTCATAAAAATAAAAGTAATTTACGGAACCACAAAAACACAATCATTGTATAAGGGATTAAACCATTGCCTTTTCAGCCTATTTAGGTGTAAAATCTTGGTGAAAATGACTTCATTACGGAAAGGAAGAAGATGATTCGTAATTATTATGTATGAAAATCATTTACATGTGATGTGGGGTGGGACCATTTGTCCCATTTATCGGAATCTAATGTCACAAAGAAAAATAGTGCTCGACTCACTTATTATTTATTTATTTATTTGTTGCTAAGTAGTGCTTGACTTACTTTATTTATTTATTTATTTTGCTTTTAAGGGATTAGAAAAGATAAATACATGACTTGGAGTCATGGAAAGCAAGGAAATTGCGTACTTGCCAATCACGTCTCAATTCCTTACAAAATAAATCTCCAACCATGAGAACCTCGATGCGGGGCCCACTGCTCAGACCCATTAGATCAATCTAAGCGGTTTATCTACAGAAAATCAAAGTAATGTGCTGACCACTTCTAACTACTTTGATCAGATCACCAAAATAGGTCACAGTCAATCCGATATCGTTTTCTCCAAACCAACCTTTAATAGTGCCGAAACTGTCACACAACCATTTTACGTTTTCAAACAACAAACCATGACCATATGGATGGATGGATGGATATAGATTACAAGTATCTCATTTCAGAAGGCATCTATGATTGTGATTTGTGATTTGTGATTTGACCGATTGCGATGGGATGATAATACTGAATAACATTAAGGACTTTTTTGATATATTTACTCTTATTCAGAGCCTTTCAAAAAGGAGCTAAAAAAAAAGAGAGGGTAAAGTTTTTATTTTCACAGACTTAGGAATGGGGCTTTTGGTTTTAAGAGGTTTTGACTTCACTCCTGTAAAGTAGGAGGGTGTTTGAATCGTCAAGACAAATAAAAGCTGAAAATAAAGCTGCTAAATATGACCTAACAGTCAAGATATTAGTCCACGAGGATCAAAATATTCAACTGAAGATATCTGAGGTAGTTGGTTCAATGGATGGTAAATAAGATGGTGGGGTCCATCAGATCCAATGAACAATCACAGATCACTGTCAAGGACTTGGTCCATGATAAAGAATGGCAATAAACATGAATCCTTCCATCGGAGGGTCAAATCAAATCAAATGAATGATCACCAAACAGTTGGCCCCACATCCTACCAACCTCACCTGAATAATGACCATGATATTCATCACTGGGCTCAACAAGTGGGCCCCACATAATCATCAGAGGTTTCAGATTAGAGACGTACCGTAGTTGCAGTGCTCGGCATATCCTCCATCCGTGCAGTAGCAAACAAACGACTTGTTAATCCCGCTGTACCCACAATACCCTTGAGACGCCTCGCAGACCCCACAATTCCTAGCCAGGAACCAATCCACCTGGAACCCAAGACCCAGGGCCCCACCAAAACCACCAAGGGTCAGACCCTCGGCCTCTGTCTTCAGCAAAGGCACCACCACACTCTCCTCACACCTACCATGCCAATCAAACCGTGGGATCTCTCCAAATACCCCTCCAAACACAAACGACCGGTTCCCACCAGAGTTCATACACGGAATAGGCTCCACAAGGGATGGAAAAAAAGAGCAGTTGAAGAAGAAAGTGAGGTTCAAGTCTATGGGGTTGTAGTTCAGAGAGGGTGGGGGGTTTGCCGTATTGCTGTTCAAGGAAAAGCTAACGTTGTGTTTTGCTCTTGGGCAGGACTGGTATGCAAGATCGATGTCGACGAGGGTGAGGGTTTGTTGGGTGTAGTTGATTTGGGTCACGTAGTAGGAGTCGCTGGGGAGATGGAGGATGGGTCGTTGGTTGGTGCATGAGAGGCCAAAACCAGGATAGCCACAGTAGCTGTTACTGTTTGGATCAGATAGCCAAAAAGGGTAGCTTATGTTGAGGGTTCCACAGTTGGAAGAAAGGCATTGTGGGATGTAAGAAGCTCTGGTGTCTCCATTAACGGTGGTGAAGAAGAACAAGAAGAAGAAGGCACTAGAGTATTGAGACATATGGAGAGAGAGAGAGAGAGAGGAAAGTATGGGTGAGTGATGGGTCTATGAATAATGATTTATGATGGTTATATGAATTAAATGGGGATGAATCTATGGGCGGATTTGTATAAAAATGATTTGAGGGAACGCCAGTAGATTTGAATGGTAGCTTAAAAGGTGTGCCACATTTATTTTTAATCAAAGTCTATGTGATGTGGCACTCCTGTAACAATGTCTGAAGCTTTGAGAAGAAAGGGGCCACTACATTAGATCCATACTCGGTAGTGGGGAACAAAAAGAGCATGATCTGGACCAAGAGCGGGCCAAATATCATCACCCTAATCCAATCTGATTATCCTAACCATTGATTTAGGGTGTCTATGTTCACTGATCTATAAGTGCCATTTCACCATGATTAAACCAGAAGACTAGCCACAGATGAGATACTTTATATCAAAGTAGGGTGTGGTTTCCAATTTAGTAGTTAGAATAATCTAATCTGGTTGAAATTTAGGTCAAATGGAATTAACATTGTATAATACAAATCACAGCACTTCACCATTCCTGTGGGGACTGCGGTGGTGTCCACAATGTGGGTTGGAGACTGCTTTTGTGGTCCAACAGCTTGCACTTGATAAGATTGTTTTTATTTTTAGCTTGATGCTTATCTTGACATGGTATGTATGGTCATAAAGTCTTCATAGAAACGAAGAAAAATACGTTTTGAAAAGATCCCAATATTTAACAGGGGAGAACATTGAACTGCCATATTTACGACAAACGACAACAATGAGAATATCACACTTGAGGCTTAATGGGCCTGATTAGGTTTTGGATTTACTTGTGGATCCTGGCCGGAGTTCATTTATAATTGAAGAGTTTTGAGTTGAGTCCAGGTCTAATATTAACCTAGAGTCCAAGAACATTCTACAATTATTAACTGCCATGCACAGGATATGTATACATTAAAAATATTAATGGGCTTTATAAGAGTCCAACGGGCTAACACTAAATTATCTGCAAGTCAGGCATGTTGGACCCAAATGAATGTTCAGTCCACCTAGGCGGACTTGGATTTGAGCTTGAATACTGAATAGGTTCGAGTCTACCTCTAAAGAATTTTAACTACGCAAGACTTATGCCCTCACGTCCAATGGGCTCTTAGAAATTATTACTCTGATAGAAGATGGGCCCGGTGTCAGATTACTCATGTATAAAATACATGAAGCTTTTTGTAATTTTTCATTCAAGTGCATTATACATGATCAATTTTTTGTATGCCCTACACTAGGTAAAGTGTAATGTTGCGATATTCCACAAATGAGAGGCATTTCATGTGGGTGGTACAGATTTCAGTAGTGGGGTTCCAATGTACTCAAGCACATTATAATTTTTTTAGTATTATATTTAAGTTCTCTCTCTCTCTCTCTCTATATATATATATATGGTATTTTTCTTATTTCGTATTTACCAAAGAAAAAAAAAAGAGAAACAATATAAAAATAAAAAGGAAATTATGTTAGAAAAAGAGAAACTAAGAGAAAGATGATTAGAGGAAGAAGAAAGAGTTTTCTATTATCTCATTTAATTATTATCAAATACAAAGGTAGAGAGGCCTATTTATAGGCAAAGTGGTCTCATAAGATAGAAACCCTAAATCTAACCCTAATTCATCTTAAGTGGACATCCACCCAAGATCCATATCTTATAACACTCCCATTTGGATGACCACCATTCAATGACAGTTGCCTCATTAAAAACGTTGCTAAGGAAAACCAAGTGGGAAAAACCAAAGCGAAGGGAAAAAGAATACAATATTCTTCAAGATCATTGAATTGGTGTTGGACGTACATAATGCTGCCTCGTTAAATCCTTAACTAGGAAAACCCAGTGGGACAAAACCTAGAGAAGGAAAAAGAGTACAGCGCACAAATGTCCATGGGTAACATACTTCAGGATGTTCCCTAATAAACCACTCCCCCTGATTATAGCAACCATTCACATAGTTTGATGATGAACTTTAAGCGTGCCAATCTTATATACAAACTTCTGGAGTACTGATTTTTGGTAAAGATTTGGTAAACAGGTTAGCCAGATTGGTACTCGAATGAACTTGCTTGATTTCAATTTCATTGTTCTTCTGAAGTTCAGGAGTGAAGAAGAACTTTGGTGCTATATGCTTAGTCTTGTCTCCTTTAATGAAGCATTCTCGAATCTGTCTTATACATGCTTCATTATCTTCATAGATAATATTCGGAATACCTGCAATAGAAGGTAATTGACAAGAACTACGAACATGCTGAATCAAAGATTTTAGCCATACATATTCCTTACTAGCTTCATAAAGAACCAAAATCTCAGCATTCTTGGAGGAAGTAGGTATCAAAGTTTGTTTAGTAGAACACCAAGAAATAACGGCATTATCATTAAGAAACACATAACCTATATGTGATAGACCCTTATGAGGATCAGAGAGAGAACTTGAATCTTCATATCTTATAAAACTGAAATATCTACAATCATAAGAATAAAATATACCTAAATTAGTGCAGTGTCTTAATTGGATTGAGTACATACTCATTGGCTTTGCTTCAGGAAAAAAAAAATCCTTTTGGGATTTACAAAATGTGGTTCCGTGCCCCAATCTTCATCATCATTTCTATTCCATCTCTCTCTCTTGAATAATTGAAAAGTATAAAGATCTCTTCATTATCCGGTACCGGTGCCTCTTCAGGGGCTTCCAAAGTCTCATTAGGGACTTCTATTATTCTAGAGAGAACGAATTTTACAATAACCTCTTCAAGAGCGTTATGTGCCTCTTCAGGAGAAACCTCTTCAAGAGCGTTTCGTACCTCTTCGGGAGGAACCTCTTCAGGAGGGTTACGTGTCTCTTCGGGAGGACACGATGATGATTGGTCATTTCTCTTTTACCATGGAGCTGAGTCCTTTAAACCTATAGGGCTGCCACGCTTCTTACGTACTTCATTTTCACATTGTGAAGTACATGTATCTAGATGAGACAGACTGAAAATATTCCATATTAGTTCTCGCCGTTCTTCAGGAACAGATTGTTCTACGAGAACAATACGTTTTTTAGGAACTATCTTATCTCTCCCTAACGGCGGGAATATTGTCTCATCGTATGAGCTCTTCCGGAGCATTTAAATATTTGCACAGGTCCAACTATGGTGGATACCTTTCGTCGAATAGCAATTCTGAGAAAAATTTCTGATTTTTCATAATGGTGTGTGTTATGACACTATATACTAAAAATAGATTGTCTTCAGTTCCATGATTCATACCTTAAATAATGAATCAATATAACTATATAATCACATGATAAAACTGAAATAATTAAAACATTCACCATAAATTAAGACATTAATGAAAAATAAAGATCCCCATCATAAAGGAAAAGTTTAAGAAAATGCATTTCAAATTAAAAAAAATCAAGTTTGTGAAAGTTCAAAGCATTATTGGTCTTCTAGACCATGCCAGGGGGTGCTGCCAAGTGAGTGTTAAATGCCTCATTATCCAGAGGTTGGCTGTCCTCATCCTTAAAGAAGTCTCGAGCCTCCAAGTTTATAATATCAATTGGAGACCTCTCTGGTGTCATTGTATTCCAATTCCAGCCTTCCGAATCATTTGCCTCCGCTAAATGAACAGAGGCCTTGTATGCTTTGTATTGTTCCGCCACTTCCTTTGGTGCACGGCAAGTGCGTGACCAATGCCCACTTCTTCCACATCTATGGCACGTGTCATCAGGACGGTGGGTAGGTTTAGCTGGTGGATTCTGGTTGTTCTTATGTTGAGAGGCAGGCCACTTCTGGTGATTTTTGAATTTTGGAGGGGGACCTTTAAAACCACCTCGTCTAGAGGAGTTATGTCTGTCATTCCCCCTTCCTCTGCCTCTGTTTGAGCTACAACTGGCATTTGCTTCAAGAACTGCTAAAGATCCAGTAGGTCTGGAGTTATGATTTTTCATCAATACTATGCTATTCTGTTCAGCGACTAGGAGACAGGAGATGAGTTCTGAATATTTGGAGAAGCGTCGTTCTCGATACTGCTGCTGCAGGAGCACATACGAGGCATGAAAAGTGGATAACGTTTTCTCCAACATCTGCTCCTCCGAAACCTTTTCACCACATAATCTTAATCTGGAAACAATATTGAATAGGGTAGAATTGTATTCAGATACTGTTTTATAATCCTGTAATCTCAAGTTTAACCATTCATTCTAGGCAGCTGGCAGTATGACCATCTTCTGGTGATCATATATATCCTTCAGGGATTTCCATAGGCCTGCTGGGTCTTCCTCGGTAAGGTATTCATTTTTGAGGTCGTCATGTATGTGATGGCGCAGGAAGATGAGGGCTAATGCTCTTTCCTCTGGGGACATCTTGTTACCTTCCTTTATGGTCTCTCCTAACTTTTTGGATTGTAGGTGGATTTTAGCATCCAATTGCCATGATAAGTAGTTGTCCCCATTTATATTAAGTACCTTAAAGTCAATTTTAGCCAAATTTGACATCATGCAAGAGCTGTAATAAAAAATATATATTAAGTTAACCGTGTGCAGATAATCAATAAAGTAAAAGGGAAAGAAAAAAAAAATGAAACCTTAACATCAGAATTAATTTAGGAAGGAATTCAAACAAGACAAAATAAATTGGCAAATAAAAAGTTAGAACATCAAGTTCTCAACTTTGAAATCAGAACTGTTGGTTCTGTCAAGACTTCAGGCTTGATTAAGAACTTCAGGTTCATAATACATGAAATTAGAATTGCAGGTTCTGTCAAATCTTCAGGTTTGAAATAAAACTTCAGGTTCTGTTAAATTATCAGAACTTATGGTTCTATCAAATCTTCAGGTTCTATCAAATTATCAGAACTTCTGGTTCCGTCAAATCTTCAGGTTTGAAGTAGAACTTCAGGTTCTGTTAAATGATCATATTTAATTTCATGGCCATATAATTTTATGGATATGAATCTGCAGGTTCATATCATTATTCCAACTTCTAGGACTGCTAGTCCATAGATTGGTGAACTTCAGGTTCAGTTTTTAGAACTTCTGGTTCTATTTTGTGATCCATTCATAATATTGATAAATTAAAAATAAAATAAAACATGGAAGAAGATGAACAGTAATCAAAACACTATGAATATTATGAGTAAGCATTATAAATTGATTTTATGTATTCTAATAGATTGGATTTGAACTATGGTTTAGATACCACTTACAGTATATGAAGAAAACATATTACCCTTTTCTGAAATCCACGCTGGGAAGGATTCCACGATGGAAATCTACTCTATGAAGGAATCCGCACAGGGAATCCAAGATGAAGATCCGTGCTGGGAAGGAATCCGCGCAGGAAATCCGCAATGGAAATCTGCGCTGGGAAGGATTTCGTGACGAAGATCCGCGCAGGGAAGGATTTCGCTGTGAAAATCCGTGCAGGGAAGGATTTCTCTCCTCTTTGGGTAAGAAGGGTGGGTTTTCTTCCTTTTCTTAGAGCTTCGTGCTGATAACGTGTTAGAAAAAGAGAAACTAAGAGAAAGATGATTAAAGGAAGAAGAAAGAGTTTTCTATTATTTCATTTAATTATTACCAAATACAAAGGTAGGGAGGCCTATTTATAGGCAAAGTGGTCTTATAAGATAGAAACCCTAAATCTAACCCTAACTCATCTTAAGTGGGCATCCACCCAAGATCCATATCTTATAACAAATTAAACTCAATATAGAACGACTAATTTTAAGAACATTCATATTGCAAAACAATCAGCTTCCAAAAATCACTAATTTCATGTAGCATAGAAAAAAACATTGTAGAAGAAAAAATACAAAAAAGGGGGAAAATGGTTTTAGAATCTTTTCCTCTCATACTATGCAGTAGAAAACCTTGGCATGATCATTAAGGAGAAGAGAGGTATGGCTTTGGAGGCATTTCCAAGCTTTGAACACTGCCTTCAAACATCTCCAACACTCTACTCATTGAAGGCCTGATTTTGGGATCTGTCTGTATGCACCAAAGACCTACCAAGACCATTTTCTTAGCAATTTCTTTCTCTTCTTCGTCCATAATTCCAATCAATTCTACATTGTTTTCCAAGGCCATGTGATTGTAAACCCAGTGTGGAAAATATATTTCACTGGTGTTCTCCACTCTTGCATCAATGTTTTTTCTTCCACCAACCATTTCTAGCACCATCATGCCATAACTATAAACATCTGACTTGTAAGAAACTCCTCCAATGTTTCTACAATATACTTCAGGGGCAATATATCCTATAGTCCCTCTCGCATCTTGCATTGAAATGATGCTTTCTTGTTTAGGACATAGCTTAGCCAACCCGAAATCTGAAATCTTGGGACAGAACTCATCATCTAGAAGAATGTTATGAGGCTTGATATCAAAATGTAGAATACGCATACTACAACCACGGTGTAGGTACTCTAGTCCTCGCGCAATGCCAACTGCAATTTGAAATAGCTTTTCACAATCTAAAATGCGTTGTGTTCCTCCTGATTTGTTAGAATAGATGAATTTTTCGAGGGAACCATTGGACATGAACTCATAGATGAGTGCTCTTTTGGAACGCTCATAACAGTAGCCTAACAGAGTAACAATGTTAACATGGTAAGTCCTACCAATGCTTGCAACTTCGTTTATGAACTCTTCTCCATTGCCTTTGGAGTTGTTCAATACTTTCACTGCAACAAGGCGACCGTCTTTGAGCTTTCCTTTGAACACACTACCATAGCTGCCTTCGCCTAATTTATCTATAAAAGAGTTGGTTATCTTCTTTAGCTCTGAATATCGAAACCGCTGAGGAGCAAGAGAGCTATAATTCTGTAAAAATGCCTCCACTTTGCTGCCAGTGCCAAGTGTTCTCATGCATTTCCTTATAAAAGCAACAAGACAGAATCCTACGAGGAGGCTACTAACAACTCCTGAGACTGCACCTGCAAGATGTTTTTCAACCAAATATAAAAGATGTTTTCTAACCAAATAGATTTTTTTTTAAAAATATTTATAAAAGATTTAATGGTCATGTAAGGACGTTCCTAATAGCTTAAAATTATAATAAGACCTTCCTTATAACTTAAAATTATAATAAGTACTCTCTCAGATTCATCAAAACCCCGAGCACTTGAAATGACAATTTAGCCATCGGCTTTTTATTGGATCCAATGGTTCCTATGAATCTTTATTGAGGACAGTCCTTATAAGACCATTATAAAATGTGACTATTAAGTATGTCCATATTTTGATTTAGATGTTTCATAATTATTAGCAACTTCCAATTGGTAGGTTAACTTAGATGGATGAAAAGCCTTGAAAAGAAAATAAATAAGGTTGGTTGGTTATTTTATCCTTCCCAGCTAAAAAAGGAAGCCAAATATCTATAAAAATGTGACTTTTAGTGGCAGATTTTCCACTGATAAAACTGCCACTAATGCTTAGAAACTGACCACGTAAGTGTTAGCGGCGGTTTCCATCACTAAAATTGGCTTTTCGCAGCATAAACCCGCTAAAAGTCATTTTCATTTTAGTGTATCATTGGGCCATTTATCTTGAAAATCATGGGTGGCTCGATCATTAGGCAAGAAAAGCTCTTGCTTTAGGCCCTTAAAAAATAAGGCCCCGCAGTATCAAATCCTTTTAGAGTCATCTTTTCACATTTTATAATAGCATGAAAGCAAATGCCGTCTTTTTTTTTTTCTCCCCAAAAAATAAGGCCCCATAATAGTAATTAGTGTCGCTTCCCACTCAAGTCATCTTTTCACATTCCAAAAAAGCATTAAATCAACTGTCATCCTTTTTTTTTTTTTTTCCTGCATTGTATCTTTTCAAATCCCAATAAATCTCAACCTCACTTTCACATCACTAGTGAGGTTTTTCAAATAGGTTTTCCTTTTATAGATTAATGAGCCACATTTAATTCAATCATTTCTCACATAAGCATCTAACCGTTTTTATTTTTTATTTTTTTTAAGGATTTACTGATTTGGTTGTCTTTTTTTATATAATATATGAGGGTATGTTTTGATGATATATGTGGGTATTTTTTATTATATATGTTAATCATAACTCACTAACTCAAATATAATATATTTTTTTTTAATATTGAAGAAGTTGCATCAAATTCAAAACTCATACGCAGTAAAAATCTTTGTGGCCAACCATGATAAATCACTAAATCAGGTTCTATTGTTCTATGTTAGTTTTTAGGACTTTTTTTAATCCCAAGCGCGTACTGAAATTTTATTATAGTTAGTGTTCGTTTTATTTGTAAATATTAGTCGTTATAATTTATAAATAATAAATATGTTTACTAGAAAATACGAATCTGGATAAAACTTTAAAAAGAAGAAGAGAATAATAGATGATGTGAGGCCTCATTTAGGATTGTTGTGCTTTCGGCCTCAAATTGTCTCGAGCCGGCCTCGTTGAAAACTTTAGCTAAAGAATATAGGCATGTGCCAAAACCCTTGTGTAAATTGTCTTTTAGTGATTATAAACTCTAAAATCTAGCTGTGTATAATACTTGGACTGAGGATTCGTGGCAACTTGATAGGAGAAAAGGATAATAGAAGTCTGAAAGAGTATGAGGTTTGATACCTATGATCAACTTCAGCTTGGACTTTGTTCCACTTCTACCTGCAAGATCATACCGAATGGCAGGTCAGCAAGAGCATAAATCATGATATAAGTTCACATAACGCAATCTACAGCTCTATCAGTGATATAATATCTGTTTCTTGGGGAAATAAGAGCAATACAAACCAATGAACATGATCGAAGGATGTTGGTTTTGATCCTACTTATATATGCTCATAATAACAATAATAATAGAAACTTTCTCAATTCTAAGTGTTGGGTTAAGATTGTTTTTAATTGACTTAGAGATATGCTTCTACAAATGAGGAATTCTATATAATGCCCTTCCAAAAAGGAGCATTTTCGCCCCTACGCAAACATCAATAAAAAGCAACCTTATTTATTATTATTATATTATATTTAATATAATTATAAATAATGGACTGTTGATATTTGTTTTTCAAATGGGGCATTAAATGAGAAAATGCCCACAACGAGAAACTAGTGGCTCTTCTTTGAGGAGCCCACTTTAAAGGACACCTCTTCAAATCGATTAAAATAAAGGCTCCAAATCCAAGTTGAATAGAGTCACAAGAATGGGGATCCTCCAAGGCTTTTACCCATTGTCACCACGGAAAGCCAACGAGGCTCCGCGATGTCACCGTGGAGAGCTTGGATAGCGGAGCTTAATTTGTTTCCTCATGGTCAAAGTGGGGAAAAGTCTCAGATGATTTGCACTCAGTCACCATAAGCTTATAAAAATATTAAGAGTGTTTTGTATATATCCCCCTAAGGTTTGTATGATTTGTAAATAGACTCCCGTTATTGTAGTATTTGTAAATAGGCCTATACCTTTTCAATTCAATACCTTTTATATCCCCCAAAACTAGTGCTCCTAATAAGTATGGTAACCACCATGAGATTTGTGTTGAACTTTTATAAAAATGACAGCTTTGCCTTTGTATTCATTAAATAAAAATGAATATATTATTAGTTACACAAATACCATTATTTTATCCCAACTGTTGTTAACAGTCTCTCTCAATAACTTTTTAATGCATATGAAGCCTAATCATGTATTTTCAAACTTTCGTCAATCTAACGGTGGGCCGTGCATGGATTGGATCAAATATAACCAATTATAAGCATGTGCATTTATTGTCATTATGACCAATTTGGGTTTAATGAAATTAGCTATGTATTGGTAAAAATAGATCTACATACGGTAGTTCTCTCCCATTAAATGTAATTATTAATGTTACAAGTATTTGAATTTAAATATAAAGGGATAAAGAGATGGGCAAAAGAGTCATTTCGCTCTAAAAAGTTTTGGTGGTTGGAGGGCTATTAATTTTGGGGACACGAAAGGTATTAAAATGAAAAGACAGAGCCTATTTACAAATACCAAAACCATTGGAGACTATTTACAAATCCTATAAACCTAAGCGTGGTATATGCAAAATGTTGAAATATTAATTGTGTTCTCTTTAATACTTTAGTAGGAGTTCGAGCCCACCATGAGATTAAAAAAAAATATATTATGTTCTTTCCTTCTTATAATCATCAATCTAATGTTAGGATTAGGAAACAGTGTCCTTTTTTAAATAAGCCCAAAAACTAAAGGCAAAGCTGACACAACTCCATCTAGAACTTGAGAGAGAGAGAGAGAGAGAGAGAGAGAGAGGTGTTCCTACTCTGGAGAGGACATATTCCTGTATAGGCCTTGTGGCCGCAATGACAAACAGGTAGGTCTGGTTGGCCAGGATCATAACCGCAGTTCCCACCGGAGACAATGCAATCCCGACAGTTTCCGGCGCCCGCCACCCACGACACCCTTGAAACCATCCTCCAAAGCATCTCCAAAATTCGTCGGTTCGGTTTCGAGTCGGCTTGCTGACGAATCAAGAATGGTAAAGACACTTGCCAAACAATTTTCATATGGGTCAGGGCCTTGGCCGACCATATAGTAGGAGCTGATGCTTCCATTGTACATACAAGGAACTACATTCAGGCTTGAGTTTCTACTTGGGTTTGAGCAGTTGTAGTAGAAGGTGAGGTTTACGTCATTGGGTGTATAAGCAAATCGTGAGAAGTCGAGAGTCGAACTACTTGCCCGGAGAGAACACTCCTTGCCGATGACATCGGTGTCGACGATGGTTAGCATCTGGCTATCATAATCAATGGCCTTTACAAAATATGTCTTCGATCCTATCTCCATCTCCGGGGAATTATTTTTGCAGGTGAGATTGAAACCAGGATAGCTGCAATTCTCAGGGCGACCTTCTATAGAAAATGGGTAAGTGATGGAGCTGATGTTTCCACAATTGACTTTCGTTGGAGCGCAAATTGGGTTTTGTTCACTGCTGTTGCCTTGGGATATAGAAGTTGTTCTGATGAAGACGGTCATGAGGAAAAAGAAGAGGAAGAGTAGGTGTGAATTCATTTGGAGATGTGGAATATTGATATTTTTCTAAGTTCCTTGGAAGATGATGGTGTTATGAAAGAAGAAGAGGAGGGTTGAACTGATAGAACGGACGAGGAAAGATGAGGTGGAGAAGAAGTGATTGCATTATTTTATCTCAAATCACTTTGAATGAAGAATTTGAAAGGTTGAATGGAGGGACGGATTCCTATAGTTTAAACAGATGAAAATGACATCCGAACCACTGCAAGTCCCTATGGTGCTCTGCACTGACCGGCAAAATTATTTTTGGGGCCTGCTGCTTTGCAAGAATTCAGAGAATTGGTGTCATGAGAATTCATGAATTAGCTGGAATTTTGTCCCCCAAAGGGAATTTCAAAATCCTTCCGGCTAAAATCGTATTTGAAAAATACTAGAGAGGCTGTGATCATTCAGAAATTTCTAGAGATATTTGAGGATTTTCATGTGGTGAGCATGTCAATTCTACTGGAAAAATAAGGCATTTCTAAATGCAAGGGGAAAAGTCTAGTCTTTTATCAGAGATTCTGGACAGGCCAAAATCTCATCAAGAATTCCCTGAGGACCTTAACGTTTTTTTTCAATGTTTAAACTTTAAATCTGTATCAAATCTCTGTTGTGTCTAATGTTACATTAATCTTGAAGTTTTCAATAATGCCATTGATTTTTTTCCCCGTCATTATCATCATAGTTATCATGCCCTTATTGCAGCAATGTGTAATTAAAGAATCCTACTCTATCAATATTTCTAAACATTTTTAAGTTGGACGTGGTCAATGTGAGATGACTTCAAAACAGAGATTTGGACATGACCCGGTCCTATCAGAGTTGGGTTTGGTTTGTTTGTTTTTGTTTGTTTTGTTTTGTTTTGGGTGGGTATAAATTTATAGATTTGAGCTGAATTTTGGTCCGGACAGTTTTTTTAATGGATTATATAGCACACATCGTACAGTATCAAATCTAATGCGATTCATATATATATATATATATATATATATATATATAAAATAGATCATAAACCTGTTATGATTCTAGCTATCTATATGTAGAAGCAGGTGTGAGTTGAAGGGGGTTCAAATTTGGCCGGATCCATCTCTTAGAAGACATGTTTTTAATAACTAAACATTATAGTTTACAAAGCCAACTCAATGTAAGACTGAGCGATGATGATGATGATATCATCATGGCTAAATTGTAGTTAATGGTCTCAAATGTGAGTATAAAATATGGCTTTCAAGCCTATACCATTCAGGTTCGAACCATTATGAATTGACCATTTTCGACTATGATAAGTATGACGACAATGACGGGGTTGGAAACTTTAGGAGTCTGTTACACTCATTCACACCTCACACAAACAAAACCTCGAGGCATTAATAGAGACGGCATAAATACTTTTCATCACAAGCATGACTCAATTATTTATCGGAAATATTGAATTAAGACAAGTCCATTTTTGAAATATACAGTTGATTCAAGATTGATGTTAGGGGGGCTGACCAAGCCCGATTTGGGACTTGTTTGGGCCTTGGTTTTGCCTTAATTACTATGTCACAAGTTTGTTTGACTATTTAACAAATTTTCCAATATGAATTCTATTATGTGACATATTTTTAATAATTGAATTAAATATACGAAACGATCTATTTGTCAAAGGGACTTATTGAAAAAATATCTATTACAAACAGATCTTAAGAAGCCCTTGTTCTCTCTCAATCGAAGTCTTAATCCATGCCACCAAGAAAGTTCCGAATTGGATCCATTTCTGTTTTGATAGTTACGAAATATCCCAATTCAAGTCGATCCCTAGGGAGGGTTCAAGAGTAACTCCACGGAATTGCTATTTGAAGGGAGATAAGAACCCTAGTTTGGATCATACAGAAGATCCTCACCATTCGCAGCCAAATTTGGTAGCCCCAACCGTCTGGAGCGCACAAAATGTTTTAGAAGCTAACCAGCATCAACTTACGCTTGGACACAAGTCAGAAAGCCACGAACTCATGTCAGTCTTGGGCAAGTAGCTAGGGTCGGTAAGCCACAGAGCAACTCAAGAACTACTGCCATAGAGAACAACTCCTTATCGGAGTGGTAAGGAGTGACAGTTCTCACCTAGCTGCCCAGGGTTTGAACCCTGGGTATGCCAACTCTTTCTGCTTGTGCGGGCTCCCTTCCTCTTGTGTGAGCTTTCTTCCTACGTGTGCGTATTCTCTTTCCACTTATGTGGGCTTTATTCCCGTGTGTTTGCGGGCTCTCTCTTGGGTCTCAGCCCTCTTGGCTGGGATACAAAAGAAAAAAAAAATACTGCAACCAAGTTGGGTCAATCATCATAGTGATTGGGTTTGTTGGTCATGGGCTTATTTATGGAAGTGGTACCATCAAGTTCAAATGTGAACCTGAAATTGATATGTCGGAACAAATTGAATCAAAGGTCCTATAGGATCCAACTTAGGAAGTTCACTAGAGTCACAAAGCCAAAGAACCAATGACTCAATGCCAGTCTGGCGAATGACTCACTCACGTGACTGTGGACCTGCCCAGCTATAGTTCACATGAGAAGGGTAAGAAGAGCAGTTGAAGAGAAGGCTATACTCTAGAGTATCTTATTTCAGAAACACAAGCCCAACCTGGTGAGAGGACAATTGCAATTCAGCCCTTTTTGGGCCAACTTTGGGTGCACAAATGACTACTCAATGGTACGATAATGATAATAAACCGCTTTTAGATTTAACATAATCCTTACTGTTTCAAACATTTCTCCAAGCAGCTGGTTAGAATTTTTTGACGTATTGGGCCTATCAAATGTCCAGGTCCAGGTTGAGCACATTTATGAAATATTCAGCCCATCGATATTGAAGTTATCGGGGAAAGGATGGGTCATATTTCTGGGCCCTAGGAGAGGCTGGGATCGAGGTCATTTAGCTATTGGGCTACCACAGCAGGCCTAAGCTCAGGCACTGCTTAAAATTCAGTGCCAATGTAGACTAGATGGTCTTGGGCTCAGGAATGGCTGGCCCAGCCTATGTGCTACCATAGTAACTGTGGGGCTCAAGTTCTCTGTTCAAAAGAAATCACTTAGAAATAAAGAAAAGGAAAAAGAATTTAGAAACACAATCCAATCTCGAATGATAAAGTTTTATAACAATTATTTTGTGAAAATAATGACATCCAAACACCACCAGTTTCATGTAGTAGACAAAAACTCATCATTATTTTTTGTGGCAGAATCCTTTCCTCTAAACTACTGATGAACTCAAACACAAGCTCTTTGTTATGTCTGGATACGGTCCACTTAATAGGTTGGATTTAATAGGATGCACAGCAATTCATCTCAGCTCAATAATCAGTAAGTGTTGCACTGTACATTTTTGAATTTGGACAATTCGACAACTGGATGCCGCATGAAGTGCCCTGTTTCAAGGTGGACAACTGGATCATATAGATGTACAAAAACTGACTATTTTATCCGGTGGGAGTTGAATTCCATTCAGCTTTCCTCATTGTTCTACTGCAAAAAGGAATTAAGATGGGAAGCCCGGATTTGTATGTTTGCTCCCTGTTCTCAATTACATTAAGGGTCTGTTTGTTTCATGTAACCAAGTTCCTAGAAATACTAAGATGTTGTATTTTTATAAGTGGTTAAAAATGAAGACTCAAAGGTGAAATTGAAAAATGACCAACAAATAACCTCTACTTTAATAGAAATTGAATCAAGGGAAGATGGAAAAATATATACCCAGCCATGACCCTAGTTATTCTAATTTAACGAATGTTAAGGTTCCATCTTCATCACTATCTTATATCCTTCACTCCTTGCTTCTTTAATAATCCTTTAGTGGAGCTCACTTGACCATGAGTTCTTATATATTATATGCAAACAAACATGCCCTAAGTGATATTTTATTTTTTCTCCTGCACTTCTCCATAATGTCTTTAGTCAGTTAGGCCCCTCACATGGTAATCAGATTGTTTTTCTCTTTTTTTTTTAATTGATTGCAAATGATCTAGTGCTGGCGTCCTGCATGCCATATATCATCAAAGCTCCAGTTTTGATGAATCTTTTAGAGCAACCCGATCATTAGAGATTGGATGGGCAATGGGAAGTATCCCCTTCATTCTTCGACAACATAAGGGGTCATGGAATCAAATGAAGCCTATCAGTACATCTTGATCACACATGATTGTGTTTACCAATAGCAAAGCTTTTGTATTGGTGTTAGATGTTTTCCCTCCAAATAATAAACAGAACAACCTTCTCCTTGAAATTGCATCCTAATTATTTCTAGTGGTAAATAGCATTCGATAATGGATTGTTGTATTACACTTCACCAGCAAATTCCCGGGAACGACTTGCTGTTGCTGTTTGTTAGCATGGAATAGCCAAGTCTATGGGAGCCACTTGGACCACCCAATCCCCTGAATGATCAATCCAAAACCCTCACAATGATCATCGCTCCATGAATTAACATTCAGCCAAATTTGACATCTTAGTTACATATACTCTTGGATTGATCATGCAGGTTTTGGACTCAACCAACTTAATATCTAATAGCTAAGCTTTTGACAACTTTGAGGCCCTTGAAACAATACCTGTCATGGTCAGAGGGTTCCCTAATTTTTGGGCAGCGATAGGTCATAGGGAGACCTCAAACACCCTCCTCTCTGTGATTATCATTCTTCCAGGTGGGCCCTACAGGCTACTTTCTTTCATTCTTACGAATGTTGCAGCAGTCCCCGATCTAGCCTCTTCATGATACACATTTACAAAACCATTGAAATATAGAGAACATTTCAATACGAAAACCCAAAATTAAAAAATAACTAGAAGAGAAGAAAATCATACATTATGCAGATGCATCAGATCAGAGATAATCCTAGCATGCATTAAAAACAATAGAGAAAATATGAACATTACCCACTAGTATTAGGTGTGTTATTTCGGCTGATCCAGGGAGCTGTCACGGAATCAGGTGCGGATGGTGTCATCTTCTTCAACAGGACAGCATCATCAGCTGGAACATCAATATCATCGCCCTTGTCTGCCTTCTACTTGTCGCTCTCAATCCCTCTTAACACCACCAAGACCTCCTCCATGGATGGCCTCATCTCCTTCTCATCATGCAAACATCGATACGCCAACTCAGCCATCAAAGTGATCCTCCTCCTCACCGCACTGTTTGATTCGAACTCGAAGCTGGGGTCCACCAACTCTATTGAGGAGTGGGCTCCATCCGATGAGAAATATTGAAAAGTATTTCCGCTGCCTCTACTAACACCTTGAGGTTTTGGTAGCAATTAGCTAAAGAAATTTATATGGTATAAAGAGTCAATGATCGAATGTCTCAGCGCAAAAAAAAAAAAAAAAAAATGCGTGTCGCCAAAAGTGCGCGCCGGGTTCCACAAGAGGGGGAGTATTGAGGATGCTCCATCCACTGCCGGCCTCTAACACCTTGAGGATATAGCAGCTCGAATCAAACTCAGACGCATTGTTGTGGATCTCCGTTAAGCTGTATACGTCACTCTTGTCGCTAATGTCCACTGCCGGCTTTGATGATATAAGCTAGCATCGAAGCTGTATACGTCTGGCATCCACATAGTCTGGCGTAGCCTGGCGTACCTTGTGGAGCAGTCGACACATGTGTTCTGTCCATCGGGAACAGGCGTGATAACCCAAAATCTGCAACTTTCACTTGAAAATTGTTGTCAAGGAGAATGTTGTTAGTTTTGACATCCCGGTGTATGATATCAACCGCATGGAGGTAAGCAAGTGCATCAGCAGTCTCTATGGCAATGCTCATCCGAATGGGCCAAGTAAGGGCTCCAGCTTTTGCACGTTCTCCATGTAAATGGTCTGCAATGGTGCCATTTGGGATAAATTCGTACACGAGGAGCAGCTCACGACTGTGGCGTGAAGTGCAGCCATAGAGTGAGACAAGATTCTGGTGACGCAGACGGGAAATGATCTCTATTTCATTCCTGAATTGTTCGACACGCCCGAAGTTGTGCTCGTACAAACGCTTGACTGCAACTGAACGTCCATCGAGAAGCACCCCTGTGCGTAGCATCATTGAGATCAATGACGACAAAAGAAATATGCTTTGCATGTCCACATGAGCTCCTTTGGAACTATATTCCCAAGTCCAGAAAAATGAGAAAATTCGGACTAATTCAATGGAACCCAGTGCGATGGTATGTCACCTAAAGTACCAGTATTTGATACTTACAGGGCTAAAATGCTGAGATATGTGATGGATGTGGAAGGGGCAACCCATGGATAAATCAGGGACACGAATTTTACACATAAAACATATTGGATATGATACAACATAGTGCATTCGTGTATTAAAGTGTCTAGATTGTAGGATCTTACACCCCATTGAGCTACCACTTATCCCAAAACCAATTGGTGATTGGAAATGGTATAACAACAGTTTTATGGTGAGGGCGAGGGCTCGACCGCAATTATGACCGCTGTGCCGCCGCGACTCCTGCTGCGCAATTCGCAAAACGAGAGTCAACGTGACTCGAACACTCAATCTACCACGCTTTGATACTACTTGTAGTATCTTACACCCCATTAAGCTACCTCTTATTCCAAAACCAATTAGTGATAGAAAATGACACAACAACGGTTTTATGGTGAGGGCGAAGGCTCGACCACAATTATGATCGCTCATGAGCGATGGTGAACGTTGACCTTAACATAAATATCATAGCTCATATGTATGAAAGCCATACCAATGTCCTATATGGTATATCTGGATAATCATAAAACTGGACTAGTAACCGATGAGAGAGGCATACCATGGTAAACTGTGCCAATTGCCAAAGCCACCCTTCCCTAGTTCTCTGGATGGGTCAAAGTTGTTAGTGGCTTCTTCGAGCTCCTTGTAGCTGAAAACATGGGTTGGTAAGATGGAGTGGCAATGTCCAAGCTCTGACTTGGAAGATGGATCAGAAGATACTCGGGAGATGAGTTTTGAGGAAGAGGAAGTGAGGCGCTTTTTACGGTACCATAGATATGCTATTGCAGCTGTTATAAGGCAGCTCCCAGTTGCTGCACTTACGCCTGAAAGACGACAGAAATGACTTAGAAAATGCAATTAACTGCAGGCTGTACATTGCAAGAATGGATAGTGCTTGTGTGGTGTGTCATGACTAATGAGGATTGATGCATGCTGTTGGTAGGGCTCCAACTTGGATTGTGGCAATCTGATCATATCACACAA
Organism: Camphora micrantha; assembly: GCA_003546025.1. Lineage (NCBI taxonomy): Eukaryota > Viridiplantae > Streptophyta > Magnoliopsida > Laurales > Lauraceae > Camphora > Camphora micrantha. The sequence goes on along the minus strand of QPKB01000001.1, from coordinate 7,453,804 downwards.
TAAATAATTTCTTGACCATTACCTGGATTGCCATCATTTGTAGTTTCCTTAACAGTTGGTTCATCTGGTCTTAGTGGCTCTTTTTGGCTATGGACCGTCCAAGCTGGAGCTCACCTATCCATTAATTATTGATGGTAGAGAAAAAAAAAAGAAGCGAAAGAAAGCGTTTGGGTCTTATAGCTAATAAGCATTTAGGTCTGATACCTATAATAGCCTCAATGACTTTGTTGCTTTTCTTACCTACAAAATCATACCTCAGAAAAGGTTACTGAGAGCATAAATAACGGCATTAGTTATAAGTTAGCATGATGCGTTGTATAATTGTGTAGGTCTACCAGAGTGAAATAAAAGAAAACAAAACCAATGACATTGATTAGAAGACACTGCTCATCATTATCTTCAAAGCCTTGGTCCCAATTATCTTGGGGTCAGCTACATTAATTTCTTTTTTTCATTCTGATCTATCCCGAGCCAAATCTTCAGAAGACACTGCTGTCTCATCCTATTTATCTTATTAATGATTTTTGGTTGTATGCTCATAAAAATAACCTTCTCAATTGAACGTCTTAAAAACACCGTTTGATTGAACTACTATGTTAAGACAGAGTATTTAAGAATTACTTTAACCAAGCAAATATTACTTCCTCTCCCTCTCACACACACACAACACGTGAAGAGCATTAGTTGACAAGATTCATTGGAGATTCAAAATATGACAGTGTATTTCTTAAAAAAAGAAAAAAGGTTCGACAAGCAGAACATGTTGAACATATTCCATGGCATAGGTGACAACTTCAAGATTACCAGGTAGATAAAGAAGAAGAAAATGAGATTTCGTTCAAGCAATCGGTATAGACAGATCAAGCCTTACATAATAGTGTTTTGAACGAATGCAACAACTCAGTATTTCTTTCAATATAGTTTATTTTCATCTTAATTTATATTTCTATGGTTTAGCGTGACTTACATGCTCTTTACCTCGATCTTTTGAGCTATCTTCCCAACTGGTTAAAAGTATGATCTCATTTATGCTGTAACCATTGAAATCTTCTGCTCATACAAATCTATATTGATTTGTGCATGAACTACGCATTTTTGACACTTTGTTTTATCTTTATCAAGTAAAATAAGATCGTAGAATCTTAGGTTATGTTCGAATGTGATCATGTAACAATTCACATAAAACAGAAATCCATACAAAATAGAATATTTTGTCTTTTTTTTTTTTTTTTTCTGTATCTTTATAGCTTGCCTTATGGAAGGAAGTTTCAAGCTACAAACAAAAGGTTCCCTTGAAAAATATTCAGTTGCATCTTAAAATTTTTCCTGCTGTTTGGAGAGAAACTTGTACAGCTAGAAATGACATGACCAGTGAAGATTGAATTGAACGAGTTAGAAAGAGAAAATATCGGTGGACCCATATTGGGTGCAAAAATGAAAAACAGGACAGAAGAAAGTAACCATATTTTATGCCCTTAATTGGTTATTAAAACTCCCCAGATCCGTGCTAGTGAGCTACATGTTCAGTAACAAGGGTATCTACAAATTTGTTAAGTGTATTACCAAACAGTCCGAGCAATCCTGTCGTATATAAATATCAAGTGCAAGATATCTGTTTGAAGACCAGTAGAGAGTTCCCTTACACTACACATTAGCCAACGTGGTACTCTGTATCAGATTTGGACCACCTATCAAATAGGTTTCCTCAGAAGATATTTTGGCACAAAAAAATTGGAGATTGGATCCACTGGTGGGGGACCGAATCAGCAACATCGCCAATCGCTCCTTCAATCATTATGATTAGGGAATACGTTTATGAAGTCGAATCGTGTGATGAAACACTAACCTCTTAAAATCGTACTGATTAAGATTTCATTAAAACTGAAGTGACATGCACACTAGGATTGATCGCACGACAAAGGAAAAGGTGATGAACAAAAGAAGTAGAATGAGATGAAGAAACAGAGAGATTCTTACTTGAAGTGCTTGGGAGCGGACATGTTCCCTGATAGACCTCACCACTGCAATCACAAAGAGGTTGGTCTGGTTGGTTTGGATTATGACTGCAATTCCCACCGGAGAAAACACAATCCCGACACTTGCCGGAGTCCACCATCCATGACACATTGAAACCTTCCTCCATAGCATCTCCAAAATTAGTCAGATTCTCGCCAAGATTGGCCACCGACGAATTAAGAATAGTAAAGACACTCACCGCACATCCATACATATATGGGACATGCATGATGGGAGAAGGGCTTTGATCAACCTTATAGTAGGAGTAATTGCTTCCATTAGACAGACAAGGAAGTACAACTAGGTATGGATCTTGAACTTGGTATGGGCAGCTGTATATGGTGAGGTTATTGTCATTGGGTGTATAAGCAAATAGAGAGAAGTCGAGAGTCGAACTACTCGCCCGAGGAGGACACTTCTTGCCGATGACATCGGTGTCGACAAGGGTTACTACCTGGTTGCCATAATCGATTGCCTTTACCTGGTATGTCTTTGACCCTATCTTAATCTCCGGTGAGTTATTATTGCAGGTGAGATTAAAGCCCGGATAGCTACAATTAAGAGGGCGATCTTTGACCCAAAATGGGTAAGTAATGCTTCTGAAGCTTCCGCAATCGAATTTGGATGGCGCACATGTCTGGTTTCCTTCGTTGCTGTCGCCTTGGGATAGAGAAATTGTGAGGAAGATGATTAGGAAGAGGGATGCGAAGAGAAGGTGTGAATGCATTTGGAGAGATTGGAAGATGGTGGAATGTATGGATTTTTCTGGACTTTTCTAATTAAGTTCCTTGTAAAATGATGGTGTTATGGAAGAAGAGGAGGAGAAGGGTAGAATTGATAGAACATTCGAGGAAAAAGAGATTGCACGACTTTGAATGAAGAATTGATAGAGTCAATGCAGGGAGACAGATGAAAACGATATCAGAGCTAACACACGTCTACTTTATTTAATTATTTAAAAATATCTGTATTAAGTGGTACGAGTGACCACAACTACGCTCTCTGTGTATAAAATGCCAAGTCAGCATTGTAACTTCTCAAGCTTCCTTGGAATGAAGAACAGAAGTCTTGTATATAAATAAAAGAAATTATTTCACATCCTCTCCGCTCTTACAAAGGGGGCTTGGATCTCGTGCTGCAGATCGGACATGCAGAAGAAGGGTTCCGAGATTGTGGCCCTCGTCGGAACTTACGATGCCTTTTCGACCATCCCCAGATCTTCTTTCCAAGCTAGGAGAAGAAGGAGAAGCATGGCTGCTGGTTGCAGAACTACATAGTACAGAAGATTTGATCAGATCTGATCTGTGGGCCAAGCATTTGTGATAAAACATTACTTCTACTTTCGACATTTGTAATCGCCAGTCTACAGTCTTAAGAGCGGATTAAGCTTCTCTTCATCGACAATCTTATGATTAGGCTTTCTCGGCTCATAGCAAACACTTCTCGCAGTGAAGTCTTCGAAATCACCCCTCTTCCAGTTCCACATCGAGCCAACTCCGTCAGAACCCCATCCCCATTTGGCCTTCCACACCGAGCTAACTCCATTGGAACCCTCCTATAGTTCCTATTGTTATTTGTTATTTCCGTCCTTTTCTTTTCTCTCTTTTCTAGAAAGTACCAGTGTGGATTGTTTGTGTGAGTGAGCTCTTTGGAGCTTTACATTTTTCTTGTAAAGGGTAGTAGATAGCAATAGAATTATAGAAAAATCCGAGGATGGATAGGATCTATTAGAAGATAGAATTTAACTACTTATTTCTTCTAGAATTTAACTACTTATTTCTTCTTCTTCTAGAACTTAACTACTTTTTTTTTTTCCTTCTTCTTTTTTGGAATTTCTTCTTAGACTGTCATATGATGTCTATTTCAAATAAAATCAATTGTAGAAAGAATGAGCAACAAACTCTTTTCCATAAAACACCCTTGTGGATTGGTTGCATGGGTGAGCTCTTCGGAGGTTAGAGCTTTAGTATATTTCTTGTAAATAAAAGTAAGTAACAACAAAATTATAGAAATTGAGCTTTAAGCTTTAACTATGTATTTTCTTCTCTTTTGCTATTGTTTAAAAAAAAAAAAATGTTTAGTCCCATCCAAAAAAAAAAAAAATTTGGGTCCGCCACTGCCTAAACATGTATCCAAGTTAGGCATGTTGATCAGGAAATGAATGTTCAGGCCCACCAAGACAGACTTGGATTTGAGATTGACTAGATGCAGTATCTGTTGTTAAAAATTCCTAACATTTAAAATAGATGCACCCATCTTGAATAAGCCCTTGCTGGATCTATTTTCTAAGCTTTTCTTTGGACCTACTCTCCTATTAAATATTTTTTGGAAGACCACCATCCAATGTAATTATTTACTTTTTGGCTTTGCTCGTTTTCCCCTGGTTTTTTTGGGAGTTGGTCCTCAACTTTTCTTTCCCTCTTTTCTAATACAATTTGCACTTTAGCAAAAGATGTAAAAAAATATAAAAAAAAATAGGCCCTTTCCAAGTTTCACTCTGATAGGAGAAGTGTCAAGTGTCAGATTAATCATGTCTATAAAAAACACATCAAGCTTTTTGTAATATTTTAATTAAGTACGCTATATATGATCAATGTTATTGTGGGCCCTAAACATGTTAAAGTATAATTTTGCCATAGTCCAGTGGCATTTTCTGTGTGTGTTTCAATCTTTCAATGTTAATAGATGGGCTCCAATGTAAAAAAAAAAAAAAAAAAAACATGAATATTTGTAACATTTCATTTAAGTGTATTATACTTGAAATATTTAATGTCGGGCTCACACTAAGAGTGAAATTGATGCCATGTCCTGTGCAACAGCCAATCTAATGTTAGGTCCAGACCAAAAAACACATTTATAACATTTGGCTGGAACTCCTCATGTCACTCGATCGAGTGACGCTAGATTATATATGAAAGCATTTATATCTTTGGATGGTCTTGGTAGGTATTTCTGATATGGTATATATGAATGACATTAGGAAAATGTTATGCATATAATAAATATGAATGACATTAGGAAAATGGTCTTGGTAGGTCTAATGACATGCATCAAAGACCTACCATGACCATTTTCTGACATGGGTGAATGTATTGAACACCCATACCATGAATGCATTAGATCATATGAATGATATGGGATAGCTCAGTTCGTTTAGGACCACGGTTTGCATTCAGAGATTGTGGATTCGAAACTGCACTATCACACTAGCCCTATAAGGGAGTTTGACCCGACTTTCTCTTCTGGACCCGTAGGGTTTATTTTGAACAAAAAGCTGTAAACCTTGCATTTTCAAAAAAAAAAAAAAAGACATTAGGAAAATGGTCTTGTTGGTCAATGCATTAGACCATTTTCCATTTGGTTGGAACCCTCATGTCACTCGTTTTCCTAATGTCATTCAATGCATTTTCCTAATAACAATAGGAAAATGTTATATATATGAATGACATGCATCAAAGACCTACCAAGACCATTTTCCTAGCTATTTGTTTCTCTTCTTCTTCCACGATTTCAGTCAATTCTAAACTATTTTTCAAAGCTATGTACTTGTAAACCCAGTGCGGAAACTTACATTTCGCTGATATTATTCACTCCTGCATCAATGTTCTTTCTTCCACCAACATACAATAGCAATAAGCATATGAGTTGTGAGAAACTACTCCAATTTCCTCTCTCATGTCTTGCATTCATATGGGGCATATCTTAGCCAACCCGAAATTTGAAATCTTGGGACAAAACTCATCATCTTGAAGAAGGTTGTAGGCTTGATGTAGGTCCTCTTGCAATCCCAACAGCAATTTTGAGTAGCGCTTTTTAAAAACTAATATGTGTTGTATTCCTCCCAATTTGTTAAAATAGATGAAATTTTCAAGAGAACCATTGCATATCATGAATTCATAAATAAGTGCCCTTTTTAGAACCCTCATAATAGAAGCCTAAGTAACAATGTTAACATGGTTAGTCCCACCGATGCTACCGACTTCGTCATTGCTTTTGGAGTTGATCAATGCTTTCACTACAACAAGGTGACCAAAGAGCTTGCTACCAAAGAGCTTGAATAACAATGTTACCATGTTAACATGGTAAGTCCCATCAATGCTACCGACTTTGTCATTGCTTTTCGACTTGTGGAATGTTTTCACTGCAACAAGGTGACCAAAGAGCTTTCTTTTGAAAACACCACCATAGCCACTCTTGCATAATTTATCTTTGCGATGGAATGGGTCGTCTTTTTCAGTCTTGAGATCCGAAAGACGAAATCACTTATGGGCCAAGAGAGGCATAATTATGTAAAAATGGTTCTAATATGGCACCTCCAATTCCTAAGAGGGAATGCCTTCACATTATTGTTATTTTCATATGCCTGCTTCACACATTTGCTTATAAAGATTACATTGCATGCCAGAAGGAGAGTATAATGGCGGAGCCAAGATTTTCTTCTTTTATGGTTGCAAGGATGACGATCACTAACCGAATAGACCCACTTATAAAAACTTTAAACCATTTAGAAAAATATCCTTTTCCTTATAGCCCTCATAAGATGTCATTAAAATGGTCAATTAGAATGCTCACTTTAACATGAATACCTAGATAAAATGTTATAAAAGTATACATATTTTGCAAAGATTGATTTGGCAGTAGGCCTACATTGTGTAGGAAAGAAATTCCACGTAGAAATAGCATCAAACTCTTTTGTTGCCCACTAATGATTTCACAGCCCTCAATTTTAGCTATACAATCAAGATAAGAGAAAAAAAAAAAAAAAAGAGTAACAATGAATTACTAGTGAAGTACAGTCAATGGTCATTTCAAGAGACATTAAAAGTAAAGGGGGTAAAATAAAGAAAGCACCATATTTACAAAAACTATACTTTTTATCAAAAACAAGTCAAAAAGTTACTTTTTTATGCCACTAAATGGAAAAAAAAAATTTCTTTAAAAAAAAAAAGTCAAAAAAGCTACATTCTCATTTCTCTAAATGATAAAAGCTATCTCCTTTTGTTTTGCCCCTCTCATTTTCCGATCTCTCAATTTGATCATTCACTTCACTTCACTTTGCTAGTGAAGTTACCAAACAAGTCATTATTAGATGTTATAAATTAAGGAAAAAAAAAAAAGAATAAACCAATTTTAATCCTTACTTTTTCAAATATTCCTCTAAGCAAATGGTTAGAATTGTTTCACATAGTGTGAATTTTGGGCTCATACCAGGGTCAAATTCAAATCAAGACTAATTGATGGATTTCAAATGGGTGAAGACAGTCCAAACATAGCCCATTTAGCTTTTAAGGCCTATCAAATGTCGGGTCCGATCGTATTCATGATATATTCGGTGCATCCATTGTCAGCCTGTCGGGCAAAATATACGAGCCGTCTTTTAATGCCTTTTTAGGAGTTAGGACTGGCCAAGACCAAGTCCATTTAGCTATCGGGCTACAATAGCGGGCCCAAGCTCAGACACCGGCCTACATGGCCTTGGGACCAGGGATGGATGGTCCAACCCCATGTGCTAGTAATTGTGGGACTCAAGTTCTCTGTTAAAAAAATCACTTAGATTTCAAAATTCATATTTGCCTTAAACCATATTTGAAATCCTTCCTCCTGGCCAGTGAGCCAAAAAGCAAAAAAAAAAAAAAAAAAATCCCATAAAACACAATCCAATCTAGAATGAAAAGTTTTATAACAGTCATTTTGCAAGAATAATCAGCATCCGAATACCACTAGTTTCATGTAGTAGACTAAAATAACGCAGGAAAAGAACCTTGACAAGATCATTAAGGAGAGTAAAGGTATGGCTTGGGAGGCATTTCTAAGTTTTGAACACTTCCTTCAAACATCTCCACCACTTTACTCATTGAAAGCCAGTTGGTGGGATCTGTCTGTATGCACCAAAGACCTACCAAGACCATTTTTCTTGCTATCTCTTTTTTCTCACCTTCCACAATTCCAATCAATTCTAAACTATTTTCCAAGACTATATGAATGTAAATCCAATGTGGAAAATATGTGTCACTAGTATTCTCCACTCCTGTATAAGCGTTCTTTTTTCAACCAGCCATTTCTAGCACCATCATGCCATAATTATAAACATCTGACTTGTGGGAAACTCAACCAAAGTTTCTACTAAACACTTCAGGGGCAATATACCCTATCGTCCCTCTCGTGTCTTGTGTTGATATAATGCTTTCTTGTTTATGACATGTCTTAGCCAACTTAAAATCTGAGATTTTGGGACAAAGCACATCGTCTAGAAGAATGTTATGAGGCTTGATGTCAAAATGTAGAATGCGCGTGCTACAACCTCGGTGGAGGTAGTCTAGTCCTCACGCAATGCTAACAACAATTTCAAATAGCTTTTCCCTATTTAAAACATGTTTTGTTCCTCCTCCTGATATGTTAGAATGGATGAATTTCTTGAGAGAACCATTGGACATGAACTCGTAGATGAGTGCTCTTTTGGAACTCTCGTAACAAAAGCCTAAAAGAGTAACAATGTTAACATGGGAAGTCCCGCCGACGCTTGTGACTTCGTTCATGAATTCTTCTCCATTGCCTTTGGAGTTGTTCAATACTTTCAGTGCAATAAGGCGACCATTTTTGAGCTTTCCTTTGAAAACACCACCACAGCCGCCTCCTCCTAATTTATCTTTGAAAGAGTTGGTCATCTTCTTTAGCTCTAAATAACGAAAGTGCTTAGGGGCAAGTGAATCATAACCTTTTAAAAATGACTCCACATTGTTGTTACTTTCATATGTTCTCTTCACATATTTGCTTATAAAGACAACAATGCATACTGGAAGGAGGGCTCCTACAGCTGAGCACATGCACCTGCAAGATAAATGATTTTCAATTGAGTTTATTTACTGTAATTTATTTTTAAAACTTAAATTCTAAATTAGACCATATTTAATTATTTACTGATTTGTAATTCTTTTAATATTATATTTAAGTGTATTATACTTGATAAATCTAATATTGGGCAGGCCTAACATATGTGAGTGAAGTTCTTGTTGTCTTATACTAGAGCCAGTCAAATGGTAGGTCCAGACGAAATACACTTAAAAAATTCGAATTGCATGTGCAATAACATTGAAGGTGCCAGGGAAAGGTTGGCCCATCTTTTGGGGCAGGCTTAGACCTTGGACATTTAGTTGTTAGGTTACAATAAAAGGCTAAAGACTAAAAGCACTTAAAAAACCAGTGCATAGCGCAAAGCCAAGGTAGGCCCAGTCCATGTGCTACCCTATTAATTGTACAGGGCTCAAGTTTAATTATATATATATATATATATATATCTTAATTGGTATTTACCAGAGAAAAAAAGAGAGACAAATATAAAAAGAAAAATAACTTAAACTCAGTATAGAAAGATTATTTTTAGAACATTCATATTGCAAACATATCAGCTTCCAAAAATCACTAATTTCATGTAGCAGAGAAAAATACATCTTAGCAAAAAAAGAAAAAAAAAAGGAAAAAAAAGGTTTTAGAATCTTTTCCTCTCATACTATGCAGTAGAAAAACCTTGGCGTGATAGTTAAGGAGAAGAAAGGTATGGCATTGGAGGCATTTCCAAGCTTTAAACACTTCCTTCAAGCATCTCCACCACTCTACTTATTGAAGGCCTTTTTTTGGTATCTGTCTGAATGCACCAAAGACCGACCAAGACCATTTTCCTAGCAGTTCCTTTCTCTTCTTCATCCACAATTCCAATCAATTCTGCATTATTTATACAGATCACAAAAGCCTCAAATATATATTTTCTCAGAAAGAGCTGAACTTGAGACAACGAAGATGGATGGAATTCCTGAAAGACTATGACTTCTCTATATTTTTTCATCCAGGAAAGGCGAATGTTGTAGCCGAAGCCTTAAACAGGAAATCAGCACAGATGGCTTGTCTGACAGCGGAGTGAAGACTACTTGAGGAAATTAAGGACCTAGATGTGAATATATGGCCTATTGGTGAAAAATTACTGTTGGGAAGTTTCAAGGTTCAACCTGAATTAATTCAGAGGATAAAAGATCATCAAAGGGATGACAAAGCTTTGGTGGAAATCTTGGACAAAATGGATAATAAACCAGACTTCTCAGTTGTTAATGGTGTATTATATTTCCGAGGTAGACTTTGTGTACCAAATATCCGGGAAATCAAAGATGAAATTTTAAAGGAAGCACATCACACAAGATATACTATCCATCCGGGGAGCACCAAGATGTATCAGAACTTAAAAATCAGATTTTGGTGGATCGGCATGAAAAACGATGTTACTGAGTTTGTTGGACGTTGTTTTACTTGTCAACAAGTGAAGGTTGATCATAGGAAGCCGGGGGATTGCTGCAGCCCTTACCTATACCAGAATGGAAATGGGAGCATATCACTATGGATTTCATTTCAGGGTTTCCTAGAACCTCAAGACATAATGAAATAATCTGGGTCATTATGGATCGGTTGACCAAGTTGGCACACTTCATACCATTGAAAGGAAGAACTACAATGGAACATTTGGCCAAAACATATATTAGGGAAATTGTCCGGTTACATGGCGTTCCAGCATCAATAGTATCAGACAGGGATACCAGATTTGTTTCACAGTTTTGGAAGAGCTTACAGAGGGCTATGGGTACGAAACTAAATTTTAGCACTGCATATCACCCCCAGACGGATGGGCAGACGGAGAGAACTAATCAAACACTGGAAGACATGCTTAGAGCTTGTGTGATAGATTTCAAAGACAATTGGGATGAGCAGTTACCACTGGCAGAGTTTGCTTATAATAATAGTTATCATTCGAGTATCCAGATGGCTCCTTTTGAGGCACTGTATGGCAGAAGTTGTCGCTCTCCGATTTGTTGGGAGGAAGTGGGCGATAGACGGATATTAGGCCCTGAATGGGTGCAAACTTCTACAGAAAATATTAAGAAAATCAGGGACCGATTGAAGGCTGCTCAGAGTCGCCAGAAGAGTTATGCAGACAAACGCCGGAGAGAATTAGAATTTGCAGTGGGTGATTTAGTATTCCTTAAAGTCTCTCCAACGAAGGGAGTGATGCGATTCGGCAAAAAGGGAAAGCTCAGCCCGAGATACATTGGACCATTCAGGATTACAGGACGCGTGAGCGATGGGAATTCTTACGAGTTGGAATTACCACCACAATTAGTCGGAGTCCATAAGGTGTTTCATTTATCAATGTTAAAGAAGTACGAGCCAGACCCTTCTCATGTACTAGAGCTTGAGCTAGTGGACTTACAACCAGATTTATCGTATGAGGAAAGACCTATTGCAATCTTAGACACCAAGGAGAGAGTGCTCCGAAGGCGTACAGTTCGACTAGTCAAGGTGTTATGGACACATCACACATGCTCTTGCAATATTGGATCAAACTCCGCAATCATTTCAATAATACTAAAAAAGATACCATTATTTTTTTCATAAATCTTCTCACTGTCCCCACGAAATGTCAAATTATTTTTAGATAGAGTTTTCACGACAGCAAGTATCCTTAGTAAAAGTTGTCTCCAATGTTCTTTATCTTTAATGATTTGGTCTTGAACACTCTTATCAATTGTTTCATTCTTCTTCAACCTGTTTTTCAATTCATACCAACTACTCAAGATTCTTTTGTGGCCATCACTTTTCTCATGGCTATGTGATTGTAAACCCAGTGTGAAAAATATATTTTACTGGTGTTCTCCACTCTTGCATTAATGTTCTTTCTTCCACCAACCATTTCTAGCACCATTATGCCATAACTATACACATCTGACTTGTAAGAAACTCCTCCAATGTTTCTACAATACACTTTAGGGCAATATATCCTAGTGGCAAACGTAGGATTTTTATTTGGGTGGTACTAGATTCTTGCATGACTTTGCTAGACTTTTTTCACATTAACAATACCAAAAGAGTGACATAAAAGAAATGATATAAAAATAATAATACTAAAAGAGAAAGTTTATTTCATTTAAATATACACAAAAATTTTTCCATGCTCGGATGTCCTGCCCAATTGAAGGGTCTTCCTACTACCTCTCCCAAGTGATCATCAATTCATAATCATCAAAACACCCTAAAATAACATTTCCTTTAATCTTAGTTGTTGGGATGCCCTGAAAAAATGATTTAGGTGAGCACCAAATTACCCAATTTGGGTTTCCAAAGGGATTCTATTTGGATCTAAAGAATTTAATTACCTGCACTTACCTTAGCTGTAAAAATAACTCACTATAGTTGGTTGTGGGTTCATGGTAAAAAAGCAAAATTTTCAATTAAATTTAACTCAAGTTTTCCGAATATATGAACCCTTTAAAGCCTATATGAGTTGAAGATTAAAGGGTGCCCAATGGTGATTTGGTCATCTTCAGTCCTGTAGATGTGCTCTGATTTGGTGATTTAGGGCTTGGGGTTTGGATTATGAATCGGCGATTTAGTTTGAAATTATGGTTTGGAGATTAAGGGTACAAATTTAGGTATAGAGTGACTAGGATTATACTAGATCTAAGGAGGGAGGGAAATTGCTTTATTTAGGGTTATTGGTGAAACTAACCACGAGAGAACTGGTGATGAGAAGCTTGATTGATGCGAAGAGGATCTCGGACTCTCAGTAGAAAGAAAATGTCAAGAGAGAACGGCGCAAAAAGGGTCATGGCAAAAAGACGTAGAAAGAGAAAGTGTTTTCAATAGGTTTTGTGACGTGGGGCGATAATAAGGTTTAGACATAGGGCAATTGTTTATAAGAAATATGTGGGACAGATACAAGCCAATTCAAATCTTTAGCATTTTCAAAATTCACCTGGGGTGTAATATGTAGGTCCGTTCATGATATATCCTATAGTCCATCTAGCATCTTGCATTGGAAAGATGCTTTCTTGTTTAGGACTTAGCTTAGCCAACCAAAGATCTGAAATCTTGGGACAGAACTCATCATCTAGAAGAATGTTATGAGCCTCGATGTCAAAATGTAGAATACGCGTGCTACAACCACGGTGTAGATACTCTATTCTTCGTGCAATGCCAACTGCAATTTGGAATAGCTTTTCACAATCTAAATTGCATTGTGTTCCTCCTGGTCCATTCGAATAGATGAATTTTTTAAGATAGTCATTGGACATGAACTCATAGATGAGTGTTCTTTTAGAAATGCTCATAACAGTGGCTTGGAAGAGTAACAATATTAACATGGTAAGTCCTACCAAATATGTTTCTCAACCAAATATAAAATATGTTTTCCAACCAAATATATTTTTTTTAAAAATATTTATAATACTTATTGCTTAAAATTATAATAAGACGTTCCTTATAGCTTAAAATTATAATAAGTACTCTCTTAGATTTCGCCAAAACCCCCCAGCACTTGAAATGACAATTAAGCCCTTGACTATTTATTGGATCAAATGGCTCATAGGAATCTATACCGAGGACTGTCCTTATAAGACCATTATAAAATATGACCATGAAGTATGTCCATATTTAGATTTAGATACTTCTTAATCATTAGCAAATTCCAATTGAGAGGTTCTGTAACTTAGATGGATGCCTTGAAAAGAAAATAAATAAGGTTGGTTGGTTATTTTATCCTTCCCGGCTCGAAAGGGAAGCTAAATATCTATAAAAATGGGACTTTTAGTGGCAGATTCTAAAACTGCCAATAATGCTTATATACTGGCCATTTAAGTGTTAGCGGCAGTTTCCATCACTAAAATCGCTTTTAGCAGTGGCAACCTGCTAAAAGTCACTTTTTTTTAGTCTATCATTGGCACATTTATCTTGAAAATTTTAGCTAAAGAATATAGGAATGTGCCAAAACCTTGTGTAATTTGTCTTTTAGTGATTATAAACTCTAAAATCTAGCTGTGTATAAACCTTGGACAGAGGATTCGTAGCAGCTTGATAGGAGAAAAGGATAAAAGAAGTCTAAAAGAGTATGGGGTTTGATACCTATGATAAACTTCACCTTGAACTTTGGTCCACTTCTAGCTGCAAGATCATACCGAATGGCAGGTTAGCAAGAGCATAAATCATGATCATATATATAAGTTCACACAACGCAATCTACAGCTCTATCCGTGATATAATATCTGATTTTTGGGGAAATAAGAGCAATACAAACCAATGAACATGATCAAAGGATGTTGGTTTTGATCCTACTTATACATGCTCATAATAATAATAATAATAATAATAGAAACTTTCTCAATTCTAACTATTGGGTTAAGATTGTTTTTAATTTACTTAGAGATATGCTTCTACAAATGAGGGATTCTACAAAATACCCTTCCAAAAAGCACTGTTCTTGCCGCTATGTAAACATCAATAAAAAGCAACCTTATTTATTATTATTTTATTATATTTAATACAATTATAAATTAGGGACAGTTGATGTTTGTTTCTCAAAAGCCATTAAATGAGAATACGCCCACTACAAGAAACTAAAGGCTCCAAATCCAAGTTGATTAGAGTCACAAGAATCGGGATCCTTCAAGACTTTTACCCATCGTCACCGTGGGGAAGCCAATGAAGCCTCGCGACTTCGCTGTGGGGAGCCTGCCTAGCGATACCTGATTCGCTTCCTTATGGTCACATTGGGGAAAAGCCTCATACGATTCAGACTGAGTCACCGTGAGCTTATAAAAATAATAATTATGTTCTCTCTAATATTTCAGTAGGACTGGAGCCCAATATGAGAATAAAAAAAATATTATGTTCTTTCTTCTTATAATCATCAATCTAATGTTAGGAATATTCGAGTGAAATAAAAGGAGTTTCCTTTTTCAAATAAGCCCAAAAACTAGACGCAAAGCAGACACAAATCCATTTAGAACTTGAGAGAGAGAGGTATTCCTACTTTGGGGAGGACATATTCATGTATAGGCCTTGTGGCCGCAATGACAAACAGGTAGGTCTGGTTGGCCATAATCATAACCGCAATTCCCACCGGAGACAATGCAATCCCGGCACTTTCCGGCGCCCGCCACCCACGACACATTGAAACCATCCTCCATAGCATCTCTAAAAGTCGTCAGTTTGTTTTCGAGTCGGCTTGCCGACGAATCAAGAATGGTAAAGACACTCGCCAAACAATCTTCATATGGGTCAGGGCCTTGGCCGACCATATAATAGGAGCTGATGCTTCCATTGTACATACAAGGAACTACCTTCAGGCTTGAGTTTCTACTTGGGTTTGAGCGGTTGTAGTAGAAGGTGAGGTTTACATCATTGGGTGTATAAGCAAATCGTGAGAAGTCGAGAGTTGAACTACTTGCCCGGAGAGAACACTCCTTGCCAATGACATCGGTGTCGACGATGGTTAGCATCTGGCTATCATAATCAATGGCCTTTACAAAATATGTCTTCGATCCTATCTCCATCTGAAAGGTTCTTATTTTAGGTTGGCTAATTCATTGGGTATTGGACAAAACCGGGACTCTTCAATCTTGTATTTTTCTTAGAAAAGGACTGTCAATCTTTGATGAAGAAATCCAGAAATCCGTTTACAGAAGAAGTTCTCAATCTTTAGTAACTGTCAGAGGTCGCTCGAGCGATCTCCCATTCGCTCAAGCGAACCCACTCAGAGGACTCTTCGCTCGACCTAACTTTCTGTCCGCTCAAACCATTAAGCTTCTGGATCAAAAGACTGAAGACAGAACAGAGTTCGCTCGAGCGAACCAGATGTCCGCTCGAGCGAACACCTCACAGAACAAGGATCGCTCGACCTACCTTATAGTTCGCTCGACCAACAGAGTCAATCTCAAACAGAGAGCGGTTCGCTCGAGCGCACCACCTAATCGCTCGAGCGAACCTGGGCGCCAATTTGGAAACTTGCCCAGAACTGTCTTCTAATTGCCTCCAACTTCCTTCTTTCAATCCTTCTTGTTTCCCGAGTCATGAGGCACGAATCAAAGGCTATAAATACCCTTTATCTCTCTAATCCAAGATACCTCTCCTATTAAGCAATCCTTGGAGAGATCTTGAGAGATCCCTTCCCCTCCAAAGCTATCATCTGATGTGCTGAAGATCTTCAAGTTTTGGATTAAAGTTTCATTCCATTCCTTTTACATAGAGACATCTTGAAGAGGCTTTCAAGTTGATTGTTGCAAGCACGGTGAACGTGAAAGGCGTGCAGTCGGTAAGATTGTGCAGTCCTTAGGTTGAGTCAACAACTGGGAAGGGTTGTGAGTATATCTTGTAACATTTATTCTAAATAGTACTTGGTTGTCTGTTGGCCTAGACGATAAGGCCCGTGGTTTTTTCCCGAGCAGGGTTTTCCACGTAAAAACCCTGCGTTGATTGCTTTTAATTTGAATTAGGGTTAATTACTAGTTTAATCACCAGTAGATTGATATTCAATAAAGATCAGATTATTGGGACCTCTGCTTGTGTTAAGGTAGATACCCAGGTTTTTCACCATCTCCGGGGAATTATTGTTGCAGGTGAGATTGAAACCAGGATAGCTGCAATGCTCAGGGAGACCTTCTATAGAAAATGGGTAAGTGATGGAGCTGATTCTTCCACAATTGAATTTCGATGGAGCGCAAATTGGGTTTTGTCCATTGCTGTCTCCTTGGGATATGAAGTTGTTCTGATGAAGATGGTCATGAGGAAAAAGAAGAGGAAGAGAAGGTGTGAATTCATCTGGAGAAGTGGAATACTGATATTTTTCTATGTTCCTTGGAAGATGATGGTGTTATGAAAGAAGAAGAGGAGGGTTGAACTGATAGAACGGACGAGGAAAGAAGAGGTGGAGAAGAAGTGATTGCATTATTTTATCTCAAATCACTTCGAATGAAGAATTGAAAGGTTGAATGGAGGGACGGATTCCTATATTTTAAACAGATGAAAATGACATCGGAACTACTGCAAGTCCCTATGGTGCTCTGCACTGACCTGACCGGCAAAATTATTTCTGGGGCTGTTGCTTTACAAGAATTCAGAGAATTGGTGTCATGAGAATTTATGATTTTTCCGAAATTTTGTCCCCCAAAGGGAATTCCAAAATCCTCCCGGCTAAAATCGTATTTGAAAATACTAGAGAAACTGTGATCATTCAGAAATTTCTAGAGATATCTGAGGATTTTCATGTGGTGAGCAAGTCAATTCTGCTGAAAAAATAAGGCATTTCTAAATGCAAGGGGAAAAGTTTAGTCTTTTATCAGAGATTCCGGACAGGCCAAAATCTCATCAAGAATTCCCTGAGGACCTTAACATTTTTTTTCAATGTTTAAACTTTAAATCTGTATCAAATCTCTGTTGTGTCTAATGTTACATTAATCTTGAAGTTTTCAATAATGCCATTGATGTTTTTTCCCCTTCATTATCATCATAGTTACCATGGCCTTATTGCGGCAATGTGTAGTTAAAGAATCCTACTCTATCAATATTTCTAAACATTTTTAAGTTGGACGTGGTCAATGTGAGATGACTTCAAAACTGAGATTTGGACATGACCCGGTCCTATCAGAGTTGGGTTTGGTTTGTTTGTTTTTGTTTGTTTTGTTTTGTTTTGGGTGGGTTTAAATTTATAGATTTGAGCTGAATTTTGGTCAGGACAGTTTTTTTAATGGATTATATAGCACATATCTTATAGTATCAAATCTAAATGCGATTCATATATATATATAATAGATCATAAACCTGTTATAATTCTAGCTATCTATATGTAGGAGCAGGTGTGAGTTGAAGGGGGTTCAAATTTGGACGGATCCATCTATTAGAAGACATGTTTTTAATAACTAAACATTATAGTTTACAAAGCCAACACAATAAAAGACTAACTCAATGTAAGACTGAGATGATGATGATGATATCATCATGGCTAACTTGTAGTTAATGGTCTCCATTGTGAGTATAAAATACGGCTTTCAAGCCTATACCATTCAGGTTCGAACCATTATGAATTGACCATTTTCGACTATGATAAGTATGACGACAATGACGGGGATGGAAACTTTAGGAGTCCGTTTGCACTCATTCACACCTCACACAAACAAAACCTCGAGGCATTAATAGAGGCAGCATAAATACTTTTCACTAAAAGCATGACTCAATTATTTATCGGATATATTGAATTAAGACAAGTCCATTTTTGAAATATACAGTTGATTCATAATTGATGTTAGGGGGGCTGACCAAGCCCGATTTGGGACTTGTTTGGGCTTTGGTTTTGCCTTAATTACTATGTCACAAGTTTGTTTGTACTATTTTTACTATTTAACAAATTTTCCAATATGAATTCTATTATGTGACAAATTTTTATTAATTGAATTAAATATATGGAAAGATTTATTTGTCAAAGGGACTTATTGAAAAAATATCTATTACAAACAGATCTTAAGAAGCCCTTGTTCTCTCTCAATCGAAGTCTTAATCCATGCCCCCCAAGAAAGTTCCGAATTGGATCCATTTCTGTTTTGATAGTTACGAAATATCCCAATTCAAGTCCATAGGGAGGGTTCAAGAGTAACTCCACGGAATTGCTATTTAAAGGGAGATAAGAACCCTAGTTTGGATCATACAGAAGATCCTCACCATTCGCAGCCAAATTTGGTAGCCCCAACCTTCTAGAGCACACAAAATGTTTTAGAAGCTAACCAGCATCAACTTACTCTTGGACACAAGTCAGAAAGCCATGAACTCATGTCAGTCTTGGGCAAGTAGCTAGGGTCGGTAAGCCACAGAGCAACTCAAGAACTACTGCCGTCGAGAACAACTCCTTACCTAAGCGGTAAGGAGTGACAGTTCTCACCTGGCTGTCTAGGGTTTAAACCCTTGGTACACCAACTCTTTCTGCTTGTGCGGGCTCCCTTCCTCTTGTGTGGGCTTTCTTCCTACGTGTGCGGATTATCTTTCCACTTATGTAGGCTTTATTCTCGTGTGTTTGCGGGCTCTCTCTTGGGTCCCAGCCCCCTTGGCTATGGTACAAAAGAAAAAAAAATACTACAACCGAGTTGGGTCAATCATCATAGTGATTGGGTTTGTTGGGTCATGGGCTTATTGATGGAAGTGGTACCATCAAGTTCAAATGTGAACCTGAAATTGATATGTCGGAACAAATTGAATCAAAGGTCCTATAGGATCCAACTCAAGAAGTTCACTACAGTCACAAAGAACCAATGACTCAATGCTAGTCTGGCCAATGACTCACTCACGTGACAAAGGACCTGCCCAGCTATAGTTCACATGAGAAGGGTAAGAAGAGCAGTTGAAGAAAAGGCTAGACTCTAGAGTTTCTTATTTCAGAAACACAAGCCCAACCTGGTTAGAGGACAATTGCAATCCAGCCCTTTTTGGGCCAACTTTGGGTACACATTCAATGGTGAGATATAAAACAATTGCAATAAATAATAATAATGATAATGATAATGATAATAGACCACTTTTAGAGATTTAACAAAATCCTTACTGTATCAAACATTTCTCCAAGCAGCTGGTTAGAATTTTTTTCAATAGTTTCGTGTTTTGTATTGGGCCTATCAAATGTCCAGGTCAAGGTTGAGCACATTTATAAAATATTCATTCCATCGATGTTGAAGTTGATCGGGGAAAGGATGGGTCACATTTTTGGGCACTAGGGAAGGCTGGGATCGAGGTCATTTAGCTATTGGGTTACAACAGCAGGCCCAAGCTCAGGCACCACTTAAAATTCAGTGCCAATGTAGACTAGATGGTCTTGGGCTCAGGAATGGCTGGCCCAGCCTAGGTGCTACCATAGTAATTCTGGGGCTCAAGTACTCTGTTCAAAAGAAATCACTTAGAA
Source organism: Camphora micrantha (assembly GCA_003546025.1). Taxonomy (NCBI): domain Eukaryota; kingdom Viridiplantae; phylum Streptophyta; class Magnoliopsida; order Laurales; family Lauraceae; genus Camphora; species Camphora micrantha. Next base: position 7,434,036 of record QPKB01000001.1, on the reverse strand, counting down.
ATAAAGAAAAGGAAAAAGAATTAAGAAACACAATCCAATCTCTAATGATAAAGTTTTATAACAATTATTTTGCGAAAATAATTACATCCAAACACCAACAAAAACTCATCATCATTTTTTTGTGGTAGAATCCTTTCCTCTAATACTATGCAGTAGAATAACCTTGACAAGATCATTGATGAGAAGAAAGGAATGGCTTGGGAGGCATTTCCAGGCTTTTAACACTTCCCTCAAGCATCTCCACCACTTTAGACATTGAAGGCCTGTGTGTGGGATCTGTTTGTATGCACCAAAGACCTACCAAGACCATTTTCCTAACTATTTCTTTCTTTTCTTCTTCCACAATTCCCATCACCTCTGAACTATTTTCCAAGGCTATGTGATTGTAAATCCAGTGTGGAAAATATATTTCACTGGTATTCTCCACTCCTGCATCAATGTTCTTTCTTCCACCGACCATTTCTAGCACCATCATTCCATAGCTATAAACATCCGACTTGTGAGAAACTCTTCCAAAATTTCTACAATACACTTCAGGGGCAGTATATCCTATAGTCCCTCTCGCATCTTGCATTGAAATGATGCTTTCTTGTTTCGGACATAACTTAGCCAACCCGAAATCTGAGATCTTGGGACAAAATACATCATCTAGAAGAATGTTATGAGGCTTGATGTCGAAATGTAAAATACGTGTGCTACAGCCTCGGTGTAGGTACTCTAGCCCTCGCGCAATGCCAACAGCAATTTCGAATAGCTTTTCCCAATCTAAAATGCGCTTTGTTCCTTTTGACTTGTTAGAATAGATGAATTTTTCTAGAGAACCATTGGACATGAAGTCATAGACGAGTGCTCTTTTGGAACCCTCGTAACAGAAGCCTAGTAGCGTAACAATGTTAACATGGGAAGTCCTACCAATGCTAGCGACTTCGTTTATGAACTCTTCCCCATTGCCTTTGGAGTTGTTCAATACTTTCACCGCAACAAAGCGACCGTCTTTGAGCTTTCCTTTGAAAACACCACCATAGCCACCTTCGCCAAATTTATCTTTGAAAGAGTTGGTCATTTTCTTGAGCTTCGAATAACGAAACCTCTTTGAGGCAAGTGAGCCATAACCTTTTAAAAATGCCTCCACCTTGTTGTCACTGACATATGTTCTCTTCACAAATTTGCTTAAAAAGATAACAATGCACACCAGAAGGATGCTAGCTACTGCTGACAATGCACCTGCAATAGAGATGTTTTTCAATCAAATGTATTAGCTTTAAAATATCTATAAAATTGAAATCCTTACTCGGTTCATGCTATAGATATTTTCTAATTTGTTATTTCGTATTGAGTTTAATGTGAAATATTATGGAGAATTTCATGGATAAGGAAACCTTAATAAAACTAAATAAACAACATCCTTCTCAACTTAAAAAAGAAGACCATAACACTAGTGCCATTATCTTTTAAATTGTAGCTATGGATGCAGGATATGACAAAAACCCTTGCGCGATTTCCTATTTTGTAATTATTCTATAAAATCGGACAGGAGATTAATAACAACTAAACACACAAGAAGTAAACGAAAGAGTTTCCGGAGCCGAAACAACAACTTCACAGAAAACAAGCGAAAGAAAGAGTTTAGATCTGATACCTATAACAACCTTAATGACTTTTTTGCTGTCCTTACCTACAAAATCATACCACAGAAAAGGTTACTGAGAGCATAAATAATGGTATTAGTTATAAGTTAGCATGATGTGTTGTGCAGTTGTGCAGCTCTACCAGATCTACTTGAGTGAAATAAAAGAAAACAAAACTAATGAACATGATCAGAAGACATTGCTCACCATTATCATCGAAGCCTTGGTCCCAACTATGTTAGGGTCAGCTACATGAATTCTTTTTTTTTTTTTTTTTTCATTCCGATCTATCCTTAGCCAAATCATCAGAAGACACTGCTATCTGATCCTATTTATCTTATTAATGATTTTTGGTTGTACACTCATAAAAGTAACATTTCAATTGAACTTCTTAAAAACACCTTTTGATCGAACTACTACGTTAAGACAGAGTATTTAAGAATTACTTTAACCAAGCAGATATTGCTCTCTCTCTCTCTCTCTCTCTCTCTCTCTCTCTCTCTCTCTCACACACACACACACACACACAACACGTGAAGATTTTAAAAGTGAAAGTGCATTAGTTGACAAGATTCATTGGAGATTCAAAAATAAAGAGGAAACTACGGGAAAAATCCCCATAGGACCCCATAGGGTCAATGAGGTCCCAGTTTCATGTTGAAGACAGAAGGGGTCCTCAAGCTCATTTTCAATTTTTTTTAATCATTTTGCGATATGGTCGATATCGACCATTTTGTAGTGTTCAGCAAATAAGACAGTTACCTTTTCCCCTTTATTTTAAAAGGATAAGAAAAGAAAGCTACATGAAAGTGCCAATCACGCTTCAATTTCTTCTATATGAGGAACTTCCAACCATGAGAGCCTCGATGCGGGTCCCACTGCTCAAACTCATCAGATCAATCTAAGCGGTTTATCCACAGAAAATCAAATTAATGTGCTGATCACTTCTAATTACCCTGATAAAATCAACTCCTACCAAAACCTTACCAAGTCATCTCAACTTAATATGAAAACTTGGTATAGAAACATGTAAACGTAAAATCTAAAATTGCCTTACAATATTCCACAATCTTATCGAGTTCTGATTTGACCCAGTCTAATACAAATCAACCAAGTTCTGCGTGCGACCTTCATGTTTCTTAACTCAATGTCTAGAATGGTCTGTGTCACTGTGTGGTTGATGAATTTGTGAGAAAAAAGCTGATTCAACTTAACTAAAGATTCCATGGCGGCTTGGACCAGGAAAATTCTTTTATACTAAGCTCAATGTTTGGCAGCGGTGGGATCTCAAATTCTGCAATATTACAAAGAGATTTAATGACCCATCATTTCTTATTGATTTTTTTTGCTTTCAATTGGAATCTGGAAATTAATAAAGATAAGTATCTTTTGTACCATACAGTCCAAGCAATCCCCGTTCTATATAAATATCAAGTGCAAGATATCTGTTTGAAGACCAGTAGAGAGTTCCCTTACACTACACATTAGCCAACGTGGTACTCTGTATCAGATTTGGACCACCTATCCAATAGGTTTCCTCAGAAGATATTTTGGCACAAAAAATTGGAGATTGGATCCACTGGTCGGGGACCGAAACAGCAACATCGCCAATCGCTCCTTTAATCACGATGATTAGGGAATACATTTATGAAGTCGAATCATGTGATGAAACGCTAACCTCTTAAATTGTTACTAATTAAGATTTCATTAAAACCGAAGTGACATGCACAGTCGGATTGATCGCACGATAAAGGAAAAGGTGATGAACAAAAGAAGTAGAATGAGATGAAGAAACAGAGAGATTCTTACTTGAAGTGCTTGGGAGCGGACATGTTCCCTGATAGGCCTTACCACTGCAATAACAAACAGGTTGGTCTGGTTGGTTTGGATTATGACCGCAGTTCCCACCGGAGGTGACACAACCCCAACACTTGCCGGAGTCCACCACCCATGACACATTGAAACCATCCTCCACAGCACCCCCAAAATTAGTCAGATTCTCGCCAAGATTGGCCACCCACGAATTAAGAATCGTAAAGACACTCACCGCACATATTCCGTACACATATGGGTCAAGCATGATGGGAGAAGGGCTTCGATCAACCTTATAGTAGGAGTAATTGCTTCCATTAGACAGACAAGGAAGTACATGCAGGAATGGATCTTGACCTCCGTGTGGGCAGTTGTATATGGTGAGGTTATAGTCGTTGGGTGTATAAGCAAATAGAGAGAAGTCGAGACTCCAACTACTCGCCAGGGGAGGACACTCCTTGCCGATGACATCGGTGTCGACGAGGGTTACTACCTGGTTGCCATAATCGATCGCCTTTACCTGGTATGTCTTTGACCCTATCTTAATCTCCGGTGAGTTATCATTGCAGGTGAGATTAAAGCCCGGATAGCTACAATTGAGAGGGCGATCTTTGACCCAAAATGGGTAAGTAATGTTTCTGAAGCTTCCGCAATCGAATTTGGATGGCGCACATATCTGGTTTCCTTCGTCGCTGTCGCCTTGGGATAGAGAAATTGTGAGGAAGACGATTAGGAAGAGGGAGGTGAAGAGAAGGTGTGAATGCATATTGGAGAGATTGGAAGATGGTGGAGTGTATGGATTTTTCTGGACTTTTCTAAGTTCCTTGTAAGATGATGGTGTTATGGAAGAAAGAGGAGGAGGAGGGGAAGGGCAGAATTGATAGAACGTTCGAGGAAAGGAGAGACTGCACGACTTTGAATGAAAAATTGATAAGAGTCAATGCAGGGACTCGGAGACAGATGAAAATGACATCAGCCTTATCAGAGCCGACACACGCTACTTTATTTATATTTAATTATTTAAAAATATCAGTATTAAGTGGTACGAGTGACCGCAACTACGCTCCTGGTGAGTCACGAAAACAGGGGATCACCACCAAAACAGGGGAATGCTGAATTAACGAATGAGATTGTGCCACCTGGACTGCCAAGTCCGCTACAATGCAATTATTCTTGAGGTTTTTGCATATTAGTTCATAAAGTTTGTAGGATTTATAAATAGGCTCTTATTATCTTACCATTTGTAGATAGGTCTCTGCTTTTTCAATTTAATACTTTTTATATCCTTAAAATTAGTAATTTTCCAACCACCAAAGGCTTTTAAAGTGAAATGACATGTTTGCCTATCTCTTTATCCCGATATACAAAAATTTAAAAGCTTAGATTTATTTTTCTTTAAAGCTTGTAACATTAATAATTATATTTAGTGAGAGAGAATAACCGCATATAAATCTATATTTATGTTAATTAGATTCAAATCAATCATAATGACAATGAAAGCACATGCTTATAGTTGGTTATAATTGATTCAATCCATGCATGCCCGACCGTCAAATTAATAAAGGTTTTAAAATACATGATTAGACTCCATTTGTATTAAAGTGTTATTAAGAGAGACAATCTGAAATCTGAAATCTTGGAACAAAACTCATCATCTAGAAGAATGTTGTGAGGCTTAACCAATCCGAAATCTGAAATCTTGGGACAAAATTTATCATCTAGAAGAATGTTGTGAGGCTTAGCCAATCCGAAATCTGAAATCTTGGGACAAAATTCATCATCTAGAAGAATGTTGTGAGGCTTTATGTAGGTCCTCACACAATCTCGACAGCAATTTTGAGTAGCCTTTCAGAATCTAATATGCGTTGTATTCCTCCCAATTTGTTAGAATAGATGAGTTTTTCAGAGGAACCATTGGATATGAATTCATAAATAAGTGCTCTTTTTGGAACCCTCATAACAGAAGCCTGTAACAATGTTAACATGGTAAGTCCCACCGATGCTACCGACTTCGTCATTGCCTTTGGATTTGTTCAATGCTTTCACTGCAACAAGGTGACCAATGAGCTTTCCTTTGAAAACAACACTATAGCCACTTTTGCTTAATCTATCTTTGAGAAGGAATAGGTCATCTTTTTCAGTCTTGAGATCCGAATGACGAAATTGCGTATGGGCAAGAGAGGCATAATTATGTAAAAATGGTTCCAATATGGCGCCACCGATTTCAAAGAGGGAATGCCTTTATATTATTATTGTTCTCATATGTCTCTTCACAAATTTGCTTACAAAGATAACATTGCATGCCAGAAGGAGAGCGCAGTGGTGGAGCCAAGATTTTCTTTCAGTAGGACTTCAAGGATAACAACCATTAACGTGAATAGACCCACTAATAAAAAAATCTAAACCATTTAGAAAAATATCCCTTTCCTTAAAGACTTCATAAGATGTCACAAAATTGGTCTACAATCAGAATGCTAACTTTAACATGAATACTTAGATAAAATATTATAAAAGTACATATAAATATTTTGCAAAGATTGATTTGGCAGTAGGCCTACATTGTGTTGCAGTGAAATTCCTCATAGAAATAGCGGGTATTTGGAGATTAAGGGTCCAAATTTAGGTATAAAGTGATTAGGATTATACTAGATCCAAGGAGGGAGGGAGTTTGCTTTATTTAGGGTTTATTTGGTGAGACTATCCGTGAGAGGGCCGACGATGAGAAGATGGATTGATGCGAAAAGGATCTTGGACTCTCAGTAGAAAGAAAATGTCAAGGGAGAACGGTGCAAAAGGAGTTGGTACTATTGGCGAAAAGCTGTAGAAAGATAAGAGTATTTTCAATAAGGTTTTGTGATGTGGGGCGATAACAAGGTTTTGACATGGGACAGCTGTTTATTAGAAATATGTGGGACAGATACAAGCCAATTCAAATCTTTAGCATTTTCAAAATTCACCTGGGGCGTAATATGTAGGTCCGTCCATGATATATCCTACAGTCCATCTCGCATCTTGCATTGAAAAGATGCTTTCTTGTTTAGGACATAGCTTAGCCAACCCGAAATTTGAAATCTTGGGACATAACTCATCATCTAGAAGAATGTTATGTGGCTTGATGTCAAAATGTAGAATACGCATGCTACAACCACTGTGTAGATACTCTATCCCTCGCACAATGCCAACAGCAATTTGGAATAACTTTTCACAATCTAAATTGCGTTGTGTTTCTCCCGATTTGTTAGAATAGATGAGTTTTTCGAGAGAACCATTGGACATGAACTCAGAGATGAGTGCTCTTTTAGAACGCTCATAACAGTGGCCTAGAAGAGTAACAATGTTGACATGATAAGTCCTACCAATACAAGCAACCAAATTTATGAATTCTTCTCCATTTCTTTTGAAGTTGTTCAATACTTTCACCGCAACAAGGCGACCGTCTTTGAGCCTTCCTTTGAAACACCTCCATAGCTGCCTTCGCCTACTTTATATTTGAAAGAGTTGGTTATCTTCTTTTGCTCTGAGTATCAAAACCGCTTAAGCGCAAGAGAGCTATAATTCTGTAAAAATGCCTTCACTTTGCTGCAAGTGCCAAGTGTTTTCATGCATTTCCTTATAAAAACAACAAGATAGCATCCTATGAGGAGGCTACTAACAACTCTTGAGATTGCACTTACAAGATGTTTTTCAACCAAATATAAAAGATTTTTTTCCAACCAAATATGTTTTTAAAAAAATATTTATAAAGAGTTAATGATCATGGAAGGACGTTCCTTATAGCTTAAAATTATAATAAGACCTTCCTTATAGCTTAAAATGATAGTAAGCACTCTCTCAGATTTCACCAAATTCCCAGCACTTGAAATGACAATTAAGCCCTCGGCTATTTATTGGATCCAATGGTTCCTAGGAATCTTTACCGAGGACAGTCCTTGTAAGACCATTTTAAACGTGACCATTAAGTATGTCCATATTTAGATTTAGATATATCTTAATTATTAGCAAATTCCAATTGGTAGGTTTGGTAACTTAGATGGATGAGAAGCCTTGAAAAGAAAATAAATAAGGTTGGTTGGTTATTTTATCCTTTCAATTCAAAAAAAGAAGCTAAATATCTATAAAAATGCAACTTTTAGTGGCAGATTTTCCACTGCTAAAACTGCCAATAATGCTTATATACTAACCGTCTAAGTGTTAGCAGCCACTAAAATCGCTTTTAGCAGTGGAAACTCGCTAAAAGTCACTTTCTTTTTAGTGTATCATTCGGCCATTTATCTTCAAAAATTTTAGATAAAGAATATAGGCATGTGCCAAAACCCTGTGTAATTTGTCTTTTAGTGATTATAAACTCTAAAATCTAGCTGTGTATAAAACTTGGACAGAGGATTGGCGGCAACTTGATAGGAGAAAGGGATAAAAGAAGTCTGAAAGAGTATGAGGTTTGATACGTATCATAGACTTCACCTCGGGCTTTGGTCCACTTCTACCTGCAAGATCATACCGAATGGCAAGTTAGCAAGAGCATAAATCATGATCATATAAGTTCACATAACGCAATCTACAGCTCTATCGGTGATATAATATCTGTTTTTTTTTTTATGGAAATAAGAGCAATACAATCCAATGAACATGATCGAAGGATTTTGGTTTTGATCCTACTCATATATGCTCATAATAATAATAATAATAATAATAATAATAATAATATTAACTTTATCAATAGTAATAGTTGGGTTAATATTGTTTTTAATCTACTTAGAGATATGCTTCTACAAATGAGGAATTCTACAAAAATACCCTTTCAAAAAGGAGTATTCTTGCCCCTATGTAAACATCAATAAAAAGCAACCTTATTTATTATTATTTTATTATATTTAAAACAATTATAAATAAGGGACTGTTGATGTTTGTTTCTCAAAAGGCGCATTAAATGAGAAAATGCCCACTACGAGAAACTAAAGGCTCCAAATCCAAGTTGATTGGAGTCACAAGAATCGGGATCCTCCAAGGCTTTTACCCATCCTCATCGTGGGGAAGCCAATGAAGTCCTGTAACTTCGCCGTGGGAGCCTGCCTAGCAATTTCTGAATCGCTTCCTTATGGTCACATTGGGGAAATGCCTCATACGATTCAAACAGGGTCACCATGAGCTTATAAAAAATAATAATTATGTTCTCTCTAATACTTCAGTAGGACTTGGGCCCACCATGAGAATGAAAAAATATTATGTTCTTTCTTCTTATAATCATCAATCTAATGTTAGGAATATAAAAGTGAAATAAAAGGATTGGGTTTGAGCAATTGTAGTAGAAGGTGAGGTTTACATCATTGGGCGAATAAGCAAATCGGGAGAAGTCGAGAGTCGAACTACTTCCCCGGAGAAAACACTCCATGCCGATGACATCGGTGTCCACGATGGTTAGCATCTGGCTATCATAATCAATGGCCTTTACAAAATATGTCTTTGATCCTATCTCCATCTCTGGAGAATTATTGTTGCAGGTGAGATTGAAACCAGGATAGCTGCAATTCTCAGGGCGACCTTCTATAGAAAATGGGTAGGTGATGGAGCTGATTCTTCCACAATTGAATTTCGATGGAGCGCAAATTGGGTTTTGTTCACTGCTGTTGCCTTGGGATATAGAAGTTGTTCTGATGAAGATGGTCATGAGGAAAAAGAAGAGAAAGAGAAGGTGTGAATTCATTTGGAGATGTTTGAAGATGTGGAATACTGATATTTTTCTAAGTTCCTTGGAAGATGATGGTGTTATGAAAGAAGAAGAGGAGGGTTGAACTGATAGAACGGACGAGGAAAGAAGAGGTGGAGAAGAAGTGATTGCATTATTTTATTTCTATTCACTTTGAATGAAGAATTGAAAGGTTGAATGGAGGGACGGATTCCTATATTTTAAACAGATGAAAATGACATCCGAACTACTACAAGTCCCTATGGTGCACTGCACTGACCTGACCGGCAAAATTATTTCTGGGGCTGTTGCTTTATAAGAATTCAGAGAATTGGTGTCACGAGAATTTATGATTTTTCTGAAATTCTGTCCCCTAAATGGAATTTCAAAATCCTTCCAGCTAAAATCATATTTGAAAATGCTAAAGAGGCTTTGATTCAGAAATTTCCAGAGACATTGAGGATTTTCATGTGGTGAGTATCTGAATTCAGCTAGAAAAATGAGGCATTTATAAATGTAGGGGGGAAATTATGGTCTTTTGTCAGAGATTTCGTACAGACTAAATTCTCATGAAGAATTCCCGGAAAGAAACAAGGCCTCAACGTTTTTTCCTAATGTTTAAATCTGCATCAAACCTCTGTTGTGTCTAATGTTACATTAAATCTTGAAGTTTTTAACAATGCCCTTTGATTTTTTTCCCCATCATTATCATCCTAGTTATCATGCCCTTATTGCAGCAATGTGTAGTTACCTAAAAGAACCCTACTCTATCAATATTTTTATACATTTTTAACTTGGACGTGGTCAATGTGAGATGACTTCAAACCTGAGATTTGGACATGACCCGGTCCTATCAGAGTTTGGTTTGTTTGTTTTTGTTTGTTTTGTTTTGTTTTGGGTGGGTATAAATTTATAGATTTGAGATGAATTTTGGTCAGGACGGTTTCAGTTGTTGCTTCCCTGCTCGCTACCTATGACAGTTTTTTTAATGGATTATATTGCACATATCTTATAGTTTCAAATCTAATGCGATTCATATTATATATATATATATATATATAAATATAGAAATATTTAAATGCATCTATCCCTCACCATGTGTGGTGAGGGATGGTGAGGGACACTCATTTTTGGAAAGTTTCAAGTACAAAATAGCTTTTGTACTTTTTGAGAAAATTCCCTTTTATACTTGAAACTTTCCAAAATGGGGTGTCCCTCACCACACATGATGAGGGATAGATACACTTGAATACCCCATATATATATATATATATATATATACATATATATACATATACTGTTATGATTCTAGCTATCTATATGTAGGAGCAGGTGTGAGTTGAAAGGGGTTCAAATTTGGCCGGATCCATCTATTAGAAGACATGTTTTTAGTAACTAAACATTATAATTTACAAAGCCAACTCAATATAACACTGAGATGATGATGATGATATCATCATGGCTAAATTGTAGTTGATGGTCTCAAATGTGAGTTTAAAATATGGCTTTCAAGCCTATACCATTCATGTTTGAACCATTATGAATTGACCATTTTCAACTACGATAAGTATGACCACAATGACGGGGATAGAAACTTTAGGAGTCAGTTTACACTCATTCACACCTCACATAAACAAAACATCGATGCATTAGCAAAGGCCGCATAAAAGCTTTGCAATACAGGCATGGCTCAATTATTTATCGGACCTATTGAATTAGGATAAGTCCATTTTTGAAATATACAGTTGATTCATGATTGATGTTAGGGGGACTGACCAAGCCCGATTTGGGACCTGTTTGGACCTTTGGTTTAGACTCGGATCATGATTGGAAATTAAAATTTTCCGTTTGTTATTATTGTTGGAACTTGGATTAAGTGATAAAAAACTCGAAACCTGTCCGAGCCAACCAGATATGTCTTTCTTCTTTTTCCTGTAATTGTAAAGTTATATTTTTAAATACAAGATCTCTCTGTCATTAGTTTGTTAGTTTTAGTATTAATCAGGCTTCAATCATGCGTGGGCCCGATGGACAAAATGGCAGTCTCGGCCCAACATGTATTAGGTGGGTTGGGCTTGGTCCAACTACTTACATATATCCCATGATGAACTTGGGCCGACTATGACCTACGTTTAACCCACGTCGAGTCTGATGGGGAAGCAAAAAGGAGACTCAGCTTCATTTATTTATCATCGTGCAACTGTAAAAAACACACACATTACATTGTTCTCTTCCTCTTGATTTCCCCATCTTCCTTTTCCATTGATTTCGTTTATCACAAACTTTACTGATGTGACAATTTTCTGCATCATGAATAAATTAAGCACCTGTACACAAACATGCCATATAAAATTTTAAATTGGAAAACCTCTTTATTTCTCATATGCCTTTAAAACATTTTTTTTCAAACTTTTAGGTGGGCAAGTCGACCAAGCACGCATTACAGCGGTCTCTCATTGCATTCATATGAAGGACATTAATTTTTTCTACATGAGAATTGAAGTTTTTTCTTTTTTAATATGTGCGGGCTCTCCTCCTTTTGTGTGGACTTTCTTTCCGCGTGTGCGGGTTCCCTTCCTACTTATGTGGGCTTTATTCACATGTATTTGTGGGCTCTCTCTTGAGTCCCAACCCCTTAGTTGAAGTACCAAAAAAAAATAATAATAATAAATACTACTGCGACTAAGTTGGGTCAATCATTATAGGGATTGGGTTTTGTTAGGTCAGGGGCTTCTTGATGGAAGTGGTACCATCAAATTCAAATGTGAACCTCAAATTGATATGTTGGAACAAATTGAATCATAGGTCCTATGGGATCCAACTTAGGAAGTTCACTAGAGTCACGAAGCCAAAGAACCAATGACTCAATGCCAGTCTTGCCAACGACTCACTCACGTGACCAAGGGCTGCCCAGCTGTAGTTCACATGAGAAGGGTAGGAAGAGCAGTTGAAGAAAAGGCTGGACTCTAGACAATTGCAATCCAGCCCTTTTTGGGCCAACTTTGTGTGCACACATGACTGCAAAATGGTAAGATAGAACACGACTACAATAAATAATGATAATGATAATGATAATAAAACACTTTTTAGATTATACATAGTCCTTACTGTTTCAAACATTTCTCCAAGCAGCTGGTTAGAATTGTTTAACATAGTCCTTACTGCTTCAAACGTTTGATGTTTTGTATTGGGCCTATCAAATGTCCAGGTCCAGGTTGAGCACATTTATGAAATATTCAGTCCATCGATGTTGAAGTCATCGGAAAAGGATGGGGCATATTTTGGGCCCTAGGAGAGGCTGGGATCGAGGTCATTTAGCTATTGGGCTACAACAGCAGGCCCAAGCTCAGGCACCACTTAAAATTCAGTGCCAATGTAGACTAGATGGTCTTGGGCTCAGGAATGGCTTGCCCAGCCTATGTGCTACCATAGTGATTCTGGGGCTCAAGTTCTCTGTTCAAAAGAAATCACATAGAAATAAAGAAAAGGAAAAAGAATTTGGAAACACAATCCAATCTCGAATGATAAAGTTTTATAACAATTATTTTGCGAAAATAATAACATCCAAACACCACTCGTTTCATGTAGTTGACAAAAATTCATCATTATTTTTTGTGGCAGAATCCTTTCCTCGAATACTATGCAGTAGAATAACCTTGACAAGATCATTGATGAGAAGAAAGGAATGGCTTGGGAGGCATTTCCAGGCTTTTAACACTTCCTTCAAGCATCTCCACCACTTTAGACATTGAAGGCCTGTTTGTAGGATCTATTTGTATGCACCAAAGACCTACAAAGACCATTTTTCTAACTATTTCTTTCTTTTCTTCTTCCACAATTCCGATCAATGCTGAACTATTTTCCAAGGCGATGTGATTGTAAATCCAGTGTGGAAAATATATTTCGCTGGTATTCTCCACTCCTGCATCGATGTTCTTTCTTCCACCGACCATTTCTAGCACCATCATTCCATAGCTATAAACATCTGATTTGTGAGAAACTCCTCCAAAGTTTCTACAATACACTTCAGGGGCAATATATCCAATAGTCCCTCTCGCGTCTTGCATTGATACGACGCTTTCTTGTTTGGGACATAACTTAGCCAACCCGAAATCTGAAATCTTGGGACAAAACGCATCATCTAGAAGAATGTTATGAGGCTTGATGTCGAAATGTAAAATACGCGTGCTACAGCCTCGGTGTAGGTACTCTAGCCCTCGCGCGATGCCAACAGCAATTTCAAATAGCTTTTCCCAATCTAAAATGCGCTTTGTTCCTTTTGACTTGTTAGAATAGATGAATTTTTCTAGAGAACCATTGGACATGAACTCATAGATGAGTGCTCTTTTGGAACCCTCGTAACAGAAGCCTAGTAGCGTAACAATGTTAACATGGGAAGTCCTACCAATGCTAGAGACTTCGTTTATGAACTCTTCTCCATTGCCTTTGGAGTTGTTCAATACTTTCACCGCAACAAAGCGACCGTCTTTGAGCTTTTCTTTGAAAACACCACCATAGCCACCTTCGCCTAATTTAACTTTGAAAGAGTTGGTCATTTTCTTCAGCTGCGAATAACTAACCCGCTTAGAGGCAAGTGAGCCATAACCTTTTAAAAATGCCTCCACCTTGTTGTTACTGACATATGTTCTCTTCACAAACTTGCTTAAAAAGATAACAATACATACCAAAAGGATGCTAGCTACTGCTGACAATGCACCTGCAAGAGAGAAGTTTTTCAACCAAATGTATTTGCTTTAAAATATTTATAAAACTTAAATCCTTACTGAGTTCATATTATAGATATGTTCTAATTTGTTATTTCGTATTGAGTTTAATGTGAAATGTATGGAGAATTTCATGGATAAGGAACCTAGAGAAAACAAAATAAACAACATCCTTCTCAACTTAAAAAGAAACCATAACACTCGTGCCATTATCTTTTAAATTATAGCTAAGAATGCAGGATATGACAAAAACCCTTGCGAGATTTCCTATTTTGTAATTATTCTATAAAATCGGACATGAGATTGATAGCAACTTAACACACAAGAAGTAAACGAAAGAGTTTCAGGAGTTGACAACAACAACTTAATAGACAAGAAGCGAAAAAAAGAGTTTAGGTCTGATACCTATAGTAGTCTTAATAATGAATTTTCTGCGGTTATCCTTATTACCTACAAAATCATACCACAGAAAAGGTTAGTGAGAGCATAAATAATGGTATTAGTTATAAGTTTGCATGAGGCGTTGTGCAGTTGTGCAGCTCTACCAGATCTACTTGAGTGAAATAAAAGAAAACAAAACCAATGAACATGATCAGAAGACACTGCTCACCATTATCATTGAAGCCTTGGTTCCAAGTATGTTGGGGTCTGCTACATAAATTTCTTTTTTTTCATTCCGATTTATTCTTAACCAAATCATCAGAAGACACTGCTATTTGATCCGATTTATCTTACTAATGATTTTTGGTTGTACACTTATAAAATTATCCTTTAAATGAACTTCTTAAAAACACCTTTTGATCGAACTACTACGTTAAGATAGAGTATTTAAGAATTACTTTAACCAAGCAGATATTACTTCCCTCTCTCTCTCTCTCTCTCTCTCTCTCTCTCACACACACACACACACACACACACACACACACAACACATGTGAAGATTTAAAGAGTGAAAGTGCATTAGTTGACAAGATTCAATGGAGATTCAAAATATGAAAGTGTATTTCATAAAAAACAAAAAAAAAAAAAAAGGTTCGCCAAGCAGAATATGTTCACAATTTCATAAAAAAAAAAAAAAAAAGAAAGGTTCGACAAGCAGAAGATGTTGAACAGATTCCATGGGATAGGTGATAGCTTCAAGATTACCAGGTAGATAAAGAAGAAGAAAATGAGATTTCCTTAAAGCTATCGGTATAGACAGATCAAGCCTTACATAATAGTGTCTTGAACGAATGCAACAACTCAGTATTTCTTTCAATATAGTTTATTTTCATCTTAATTTATATTTCTATGGTTTAGCGTGATTTACATGCTCTTTACCTCGATCTGTTGAGCTATATATCTTCTCAACTGATTAAAAGTATGATCTCATTTATGCTGTAACCATTGAAATCTTCTGCTCATACAAATCTATATTGATTTGTGCATGAACTACACATTTTTGACACTTGGTTTTATCTTTGTCAAGTAAAATAAGATCGTAGACAGTTAGGTTATGTTCGAATGTGAACACATAACAATTCACATAAAAAAACAGAAATCCATTCAATATAGAATATTAATTTGTCCTTTTTTTCTTTTTTTTTTTTTTTTTGTGTGTGTGTAGTATCTTTGTAGCTTGTCTTATGAAAGGAAGTTTCAAGCTATAAACAAAAGGTTCCCTTGAAAAATATTCAGTTGTATCTCAACTTGTACAGCTAGTAATCTAAAGGTGACATGACCAGTGAAGATTGAATTGAACGAGTTAGAAAGAGAAAATATCGGTGGACCCATATTGGGTGCAAAAATTAAAAAACAGGACAGAAGAAAGTAACCATATTTTATGCCCTTAATTGGTTATTAAAACTCCCCAGATCCGTGCTAGTGAGCTACATGTTCAGTAACAAGGGTATCTAAATATTTGATAAGTGTATTACCAAACAGTCCGAGCAATCCTGTCGTATATAAATATCAAGTGCAAGATATCTGTTTGAAGACCAGTAGAGAGTTCCCTTACACTACACATTAGCCAACGTGGTACTCTGTATCAGATTTGGACCACCTATCAAATAGGTTTCCTCAGAAGATATTTTGGCACAAAAAAATTGGAGATTGGATCCACTGGTGGGGGACCGAATCAGCAACATCGCCAATCGCTCCTTCAATCATGATGATTAGGAAATATGTTTATGAAGTCGAATCGTGTGATGAAACACTAACCGTGTGTTTCAGACGGATATCAATCTGATTGTAAGATCAACTCTGTTTCAAATAAAACTTCAACTAGAGTAAATGTAAAGAACAGTTCACTTGGATTGCCCCAAAATCTGATCCAACTTAAGGTCAAATTTTAGACCTAACTCAACAAAATTGACCAATTCCCTTGGATTACCCCAAAATCTGATCCAACTCTCCTGAGTTAAGTTGTTTGTGCACCCAAATACCCCTAGACGACTCCATTGAAGGCAGAAACAGAGAGTAATTTAAGTAAATGACCAGTGGAATTCATAATCCACAGTGCAACAGAAGTAGCCATGATCATCATCCATAAAGCCTTTCATAAACAAATCTCGGTTCGATTCAGCTTAAAGATTGCACTAATTATATCTTAAGGGAGGGTAAAAGGCTATGTCATATCATAACAATTGCCCTCTCCAAATTTCGAAGGTTTATCAGAGAGAGGCCCTCTCCATCTAAGTTCATATGTATTCATGACTATCGATTGATAAGTAATTGAAATCAGAGTAGAGAGAAAAGGAGGGACTTACTACTCGGACACTTAGCGTTCTGATTCCCATCGCGGCAAAAACAGGTAGACTCGATCGGATTCGACTCATCATACCCGCATCGCCCACCCGAACTCACACATTCTGCACACCACTTTGTCGCTACCATCCATTGCACATCGAATCCGCTCTCCAAAACAGCTCCAAAATTCGCCCCACCATCTCCCAAAAGCCTATTCGCTGCACTTTTAAGCAGTGGAATAATCACAGGACCACTGCAAATCGCCAACCCTTCAGACACTGTAGGCGGCTGAAGCGTAAAGTAGGCGTAATTGCCACCCCTTGTGAGGCATGGAAGCTCATGAAGAAAATAACTTGAGATTACCAAGTCAGTTAGAGGACCAGTGCAGCTGACGTATAAGGTGACGTTCAACACTTCATTGGTGTAATTGAATGGAAATAGATCGATGGCGGGATTAGAGACATTCTTCTGTCTTAGAACCCGATTTATGTAACTGAAGGTAAATGAATCGATGGTCGAATTCCTCGACGGCAAGGGACAGCCGCCGCTGGTGAAGTCGGCATCGACGACGTGTAAGACGTTGGTCGAGTAAGTGATGTTCTGGATGATGAAATTATCGGACAGCGCATCAGCATAGAGGTTGCCGTCCTTGGTGCAGGTGAGATTGTAACCTGGGTAGCTGCAGTAACTGGGTCGGTCGGGGACGTCGACGCGAAAGGGGTATCTGATTTCGTAGCTGTTGTTTCCACAAGGGAACTGGAGAGGTGCGCATTTGGTGTATGCTTCATCGTCTTCGGAAAGACAAGTTGGGATGGAGGAGAAGATGAAGAAGAAGACAAAGAAGAGAAAGGAAGGAAGAGGAAGCATTTGGAATATGAGATTGGATTGATAGTCTGTACTCTGTAGGAGGAGATGAAGTTGGTTTTGGAGTAAGGCAGAGAGAGAATAAATGGGTTGATCTGAACAAAGAAGAGAGAGGTTGGAACCTTAAAATGAATGGGAGAAATTGGAAGGGGAGGATGTGAGAGGCTTTGAAATGAGAAGAATGAGCGTGTTTCTTTGTGCACTCTGAAACATCAACCGCAAAGACTACAGAGTCATCGGTCAAACGAGGTTTTGGACTTTTGGTCGATTGCGATGGTTAGGGCCTCTCTCTTTTTACCTCCGTACGAGGGTTCCCAAAACATTTTTCTACCGGCCGTAAGAAAGTCGGATAAACTCTTAATTAGCTCTAGTGTAGTTATGCAGTTTCAAATTTAGAATCTCTTGATGTAAATCGTGGTCCTAAGCCAATTGAGTTATCCATAAGAGTAACTTAACATCGAAACTTTAGATTTTAGAAACGCGGTCAAACGCTTTCTGCTTCTAAAAAGATAGCAAAATTAAAAACTATAGATTTTCACCGTAAATTGCTTTTGTGGGGGGATCAATATGCAAATAAAATAAAAACTGAATGGAGAAGTAATGAGAATGGAGTTTCAGTATGTCTAAATACACTAGCAAAATGTGGCCGTGCTAATGATTAAAGAATTAAAGAATTATAGAAGTCTAAATTATTTTGACAATATAATAAATTTATTAATCAAATGTTATCATTTATATATATAAAAGCATAAATATAAGAAGAACTAAACCTGACATCAAAACTAAATGATGTTAAAAAAAAGTGGAATGGGTCAAAGATTACTTGAAATCTACAAAGAACTAAAAAATATACATACGGCAAAGAAGATAAAATCTTACAATGTAAGAAGAATATATGAATCATATAGAACAATATCGTTCAAGTCTCTCTCGCAAAAAAAAACATTAAAAAATAGAAGAAAAGCATAAGATCTGCCAATATTTACCTCTGCAAACATTCCAAGAGAATAGAAAACGAAGATCAAGGCTTTTGGTTACTAATATTTTAATTGAGTAATTTTCCTTTATATAGAAATCTATTGCGTCGGCAGACTATAATGACGTTTTTCCTTAATAAATTGAGGATTTACCCAAAAAAAATCCTAAAGGACCAAAAATATATTTATCCACCTTATTGGTCCTAGGGGCCCTTTTCAATTATTTTTTTTAAAAGAATTCCTAAGTAGAGATATCCTCGTCTACGTGTTCTATAAAACTCACCCAAAATTGTTTTCCCTCTTTTCTTCTTCTTCCCCATCTCTTCTCCTCCACAAGCTTCCATCCTTTCTTCTTCTTCCTCCTATTTTATCTATCACGAGCTTCCTTCTTTTCTTCTTCTTTCTCCTCTCCTCTCCTCTCCTCTCCTCTCCCACACGAGCTTTCTTTTTCATCCTCCTCTCTTCTCCTTCGTGAGCTTTCTTTTTCTTCCTTCGCTATTCTCCTCCATAAGCTTTCCTCTCTTCCTTCTTTTTTCTCCTCCGCAATCTTCTCCTCATCACCACCTCTGCTCTCTCTCTCTCTCTCTCTCTCTCTCTCTCTCCACAAATATTTGACTCTACCTTCCATAGTTCCCTTCATTTTCCAATAAAAAACATGATGGAGATATCTATCTTCACTTTTTATTAGAATGAATTTTGCATTTTTGGAAAAAAGATACCTTGCAAGAAAATGGGTTCTTTTTTGTCTATTATATATTTTGTGAAGATTAACTTGTTGTTTCTTAAGACATAGGATTCTTCATGGGATGTTATTTGTTGGAGTTTGTAGATTTGTTGTCACTTTTAATTTTGTTATTGAGTCTTGATGATTTAAGAGAGTACCTAATTCCAAACTCATAGTCTCTAAATCCTTGTTCCAAATCCTAAATCCCGAAGTCCTAATCAAGATCCTAAGAAACACAATCAAACCGATTTTAATTGAATTAACAACATTACTCAAGCGATCTTTCGGTTAGACCCTCTAGTCATATTTATAATTGTCTGCTTAATATGTCACTTCTGTCACCCCTAAAAATTCTCACATTTGGTTGTAAAAGTTTGTGTAGAAATTCAATTTATTTGGGCACAATTTTGTGATTGAAAGTGAATGTGAAATGTAAAAGTAAAATATGAAATAAAAGTAAAATATTAAATATTAACTGTAACTTAAAATATGGAATGTGAAAGTGAAATGTGGAGGTGAAAGGTGAATTATGAAATGTGAAAGTCAAATGCGGATGTAAATGTGAATATGAGTTGTGTGTGCAAATATATATGAAAAGTAAAATGTAAAATGTAACAAAAAATCTTAATTATAATTTTTTCATCTTCTTTTTTGAAACATGTGATGAGCGAGGATATCCCTACCCAACACAGTTAACACACTCAATTAGACAAGATAGCCCCACCTAACTAGTTGTTTTAATTGTGCTAAGCGAAGATATCCACACCCACTCGTGCACAACTGAGAGGGGAACGATTCTTCTTTGACTTGGGAGTTTGGGATTAGGAAGAGTAGAGTTGATAAGCAGCTCACTGTATCCCTATCATGAAAGATGTCATGTGCCTTGGCATGAGGGGCCGTGCCGGCCTGTGAAATTTCACGGATCGGGTCGTGACGTGCCCCGGTTGCTGGGGCTCAACCTAGCACAGCCTAGGGCATGGATTTTTCCATGTCGTGCTGGGCCGTGCCACCCTCGGGTTGGCCCACGTGCCTTTTTCAAGTTTTTTGAAAGATTGTTAAAATCTTTTTTTATATAAATTGAAAGAGAGATTATGAACTTTTAGGCGTTCTTAACTTGAAATAAAGTTGAAACTATTAAAATAAATATACAAACAATGATTCTAATTTACAAAAGAGTAATACGTCTTTAATTATTTTAGATTTTAGATTTTATTTATATAAAAAAAACTATATATATGGGCCGTGCAGGCACGGTATAGATAATTCTCATGCCGTGATGGCCATGCCGCGGCCAAGCACCCTGGCCCAGGCGGAGAAGCCAGGCAGGGCTGTGCCGACACGTCGAACTTGTCAACGGCCCTAGGCGTGGTTTTCTTCGTACTGCACCGTGTTTTCATCTCTATATGTGCCATGAGTGTCCTGCTTTCATAATGTAGATTAGCAAATGCTTTTTTAGTATAGGACCAACTCTTGTTACAATAAAATTTGAGGATATCCGAAGGGCACGATTTTAAACATTTGGGATGTTCCATAGATGATCTTCACCATGGAGTTCCTTTCCTTTCTAACTCGATATTTGGTCGACTCAGAGCATCCGATTCAAAGAAAAGGTCCTCTTCTGCTGTTTACATGACTTCTCAATAGTTAGTCAATAAAAAAGAACCGTATCATTTCCAGGAGAAGAGAAGTAGTCAATAAAAAAGAACAGTATCATTTCCAAGAGAAGAGAGACGCTGAGATTTTATCGCTGCTATTTCCTCATCTGCTACTAGGAAGTTTCAATCCCCAAAAGTCCCAGCCGCCATCACAAGGAGTCATGCAGGGACGAAAATTCCCAGCCCACTATCTAGAATATTAAAAGTGAGTCCAAAGAACGTGCTCCTTGCTTTTGTAGTTTTGTTTCACATGTACCTATGTATTTCACGTATCTATATTTTGAAAGTACGTTCGAGATCCATCTCATGTCATTCAATATGACGAGGTCCAGACCAAACATGACTTGACATATGTTAAGCGTCCGCTCCGTATCATTGAGAAGAAAGAACAAGTGTTGCAGACGAGAACCATTCGTTGGGTCAAACTTCTTTGGGATCATCATGGACCGGAAGAATATACGTGGGAACTCGAGGAACAAGTTGTACGGCACTACCCCGAACTCTTTACGCAGGTATATTCATTCAGAGGACCGAATGATTTCTAGAGGGGGAGAATGTTACACTCCGGCCCGATTTAAGTTAATTAGTACTAATTAATTATGATTTAGTTACTTTAATTATACTTAGTTATTAATTATGATAATTAATGCTTATTAGTTCTTTACAGATGAGTTAGTTGAGTTATGAGTCTTGAATAGTTAGCTGGAACCGATTTGACTCAATATGATAGAATCGAGGGCTTTTACGTAATTACTAATTTTCTCATTTTGCTTCATTTACATGTCATCTTGGCATCATCACGTGTATCTCATCGAGCACGTCAATTTTTATATTAAACTCTACTTCTGGTTAACGGTTAAATAAGTGGGTCATCATTTGACTTAAAATAGAAATACACAACCTTGGTGGGCTTTTTTTGATACAGTAAAGTTTTGGGCACAGACGAGTGAGGCAAAAGGGAGTCCAGGAGTCCAAGCATGGCTTATTTATTTATCAAAAGTATTGAATGTCAGCTCCAGGCAAGCTCATTTATGAAATATTCAGCTGATTGATGTTAGTGGGGCTGGCAGAGCCCAAAGCTTGGCTCAGCAAACCAGAATATATTTTTCTTTCTTTTGTCATTATTTGTAAGCTTATATATAAATTGACTATCTTTCTGTCATTTATTATTTTTTAGCATTAATCAGACTTTAATTTTAATTTTGCCCGATGGACTAAATGGGCGGGCTCGGCCCTGACATATCCTGAAATCAGTGCATAATTAGATCCAAGCAAGTGAGATGATCCTGTGCTGGGCAATGGCTGGCCCACCCATATGCTACCCTACTAATAGTGGGGCTCAAGTTCACTATTCAAAAAATCAGTCAGTTTTTTTTTTTTTTTTAATCTTAGTTGCCAAAATAACAAATAGAAAAATAAAAAAGAACTTATAATAACCAATCTAATATTGAATAATCAACTTCAACAATCATTGTGTGAATAAAAAAAAAAAAGACACAGCATCCTAACACCAATAATTTCATGTATTAGAGAAAAATGCATTAAGAAATTATATGGCATTGTCTTTTACTCTAATACTATGCATTAGTTGCAGAACCTTAGCATGATGATTAAAGAGAAGAAAGGTGTAGCTTTGGTGGCATTTCCATGCTTTCAACCTTCCTTCCAGCATCTCCACTACTTTATGTTAGCCTAAGTGGATTGGGGGCCATTGCCAGGAAAGCAAATATGGCCCCAACCACTAAAATAACATAAACGTTGGGCAATGCCCATCACTTGAGTAGCTTTTTCTGCTCCCTCTCCTTTAATGAGGAAACAGAAAAAAGCCATTAGAGACCTCTTAATCTACACCCTCACACGGCTATTTTATTTTATCTTTGGCTATATAGAGAAACGGAGAGGAAGAAGGGAGAGAGATCCAGAATCCCTATCTTCTTCTTCCTTTTGGTATCATAAAAGATTAGTTCCACCCACCGCTAGCTCATTCATCAGGCATCCTTCATTTAGCCTGTGGACGATATAGAGTGATTTGAGTGAGAGAGATTTCTAATAAATCTCCTTTGATCTCTTAACAATACACTACCTCATCCTTCGCGTGGATCGGTCTTTTGCGTTGCAGGATACTCATGGCAATCGATTCGAAGATTCCACAACGATCTCCAACCGATAGTGTTATCAGAGCCTGATTCCAATTCGCTTACGCAAGGAAGGAATCCATTAATGTAGATTGCAATTCAGGTATTCCTCCTTTTCCCTTTTTGTAATGAAATGAATTTTTTCCCTTCCGGATATCATCTAAAATCTCATCTAAGACATGATCCGAACCGTTAATCATGTTCGGAGCATAGAGCTTACTTTATATCTAGAATTTCAGGCCATAGATCCCCATGGATTGGGAGAAATTTGATTAAAAAAAATGCAGAAATAGTGTAATTCATTTTTTTATTTTTCTGCATTTTTTGTGGTGTTCATATGACCAATATGAACCCTTAATCGTTCTCAATACCCATGATTTCCATTATAGAAATGATTTTGGGTCCTGATCCCCATTAGATTCGATGGATTTTGAGAAAACTGATATACCTTTTGAGTTTCCTCATTGAAGAATGGGCCTTGAGTTCTGTCTTGTTCAACCACTTGCTGCCAAGCCTACAGCAACTGTAGTAAGCAAAAGTAACTTGAGGAAGAAGACTTCCAGTGGGCTTGGTTGCACCTTTTTAGGCTTAATTTTTGCTCATTTTCTTATTAAGTTTCCTTTTACCAAATAATTAAGCTTATAATGTAATTAATCGATTTTATAAAGAATGATAACAAAACCACAATTTAGTTGTTTGTATCATTCTTTTTTTTTACGAAATTACCCCAATTGGTGATATCGTCAAGTGCCTATGTTTAAACCCACGAAATTTCTTCTTATTCTTTGTAAAACCCTCTTCTCTCTTTTATACATTCCTCTGTTTCCTTGGATTAACCTGTTATGGATTTTTTTTTTTTTTTTTTTATCATTGAATAAAATGTGGACTGAAAATTGGGTTGCATAGTGAGTTATTTGTGGGTTTGACAAATAAAACCAAAGAGAGAAGAGTGTTTCACGAAGAAGAAGAAGAAAATTCGTGGACTTAAACAGAGGCAATTGACGATATCGCCAACTTTAATTATCGTATACCACTGTCTAAGGAGCAATAAATAATTGTTATTATGCGATCTCTACCAGACTCTTGGAATAATGCCAAGCAAATGTCGTTGGCTTTGAATAAAAGTATAAAAACTGTAAAAGAGTTGAGTCACTGCTTGAAGTTGAAAATGAAAGGTTGAAGGTAAAGACCATAGGACAAGCAATGTTTGCATGGCCAAGGAATGTATCTAATCGGGGTAATGGTCGGAAACATAAAAAAGGGAAGTCAAAAAATTACTTTTTCATGTCACTAAATGGGAAAAACAAATCTTCTTTTAAAAAAAAAGTAAAAAAAATACATTCTCATTTCACTAAATGATAAAAGCCATCACCTTTTTCTTTGACCGCTCTGCTTTTTCGGTCTTTTTCGGTCTCTCAATTTGATCCTTCACCCCCACTTCACTTTGCTAGTGAAGTTACAAAACAAGACGTTAGATGTTATAAATTAAGAGATAAATAGAATAAACCACTTTTAGTGCTTACTTTTTTCAAATTTCCTCTAAACAAATTGTTAGAATTGTTTCATATAGTTTGAATTTTGGGCTCACACCAGAGCCAAATTCAAATTCAAGACAAATTGATGGATTCCAAATGGGTGAAGATGGTCCAACCACAGCCCATTTTGCTTTTTCCGCCTATCAAATGTCGGGTCTAGGCCGATCACATTCATGATATATTCAGAGCATCGATTGTGGACCTGTCGGACAAAGGATGAAGACGGCTTTAGGACAGGCCCAAGACCAAGTCCATTTAGCTATTGGGCTACAATAGCGGGCGTCTTTTAAGGCCTTGTGACAGGCCAAGTCCAAGTCCATTTAGCTAACGGGCCTACAATAGCGGGCCCAAGCTCAGACACCAGGGACCAGGCTACATGGCCTTGGGAACAGGAATGGATAGATGGTCCAGCCCTATGTGCTAGTAATTGTGGGACTCAAGTTCGCTGTTAAAAAATCACTTAGATTTCCAAAGTTCATATTTACCATAAAAATTAAGAAACAACAGGAGAAGAACTTATAAAAAACACAATCCAATCCAGCTAGAATGATAAATTTTTATAACAATCATTTTGCAAAAATAATCAGCATCCGAACACCACTAGTTTCAGGTAGTAGACTAAAATAATGCAGCAAAAGAACATTGACAAGATCATTAAGGAGAGTAAAGGTATGGCTTGGGAGGCATTTCTAAGCTTTGAACACTTCCTTCAAGCATCTCAACTACTTTACTCATTGAAGGCCTGTTTGTGGGATCTGTCTGTATGCACCAAAGACCTACCAAGACCATTTTCCTGGCAATTTCTTTCTTTTCATCTTCCACAATTCCAGTCAATTCTAATCTATTTTCCAACACTATATGATTGTAAATCCAGTGTGGAAAATATGTTTCACTGGTATTCTCCACTCCTGCATCAATTTTCTTATTTTCACCGGCCATTTCTAGCACCATCATGCCATAGCTATAAACATCTGACTTGTGTGAAACTCTTCCAAAGTTTCTACTAAACACTTCAGGGGCGATATATCCTATAGTCCCTCTCGTGTCTTGTGTTGATACGATGCTTTCTTGTTTAGGACATGTCTTAGCCAATCCGAAATCTGAGATTTTGGGACAAAGCTCATCATCTAAAAGAATGTTATGAGGCTTGATGTCAAAATGTAGAATGCGCGTGCTACAACCTCGGTGTAGGTAGTCTAGTCCTCGCGCAATGCCAACAGCAATTTCAAATAGCTTTTCCCAATTTAAACCACGTTTTGTTCCTCCTGATGTGTTAGAATGGATGAATTTCTCGAGAGAACCATTAGACATGAACTCGTAGATGAGTGCTCTTTTGGAACCCTCGTAACAGAAGCCTAAAAGAGTAACAATGTTAACATGGTAAGTCCTACCGACACTAGTGACTTCGTTCATGAATTCTTCTCCATTGCCTTTGGAGTTGTTCAATACTTTCACTGCAATAAGCGACCGTCTTTGAGCTTTCCTTTGAAAACACCACCATAGCCGCCTTCTCCTAATTTATCTTTGAAAGAGTTGGTCATCTTCTTTAGCTCTGAATAACGAAAGCGCTTAGGGACAAGTGAGTCATAACCTTTCAAAAATGCCTCTACATTGTTGTTACTGTCATATGTTCTCTTCACATATTTACTTGTAATGACAACTATGCATACTAGAAGGAGGGCTCCTACAGCTGAGGATGCACCTGCAATTAAGAGAGATGATTTTCAATCGAATATATTTACTTTAAAAAGATTTCTAAAACTTTAATTCTAATTTAGGCCGTATTTAGATATTTCCTGATTCATAATTTTGTATCAAATTTAATGTGACAAGTTTGGCAACGTTCATGGATAAGGCACCTTGTGCCATTAAAACTAAATAAATAATACCCTTCTCAACTGAAAAAAGGGAGTCATCATCCTTGTGCCAATAATTATCTTGAAAATTTTAGTTAGGAATACTGATATATGCCTAAAGCTAGCTGTTGTGTGATTTGCTATTGTTTTATTTATCAACTCCAATATTCATCTATCTATTCAACTTGGATAGAGGATTGATGACAACGCAAAAAAAATAATAATAATAATGAGAGGAAAGTGTTACAGGTTTCATACCTAATATAATCTTCAAGGCCCATCCCCGTGATCCATCAGTTGCATCTGCAAGATCATAGCGAAGGGCAGGTTTAACATGAATTAGGATCTAAATTAAGTTCACATAATGCAGTATGTGGCTCTAATATAATATCTTGTTCTTGGATGTAATAAGAGAAAGCAAAACCAATGAAAAGATGATGCTGATCTTTTCCAACTTTTATATGCTAATAAATTCATCGAAGGGAAAAAAAATCCACACACACACGCAGACACACACAAGGAGCATGATCGGAAAAATGGTGTTTTGATTCTAGTTTATTTACTCATAAAAACACCCTTTTTAAGGTACAAATATTTAGTCAATTTGAACACCCGACCTACTAAGCTCTGATAACACTTGTAGGATCTAACATCTATTGAGCTACCAATTATTCCAAAATTAATTGGTGATGAAAAATGGCACAACAATAGTCTTTTGGTGAAGGTGAGGCCCGTCCAAAATTATAACAGTTTAGGAGCAAGGGTGGATGTTGACCTCAATACACTTTATTTTTCGAGGGACATAACTGCAATTGGCAGTTTGAAGACTTGATGGGATTTAAATATATAAAATACAATCCATACTCGAAAAGGACAAAGGAGGGAAAACAGATTTTATTACAGAAGTACAATTACTATAGGATAGGATGACAAAGCTTACAAATTGACATACGGATTGTATTAAGGTTACTCCCTTTCTCTACAACGAACTCTGTC
Organism: Camphora micrantha; assembly: GCA_003546025.1. Taxonomy (NCBI): domain Eukaryota; kingdom Viridiplantae; phylum Streptophyta; class Magnoliopsida; order Laurales; family Lauraceae; genus Camphora; species Camphora micrantha. Next base: position 7,406,721 of record QPKB01000001.1, on the reverse strand, counting down.
TAAACTAGATAGCAGCGAAGTTCATCTGTATTCAATTGAACTTGAGCATACATGACTATGGATCGATAAGGAATTGAAATGAGAGTAGAGAGAAAAAGAAGAACTTACTCGAACATGTGGAGCTCTGCTTCCCATCTCGGCAAAAACAGGTAGATTCGATCGGATTCGACTCATCATACCCGCATCGCCCACCCGAATTCACACATTCTGCACACCACCTTGTCCCTACCGTTCAATGCACATCGAACCCGCTCTCCAAAACATCTCCAAAATTCTCTCCACCATCTCCCAAAAGCCTATTCGCTGCACTTTTAAGCAGTGGAATAATCACAGGATCACTGCAATTCGCTAACCTCTCAGACGCTATAGGCGGCTGAAGCTCAAAGTAGGCATAATTGCCAGTGCTTTGAGGCATGGAAGCTGATGAAGAACACTTGAATTTCCCAAGTCAATTATAGGAGCAGTGCAGTTCGTGTATAAGATGACGTTCAACACTTCATTGGTGTAATTGAATGGAAATAAATCGAAGGTGGAACTAGAGACATTCCTCTCTCTGACAATCTGAGTTATGTAACTGAAGGTAAATGAACCGATGGTCGAATTCCTCGACGGCAAGGGACAGCCGCCACTGGTGAAGTCGGCGTCGACGACGTGTAAGACGTTGGTCGAGTAATTGATGTTCTTGATGGTGAAATTATTGGACAGCGCATCGGCAAAGAGGTTGCCATCGTCGGTGCAGGTGAGATTGTAACCTGGGTAGCTGCAGTAACTGGGTCGGTCGGGGACGTCGACGCCAAAGGGATATCTGATTTCATAGCGGTTGTTTCCACAAGGGAACTGGAGAGGTGCGCAATTGGTGTATTCTTCATCGTCTTCGGAGAGACAAGTTGGGGTAAAGGAGAAGATGATGATGATGATGAAGAAGAAGAAGAGGAGGAGAAAGGAAGGCAGAGACATATGGAGTCAGAGAATGGATAGTCTGTTGGAGGAGATGGAATTGGTTTTGGAATTTGGAGTAAGGCAGAAACAGAGAGAAGAAATAAATGTGGGGTAATTTGAACAAACAAGAGAGAGGTTTGGAACGTTGAAAGGAACGGAGATAAAGAGGACATTGGCTTGGAGAAATGAGAAGAATATGTTTGTATGTTTCTGCATGCAGTCAGTAAAGGCTGGAAGTCAAGTTTTTATAAAACACGATTCTTAATTTAGCTACGTTTAGGCTTTCTTCTGCCTTTTCAGATAAGAAAGCAAATTTGAGAATTCTAAATTTTTACCGTTTATTGCTTTTGTGGAAATCAAGATGCAAATAAAATAAAAACTGAATGGAGAAGCCTCACAAGAATGGAGTTTCAATATATCTCAAGTTTCATGAGGAAGATGCGAAATAAAACCTTTTACATATAGGAATTGTTAGTGCAATTAGTAATTTCACACTACATGAACATGCTCATGGTAGAGTTATGTTGGGACATTAGTTTCATACACATGCCCAAATATTGATACCTTGGGATCCGGGGGCGGACTAACATAGTATTGACCTGGGCGGTGGCCTGAGGTCAATATTGAGATTACATGAGATTAAATGGACCAATTATGCCAAAAACACGTCCAATAAATATTTGCCCCTTGTTTAAACATGACGATCTCCCCACATGTCAAAGAAACGGAAACACCCATCTTCTATTTTGACACCTTCTTCTACCAAGAATATGAGACCATCTTCGCACCATTCTCTGTCAATTGCTTCTTTTACTGGGAGATCGGCTCCTCATCACCGGTCCTCTAGTAGTTAGTCTTCCTCCCTCCCTTCCTAAGTATAGTATAATCCTGATCACTCTATATCTTAATCTGAACCTTTAATTTCTAAATCATAATCTGAACCCTAAGCTCTAAATCACCAAATCTAATAATATATATAAATTTTAAGATGACGGGATCACCCTTGGGCATACTTTAGTATTTAGTTCATATGTAAATCCAGCCTTAGTTCATATGTAAATCCAGCCTCAGGGTTCATATGTTTGGATAGCTTAAGTTACAATTAAGTGAAAATTTCTCTTCTTTGTCATAACCAAATGACCAACTATAAGGAATTATTTTCACGGCTAAAGTAAGTGCAAACATTTTAATGAGAGAAATGTATATTAATTAATGTAGTTAAATATTTTGTGTCTCTATAAATACAATACATTTTCTCTTATACTATTGTTAATGTCAAAAAAGTCTAAAAAGTCAAGCAAAGTTTAACCCCACCCAAACGAAAATCCTGAATCCGCCACTATTGGGATCTATACGTCTGCAACTTTTGACCACTAGTCCGATCAAGAGAATTAATAATAATAATAATAAAGTAGAATGAGATGAAGAAAGAGATAAATGCTTACTTGGAGATGGGAGAGGACATGCTAGAGTGTCTTGCTCTTCCTGTGAGTGGGATGGTCCAATTCTACCATGGGACTCATCTATATGGAGAATCCAAACCATTTAAAATGAATTGTCATTTGCTTTAGCGATATATCCTCGAGTTTTATTTCAATGGGAATTGGTCTATTGCGTATATAACTAATAATGTGATTAACATAATCTATGCATTATTGCTCATATTTATTAATCATATAATAAATCTTATAATGAGATCAACTTCCGCTGAAGTAAAACTAAAGATATGTCACTGAAGAAGATGGCATTCATTTTGTTAAAATATTTTCATAGGTGGGCGCCTGGTGGACTTCCACACATCCCGTTCACGGGAAGCTGTACAATATAGCCTGGGGTAGTTCAGGCTCGGGGTTCTCATCTAGTGGGACCCTTTATATTATAAGTTACTGCATGCTATATCAATATTCCACATCCTCCCCATCTAGTGGTTCTCACCAAGTGGGACCCTGCCAAGCCGGCTTAGGTGCCAAGTTTGAACGAGTGTTAGGCCCTGGTCCTACGGAAGACTGAGAAGGATCCAAGTAAAAGCAAGTGAGGTTCAAAGTGTATAAAGGTCCACACCAGATTGTTAAATTGGTACATAAAAGGACCCAGACTCTAACCCAACCCAACAACGTCCATGAGCACTCCATGATTATTCATGTTATCAGTAATGTGCCCAATCTTATAGTGCTAGTGTAAATTTCAGGATAAGCTAATGGAGGGCATGAAACTCATTTTCATATTATATATAAAACGAATTTACTTGCTAATTGCATAAAGTGAAAGATATATATATATATATATATATATATATATATATATATATATATATAACACTAATAAGTTTCATGAGATACAGTGAAAAAAAGTTTTAAAAAAGATGTTGCCCAAAGTAAAACGACTCCGGATTTAAGAAAGGACTAATATGTCAAATGCCCAAATAACAATGTTAATATAGAAAGTCCAACCAATGCTGGTGACCTCAAATATGAATTATCCTCCATTGCCTTGGAAATCATTCAAATACTTTCACTGCAACATGGCGACCATCTTAGAGCTTTGCTTTGAAAATTAAACCACCATACCCGCCTTGCTTAAAATGAGACACAGTCCATCCCATTAAGTTCTTCCAAACCTTGCTTAAATGGGACTTGGATGACCTCATCTGCAAGGCAACGTTCCTACTTTTTTCCAAAGATACAACCATGACCACATCTCATCAAATGGATATGTCTGATATCAATTAGACAACAACCAGAATATTCAACGGTCCATATTCGACATAGAAGGCTAGAGATAAAATTTGTCCTAGTGGGGCTCGTTTTGTTCAATGGATAGAGTAAGATGGGACCATCAGATCCAATGAACAATCACCGATCAGTGGGTCCCACATCCTTTAACTCTAATGAAATTTAGATTATGATAATGAATGGCAATAATTAGGAATCCTAATAATTCCTTCCATCGGATGGTCCAAAATGATGATGCCAATAAGATCTTATGATTGGTCACCAAACAGTTGGCTCAACATGCATCCTACCACCCCCATGTGAATACGAACCATGATATGCACCTATCCAAGACAGGATCAATCAATGTCCTCCAATAGTCATGTGAAGCTCTGCACTGATTATAGTTCTGGATCCGTTCATTAAAAGTGGCCCAACAGCATTGCAATTTCAAATCCAATTGTTGGCATTGTGGATAGGCAGAAGAGTGAGACTGAAGGTAGTCCAAGAATGGCTCATTTATATATTGGACCTATTAAAATCCCAGTTCCAGGCTGAGGGCACTAATAAAATAATCAGTTGATTGATGTTAGGGGGCGCTTGCCGAGCACAATTTGGGCCATTGTTTTTAGCACTTGGGTCAGGCCTGGATAAGAAAATTTTGGGCTCGCGTTGAATTCGGGACTTGGATTAAGTGATAGAAAGCTTGAAGCATGGCCCAGCCAACCCGAATTTAATTTTCGTAGTTTTAGTGTTATTTGTAGAGTAGTTTTTTAATTGAGGATTGCTCGGTCATTTATTACTTTCATATTATTATTTAGGCTTTAATCTGTCTTGGTTCAACATGAATGAGGTGGGCTGGGTCAGGCGAGGCACTTATGTCCCATACTGAACTTAAGCCGAATATGAGCCTGTGTTTCTGAAGTCAGGTCAAGCATGAATATGCACTAGCCTGACCTGACCGAACACATGAACACACCTAATTGATGTTGAAGTTGGGGGGGACAAGCTTGGGCCATCATTTTGGCCCTTAAGACAGGACCAGGACTAGGCCATTCAGCTATCAGGAAACAATAGCAAGCCCAAGCTCAGGTTAACAAATCAGTGCATAAACAGACCAAAGCAAGTGAGATGACGATGGGCTGGGCCAGTCCAGCCCATGTGCTACTCTACTAATTCTGTGGCTCAAGTTCATTGTTCAAAGCAATTAGTTAAAAGAGATGACAAAAAACAAAAAACAAAAAGAAGGAACTTAAAACCACCAAGCTAATCTAAAACAATCAAATCTTGGAACAATCATTTTGTCAAAAAAGCAGCATTAGTCCTAACACCACTAATTTCAAGCAGTAGAGGAAAATTCATCAAAAAAAAAAAGAAAGAAAGAAAGAAAGAAATTATTTGGAATAATCCTTTCCTTTTAAGACTATGCAGTTGAAGAACCTTGGGATGATCATTAAGGAGAAGAAAGGTATGGCTTTGGTGGCATTTCCAGGCCTTGAACACTTCCTTCCAGCATCTCCACCACTTTACTCATTGAAGGCCTGTTTGTAGGATTTGTCTGTATGCACCAAAGACCCACCAATACCATTTTCCTCGCAATTTCTTTCTCTTCTTCTTCCAAAATTCCAATCAGTTCGAAGCTAACTTCCAAGGCTATATGATTGTAAACCCAATGTGGAAAGTATATTTCACTAGTATTCTCCGCTTGCGCATCAATATTCTTTCTTCCACCAACCATTTCTAGCACCATCATACCATAGCTATAAACATCTGACTTGTGAGAAACTCCTCCAATGTTTCTACAATACACTTCAGGCGCAATGTATCCCGTGGTCCCTCTCGCGTCTTGCATGGATATGATGCTTTCATGTTTAGGACATAGCTTAGCCAACCCGAAATCTGAAATCTTGGGACAAAACTCATCATCTAAAAGAATGTTATGAGGCTTAATGTCAAAATGTAGAATACGCGTGCTACAACCACGGTGTAGGTACTCTAGTCCTCGTGCTATGCCAACAGCAATTTGGAATAGCCTTTCACAAGTTAAAGCGCGTTGTGCTCCTTCCGATTTGTTAGAATAGATGAATTTTTCAAGAGAGCCATTGGACATGAACTCATAGATGAGGGCTCTTTTGGAACCCTCATAGCAGAAGCCTAGTAGAGTAACAATGTTGACATGGTAAGTCCTACCAATGCTAGCAACCTCATTTATGAATTCTTCTCCATTGCCTTTGGAGTTGTTCAATACCTTCACTGCTACAAGGCGGCCGTCTTTGAGCTTTCCTTTGAAAACACCACCATAGCCACCTTCGCCTAATTTATCTTTGAAGGAATTGGTTATCTTCTTCAGCTTTGAATATCGATACCGTTTTGGGGCAAGAGAGCCACAATTCTGTAAGAATGCCTCCACATTTTTAATAGGGCGTTGCCGAAGCGAAAATGCTGTCACATTGTTCTTACTGTCATTTGTTCTCTTCACAGATTTTCTTATAAAGAAAACAAAAACAATGCATGCTAAAATAAGGACAATTGCCCCTGAGACTGTACCTGCAAGAGAGATTTCTATGTCAGATTTTTAGCAAATATCTTCATCTTCTATAGTGTTAAAAACATCCTGCATACGACCTCCTGATTGTGACAATGAGTAACTTACACATGTGCTGCAGGCTCTTGTGTAACAATATTGTTTCTATGGATCCACATTGAATTAGTCTGAAGTATCAAATCAACAAACAAATGGACAAGAGAGAGTAAAAAATTACTCTACTACTACAGTTTGACTGCAGGTTTAGTTGCCATCGAAGCCTACCACATATGACCCACTAATTTGGTCATGTACAATCCAGGGTGGCTAGTTGGATTCAGATACTCTACAGCTTCTATAACAGAAAGCTCTGCTCTTCTACCAAAATAATAATAATAATAATAATAATATCAGAAAGCTCTGCTTGGCCTTCTAAGTTAGCATGTGTCGCAGGGTTTGTGGGGTCTATTATTTTAGAACGGATGAAGGTTAGATGGTGGGTTCAGTGGATTTTGGCAAGTTGATAATATCACCTAAGAAAATGCACTTTAGACCAAATGGGAATCCATAATAACCATTTGTAGGTTCTTGAACAAATGGTTAAGACTTAAGTTCATCTGCTATCAAACCATGAGGGTGCATTCTGGCTGTGAACCATCCAAGCTAAAGCTCATCTATCCATTAATTTATTGATAGCTAACAGAATTGGCACTAACCAGTGTGGTCCAATCGGCTTTTCAACAGCCAAATATATTTGCTTTAGAATATTTATAAAACTTCATTTCTTAGTTAAGTGTAAATTTAGATATTTCTAATTGGTATCAAATTTCAGACTTATTAACTTTGATGGATTATGAACCTCAGAAAACTAAATAAGGCCAGCTTATTGGTGCATTTATTCTTACCAAAGTCAGAAAAGAAGTCATCGACTCATCCACCCGGTGCCATTGTTATGAAAATTTAGCTATGAATACAGGTTTTTGCCTAAAAACTAATTTTATTTTTTGTGATTAGTTAACTGCAAGATCCAACTATGTATGAATATTGGATACAGGATTCATCACAAACTAATAGGGAGGGAAAGTCAAATAAAGAGTTCGAGGTTTGATACCTATTATAATGATCTTGACTTGGGGTCCATTACTTCTGCGTGTACCTTCACTTTTACTTCTACCTACAAGAGCATACGCAAGAGAAGGTTAGCAAAATCATTAGTCCAGATGTCAGTTTACATTATAAACTACCAAATTCCTGTATGAATTATGAGAGAAGCAACCATTGAACATGACAAGAAGACGTGGTTCTGGTCCTACTTTTATATGCTCACAGATTCATCTGGTTCTTCGATGAATTAAGATGATGTTGGTCTACTGAATTAGAAACTGCCTTTAGCTTGGTCTTACTCAATTTTTGTATGTACATATATTGAGCCACCCTCTCCCACCCTCTCCCAGCCATAGATTCATCCAAGAAATCAAAACCAGTTTCTAATTCAGTAGGCCACCCTACTAGAGAGAGAGAGAGCCGTTACCGACCAAAAATAGAGAGATGGAGAAAGATAGAGAGCAGTAGAAATTGATGCAAACTCATGTTCCTAACCAACTGAGAAATACTGTTATTTCAAAATAATTTAAATTTATTTATGAGTAATTATGCATGAGGTGGGGAGTTAGTAATTTAAAGATAATGACTGAAATGTGATTTGAACCTTATATTTGATCTTTTATATTTGATATTTGGACTAACAAATTATATAATATGCAATATTTTTTTTATATTTTCCTTATTGTATTACTTTTTCTTGCATATATAAATTTATTGATTTGAATTGATTATTATGAATCATGTAAATAAATATATTTTTTGGATTTTATAAGTAATGGATTCATTTTTAGATGTTTCTGAAGTTATTTGTAAAAAGGCATCACTCTCCTGAGTCTTCTATCAAAAATTTTATTTTTTATTGCATTTGATGAGTTGAGTCCGAATCACGAATTTTCCAACCTTGGAACCAAGATAAGATAGAGAAATAGTGGCCGAGATTGAGCAAAAAATACTTCATATTTCATTGATAGGGGAGGACCTTCCACGCTGGAAGGATGATTAGGCAAGCTGCTCGCTCAAAGTAGTCTATAGACGCAATATTCATGCCCACACATTTGGCCCACTCGTATATAGACAAAGGCCCAAAGGATTAAAAACAAGAGAGATAATTAGTGAAAGGTCTCTAAAGTCAGATCTATCCAGCTTCCAGTCCAGGTAAATTATGTTTAAGGGCTCTGGTCCACTCAGCCAGTCACACTTTGAGGGACCTCCGACCAAAGCTCCCTAGAAACAACTAGGCAGAACTACCATGTAGCAACCATGTTAACAACATGGTTGGGGGCCACCTTTGGAAAATCCAAACCGGTTCTACGGCCTCAAGACCCATTGTATACTCTGTATCTAAATGTTCAAAGTCGATTTCATTGGGCCACCTGATGGATTGATCCCCAATTTCACACATTAGAAACGCATTCCATTTCTGCTCATTAAAAAGTGGAAACAAAGAAAGTTAATCACAGATTGCGAATTTAGTTGAGCCAACAATGGCCATCTCACTAATTTAAATAATAATTTATTATTTGATCACTACAATGGGTGACAGAGGTAAATCAGAGGTTTAAATTTTCCAAAAGTGGGCCCCACACATATATTTAACACCAGCCCAAAAAACTGATCTGGTAGTTTGTTGAACCGACTGTACATGCACACATCCTTTCTATTTAAGGGAAAACTTCAAATAAGTCATTAAAATTTTTACCTTATTTCAAAAAAAAAGACACAAGTTTTAAAACTTTTCAAATTAGTCCCTAAGTTTTTCCTAAAGTTTTCAATTAAGGACATTCATCCATTTAAGCTATTTTTCGGCAACTTTTTTCTTCAATTTTTTTAAACTACCAAAATTATCTTTCAATGAAATAAAGCCCCCTCTCACTTCCTCTGCATTTTCTTTAATTTTTTCACTAGCAGCCTTATAGTAATCGAGAAAAACTAACATTTCCATATACATAAGATAAATGTAGTAGTTACCAGGATCATGTCATGGCTTGAAATGAAGGTATTCTAGGTATTTTTAAAAAATTGAGAGAAAATGCCATAAAAAATGCCTTTAAATGATCATATGACCTTAATTGAAGTTTTATTAAAAAAAACCTTAGGGTCTAATTTAAAAATTTTTGAAACTTGTGTCCATTTTTTAGATAAGGCAAGAACTCAACACCTTACTTTTAAAATTCCCCTCTATTTAATGCAAACCTACTGTAGATGGAGGGAAGTTACCGACCAGAAATGGAGAGACAGAGAGTTGAGATTGAGATTGGAGAAAACTGACCTCCACCGACATCCCCAGTTGTGTTGACGCTGCCCCCACCGGAATCCACTCCATTTTCCGTAGAATTGACCCCATGGGTCGAGTTGTTCCTCACAACTGGCTTACACCCGTCGCTAACAGTTCCATTCACGCAATAGCACGTCATCCTCACGGTCCCATTACTCGTCGCATACCCACAATACCCTCCTAACCCTTCACAGTCCCCACAATCTCCACTCACAAACCAGCCCACCTCGAACCCCCTCTGCACCACCCCAACAAACCCACCACCACTCAGCCTCTCTCCCCCTCTCTCCTCCTCCACAGGCACCACCACACTCTCATCACACCTCCTATTCCAATCGTACCTCGCAATCTCCTCATCTCCCCCACGATACACGAAAGCCCAACTCCCCTCAGAGCTCAAGCATTGAATAAGCCCCACAGACGAAGGAGTTGAATGGCAACTGAAGAAGAAGGTCAGGTTCGAGTCTGGGTAGCTGTGATTCAGTAATGGTCTGAAGTGGGTCGAGTCTATGTTCAAGTCAAGGCTAACGTTGTGTCGAGGCCTTGGGCAGGCGTTGTCTGTAAGGTTGATGTCTAGGAGGGTGAGGGTGTGTTGGGTGTAGCTGATTTGGGTCACGTAGTAGGAGTCGGTGGAGAGTTTGAGGATGGGACGGTGGGTGGTGCATGAGAGGCCAAAACCTGGGTAGCCGCAGAAGCTGTCTGGGCTTGTGTCGGATCGCCAGAAAGGGTAGTCTGGGCCTGTGTCGGATTGCCAGAAGGGGTAGTCTACGGTGTAGTTGCCACAGGTGAATGGACTGCATGTTGGGGTTGAAGAATTTAGGAGATTGGGGTGGAAAGTGATGATGATGGAGAGGATTAGGAGGTGGTGTGGTCGTTGGGAGTAATGAAACATTGGAGAGAGATTTGGGGATGGATTGAATATTGTTTTTGTGAGGAGAGGGGGAGATTAGCAGAGGTGAGATGTGGGGGAATGATTATAGGAAAAAGTTGGGGTCACTTCATCTGTTTTCTAACGCGGGAATGATTGATAGAAAGTCCACACAGAGTGGAAAATGTTGGAGCCAGACGACCTCCTCTCACTTTCGGATCCAACTTCATAATTTGGGTTTTGGGATTTGGTCTGGCACGTGGCCGACTGAAGATTTTTGTTTGTGAGGGACTAAATTTTTACTTAATTTTACTAACATTTTTACATTTCCCATACTGCAAAAATACAAATCACATTAACAATACTGCAAATAAACACAGAACTTCTTTTCTGCTCAGAGCTATTGCCTAATTAAGGGATCTTCTCACTATTTTTCCCAAACTCAGATGAACAGTAATTCATCATCATCAAAACATCTAAGATAACATTTTCTTTAATCCTAAGTATTTAGATGTCCTGAAACGGTGATTTGTGTGAGCGTCCAATTACCCAATTTAGGTTCCCGAAGAGATTTTATTTCAATCTAAGAAACTTAGTTGCATGCACTTACCTAGTTGTAAAAATAATTCCCTATATTTGATCATGGGCTCATGACAATGAAGACAAATTATCACTTAATTGTAACTTACGTTGGCCAAACATATGAACCCTTAAGGCCTAATTTATGTATGAAGTGAAGATTAAAGTGCTAGTGATTTGGTCATCTTCAAACATGTAGATATGCACAGATTAGGTGATTTAGGACTTAGGGTTTTGGGTTAGGACTTGGAAATTAAAGGTTAGAAACTAGGATTTGGAGATTAAGGGCTTAGATGTAGGAGGGAGGGAGATTGATTTATTTAGAGTTACTTGGTGTGAGAGAGAGAGACTAACCAAGAAGCTTGGTGGGCACAAAAAGGATCTTAAACTCTCAGTAGGAAAAAGATGTCGAAAGAGATTGGCAAAAAGAGGATCTAGTACTCTCGATCACCAAGGTTTTGTGACATAGGGCGATCACAAGGTTAAGACATGGGACGATTGTTTATTAGATATATGTGGGATAAGTCATGTAACGCCCAAATTCCGGATACTGAGAAAACCATCAAGGTACCTGAAGTTGGCACGCTACTTTCTGGAAAATCCGAAAACTTCTAAGATCGTAGGTTCGCAGTGAGGTCTAATTTAAAATTTTTTTAACAATAATGTATCAATGGTTAAATTGCGGAAGCGTATGAAATATAACAGAAACAGAAGTAACAATAGAAGAAGCAAATGTAAGGTATCGCATATCTATGTCAAATGCAGCAGGACTGAAATCCAGCGTAAAGTGTTAAGTATAAAAAATCACATGTTCATTGCATATTTAACTACTACCCTGCTCACTACAGAAATCACTCAAAACCCAAACAAAGTAAATGAACTCTCAAACCCCTGGTGCCGACTCTCCATCCTCCTGCTCGACTTCCTGGTCGGCTGGTCCTCATCCGTAGTCACTAGTTACGGGTGCCTCAAAGAGCGTGAGCGCACCGTTCTCATAATCGGGATCTAAACTTAAGCACCAAGAATGAGTCAGATCTAAAGATCTGACAAGTCATAGTATACTTGGTAACATAAAATGTATGCATCAAAAGAATAGAGACGATTATATAGTTAAAGAGAGTAACAAGATATAAAATCTAGGTAGTTGAGCAAGATGAGCATTTAAAATCAGGATAAATATAATATCCAATATAAAACAACATGGCACATTCACACAGGCTGGATACCACGGGATATTATGCTGCGGCCCTCCCATATTGAACCCAGTTGCGGCGGGGAAATCTCACCAGTGCTGAGAATGACGAGCCCCGCAAATCACACTCATCAACCTCACCACACTCATCACTCGGGAGATTGGACCCGGTATCACACCGTCCATCTAAAACATAGCTCATCATGATAACTCACTTATCACTCAACACTCAAAATAGCTCCTACCAGTTATAATCAGTATAAAGGTTGAGCTTAAAACAACTAAGTGAATCTCTATGCCGACTCAAGAAACTAATGTAGGTTTGTGTCTGTCTAGGCTTTGCCTTGCGTGAAGAAGGTCCTAACAAAGTCCCTAAGAGGTCCGAGTACAATTTCAATCAATGGATCACAATCCAGGTCTAAGTACAATCATTGGATCCATACCAAAGCCCACCGAACATATCACTTGATCTAAAACAATCCAAATGAAGCAACAAGTCTATTTCCAATGGTAAACAGTCCATTCTTATCCATAATGAGTTACAAGTCTGTTTCCAATAGTAAACAGCCCATTCTTATCCATAATGAGTTACAAGTCCATAATAAACAACATCTCAAACCTAGGTATCACACATCCATACTTAGGCCGTGAAAGGGCCCGCCTAACCATAGACACGAGTTAATGTTCACCCAATCACATCACCAAGTCACTTCTAAATAGTCATAGCTTCAGGTAATCTATTTTTCATTTAATTAACAGTTATAAGCAATAGTAAGGACATAAAAGTGATAATAATGCAATAAGTGAAATAAACCTCCAAGGACGAGAATTAACGGGAAATATTAATAATCCAACCTAAGTATTGGTCTACATTCAGGTCTAGGTTCATCTCAGGTAATTTGATCTCTAAATGAAGTCTCAGATGCCATGTATGCTATATATGTTTGGTGCTTCGGAAATTATGGACATCATCGACAACGTTTAAGGCTCGAATCATCGTCAAATCCACAACCTAGACCCTACTTGGGGGTCCCCACGAGTCAAGGTTAAGTCACACCATTGACTCGGGCTTTGCACATCAAAAGAAGTCCATTTGGATGGTCAATGGGCCCCACAAACGATCACAACATCAATATAGGCTGAACTTAGAAATCTCGGTCTGCAGTATGGCAGATCAACCTGGCTATGGTCGGGTCGACCTGTTATACTACAGATCATGGACTAAAACCTGGTCTACATTCTAGAAATCTCCAGTGTGTCCAGTCGACCTGGTGGCCATTCGGTCGACCTGGCACACAGGGCTACTTGGATCAAACAGGATTCAAGCTAAATATCAGTTCTTGTGTTTTTCAGTGTCCCCAGTCGACCCGGCACAGGGGCCGGTCGACCGCACACACGGGTTTCTAAGTCTAATGGAAAGTCTAGCCTCTTAGTTATTTCCTGAAAATCCTGTGTGCCCGGTCGACCCGGAACAGGGCCCGTTTGACCGCACACATTGGATTGTAAACCTATAAGAAATTAACTGAGACTTGCATTTTTCCAGTTTTCAGTGTATCGACCGCATTGCAGATCGGTAGACCGAGTACACTGGCCTACTACAGAAATCCAGAATTCTGGAATTCTCCTCCTTTAGTCCAATTTCTAATCAAAACCCATCTAATCTCGACCATTTATCATGGGAACATCATCAACAACATAAACACTTCAATATACATCCAATCATCCACACATGGGCCATTGATATTTCAAACGAGATGAAACTCATCCATCAATGTCCAAAAACCATAAAAACAGGCTCAAAAGATAGAATATGTTCACAATTTCATAAAAAACATAAAAAAAAAAAAAAAAAAAAAGTTCGACAAGCAAAAGATCTTGAACAGATTCCATGGCATAGGTGATAGCTTAAAGATTACCAGGTAGATAAAGAAGAAGAAAATGAGATTTCCTTAAAGCTATCGGTATAGACAGATCAAGCCTTACATAATAGTGTCTTGAACGAATGCAACAACTCAGTATTTCTTTCAAAATAGTTTATTTTCATCTTAATTTATATTTCTATGGTTTAGCATGACTTACATGCTCTTTACCTCGATCTGTTGAGTTATCTTCCCAATTGATTAAAAGTATGATCTCATTTATGCTGTAACCATTGAAATCTTCTGCTCATACAAATCTATATTGATTTGTGCATGAACTACACATTTTTGACACTTGGTTTTATTTTTGTCAAGTAAAATAAGATCGTAGACGCTTAGGTTATGTTCGAATGTGAACACATAACAATTCACATAAAAAAACAGAAATCCATTCAATATAGAATATTTTGTCCTTTTTTTTTTTTTTTTTGTATCTTTGTAGCTTGTCTTATGAAAGGAAGTTTCAAGCTATAAACAAAAGGTTCCCTTTGAAAAATATTCAGTTGTATCTCAAAATTCTCCTGCTGTTTGGAGAGAAACTTGTACAGCTAGTAATCTAGAGGTGACATGACCAGTGAAGATTGAATTGAACGAGTTAGAAAGAGAGAATATCTGTGGACCCATATTGGATGCAAAAATAAAAAACAGGACAGAAGAAAGTAACCATATTTTATGCCCTTAATTGGTTATTAAAACTCCCTAGATCTGTTCTAATGAGCTACATGTTCAGTAACAAGGGTATCTAAATATTTGATAAGTGTATTACCAAACAGTCCGAGCAATCCCTGTCGTATATAAATATCAAGTGCAAGATATCTGTTTGAAGACCAGTAGAGAGTTCCCTTACACCACACATTAGCCAACGTGGTACTCTATCAGATTTGGACCACCTATCAAATAGGTTTCCTCAGAAGATATTTTGGCACAAAAAATTGGAGATTGGATCCACTGGTGGGGGACCGAATCAGCAACATCGCCAATCGCTCCTTTAATCATGATGATTAGGAAATACGTTTATGAAGTCGAATCGTGTGATGAAACACTAACCGTGTGTTTTTGACGGATATCAATCTGATTGTAAGATCAACTCTGTTTCAAATAAAACTTCAACTAGAGTAAATGTAAAGAACAGTTCACTTGGATTGCCCCAAAATCTGATCCAACTTAAGGTCAAATTTTAGACCTAACTCAACAAAATTGACCAATTCCCTTGGATTACCCCAAAATCTGATCCAACTCTCCTGAGTTAAGTTGTTTGTGCACCCAAATACCCCTAAACGACTCCATTGAAGGCAGAAACAGAGAGTAATTTAAGTAAATGACCAGTGGAATTCATAATCCACAGTGCAACAGAAGTAGCCATGATCATCATCCATAAAGCCTTTCATAAACAAATCTCGGTTCAATTCAGCTTAAAGATTGTACTAATTATATCTTAAGGGAGGGTAAAAGGCTATGTCATATCATAACAATTGCCCTCTCCAAATTTCGAAGGTTTATCAGAGAGAGGCCCTCTCCATCTAAGTTCATATGTATTCATGACTATCGATTGATAAGTAATTGAAATCAGAGTAGAGAGAAAAGGAGGGACTTACTACTCGGACACTTAGAGATCTTCTTCCCATCGCGGCAAAAACAGGTAGCCTCCATCGGATTCGACTCATCAAACCCGCATCGCCCACCCGAACTCACACATTCTGCACACCACTTTGTCCCTACCATCCATTGCACATCGAATCCGCTCTCCAAAACAGCTCCAAAATTCGCCCCACCATCTCCCACGAGCCTATTCGCTGCACTTTTAAGCAGTGGAATAATCACAGGACTACTGCAAATCGCCAACCCTTCAGACACTGTAGGCGGCTGAAGCGTAAAGTAGGTGTAATTGCCATCCCTTGTGAGGCATGGAAGCTCATGAAGATCATAACTTGAGATTACCAAGTCAGTTAGAGGACCAGTGCAGCTGACGTATAAGGTGACGTTCAACACCTCATTGGTGTAATTGAATGGAAATAGATCGATGGTGGAATTAGAGACATTCGTCTGTCTTAGAACCCGATTTATGTAACTGAAGGTAAATGAATCGATGGTCGAATTCCTCGACGGCATGGGACAGCCGCCGCTGGTGAAGTCGGCGTCGACAACGTGTAAGACGTTGGTTGAGTAACTGATGTTCTGGATGATGAAATTATTGGTCAGCGCCTCAGCATAGAGGTTGTCGTCGGTACAGGTGAGATTGTAACCTGGGTAGCTGCAGTAACTGGGTCGGTCGTGGACGTCGACGCCAAAGGGGTATCTGATTTCGTAGCTGTTGTTTCCACAACGGAACTGGAGAGGTGCGCATTTGGTGTATGCTTCATCGTCTTCGGAGAGGCAAGTTGGGATGGAGGAGAAGATGAAGAAGAAGACAAAGAACAGAAAGGAAGGAAGAGGGAGCATTTGGAATATGAGATTGGATTGATAGTCGGTACTCTGTAGGAGGAGATGAAGTTGGTTTTGGAGTAAGGCAGAGAGAGAATAAATGGGTTGATCTGAACAAAGAAGAGAGAGGTTGGAACCTTAAAATGAATGGGAGAAATTGGAAGGGGAGGGAGTGAGAGGCTTTGAAATGAGAAGAATAAGTGTGTTTCTTTGTGCACTCTGAAACATGTTTCTGTGTGCACTCTGAAACATCAACAGCAAAGGCTACAGAGTCATCGATCAAACGCGGTTTTGGACTTTTGGTCGATTGCGATGGTTAGGGCCTCTCTCTTTTAACCTCCATATGAGGGTTCCCAAAACTTTTTAGCCCCCCCCCCCCCAAAAAAAAAAAAAAAAAAGGAAGTCGGATAAACTCTCATATAGTTTTAGTGTGGTTGTACAATTATTTTCACAACTAAAATAAGTGCATACATTTTAGTGAGAGAAATGTATATTAATTAATGTAGTTAAATATTTTGTGTCTCTATAAATACAATACATTTTCTCTTATGCTATTGTTAATGTAAAAAAAATTTAAAAAGTCGAGCAAAGTTTAGCCCCACCCAAACGAAAATCTTGAGTCCGCCACTATTGGAATCTATACGTCTGCAACTTTTGAGCACTAGTCCGATCAAGAGAATTAATAATAATAATAAAGTAGAATGAGATGAAGAAAGAGATAAATGCTTACTTGGAGATGGGAAAGGACATGCTAGAGTGTCTTGCTCTTCCTGTGAGTGGGATGGTCCAATTCCACCATGGAACTCATCTATGGAGAATTCAAACCATTTAAAATGAATTGTCATATGCTTCAGCGATATATACTTGAGTTTTATTTCAATCAGAATTGGTCTATTGCGCATATGACATATAATGTGATTAACATAATCTATGCATTATTGCTCATATTTATCAATCATTTCATAAATTTTACGGTGAGACCAACTCCTGCTAAAATAATAATAAAAATGTGTCACTAAAATGGATGGCATTCATTTTGTTAGATTCATATGTTCATAGGTGTGCCTGGTGGACTTCCACACATCCCATTCACGGGAAGCTGTAGAATATACCTTGGGGTTTTCACTGTAGAATATACCCTGGGGTTTTCACAGGCATGATGAGTTCAGGCTCGGGGTTCTCATCTAGCGGGACTGAGAAAGTTGCTGCATGCTATATCATTCCACATCCTCCCCATCTAGTGGTTCTCACCGAGTGGGACCCTGCCAAGTCTGGTCCTACGGAAGACTGAGAAAGGTCCAAGTAAAAGCAAGTGAGGTTCAAAGTGTATAAAGGTCCACACCAGATTGTTAAATTGGTACATAAAAAGATCCGGACTCTAACCCAACCCAACAACATCCATGAGCACTCCATGATTAGTAATGTGCTCAATCTTATAGTGCTGGTGCGACTGATTTCTATTGTAGTAAATTTGAGGATATATAAGCTAATGGAGGGCATGAAACTCATTTTCAAATTATATATAAAACGAATTTACTTGCTGGTTGCAAAAAGTACAAGATATATATATATATATATATAAAACTAATGAGTTTCATGAGATACGGTGAAAAAAAGTTTTAAAAAAGATGTTATCCAAAGTAAAACGACTCCGGATTTAAGGAGGACTAATATGTCAAAAGCCCAAATAACAATGTTAACATAGAAAGTCCAACCAATGCTAGTGACCTCAAATATGAATTATCCTCCATTGCCTTTGAAATCGCTCAATACTTTCACTGCAACAAGGCGACCCTCTTGAAGCTTTCCTTTGAAAAACTACCATACCCGCCTTGCTTAAATTGAGACACAGTCCATCCCATAAGTTCTTCCAAACCTTGCTTAAATGGGACTTGGATGACCTCATCTGCAAGGCAACGTTCTTACATTTTTTTCCAACAAAAAGTCTACCTGTCCCGATTCCGGGACAGGCAGCAGGACTCTTTTTCCAAAGATACAACCATGACCACATCTCATCAAATGGATATGTCTGATATCAATTTGACAAACAACCAGAATATTCAACGGCCCATATTCGACATAGAAGGCTAGAGATAAAATTTGTCCTAGTGGGGATCGTTTTGTTCAATGGATAGAGTAAGATGGGACCATCAGATCCAATGAACAATCACCCATCAGTGGGTCCCACATCCTTTAACTCTAATGAAATTTAGATTATGATAATGAATGGCAATAATTAGGAATCCTAATAATTCCTTCCATCGGATGGTCCAAAATGAAGATGCCAATAAGATCTTATGATTGGTCACCAAACAGTTGGCTCAACATGCATCCTACCACCCCCATGTGAATACGAACCATGATATGCACCTATCCAAGACAGGATCAATCAATGTCCTCCAATAGTCATGTGAAGCTCTGCACTGATTATAGTTCTGGATCCGTTCATTAAAAGTGGCCCAACAGCATTGCAATTTCAAATCCAATTGTTGGCATTGTGGATAGGCAGAAGAGTGAGACTGAAGGTAGTCCAAGAATGGCTCATTTATATATTGGACCTATTAAAATCCCAGTTCCAGGCTGAGGGCACTAATAAAATAATCAGTTGATTGATGTTAGGGGGCGCTTGCCGAGCACAATTTGGGCCATTGTTTTTAGCACTTGGGTCAGGCCTGGATAAGAAAATTTTGGGCTCGCGTTGAATTCGGGACTTGGATTAAGTGATAGAAAGCTTGAAGCATGGCCCAGCCAACCCGAATTTAATTTTCGTTGTTTTAGTGTTATTTGTAGAGTAGTTTTTTAATTGAGGATTGCTCGGTCATTTATTACTTTTATATTATTATTTAGGCTTTAATCTGTCTTGGTTCAACATGAATGAGGTGGGCTGGGTCAGGCGAGGCACTTATGTCCCATACTGAACTTAAGCCGAATATGAGCCTGTGTTTCTGAAGTCAGGTCAAGCATGAATATGCACTAGCCTGA
Organism: Camphora micrantha; assembly: GCA_003546025.1. Lineage (NCBI taxonomy): Eukaryota > Viridiplantae > Streptophyta > Magnoliopsida > Laurales > Lauraceae > Camphora > Camphora micrantha. The sequence goes on along the minus strand of QPKB01000001.1, from coordinate 7,387,207 downwards.
CCTGACCGAACAAATGAACACACCTAATTGATGTTGAAGTTTTGGGGGGACAAGCTTGGGCCATCATTTTGGCCCTTAAGACAGGACCAGGACTAGGCCATTCAGCTATCAGGAAACAATAGCAAGCCCAAGCTCAGGTTAATAAATCAGTGCATAAACAGACCAAAGCAAGTGAGATGACGATGGGCTGGGCCAGTCCAGCCCATGTGCTACTCTACTAATTGTGTGGCTCAAGTTCATTGTTCAAAGCAATTAGTTAAAAGAGATGACAAAAAAAAAAAAGAAAGAAGGAACTTAAAACCACCAAGCTAATCTAAAACAATCAAATCTTGGAACAATCATTTTGTCAAAAAAGCAGCATTAGTCCTAACACCACTAATTTCAAGCAGTAGAGGAAAATTCATCAAAAAAAGAAAGAAAGAAAGAAACTATTTGGAAGAATCCTTTCCTCTTAGACTATGCAGTTGAAGAACCTTGGGATGATCATTAAGGAGAAGAAAGGTATGGCTTTGGTGGCATTTCCAGGCCTTGAACACTTCCTTCCAGCATCTCCACCACTTTGCTCATTGAAGGCCTGTTTGTAGGATTTGTCTGTATGCACCAAAGACCCACCAATACCATTTTCCTTGCAATTTCTTTCTCTTCTTCTTCCAAAATTCCAATCAGTTCGAAGCTATCTTCCAAGGCTATATGATTGTAAACCCAATGTGGAAAGTATATTTCACTAGTATTCTGCGCTTGCGCATCAATATTCTTTCTTCCACCAACCATTTCTAGCACCATCATACCATAGCTATAAACATCTGACTTGTGAGAAACTCCTCCAATATTTCTACAATACACTTCAGGCGCAATGTATCCCGTGGTCCCTCTCGCGTCTTGCATGGATATGATGCTTTCGTGTTTAGGACATAGCTTAGCCAACCCGAAATCTGAAATCTTGGGACAGAACTCATCATCTAAAAGAATGTTATGAGGCTTAATATCAAAATGTAATATACGCATGCTACAACCGCGGTGTAGGTACTCTAGTCCTCGTGCTATGCCAACAGCAATTTCGAATAGCCTTTCACAAGTTAAAGCGCGTTGTGCTCCTTCCAATTTGTTAGAATAGATGAATTTTTCAAGAGAGCCATTGGACATGAACTCATAGATGAGGGCTCTTTTGGAACCCTCATAGCAGAAGCCTAGAAGAGTAACAATGTTGACATGGTAAGTCCTACCAATGCTAGCAACCTCATTTATGAATTCTTCTCCATTGCCTTTGGAGTTGTTCAATACCTTCACTGCTACAAGGCGGCCGTCTTTGAGCTTTCCTTTGAAAACACCACCATAGCCACCTTCGCCTAATTTATCTTTGAAGGAATTGGTTATCTTCTTCAGCTCTAAATATCGATACCGTTTTGGGACAAGAGAGCCATAACTCTGTAAGAATGCCTCCACATTTTTAACAGGGCGTTGCCGAAGCGAAAATGCTGTCGCATTGTTCTGACTGTCATTTGTTCTCTTGACAGATTTTCTTATAAAGAAAACAAAAACAATGCATGCTAAAAGAAGGACAATTGCTCCTGAGACTGTACCTGCAAGAGAGATTTCTATGTCAGATTTTAAGCAAATATTTTCATCTTCTACAGTGTTAAAAAAATCCTACATACGACCTCCAGATTGTGACAATGAGTGACTTACAACTGTGCTGCCGGCTCTTGTGTAATGTTTCTATTGCTCCACATAGAATTAGTTTGAAGTATCAAATCAACAAACAAATGGACAAGAGAGAGTAAAAAATTACTCTACTACTACAGTTTGACTGTAGTTTTAGTTGCCATCGAAACCTACCACATATGACCCACTAATTTGGTCATGTACAATCCAGGGTGGCAGTTGGAGTCAGATACTCTACAGCTTCTATAACAGAAAGCTCTGCTCTTCTACCAAAAATAATAATAATAATAATAATAATAATAATAATAATATCAGAAAGCTCTGCTTGGCCTTCTGAGTTAGCATGTGTAGCAGGGTTTGTGGGGTCTATCATTTTAGAATGGATGAAGGTTAGATGGTGGGTTCAGTGGATTTTGGCAAGTTGATAATATCACCTAAGAAAATGCACTTTAGACCAAATGGGAATCCATAATAACCATTTGTAGGTTCTTGAACAAATGGTTAAGACTTAAGTTCATCTGCTATCAAACCATGAGGGTGCATTCTGGCTGTGAACCATCCAAGCTAAAGCTCATCTATCCATTAATTTATTGATAGCTAACATAACTGGCACTAACCGGTGTGGTCCGATCGGCTTTTCAAACCAGCCAAATATATTTGCTTTAGAATGTTTACAAAACTTCAGTTCTTAGTTAGTGTACATGTAGATATTTCTAATTGGAATCAAATTTCAGACTTGTTAACTTTGATGGATTATGAACCTCAGAAAACTAAATAAGGCCAGCTTATTGGTGCATTTATTCTTATCAAAGTCAGAAAAGAAGTCATCGATCTTCCCGGTGCCATTGTTATGAAAATTTAGCTATGAATACAGGTTTTTGCCTAAAAACTAATTTTATTTTTTTGTGATTATTTAACTGCAAGATCCAACTATGTATGAATATTGGATACAGGATTCATCACAAACTAATAGGGAGGGAAAGTCAAATAAAGAGTTCGAGGTTTGATACCTATTATAATGATCTTGACTTGGGGTCCATTGCTTCTGCTTGTACCTTCACTTTTACTTCTACCTACAAGAACATATGCAAGAGAAGGTTAGCAAAATCATTAGTCCAGATCTGTTTACATGATAAACTACCAAAGTCTTGGATGAAATATGAGAGAAGCAACCATTGAACATGAGAAGAAGATGTGGTTCTGGTCCTACTTTTACATGCTCACAGATTCATCTGGTTCTTGGATGAAATAACATGATGTTGGTCTACTGAATTAGAAACTGGCTTTGGCTTGGTCTTACTCAATTTTTGTACGTACATATAATTCAGTAGGCCACCCTACGAGAGAGAGAGAGCCCTTACCGACCAAAAATAGAGAGACAGAGAAATAGAGAGAGCAGTTGAGATTGATGCGAACTCATGTTCCTAACCAACTAAGAGATACAGTTATTTCAAAATAATTTAAATTTCTTTATGAGTAAGTATGCATGAGGTTGGGAGTTAGTAATTTAAAGATAACGACTGAAATGTAATTTGAACCTTATATTTGATATTTGGACTAACAAATTATGTAATATGCAATATTTTTTTTATATTTTCCTTATTGTATTACTTTTTCTTGCATATATAAATTTATTGATTTGAATTGATTATTATGAATCATTATATTTTTTGGATTTTATAAGTAATGGATTCATTTTTAGATGTTTCTGAAGTTATTTGTAAAAAGGCATGACTCTCCCAAGTCTTTAATCAAAAAAAATTTATTGCATTTGATGAGTTGAGTCTGAATCACGAATTTTCCAACCTTGGAACCAAGCTAAGATAGAGAAATAGTGGCCGAGATTGAGCAAAAAATACTTCATATTTCATTGATAGGGGAGGACCTTCCACGCTGGAAAGATGATTAGGCAAGCTGCTCGCTCAAAGCAGTCTATAGACGTAATATTCATGCCCATACATTTGGCCCACTCGTATATAGACAAAGGCCCAAAGGATTAAAATCAAGAGAAATAATTAGTGAAAGGTTCCTAAAGTCAGGTCTATCCAGCCATCTATCCAGTTCAGGTAAATTCTGTTTAAGGGCTCTGGTCCACTCAGCTAGTCACACTTTGGGAGACCTCCGACCAAAGCCTCCTAAATATTATAGTCAATTTCATTGGGCCACCTGATGGATTGATCCCCAATTTCACACATTAGAAACGCATTCCATTTCTGCTCATTAAAAAGTGGAAACAAAGAAAGTTAATCACAGATTGCAAATTTAGTTGAGCCAACAATGGCCATCTCACTAATTTAAATAATAATTTATTATTTAATCACTACAATGGGTGATAGAGGTAATCAGAGGTTTAAAATTTCCAAAAGTGGGCCCCACACATATATTTAACACCAGCCCAAAAAACTGATCTGGTTGTTTGTTGAACCGACCGTACATGCACACATCCTTTCTATTTAAGGGAAAACTCCAAATAAGTCATTAAAGTTTTTACCTTATTTCAAAAAAAAGACACAAGTTTTAAAATTTTTCAAATTAGTCCCTAAGTTTTTTCTAAAGTTTTTAATTAAGTACATTCATCCATTTACGCTATTTTTCGGCAACTTTTTTCTTCAATTTTTTTAAACTACCAAAATTATCTTTCAATGAAATAAAACCCCCTCTCACTTCCTCTGCATTTTCTTCAATTTTTTCACTAGCAGTCTTATAGTAATCGAAAAAAACTAACATTTCCATATAGATCAGCTAAATGTAGTAGTTGCCAGGACCCTATAATGGCTTGAAATGAAGATATTCTAGGTATTTTTAAAAAATTGAGAGAAAATGCTATAAAAAATGCCTTTAAATGACCGTATGGCCTTAATTGAAGTTTTATTAAAAAAAATTTAGAGATTAATTTAAAAAATTTTGAAACTTGTGTTCATTACTTTTAAAATTTCCCTCTATTTAATGCAAACCTACTATAGAGGGCGGGAAGTTACCGACCAGAAATGGAAAGACAGAGAGAGAAAGTTGAGATTGAGATTGAGATTGGAGAAAACTAACCTCCACCGATATGCCCTGCTGTGTTGACGCTGCCCCCACCGGAATCCACTCCACTTTCCGTAGAATTGACCCCATGGGTCGAGTTGTTCTTTCCTCCACCGACTGCCCCCGTTGTGTTGACGCCGCCCCCCTGGAATCCACTCCATTTTCAGTAGAATTGACCCCCTGGGTCGAGTTGTTCCTCACAAATTGCTTACACCTGTCGCTAACAGTTCCATTCAAGCAATAGCACGTCATCCTCTCGGTCCCATTACTCGTCGCATACCCACAATACCCTCCTAACCCTTCACAATCCCCACAATCTCCACTCACAAACCAACCCACCTCGAACCCTCTCTGCACCACCCCAACAAACCCACCACCACTGAACCTCTCCCCCCCTCTCTCCTCCTCCACAGGCACCACCACACTCTCATTACACCTCCTATTCCAATCGTACCTCGCAATCTCCTCATCTCCCCCACGGTACACGAAAGCCCAACTCCCCTCAGAGCTCAAGCATTGAATAAGCCCCACAGACGAAGGAGTTGAATGGCAACTGAAGAAGAAGGTCAGGTTCGAGTCTGGGTAGCTGTGATTCAGTAATGGTCTGAAGTGGGTCGAGTCTATGTTCAAGTCAAGGCTAACGTTGTGTCGAGGCCTTGGGCAGGCGTTGTCTGCAAGGTTGATGTCTAGGAGGGTGAGGGTGTGTTGGGTGTAGCTGATTTGGGTCACGTAGTAGGAGTCGGTGGAGAGTTTGAGGATGGGACGGTGGCTGGTGCATGAGAGGCCAAAACCTGGGTAGCCGCAGAAGCTGTCTGGGCTTGTGTCGGATCGCCAGAAAGGGTAGTCTGGGCCTGTGTCGGATCGCCAGAAGGGGTAGTCTACGGTGTAGTTGCCACAGGTGAATGGACTACATGTTGGGGTTGAAGAATTTAGGAGATTGGGGTGGAAAGTGATGACGATGGAGAGGATTAGGAGGTGGTGTGGTCGTTGGGAGTAATGAAACATTGGAGAGAGATTTGGGGATGGATTGGATATTGTTTTTGTGAGGAGAGGGGGAGATTAGCAGAGGTGAGATGTGGGGGAATGATTATAGGAAAAAGTTGGGTTCACTTCATCTGTTTCGCGGAAATGCTTGATAGAAAGTCCACACAAACAGTGGAAAATGTTGGAGCCAGACGACCTCCTCTCACTTTCGGATCCAACTTCGTAATTTGGGTTTTGGGATTTGGTTGTCCTGTGGCCGACTGAGGATTTTTGTTTGTGTGGTATAAAATTTTTATTTAATTTTACTAACGTTTTTACATTATCCATACTACAAAAATACAAATCACATTAACAATACTGCAAATAAACACAACTTCTTTTCTGCTCTGAGCTATTGTCTAATGAAAGGGTATTCTCACTACCTCTCCTAAACTCAAGTAAACATTAATTCACCATCATCAAAACATCTAGGATAACATTTTCTTTAATCCTAAGATAGCGTTTGGTTCGCTATAATGAAGGTGGGAATGGAATAGTCATTCCAACAGAATGATTATTACTGCGTTTGGTTCACCAAAAAGTGACGGAATGACCATTACTTCCGGAATCCTCATTTCCTTATATAGAGGAATGACCATTCCACTTGGGAGGCAGATGAATGGCCATTCCATTCTTTTATAACTTTTATTGAGACCAAAATACCCTTGTTTCACATCCTCTACTATTATAAAAGAGAGCAAAATGCAAACTTTTTTTCACTACACCATTGTGGGGCCCACCCCCAAATATTATAATACAAACTTTTTCACTACACCTTTGTGGGGCCCACCCCCAAATATTATAATATAATAATATATTATTATGATGAATTGCAAATTTTTTCATTACACCTTTGTGGGGCTCACCCTCAATTATTATAATGCAAACTTTTCACTAGACCATTGTGGGGCCCACCCCCAAATATTATAATGCAAACTTTTTCACTACACCTTTGTGGGGACCACCCCCAAATATTATAATATAATATAATATTATAATATATTATTATGAGAAATTACAAACTTTTTCATTACACCTTTGTGAGGCTCACTCCTAAATATTATAATGCAAATTTTTTCACTACACCATTATGGAGGCCACCCCCAAATATTATAATATAATATAATATAATAATATATTATTATGAGAAATTGCAAACTTTTTCTTTACACCTTTGTGGGCCCACCCCCAAATATTAAGATGTGAGCCCCACTTAGTAATATATATATATATATATATATTGGTGGTTCATAATGAATTTGGTTCATAATGAATTGAAGTATGGTCTGGGGACCACAGTTAAGAGTATTGGGTGTAGTACTGCATCGTTGACTGACCCAAAAATAAAAATCTAACAAGAGTATTTTGGTCAGTCTTATGTAAATTTTATTCCATTCCGGGCATCATTCTGGCGTACCAAACGAAGGAACAGGAATCAAAATTCTATTACTAGATTGATTCTTCAGTGGAACCAAACATTGGAATAGGAATGACCATTCCTTCTTCATTCCATTCCAGACTCATTCCGGCCTCCATTCCATTCCCACCTACAACCATTCCAGCGAACCAAACGCTACCTAAGTGTTTGGATGCCCTGAAACGGTGATTTGGGTGAGCGCTCAATTACCCAATTTAGGTTCCCAAAGAGATTTTATTTCAATCTAAGAAACTTGGTTGCATGCACTTACCTAGTTGTAAAAATAATTCCCTATATTTGATCATGGGCTCATGACAATGAAGACAAATTATCACTTAATTGTAAGTTAAGTTGGCCAAACATATGAACCCTAAGGCCTAATTTTTGTATGAAGTGAAGATTAAAGTGCTGGTGATTTGGTCATCTTCAAACATGTAGATATGCACAGATTAGGTGATTTAGGACTTAGGGTTTTGGGTTAGGATTTGGAAATTAAAGGTTAGAAACTAGGATTTAGAGATTAAGGGCTCAGATGTAGGAGGGAGGGAGATTAATTTATTTAGGGTTACTTGGTGTGAGAGAGAGACTAACCAAGAAGCTCGATGGGCACAAAGAGGATCTCAAACTCTCAGTAGGAAAAAGATGTCGAAAGAGATTGGCGAAAAGAGGATATGGTATTCTCGGTTACCAAGGTTTTGTGACATGGGGCGATCACAAGGTTAAGACGTGGGACGATTGTTTATTAGATATATGTGGGACAAGTCATGTAACGACCCAACTCCGAATACCAAGAAAACCGTCAAGGTATCCAAAGCTGGCGTGCTACTTCCCGAAAAATCCAAGAACTTCTAAGATAGTAGGCTCGCAGTGAGGTCTCATTTAAAATTTTTTGAACAATAATGTATCAATGGTTAAATTACGAAAGCGTATGAAATATAACAGAAACAGAAGTAACAATAGCGGAAGCAAATGTAAGGTATCACATATTTATGTCAAATGCAGCAGGGCTGAAATCCAGCCTAAAGTGTTGTGTATGAAAAATTACATGTTTATTACATATTCAACTACTACCATGCTCACTACAAAAATCACTCAAAACCCAAACAAAGTAAATAAACTCTCAAACCCCTGGTGTCGGCTCTCCATCCTCCAGCTTGACCTTCTGGTCGGTTGGTATCCATCCATAGTCACCAACTATGAGCACCTCAACGAGCATGAGCGCACCGTTTTCGTGGTCGGGGTCGAAACCGAAGCACCAAGAATGAGTCAGATTTAAAGATCTAACAAGTCACAGTATACAAGTAACATAAGATGTATGCATCAAAAGAATTGAGATGATCATATAGTTAAAGAGAGTAACAAGATATATAATATAGGCAGTTGAGCAAGATAAGCATTTAGAATCAGGATAAATATAATATCTAATATAAAACAACATGGCACATTCACACAAGCTGGATACCACGGGATATTATGCCGTGGCCCTCCCATACTGAACCCAGTCGCGGCGGGGAAATCTCACCAGTGCTGGGGAATGATGAGCCCCGCAAATCACACTCATTAACCTCAACACACTCATCACTCATCATTCGGAAGACTTGACCCGGTATCACACCGTCCATCTAAAACATAGCTCATCATGTAGCTCACTCATCACTCAACACCCAAAATAGCTCCTACCAGTAATGATTAGTTTAAATGCTGAACTTAAAACAATTGAGTGAATGTATATGCCGACTCAAGGAAACAATGTAGGTTTCTGTCTGTCTAGGCTTTGCCTTGCGTGAACAAGGTCCTAACAAAGTCCCTAAGAGGTCTGAGTACCAATTCAATCCATGGATCACAATCCAGGTCTAAGTACAAGGATCCACACCAAAGCCCACCGAACACATGACCTGGTCTAAAACAATCCAAATGAAGTAACAAGTCTATTTCCAATGGTAAACAGTCCATTCTTATCTATAATGAGTTATAAGTCCATAATAAAGAACCTCTCAAACCTAGGGTATCACACATTCATACTTAGGCCGTGAAAGGACCCGCCTAACCACAAACACGAGTTAATGTTCACCCAATCACATCAACTCAAGTAATCCATTTTTCCTTTAATTAACAGTTATAAGCAATAGTAAGAACATAAGAATGATAGTAATGTAATAAAACGGGAAATATCAATAATCCAACCAAGTATTGGTCCACATTTAGGTCCAAGTTCATCTCAGGTAATTTGATCTCTAAATGAAGTTTCAGATGCCATGGATGCTGTGTTTAGTGCTCCGAAAGTTATGGGCATCATCGACAACGTTTAAGAATCGAATCATCGTCGAATCCACAACCTAGACCCTAGTCTGGAGTCCCCACGAGTCCAGGTTGAGCCACACCATTGACTCGGGCTTGGCACATCAATAGAAGTCCATTTGGATGGTCAATGAGCCCCACAAACGATCACAACATCAATATAGGCTGAACTTAGAAATCTCGGTCTGTAGTGTGGCAGGTCAACCTGGCTATGGTCGGGTCAACCTGCTATACTGCAGATCAGGGACTGAAACCTATCCTGCATTCTGGAAATCTCCAGTGTGTCCGGTCAACCTGGTGGCCATCCGATCGACATGGCACACAGGGCTACTTGGATCAAACAGCATCCAGGCTAAATCTCAGTTCTTGTGTTTTTCAGTGTCTCCGGTCGACCTGGCACATGGGCCAGTCGACCCCACACACGGGTTTCTGAGTCTGAAGGAAAGTCCAGCCTCTTAGTTATTTCCTGAAAATCATGTGTGCCCAGTCGACTCGGAATAGGGCCCGGTCAACCGCGCATACTGGACTGTAAACCTATAGGAAATTAACTAAGACTTGTATTTTCCCAGTTTTCAGTGTATTCGGTCAACTGCACTGCAAGTCAATCGGCCGAGTACACTGGCCTGCTATAGAAATTCAAAATTCTAGAATTCTTCTCCTTCAGTCCAATTTTCAATAAAAACTCATCCAATCTCGGCCATTCATCATGGGAACATTATCAACAACATAAACACTTCAATATACATTCAATCATCCACACATGGGCCATTGATCTTCCAAATGAGATGAAACTCATCCATCAATGGCCAAAAACCATAAAAACAGGCTCAAAAGATAGATCTTAGCATTCATACATCGATTGAATTGAAATTACAAAATCAAGAGAAGGAAAACATACATTTTATACTAAATAGGTATATTGCATTTGCATCAATCCAAAAGCAATGAAATACAGAGAGAAAAGAGAGATCCAAGCTCTAAGTAGAAATCTCAGCTTTTATGGTCTTACAATCACATAAACCAGCCCAAATAGAGATCTAAAGAGATCTAAACGTCCTAATCCCAAAACCACAAGAGAATTGCAATAAGGAAGGAAATCTAGAGAGAGAAAGAGAGAAATCTAAGAAAATAGAACTAGAAGTTGAAAAGTACCTTGATTAGAAGAGATATATGATATATATAAAATAAGAGAGACCTTTAGGAGAAATTGTAGCTGAGGTTGTTATAGGGGATCACCTTCTTCTTCTTGCTAGAGTTCTAGATCTAGGGTTTTAGAGAGAGGAAGAGAGGGAGGTGGGAGAATTGGAGGGAAAATGAGAGATGAAGAGAGAAAAGAGAGGGAAATGAGAGTGAGAGAGTAACATACGTATATATGATATGGGGGTTCTAGTTATATAGGTTCTATTGGGTGGCTAATGACCAAAGGGCCATTTTTGTTTGAATAAGAATGAGGATAAGGCCATGGATAGTTTTGTATTTAAGTAGGGTTTCTAGAATTTTCTCAAGTAGAAAAAAAAAAGCCTCTTATCAATCCTAATTACTATATAAGGCCTTTGGCTAACTAATTAACTCCAAAATTATACAAGACACCCTATGAACTCTATAAAATACATAAAAGGCTAATTAGACTAAAACTTAAAAAAAATACCTATCTCCGCTTACTAATCCATACTAATTAGTATAATTAGATAGTATCGGCTAAAATATAGTATTCAAATTAAAATTGAGGGTCCACAAGGGGTGGGACTTCACAAGTCAGGCGTTTGTTGATTTGAAAATGTGGTTTGAATGAAGTCAAGAGGAGTTTTCAATATTGAAATGGGGCTACCCAGGTCATGGGGTGGTGCAAGATTGGGCCCCAAATGGTGCGTAGCTCATGTGGCCAAGGCCCTTTAATGAAACTCAGAAATTTACCTGGGGTGGCCGCGCCCACTACTTATAGTGTGCGTCTGCCCTTGGGTTTGGCAATGTGAGGATGTTTTAGAATAGGGATCCTATGAGTGGGTCTACGTATGGTGACTGTGACTGGACCACTCACACCTGCCACGTCTCCACAGGCAGCCCATATCCAGATGCATGGCAGGCTATCCACAATCACCGGCAGACTTTGAATGGTCTACTCACCGCACAAGACTGGACTGGATGTTTTAATGCCACGTGGGTGCAGTGTGGAAAAATGAGAATGGCAGTGGAAAACAAGGACAAGACAAAACGGGGTTGCCGTGGTTGTGGTAAAATGGAGTTGGTGGAATTTGTATTATGATTTCAAAATTTATTTGGAATAACAGTTTTGAGTTTGGACCCCCTCTTGTCGTGTCTATTGCACTGTTCACGTGTAGCAGATGATGTTCGAACTCCACTGTGGTCTATCTCACAGCAGCAAGGTCATGCCTCATGACTCATGAGGTTTGTTTTTTCCTTTTTGGTACCTGATTATCTAGATACCAACTGATAAACTATTGATTTCAAAGAGAACTAGTAGTGATTGAACACAAGAAATGGTTCTGAAACATGTTAAAACCCCACGGCATTACTTCTTCAGTTTGTACTCTCTACTCCGAAGTCAACAGCTTTGTCTAAGATGTGAGGGCCACCTTCCTTACTCTTGAATATTCAAGACATATCATAGGGTTTGTCTAAGATTTTGACCAAAAAAGTTTGTCCAGATAACACTACTCATCTAATAATCCAAAGATATCCCTTTCCAATGACTATTATAGTTTCATGTAAATCTTATCTTCTTAAAACTTGTTTGTCCAACAAAAAGATCCCATACTCCGTGCATTTCTGTCTCCATGGGATAGAAGAATATTATATTGTGTAACCAGTTTTATGTGAAAAAAGTAGAGATTGGGAAAATTAAATTCCTCGCTATAGTAAAACCTATAATAAAAAGGGGCTATGTCATTAGTGATTCATTGGAAATTACATTCATATAATAGTGGGTCAAAGAAATTTTTTTAACCCGTTTTTACAGTGTGTACACAAATGTGTCCTAAATGTGTTCCACCAAAAAATGAAATTATAATTTCTACATAAAATGGATGCAATTTTTCTCAACATTTCCATTGCACAAATGCACCCTCGAGAGATGGCAGCTCGATCAACCTATGACTTGAAATTCCTCCTTTGATCTTACTAGAGGAATGATTTGGAGGTCCGCCACGTATAATTGCTGATTGATGTTATTGGACCCCTTTTATCAAAAACATTAATAACTGCCCTTTTCATGATTTATGATTCAGTTTATACATTATTTTGTCACTGGTTAGAGTATTACTCACCATTGGATTAAACTCTCACACATTCATCATTGTCATCTAAACCCATAAATTTAAACATGGATGTACCTTTTTCATTTTTATATTTTTCTCTTCCTCTTATGGAAAAACTCATCAAAACCGTTTATAGGGATGCCAATGGGTCGGGTTTAAATGGGGACCCGCCTCGATCTACCCCTATTAGGAACGAGTTTGGTAGCATGTTGGTAGAGTACAAATTAGATATTATTTTTCTCACATTAACCCGAGTTGGGTTCAAGGCGGATATGTGTTTTTTGGTGCATCAATCCGCCCCCACCCCGTGTATCTTTACTCTGTATATTATTGATTGCATTTCATTTCATTGGAATTTAGCATTGCCACTGCCGTGGCGTTGTGGATGGAGAAGTCATGCTTTCAAAACTTACCTAACACATGTATTTCTTCCTACTTTTCAAATACATTAAATAAATCCACCGGGCGAGGCGGGTATGGTACAATAGAAATACCAATTGGGTCGGTTTTGGGTCTACCTAAACCCGAACCCGTTGCCATCCCCAACTGTTTTGATTGAGAAATCCGGGCCCCACAATGGAGATTATTCAAACGGACACTGCACTACTGCAGTCCTGTTATGAGTCCACGTAAGCTTGATCGTTTCCCCCACTTCTTCTGTCCGTATGGCACGTGCATTATCCCGCGTCCAAACCAATCTCAACCATAAACGTGTGCGCTCCGAATCCCTCTCCACGTGTCATCAATATCTCTCCATGGTATGGAGCCTTTCAATCCGAAGAGTCGCAAAACCACCAACCCCTGAAAGCCACGTGTCTCATATCAACTAAAATTTAATAATCCCCTATCCTACCTTAATTAATACTCCCCATCTTCTTCCCGTCCTCCCCTGCATTTATATGACTCTCTGCTGGACGCTCTCTTCTTTCGCTTTCTTCGACTTCCAGTCCTGCAATCTCAGCCGTTCGATTCACAGCCATTTCCAGATCCGAAGTTCTTCTTCTTAAATCCCAGTCTTTCTCCTCAATTCATCAAAATCTCAGCTTCGATTTCTTCCTTCTCAGGTTTTGACCGGATTCCTTTCTTTTTTGCCTGAAACTGAAGATTTGGATTTCGGTTTTCCTCAATCGGACGGATTCCATCGATTTCTTTTCTTCGAATACTTCGGTTTTGATTGCTTCAGCTGCTGAGGAGGAAGAGGTTTTCCTGGATTTGTGATTTCTGGGAAAGTCGGGGGCTCTGTCTCTGCAATTGCAGATTTTTTTTTCTCTTCTTGCTGCAGAGATGTTGGGAGCAGGGCTTCATTTCGGTCGCGGCGAAGATCGGTTCTACAATCCGATGAAAGCGCGGCGGAATCACCAAAATCAGCTGCCGCAGAGGCCCCGGAACGGCGGCCGAGTCTCAGCTGCGGCGGCGGCGAAGGGCAGAGTTGTGAATTCGGAGAATCGGGAGGTGGAGAGCCGGTCAGCGGCTTCCGATGAGGCGGCGGAGGTGTCTGGATCGTCGCCTGTGAAGGCGACTCGCAGCAATCTCGATCGGTTCTTGGAGTCGACGACGCCTTCAGTGCCTGCTCAGTATCTTCCCAAGGTGATCTTCCAATGTCTGATGGTTTCGGTTTTTAAAAATTTGATTTTTAGGGTTTTGTCTGATGTTTTTTCCTGATGTTGATTTGACAGACAACGATGCGCGAGCGGAGGACTTGCGATGTCGAATCCCAGCCTTATTTTGTGTTGGGAGATCTTTGGGAGTCGTTTCAGGAGTGGAGTGTGTATGGGGCGGGGGTGCCTTTGGTGTTGAATGAAAGTGATAGCGTAGTTCAGTACTATGTGCCATATCTATCTGGTATTCAGATATATGGTGAATCTGCAACATCGGCGGTGAAGTTAAGGTATTCATATACATGCTTCATTTTAGTGTGGGCTTCTGAATTGTGTGTTCCGACTGTGATTTTTACAACATTTTGTCATATGTTGACTTATTGCGATATATTTGTATTTACCTTCTTGAACTTGATACTGTTGCTGGTAATTGTGTTGTTTGTTTCTTGTTACAACTTATTAAATAGTAGGATGCCTATACCATAACTGATAAATTTGTACTTCATCAATAAGGTGCTCAAGGTTGCAGGTTCTAGTCTGATTACCTTTTCTAATAAAGGGGAAAAAAGATAGTCTTTGTACATACAAACACAATTTTCTTACATTAATGTTTTTATCTTGGTCTATGATGAATGAATTGATGTTTTTTTAGTCTACTAATTAGTCTATAGAACAATTTTAGAGTGAGCTCCCCAAGAATGCAAGAAATTTTCAGTTGTCTGATCTTGATCTTGCAACTGGTATGTTTTCTGACATGGGTCATACCCAGTAGGGCTGCCAGATGGAAACACACCTATATGCACTACACCTCCCTAATCAGCTGAGAAACGGATGGATCTACTAATGTTTAACCTATTAATTTCAAACGCATCTCTCTAAAGTATCAATTTATCATTAACCTTCATTCTTAATTGACTGATAGGTACCATATACTGAGAACAATATATTCCATGGAATTCCATCTTGGATATTTTCCATTTAGATTTCCATAACTAGGGTGAATGATGTAATAAGTATGGGCTTAAATAAATTGTGGCCCTTGTTGCAAACCAACTCTAGCAGAGAACTTGGATGTCGCCCCATAGACTGTTCTCATGCTTATAACTATCCCCTCATGCATGCCTTCTATGATTTTGATATACTCTTCAGGGATGCCTTTTATTTTTTACATATTCCAACTTAACAGTCCTGGCGGTTGGCACCCTATTGTGTGCCTTCTTAAGGTCAATAAAACCATGTATAATTTCTCTTTCTCCTGTACTTTTTCCATGAGTTGTAGTAGAAGGAAAATGGCCTCTATGGTGGGCCTACCGCCTACCTAGCATAACCCCGAATGTATATTTGACGATTATGCCTAATACATGAAATCCTATCTTTAGGATTTGCCAAAATGGATGCTCACATAGTTTTCAAAATCGGAATCATATTGCAAATTGTTGATACCCATGAATCGAATCATATCACAAATTGTAGGATTTTTTATTTTTCTAATAAAAATAAAAAAAAAAATTAAAAATTAAAAGAAAAAGGAAAAAAAGAATTATTCATGACCATCCATTTTTCCATTTATAGTAGTATAAATATAATAACAAGTAAGTCTATTATACAATCATATCAAGAACATCATGACATATATTAATATATATATATATATATATGAAATAAATGATGTGTAAATAGTTAAATAAGTTTAGGGTATCAATATATATTTTTTATTATCTTAAAATCAAAATGGAAAAATAAAATAAAATTCAAACAATCAATCTTACATAGTAGGATATCTCTTAAAGTTAAGAAAGTGTTCATGAAGAAAAAAAACCAATATAGATTAAAAAAAGATGTAGACAAGCACCGTACGTACTGTCGAATGCTTTAGTTAAATGCATATTCTTTATAAACCGCAAAAAAAATCTTACGAGGTTTTGTTAACTACTAAATAACCTTTTAAAAATACAAACAATAAAAGAGAGAGAGAATCAAGAGAAAAAAAAATTTTAACGATTATTAATATTAAATTGTTGTAGCCATTTTCACTTAGCCTAATCGCTTTGATTCGTAAGGTTTGATGAAACAAGTATCGAATCGTATGATTCACACCTGAATTCTAAGATTCATTTGTAAATGAGATTCATTACATAGATACAAATTGTTTTTCTTAAGATTCGGGATATG
Source organism: Camphora micrantha (assembly GCA_003546025.1). Taxonomy (NCBI): domain Eukaryota; kingdom Viridiplantae; phylum Streptophyta; class Magnoliopsida; order Laurales; family Lauraceae; genus Camphora; species Camphora micrantha. The sequence goes on along the minus strand of QPKB01000001.1, from coordinate 7,370,735 downwards.
AATCGTATGATTCTGATAACTATGGATGCCCTTATCTATATTGGATCTAGATGGACTATCCATACTCATGCAGCTTAGCCTACAAGTAGCAGTGCAGTGTCTATCACTAGTATCAATATTGTATCTAATGGAGATGGATACTTGAAAGCACCTGGGTATTGTTGATGCTGATCTCATCACCGCTCAGCTCCTCGAGTAGGAAGTAGATTGTTCTAGAAGCATTGAGGTTCCAGTCACACAAGGTGCTCTTTGCTTTGAGATTCTGCTAATTCATACTATTATTTCATTGAAAAAAAAAACTGTCGATTCATGAGGATTGGTCTGAACTCAATTTGAAGCCATCTCCGGCACTAGAGACAACTGCAGATTAAACAGAATTCTCCCTTACTCTTCTTGCATCTCCCCTGTACAGATTTCTACAGTTCAAATGCCTAGCGGATCACCCAGATGCAGGATGGTGGATTGAGGACCAACATCTATTGTTGTTTCTTATGATGAGATTAGAAATAGCAGCAATTCTCTTTTAATAAGTAATACATAAATCTTCTTGCTAGGCAATAGACTTATGTGAAGGATTAACTTCATCTGATTTGACTCATTATGATACTTTTTATGCCCTTGAGAAAATGCAGTCTTAAAACATGTTATTACTGCAGAGATGGATATCTTGGTTTGTATTTTGTAGTTAAGAAATTCAAGCTGTTGTTTATTTCTTTTTCACTTTTGAAACCTGATATTTTCCTTTGCTAGCAATTGTCAGTTTTATGTATTACTCTTGTATGCTTCATCTGATTTTGAATGCAATGGTTTGGCGTCAAGTTCTGAACATGATTCAAATTCAGAACATCACTGTATTATTTTGATAACCTTCTGATTTATTAGGCAACCTGGAGAGGATAGTGATGGTGAGTATTACAGAGATTCAAGTAGCGATGGAAGCAGTGACTGTGAACTTGAAAGGGGCTTGAAACATAAATGGGAGCAGTGGAATCGTGTTCCAGCAAGCGAGGCAGCGCTCAGAATGGACAGACTGTCATTGAGAGAGACAAATGTTGCTTCCCAAGAAGGTTTTTCTAGTGATGAAGGTGAAGTTGAAAACTCTCAAGGTTGCCGGCTCTTTGAGTTTCTTGAACAGGATTTGCCTTACAGCCGTGAACCTTTGGCCGACAAGGCAAGTTTTCTCTAGTAATACTCTTTTAACATTGGCTTTTGTTAGCTGATTAGTTCCCTTGTAATTTGTTTGATTGTATTGACATTGCAGATAGCGGATCTTTCACGGGACTTTCCTGAATTGAAGACACTGAGAAGTTGTGACTTGTTGCCAAAAAGTTGGATCTCTGTGGCATGGTAAGATCTGCTTGAGCTTGCAGGTGATGCTTTTGTTTATTTTAACTGCTATGCAGTATTAATGGGTCTAATAAAATTGTTGCAGGTACCCAATATACAGAATACCTACAGGGCAAACACTAAGAGATTTGGATGCTTGCTTTCTGACCTTTCATAATCTTTCCACATTAATGAGTGGTAACTAACAACTTCTTTTCTTTTGTCATTCTTACATTGTAATGCATCTGTTCAAAATACTCTTTGAAATCCATGTGGGCACAAGTCCTGCATGAATTGGACTGGTTTCTTCTCTAATGAATAGCATTTGAGGGAGGGAAAGGCGGAAAAGTGAAGTCGGTCCATTATATTCCTTGTGAAATTTATTGGCTGTTCTCTTCTCTAGGATTCTGTTCATATCCTATTTACGCCGAAAGGGTAGGTGGTCCACCAAGCACACACTGGTGGAAAGTGATGCCACTGATGAGACATTCTGATGTGTTGCTTTGCTCCCCAGTTTTTTAACCAATGGGAATCAAGAGGTCTAAGTGTGCGATGTCTTCATCATGTCGTCATATTTTTATTAAACCTCTGTTGTTGTTATGGCTTGATGGTTTGCTGAAAACTATGTGCAGGTGCTGGCAGTGTTCAGGGTCCCATAGTCACATATCCTGATGGAATTGACGGCATGCCAAAGATTTCTCTCCCTGTTTTTGGGCTGGCCTCATATAAGTTTAAAAGTTCCATGTGGACATTAAATGGAGGATTGGAGCGTCAGCTGGCAAACTCACTGTTGCAGGTGGCAGATAACTGGCTTAGAGACCATGATGTTGATCACCCAGATTTCCGGTTCTTTGCTTCGCGTGGAACCTGCCATAGGTGAAAATTGCGTCCGTCATCTCTCACCCCTTTAGGTCATATTTTCCTTTTCTTCCCGTTTTCATGAAGATCCCTGTCCTATGGATGGGCTCTGCTGATGTGCATTTACCAACAGAAGCGTTAGGCGGGTCATTTACATCTAAGGGGCCCTTCTGGGTATATTTTGTCTCCAGTGTTTGCTTTGACCCATGGAGGAAAAAAATAAAAAGTAAAAAAAGGAGCAAATAAAGAGCCAAAAGAAAGTAGAATCAAGAGACAACACACCTTGGATAAAAAAAATATGGGAAAAAAATGCTGCACAGCAGCTCGGCATGTAAACAAGATGATCAATTGAGTCTGCAGCACATAATATTTCTCCTTGGTTTTTTGGAATGATAATACGTTTATCACCCAAAAAAATCATTTTTTTTTTACCTGTATTGATGACATCTATTCTGATGTTCTATTTAATCTAACGGTAAAGAGGGTTTTGGTATGTATGTGAGGGCTAAATTTATATTTGTTCCTTGTGATTTCTGGGTCACTGAAAAATTGTTCGTTTCTTGTCAACAGAACTGATGGAATTTTTTTATGGACTTGTAAATTAAGAAGGAAGTTAGTTTAGGTAGAGCCTGGTGTTCTCCGTTGGTCTGATTCACATGCTTTTGCTATTTTAGTCCATTGTGACTTGCTTTCTTGCTTGTATTGGTGCCAATGTGACTGCATATTGTTGTGTATTCATAAAACCAAGGTGTATATCCAGGTTGGCAGTTACTAAACTGAAATGTTTGCCTGTCCTCATTTTATTGTGTTTTTGACTTTTGACTGATATACTGCTACATATCAGGTGGTAATTGAGGCTGATAGTTTTAGTACTTCGCCAAAGGAAAATAATGGAAAAACTATTTATGAGACTCAAGATCAAAGGCTTAGTAAGTTCTCTTGAAGTTATTTTCCTGTCTATGTATACTGGCTGGAAAAGGGATACTGCCATAGGTAATTGGAGGCTGCAATGAATGTGATTTATTGTTGCTTATCAGAGTCTATTCTATTTTAAGGCACTAATTGCGAAATCATCCAATGAGGATGCTTGCTTTTTTAGCGGAATCTCTTTTAAGATTTAGACCTGTCCATCTTACTCTGTATAGTGATTTGTGGTGATTCCAGTTGGACCCCTTAAAGAGGTCTGTAGATTAGACCTATAATGTCTAATGGTATGGATTAAGTTAATTCTATGGATATTTGGAACGGAGCTTTGGATATGGAAGGACAGCCATTACCTTGTCTTTACTGCTGCTCATCTTTTCCGTTGTTATCTTGTCGTCCTCCTATTGAATTCTCTTCATTTCGGTGAATATCCTGTTATTGACAAGTGAGTGATGCTAAAATGTATGGGGGCATTTTATGATGCTAAGATCAAGCCATTTGGATTTGGCACCCTCCAATTATCAGATATTGGCTGGCCCACTTACAATTAGATGATAAATTGATGGTTACATGAAAAAGGTGAAATATCAAATGTTGAGTTAATCTCTTTACTGAGCTGCAGGGCTGCACCTTTTGTTTGGTCAAAATCCCATGTATATCACACGCCACATGTTAACATGACATTTTTCGAATCTAGATATAATATACTGATATGGACCGTCCATTGATCAAGGAGAGTTCAAAAAACATTGTCATTGACAGAATCATGAAGGAGCTTATAATTTAGAAGATTGAATTTTGGGAGGATGGGCCCCACGTGTCTTCGCATCTTCGCATCTCATGAGTACATTACAGGATGTATTTTCTTTAATTATAATTTTTCCTTTTAGATAAGAACGTACCTTTGATTAAACATTCGGTTTGTTCCTTTTTTTTTTTTTGCCTATGGGTGGAGCTTGACTGAGTATGGCTGGAACACGTGATTTCGTACGAAATTGCCAATTCCACCGCTGTTCTCTGTGAAATCATGCTATCCACATTCAATGGTGCCCGCTCTTTGCACAGTCTGGATTCACTTATACGGTAATTAATGGGAGACCTTAATTTGCATCAAAGGAGAGAAACAATCATATGAAACTTCTGCGACACCAAATATGAAGGCAAACAGTGGTCCTATACCCGCTCTGATGAAAATGGACTGGATGTCATGTAAGACAATTGATTTGAGAACACAGGTCTCTTTTATCTGGTGGGTCCAGAATTCAAAACTCTGTCTCAATGTGTGTGCCATCTTTACGGTTCAATTGGTTACTAGCAGGAAGGGTCTCGATTGCCACCCTAACCACCAAGGCAACCCAATTTTATTTTATTCTGTAGGTGGACCCAAGAGAGAGTCTTCACGGTAGATAAGCCTACACAAGTAAGAAGAATGCCCACACAAGTGAAAAAAGAAGATTATAGAAGCAAAAAAAAAAAAAAAAAAAGGCCAATATGTAAGTGCCTAAATAATACGGGCTTGATTAAATGATGTGAGACTTCTTGTAAAGCTTCTTAGGAAGGATTGTGAAGGATTGAATGCTTGGAAACCTGAAAGGGAAGGAGAAAGAAAAGTCAAAGCCCCCGGCTGCTATCCGCCGAAGGCACTCCGACGCCTACGCGTAAGTTAGTGTATTTACTGAACAAAAGGTGAGTGAATAGGAAGGAGGAAGAAGAGAAAAGCATGTAATGTTCGTATACCTGTCTTGGGTTTACCTCTTGCATAGATATAGCCGGAAGTCCCATCAAGCCTTTCCTTAGTGGAGGTAGGGGAAGGTACTGTTCCATCGGACCATATCTTGATCTGTCGGCGGTTGAATCTCATCGGGCTTTACCCTGATATCTTGGAAGGGACGTGACCATCAGGTAATGATAACTGCTTATCTTTATTCAGCACATGTCCTTATCTTCTAACACGTTCTGTAACGTGGTCAACACGTTCTGTAACGTAGGACAGCTGTTACTGGTTGAGAGTCAGTGCTTGTCTTGGTCGACCGAACTGAGGATGGCACCAAGGCCAAGCACGACCGTAAGATGGGCACCACCTAGCACTGTTGTCGAGATGCGGTATGCCGAGATGATACTGTTACTGAACTGGAACAACATCATCGAGACCGGGTCATACCAAGCTGGTATCTTTACCGAAGCTGGGATGATCTCGGTACTGTAAGTATTTTCACTAGCACTATTGTCGAGATGTATCTGACCGAGATTGGGATATATTTAGCTAGTACCGAAACTAGTATAATTTCGGTATTATGAATTATCCCACACACCATACAAATGGAAAAAGGCGGCATAGCCAACGAGAATACCACTTACCAGTGAAATAAGTAGTCGTTCTCAACTCAACCCAATTCAGTGTGATTGTTGAGTTAATTCTTGTTATTTGACCCACCAACCTATCTCAAACATGAATACTAAATGTGTTAATATGCAACAGCACAAGCCACACTTGACCTGCAAAATCAAACTGACCTATGGTTACCATTAGCTTGATAGAATCAAGATTCCATTTGGCAATTTACTATTAAAGTAAAAGTGATGTAAATAAGAGAATAAAATATAAGGAAGTTATGATGGTATTTTATCTAGAGTAGATTGGTAGGGAATCTTTTTGACTTTTTGTGTAAAAAATGAGTGTTTTTTGTCATTTAGTAGAAAAGGGTGATTGTTTTTTTACTCTTTTTTTTTTTTTTAAGAAAAAGGAAATTTTGAAGATACATACTTTTGATGAAACCCCTTCTCTGAAAAATAAAGACATTATTGTTTATTAACCTAGTAAATTGCCAAACGGGCCAAAGGACAGAGAAAACTAATTAAAAAAGAAAAAAAATCAATTGATGTTTATCTTCTTAATTTTAAACCATTAGTATTTGGGTGAAGTCCCAGACCAATCCAAACAATGTCAAGTATTACACTACCATGTGTTTCAAAAAAATAAATAAACAAATAACCACATATTTCAAACTTCTGTATTTTTTGTTGGCACCTGTTTCAGGGAGTGGGTAGAAGAAAAGTTACCCATTCTTGACAATGAGAGTGCCTCAAAGCTGTTTGAATCTTATAAAAGAGATTTTTTTTTTTATGAAATAATTAAATTTAAACTCTGATTAAACAGTTTTAGAGGATTTTACCCAAAAAATCCCTTAAGACTTGTCAAAAGCCAAAAGCACCATCAACATCTTATAAAGACCACAATAGTCTCAAAGGCCTTGTTTGGTATTTTTTTTTGCTTTTAGCGCCGAGCGGGGATATCGCAGTTCATTCTAAGTAAATGAGCGGGGATATCCCCGTTCATCGTTCATTACAACTTAAAGACTGTCGAACTCCCTTCTCCCCTTTGCCTTTTCTGATATCCGGACGAATCTCTCTGCAACCCCTCTTCCATATTACCTTGTTTTATGGGAGAATCCTATTCTTGAATCTTTTAAGTAGAGAGGTTTGAACTCCATTAAAGAGGTTGGTAGTCTAGATTTACTAAAGAGGTTTGGGCTCCATTAAGTAGAGAGGTTTGGGCTCCATTAAAGAGGCTTCATTAAAGCTTCAATCTCCTTGATGGATAATTAATATTTACTCCATGGATAGTCCACAGTAACTTTCTTAAGATAAAAAGACCATATTTCAGTAATATAAATGGGCATTGGCTTTGAATGTAATTGAAGATGGGTTGCAAAGATATCCATGTTCACAGCCCTAATTTGGGCGGGGATATCCCCGTCTCAACTGAAACCATTCTAAGAGACAGCACCCATAGCACTCTAGTGGGCGGGGATATCCCTGTTCACAACGCTAATTTGGGCGGGGATATCCCCGTCCCAACTGAAACCACTTTGAGAGACAGAAACGACAATACTCTAGTGAGCAGGGATATCCCCGCTTACAGCGCTAACACAGGCAGGGATATCCCCTTCCAAAACACTGTCATTGACGGGGATATCCCAGCCCACAGGCCAATGCATGCGTGGATTTCCCTGTCTAGTCCATAAGAGAAATGCATCTCTACAGCCCATAAAGACATAAAGAAAACCTGTATCAAAGATAGACATGCACCTTCACATTCACATCAATCAACAAGTTCATTGACAATCACACATTCGTCCATTAAAGGTAGACATGCACATTCACATTCACATCTGTCAATTAACATTTAACAGCAAGTTCCCTGCCAATTACATGCAGATTCTGACAAAATAGAATAGGTAAATCAAATTAACAACTGTCTACACAAATGCATAGTCTCTGACTAGAAACAATATGCATATCTAATTCTCCAAAAGCATGTCATATTGTGTCAACTGAATATACATGCAAACTGACCATACAAAAAAACTGGTCAATTACAGAAAAAGATCAAGGTCAGTTTCTTAGTCTAAAGCACTTAAATCCAATCTATAGGAGTTTAGCACCCAAGTCCTTTTGAATATATCCAAGACTATTTTGCTCTAATACAATGGAATGTCAGCTTGTGTGAACTTGAGTGGTTTTCGGAGAATGCAGTGTTCGGCAATAGCACATGCGAAGACCCCACAGTCGTTCCCATTGTCTTGATAGGGGATGTCCATCTTTTCTTTGAAGGTCCAGACGAAATGGTCATTCCAACCATAAACAGCAAATTTTGAGGTTAGCCAACCAACCTGGAGAGTATCAAAGTAGAAGGTTAGTTTGCAAGTAGTTAGAAAATAATTTATATAAAGATAGTACAATGCATACTTACAAATTCATTGCAAGCAGTTAAAGAATAATGATCACTTGTTGAGCTATTGTAAAATTCCCACACTGCCTCATCTGGGTAACCGACCAGTAAACTGAAGTGATCAATGTAATGCATCAAAAATACTAATGTTTTACTTTCCTTCATATCCATCACATTTGTACCATTCAGATCAAAGGCAAGGGGTTCCGTTTGACGGTATAGGTTCTCCTATCTTAATTTCCTTCAAATTCATGAGTTTGGTAAATTATTGTCCTTCAAATTCACGAGTTTGGTAAATTATTATTGGTTATAAATATTCCCATATTGCGGTGTGTAATACTGCAAAAAATCAATCATGTAGCGGTTATATGAACAGTCCCACACAATGGCGGGTCTGTCTATGCCCCACTCCAATACAGAATCGGTAACCACTTATGTAAGATTATCACCTGTTAGTTTCAATTCTCAATCTTATAAGCACCATTGGTTATAGTATGTTATCATCAAGTGCTTGTCCTGATCAATATCTTACTTATGTAGTCAATAAGGGAGCTATTTGGTGTATGATATTTCATCAAACACCTCATGTGCATTAATTCAACCATTGTTTTAGGGAGTATTCAGATTGGAACCCATCTTATTTCATTGGAATACATGGTATTCCCCTTAGGAATTCCTCCCAGCCAGCTTATATGTAAAGTCATACCCTACATATGTAGAAGCATCATGCCAATTCCATTCTTGCAGAGTAGAATCTTTTGAATGGAAGATCAAGTGATCAACACAACAGAGAAATAAAAAGAGCCTAACAAGAACATAACAAATAAGTTTCAATAAGAACCCATTCCAACAATCGGATTCAATATCAGAGACACACTTAAAAATCGAATTGCTACTCTATCTTAGAATCAATGGACATTTAGCTTATTTTCCCACCCAAACCCAAAACGTTTTTATCAAAAAAGACTCAGTCACATAGGCATAAATACAACCAACAACCCCCAACCCAACAAAACCCTCCCTACAAACATGACCCTTCTTCATTCTCTCTTTTTTCCATTCAGAAACTCCCCAAACAGTACACGTTAGAAACTTTGAAGATGAAGAAGAAGTAGTAATTTAAAACTCGAAGAAGAGAATTAATGAAAGAGAAATACCTAAAAAGGAGACAGTTGATGAAGAGGATCATTCAAGAGTGAAAAATGCATCACGTGGAGAGGAGATAAAGAACTATAGAACTCTGTTGCCGGTGCCGACCGATTGGGAGAGAAAGGGAGAAAGATGGAGGAAAAAAGAAGATGTCGAATAGAGGAAAAGGGTTTTGGGGTCTATTTAAGGTAAAGGAGCAAGGAGCAGGGATATCCCTGCTTAGAGAAAAAATTAAAAAAAAAATACCAAACAGGGCCTTTGAGACTACTGTGGTCTTTTTCAAATTTTGATGGTGCTTTTGGCTTTTGACAAGTCTTAAGGGATTTTCTGGGTAAAATCCTCACAGTTTTAAGAACAAAATTAATAAAATCATAAGGCATTGGGCCCCACTTGGGGCCACATTTGATCAGTGCTGTCCCTTTTATTGTGAGCTAACTCAGAAGCCAATGGAAAGAGGAATAGTTTCATCAACGGTTTAGATTTAAGAGATGGCCCCCACTGGCCAAATACTGGAGGGTGGACTCAGAGGATCCGGTTTCTCATTTCAAACTTCTGCCCGCTAATTGGCGATAATTTACTTTCCCGATAAAGCCGAGGCACGATAAATCGAGGCGAGAAAACCGAAGCTGGAAAAAAAAATAAAAGAGAAACTAGCCGTTAGAGTCGAATTCAAACGACTCTTAAAACCCTAGAATAAATCGAGGCTCTTTTCTCTCTCTCTCTCTCTCTCTTCCTTTGAAACGCTCCTCTCAATCGCTCTTTATTATCTCCATCATTTGATTCTCAAAACCCCACTGAAAAGATCTCTCCGTCTTAGAATCCTCTTTCAACTGCTCAAATTTGAGGGACTTTCCGACCTCGTATGGTCGGATTTCAGCACCATTTGGGCAGATTCTTGTTGATTTGTTCATCAAGTTTATGGTAACTTCTTGTGCATCGATTCGTGGTTAGATCAGTGGATTCTGCTATTTGTGTGAAGATCTTCCTCTTTCTTTGATTTCAGGTGATTTCTTGTTGATTCAGAAAAATGAGAAAGGAAATCTGGGGAAACATTGTTCCCCTGAAATTTCTTTCCTGATTTCACGAGACGAGCGATTTCTTAGTTCTGAGGATCTAAAAGTGGAAATCGTTTTCCTTGTTTCCTTGATTTTGGATTTTGAAGTGGAAACAATTTAGCTCTCCATCTTTTTTCTCATTTCCGTTCTTGATTTTGATTTTGAAGTGGAGACAAAGATGAGTGATTTCTTACTTCTGAGGATCTAATAGTGGAAATCTTTTTCCTCATTTCCTTTCTTGATTTTGATTTTGAAGTGGAAACAATTTAGCTCTCTCTCTCTCTCTCTCTCTCTCTCTCTCTAAAAAGCATTTCGTGTCATAGAACTAGTTTTACTTTGTATTATTTCCATTGAAGTTTGTGGAGTGTATTAAGAAAGAAAGCGCAATGCTGCATTTTTGTGCAGATTTGTCATGGAAACAAGGACTTGGGTTTCTCATTTGGAACATTTCTTATAAGATGGGAAGAAATGAAAGAACCAAAACCAGATAAGAAAATAGTGATGAGTTTTCCATGGACTCTGGGGCCTTACAAAATAGTGACTTTTTAGTGATTTGTTCAGATATTTGCCTAAATAAAATCAAGATTTTGGTTTTAATTTATTTTTTCTTTTAAATTTCCTCATTGTGTTATAATGATTTTTTAAGGGATATCCAGAACCAATGGACAGTGGGGTTTTGAGATTTCTTTTTTGTTTTTCAAGTGTTACTTATTTGGGTTTCAGACTGCTTCTTTGATTTTCTGATATTTGGGCTTTGTCTGATTGTACACATACATCTATGATTGCTTTGCTTCAATGGATTATTGCGTCCATGATTTGAATTGAGAAACTTCAGTATTTCACACATCCGTTTCCATTAATGCAGAAAAAGATTAATGTTATTCTGTTTTTGTGTTTTCACATGTTCCAACAGTATTTTATTATTCAATCTGTGGATTTGGTCTTATTTGTTTGGGTTTCTTCATAAATCCATAGTTCTCAAGGCCCGTGACTTTTAAGCTCAAAGATGAACTTCAATGACAACAGAGGGCTAACTTTATTATTTTCATATTACAGTTCACATGCTCATTTTACATAGATTGTTTATTTGTACATTTCAATCTTCCAATCTTTGACACAAATTAATTGTAGTATGATTCAATTGGTGGTCTTTTTACAGATTTTACTTCAGTTATATTTGGCAAGGCCTAGATTGATTTCCTTTGCTGGGTTAGTTGTCTGCGTACACTTATCAACAAAAAAGCTTGTTGTATATAAATAAGAATGGCTTTTGGAGCTCCTAGCACTCCCGCCATGAAGTCCGAGAGTAGGACTCCTGCATCTACTCCAGGTGGTGGGCCCAAATTCAAGGAAGAGAAGATTTTTGTGACAGTGCGTGTTAGACCGTTGAGTAAGAAGGAACAGTTGCTTAAAGACCAAGTAGCATGGGAATGTGCTGATGATCATACTCTTGTCTACAAATCATCTCATGAGCGTTCAAATTTTCCAACCTCTTACACTTTCGGTATTGTGAAAAAATTCATCCTTATTTCACTTTTTCACTGGTGGGATTACTATTTCTTCAATATTGTTCATTACCTTATTAAATGAAAACTATTTTGTGTATGGTTTTCTTTTGCCAGATAGAGTCTTTGGACCTGTTTCTTTAACTGAGGTTGTCTACGAGGAAGGAGCAAAAGACGTTGCATTGTCAGCATTGAAAGGAATTAATGGTAATATATTTAACTTTTTTTTTCCTTGCTTTTCATGGAATGTTTAAAAATTTTCAGCATTGGGTGGACGGCTTATCCATTCAACTGCTCTTCCTTCACTCAAGATTGAAATTTGTTTCTGACAGAGTGCTGGGCAGAAAGGGAAGAAGGAAATATCTCACATGATGTGGTTTTCTATTTTAACGTGCTTCCTAAATTGGTGCAACATTGACTAAAGAGTTAGAGATGGTTTGGGGCAGAAAGTTTTGGGAATGGCTCTGGTATAAATCGGGTTTTAGTTAAATAGTGAAAAAAAAATTGAGGGCGACTTACTGTCTGATTATTGTTTGAGGCAGAAAAGTAAAAGACATTGTTCTACACAATGTGGTTTTTCTTTCTCATGCTGCCTAATGTGAAACTAGGAATGATCCGCTTTTCAATTTCAGAGTTGAGTTGTACTAACAACAGTTACAAGTTTTCTAAAGTAACAATTGAGCTATAAATATGGAAGTTTAATGGTTTCCTCATCTATTCTCTGGAAGCAAGTATATTTGCTTAAGAAAGTGGATTGGAGAATGGATCTGATTATGATAGAGAAATAGTGATAAAAAAAAGAGAACATGTTAGGCGACGACCCACTGTCTTCAGGGAATCAATTTTCAAGATTAGATCCGATTATTATTTGAGGCAGAAAAGCGAAAAGAAATATTCTATCCGATGTGGTTTTTCTTTCTCATGCTACCTAATGTGCAATGAGGAATTAACTATCTGTTTTTCGATTTTAGAGTTATTAATATACCTATAATTGTTACAGGTTTTCTAATGTAACAGTTGAGCTATAAATGTATGTATGGAAGTTTCATGATTTCCTCATTTCTTCTCTGGCAGCAACTATATTTGCTTATGGGCAAACTAGTAGTGGAAAGACATATACTATGAGAGGAATCACTGAATGTGCTGTGAATGACATCTATCAGCATATTTCCAACGTAAGTTTGATTATAATTTCTTTTTCATTTTTCTTTATTTTGCAATGGAAATTTCTTTTAGCACTGCTTGTTATAATAATAATAATGACTTTGAAAACAAGTCACAATAGGTCCCTAACCAGCTCAGCAACAGACGGACTATAATTTACCAATAAAAATGTCATCATTTTCTTGCATTATTGAGTTTTATGAAAATTAATATGCGTAAGGATTTTGTACCTCTAATTGCAAGAAGTTTTACAAGAGCCTGTGGCATAGATGGAAGGTGCCCATTGTTGCAACCATGGGGTTGCGAGTTATATTACACATAAAAAATACAGGTGGTTTGAAGATTAGATGGTTTTTTTTTTTCTTTTCTTCTTTTTTTTTTTTTTTTTGCAATGGAAATTTCTTTTGGCGCTACTTGTTATAATAATGACTTTGAAAACAAGTCACGATTAGATTCATAGAGATAGAAAGACAAGTAGATAGGAAAAAAATTCAATGAGATTGTGATACATATGTGATCTTTTTATGTGGTCCTCTTTTTGGTTGATAGGAAAATGATTCAATGAGATTGTGCTACATATGCGATCTTTTTATGTTGGCCCTGGTTGTTCCAACCCTCTGCTATGCATATCAATACCATTACCATCATCACCAAAGCCCTATCTCATCTATGTAGGGTCAACTTTATGAAAAAAAAATTTCAATCCACCCCTCATGCACCTATTGAAGCCTTATCCCATCTATCTAGTGTCATCTTTATGAATTCTACTTTTCCATTCAGGTCTTTGCCGGTCTCCCCTCTTCCAGTTCATTTAACATGTAACACTTTCACTACTTCCTTGGAGGCTGCTTTTCTTCCATGTACATGCCAAACGTCTCAATCTGGAATGCTCTTAGATTTCCCTTTTAACTTAACCACATTATGTTATAAATTAAATGCATGCTAAATTATATAGCATGTGGAGGTATGAAAAACACAGTATCCCACATGGCATGTCAAGACAGATAAAAATCATAACTAATATTTCACTTAGCATGATTTAGTTCTCAACAGTCCACATCACTTCAAAGCCATTGTCAATCTGCCTTTCATTCTACATACGAACTGAAACTAATCACAATTTGCCATACATGTAAATGCATACTTTCTTTTTAGTAATGTTCTGTATTTTCCAATTAAGGAAGAAATGCAGAGTAAAACAGATAACATTGCCATGCTTAATTTTTATGCTGTTTTGGCATCTCATACAGACTCCACAGAGGGATTTTATTATAAAGATTTCTGCACTCGAAATTTACAATGAGGTAGTCAGGGATTTGTTAAATCCAGACTCTGGCCCTCTTCGCCTGTTGGATGATCCAGAGGTATGCGGAGCTTTTCATGTGTGAGATTCAAGGATTTTTTTTGTCTCCAACATGCTTTTAATTTCTTTGTACGCAATACAGAAAGGAACTGTGGTCGAGAAGTTGGTGGAAGAAACGGCAAATAATAGTCAGCATTTGAGAAAGTTGATCAGTATCTGTGAAGGTACACTCGAAAAATGCATTTTAATGCCAATTGGAAATGCAACTATGTGCTTGTTGGTGTATTAGAAACTAAAGTTACACTGGATAATCACCCAGTCCAGTCTTCTGTGTCTTCATCTTGGCGTTTGGAAATCCAAGATTCCATTAGGTGGAACTTTTCGTTCCCAAACTGACATTAGCATCTGACACCAACTGTAATTTGGTGAAGAAAAACAATATCCATTTCCATTTACATGCCTGGATGCTTCCCCATTAATTGCATGGGGAAAACACAAAACTTGTTTTAGGTTCATCCAAATGCAATTTGAGTCTTTATAAGATATATTTTATAACTAATTGCATTTAATATGTTGTTGAGCATGTGTTATTGTAAAAACAGTTGTGTTAATCGGATATTGGTACATCTTGCAGCTCAGAGGCAGGTAGGAGAGACTGCTTTAAATGATACAAGCTCTAGATCACATCAAATAATAAGGCTGGTGAGATATAACGAGTAGAAGTTTTTTTGTCTTACATTCATTAACAAAAGATGTGTCAAATTCTGTTGTCTAGATATATAAAATTTCATAAGAATTGCAAATATAATTGGCTGTTTCTCCAGACTATAGAGAGTACTCTCCGTGAAAATTCAGGCTGCGTCAAATCTTTTGTTGCTAGCCTGGTAAGTTCGTTATCTGATCCAAATTTTCTGGTGTTTCTTCTTGGTGCGTTCAAGTTTATTCCTGAATCACGGGTAGTTCAAGTTTTAGTAGAATGGGTTTTTCCCATTCGGCTGTGGTTATGGATTCTGTATAAATTAGAAACAAGTTACACTCAGATGCATTAGATTTGGCTAGTGGTCTCGTAATTTTTTGTACCTCCCATACACAGTGGTATATATATTGGCTAAATTATTAACGAAAGGTTGGTAATTACTTCTATTGACAACAATTATGATTGGACCATATACATCTCAGCATGCCCTTGATCAGAAATTCTGACTGCAAAAATTGGCATCCTGCAGAATTTTGTGGACCTTGCGGGAAGTGAAAGGGCGTCTCAGACGCATGCAGAGGGTGCAAGGCTCAAAGAAGGATGCCATATAAATCGTAGCTTGTTGACTCTCACCACTGTAATTAGAAAGCTCAGGTCTGCAATTTTAAATGTACTCTTTTTTCGCTTGTATATAATTCATTAAAAGTTGACTAAGATTGGCTTATTTTTGTGATTGAGGGTTGGTCTTCTTTATAAAATAAATTTCTGTATATTGTCTTGATTAAGCTGCAGTTCCTGAATTCTTAAAATTTGATGAGCTTTTTGTGCATAAGCACATTATTTGATTCCAATTGTTGCAAATAATGAAATGGGTGCGATCGAGGACCGTTGAGAGAGGTGAGAGTTTTTAAATGGTGTGCCTCCACTCTTCAGAGACAAATTTCTTGGAAAAAAAAACTTATCATGTATCTTTCGCTCGTGTAAAGCATGTCTCATGATCCTTGATAATTAGATTGGGCCGGTTGTACTTATGATAGGTCAGTGACTGAAGGAATGCAAGCTGACTGTAGAAATGACTGTACCATACGACTTACATTTACCATACAAAAAGTTATGGTAATACAGTTTATTACCCAATGTTCAGTTACCCATTGCAAAAAAGTATCTGACCTGCATGCAAATTATAAACATACATCTAGTTGAGATGGGTGCTTATGGAAGTACAATACGGAAAAAGCTGTAATTTCAGTTTATGGGTCTGTTTGACTCCACTTAAATGGAATGGAAGGGACTATCTGATTTACAGGTGAAATGGACTGGAGTACCCAGTGAAATAGGTCCAGTTAAGAGCTATGGAGCCCCAAATGACATGGGCAACTGATGGTAGGTGTTACTGGAAAATGTATTGGCTGGTAAATGGAATGGAAGGGACTATCTGATTTACAGGTGAAATGGACTGGAGTACCTGGTGAAATAGGCCCATTTAAGAGCTATGGAGCCCCAAATGACATGGGCAACTGATGGTAGGTGTTACTGGAAAATGTATTGGCTGGTAAATGGAATGGAAGGGACTATCTGATTTACAGGTGAAATGGACTGGAGTACCTGGTGAAATAGGCCCATTTAAGAGCTATGGAGCCCCAAATGACATGGGCAACTGATGGTGGGTGTTACTGGAAAATATATTGGCTGGTAAAATGCTCTGAAATTTTTATTTTTTGGAATTTACTGAAACAAAATACATATTAGTCCATTTCTGTCTCATATGACTGGGAAGTCTTAACAAAAGGGATGTTTTTATGGGGCACAGGAAATTAGTTAAAAAAAAATGAGTTTGAATATGCAAGAGTTATGGAGCCATTTGAAGATAAAGTCAGATAAATAAGGCATATAAGAGAGTAAGCTAAACGAAAGTTGATAGACAAAAAATGGTTCAGAGAATGGATTTCATATTAAATTTGCTCCAATATCTTGGAAGCATTCTAGTGAGACAGGGTTCTAGAAAAGTTTCGTAGTGAGAAAGAAACTCGTTTTACTACTTTATTTTGCATTTGAAGGTTCAGTTGTAGAATTTTGGTGGAAGGCTAAATTTTTTGGTCATCAATAAAATAATGTTCATCCATGCATTTGAAGTGCACTTGCATTTTATGTTATATTGAGATGAAACAAGCGTTTTATACTACATCAAGAACACATGTTCATTCACTTCTATTGAGATTATGCAACTGTTACAATCATCTGCATAAGGTGACAACAATGAATGGAATGTAATTTTGGTGTTTATATTACAATATTGAAGGAAAAATAATCCATCACTTTTTGTGAGTTCATTTTGAAATCATACGGATTTGGTAATTTCTTTATTCTCTGCATGCAGCATTGGAAAAAGAAGTGGTCATATACCATACCGTGATTCAAAGCTCACAAGGATTTTGCAACTTTCACTTGGTGGCAATGCACGGACTGCAATTATCTGTATGTTGAGTCCAGCAATGAGTCATGTTGAACAATCACGGAATACCCTCTCTTTTGCAACCCGTGCAAAGGAAGTCACCAACAGTGCGCAAGTAAACATGGTATTATTTCTTATTCTGGAAATTCCACCATTCCCCATAATTTGTAGCTTATACAACTGTTCATTTTCATCACTCACTATCTTCTATCCTATTGTTGAATCAGGTTGTTTCACAGAAGCAAATGGTAAAACATTTGCAGCAAGAAGTAGCCAGACTAGAAGCAGTTTTGCGCACCCCAGAACCAAAATCATGTTCAGAAGCTCTGCTGGTGGAAAAGGACTTGAAAATTCAGGAGGTATATCTTAGGATAGAAGTTATTCTTGTGACACTTGAGTTATATGTAGTTATCAGAAACTATTGATTTGATGGACAATGATATCAGTTGGTATGTGATTGTTGGCTATTGTAAACATCCTATCAGTGAAGCGCAAATGGACAGTTGGCACAAAGTCAGTCCAAAACAAATGTCTTGTGTCTGTGCAAAAAACTAAATTATGGATTGTTAGGATTTTTTGAATCATGATCATTCTTGAGCTTATTGGCTGACAAAGATGGTTCCCCTTACATCAGACTCCTGATCATGTTTACATATTTGCCATCACAAAGTAGGGAGGGCTGTGTGATTTAGATTCATGAGGCCTCCCTTGAATCATGATCAATTATACAATTAGAGTTACCATTTACAAATAAATTAAAGTTACCGTATCTGCTAATTGTGACATGTAGTTAAAGAAGGAAATGGAAGAACTTAAGCGACAAAGAGATCTCGCTCAAATAGAGTTGGATGAAATGCGGAAGAAAGTGCACGATGAGCAGCCAGTATGAGTCTCTTATCATCTTCTTTTTTGTTGCATTGTGTTTGATGACCCAGCTCTGTTTATTTTCTGATGATTTTCTCTACAGGGAATGAATCCTTTTGATTCACCTCGCCCCGTTGTAAAATGTCTAACATTTTCTGGCCTCTCATCACCAACCCATGATGTCAAGGGTGTTTCTCGGGGAGACAAGACTAGAAAGACAACTGGTAGGCAGACCTTGAGGCAATCAGCTACAGCTCCCTTCACACTCATGCATGAAATTCGCAAGCTTGAACAGTTACAAGAGCAGCTCGGGGAAGAAGCAAACCGAGCTCTTGAAGTCCTTCAGAAAGAGGTTGCTTGCCATAGACTAGGCAACCAAGATGCAGCTGTGACCATAGCTAGGCTGCAAGCTGAAATTAGGGAAATGCAGTCTGTTCGGTCCATAAATATGGACATGGACGTTAGTGAAATGGATGTAGACCGAAGTGTTAGTGCTAACCTCAAGGAAGAGATAACTAGACTCCATTCCCAAGGAAATACAATTGCCAATCTTGAGGTGCAGCTTGAGAATGTTCAGAAGTCCATAGACAAACTTGTCATGTCTCTTCCCGATCTTAGTCAGCCTAATGAAGCAACACCAAAACCCAAGCATCAATCAAAGAAGAAGAAGATACTTCCATTGGCATTGAGTAATAGTGCCAATCGGCAAAATCTTATAAGATCTCCATGTTCGCCTCTTTCCTCATCTCGGAAGGTTGTGGAGTCAGAACCTGAGAACAGGCCTCCAGAGACTGATGATGTTGTACCTGGGGACGCCATGCAAGATTCTGAGAAGGCCACTCCAGCTAAGAGCGAAGATGGTGGAGATATCTCGTCAAGGGAAAGCACACCATGCTATCAGCGTTCCAGCTCAGTCAACATGCGGAAAATGCAGAAGATGTTTCAAAATGCAGCTGAGGAGAATGTAAGGAGCATCAGGGCATATGTTACTGAACTTAAAGAGCGTGTTGCAAAGCTGCAATACCAAAAGCAGCTCCTTGTTTGTCAGGTCAGTTTTTGTGCTATGCATTTTAGTTTTAATCAATTTCCATATAGTTTCTGTGCTCTGCTTTCTGAGTTCTAATCCATATCCGTATTTATAAATGTACCCATTCTGTAGCTGTCTGTATCTTGATGCTGTTAAAGATATTTAGCTAATTTTTATATAGTACATCACATTCTATTTCTACAGTTCTAATGATATATCTTTTGTTCTTGTGACAGCAACTTCACATTCTATTTCTACAGTTCTAATGATATATCTTTTGTTCTTGTGACAGCAACTTCACATTCTATTTCTACAGTTCTAATGATTTTTTGTTCAGAATTTATATGAACTACATATGAATTATAGAAACTAATTGTGCAGTATCATGAATACACACGGGCATGTCAGGTTTGCAAGAGTGTCGCCTGCATCCAACATGCACCCATATAATAATCTATTTCCACGTTAGTAGAGGGTGGGGGGGAGGGAACGATTGTAACTGTATGAATATTATATAGTGGCGCTGTCATACAAGGAAAAAAGATATATTGTTTTTTGTTGTTTAATACAAGCTATGTCGATTGCTTGTCAGAGATGTTTTTAAAACTTTCTCAGTTATGATGGCCTGAGAAGCACAAATTTTTGCAAGAAGAGAAATTAAAAAAAAAAAAAAAAAAAATCTCTGACAAGCAATCAAAAGTGAAACTAAAATAAATAGAAAGAATGCCAAAAGAGTACGTATGTATACATACAAAGTTTGGTCCGATTTCATGAAAATATTGTCAGATTATCAGAATTTAGTGGCATTGTCATACAAGGAAAAAAGATATATTGTTTTTTGTTGTTTAATACAAGCTATGTCGATTGCTTCTCAGAGATGTTTTTAAAACTTTCTCAGTTATGATGGCCTGAGAAGCACAAATTTTTGCAAGAAGAGAAATTTTTAAAAACAACATCTCTGACAAGCAATCAAAAGTGAAACTAAAATAAATAGAAAGAATGCCAAAAGAGTATGTATGTATACATACAAAGTTTGGTCCGATTTCATGAAAATATTGTCAGATTATCAGAATTTAGAAACATTTAAGAATATAAAGAAAGCAATCAAAAGCAAATTTAGATACAAATGTGCTCTGGGGCACCAACTGATATTAGACGCATTTGACACAAAAGAATATTCTAGATTAGAAGAGTGTCCTTGTTTATATGGGTTTAATGATTTTATGGTGACAGGTCCTGGAATTGGAAGCAAACGAGGCTGCGGGATGCGATATGATGGAGAATGATGACACGCCTGAGTTATTCAATTCCCCAGCATCATGGCAGGCAATGTTTCAGGAACAAAGACAGCAGATCATTGAGCTATGGGATGTATGCTGTGTATCTATTGTACATAGGACACAGTTCTACATGTTATTTAGAGGCGAACCAGCAGATCAGATTTACCTGGAGGTGGAACTTCGTAGGTTGACTTGGTTGCAGCAGCATCTGGCAGAGCTTGGGAATGCCAGTCCAGCTCCCACGGGCGATGAGCCTACAGTCTCATTATCCTCAAAGTATATCAATTCTTTTTATCCCTGGTGTTTGGTAATTATTTAAGGCTGTGTTTTGCTTGCACCTTAAATCGGTTATCTTAAAGCTGTAGGAATGGATATCAAAACTTTACTCTAGGGATGGGATACTATGTTCCAACATTCCTGCCCAATGATCTGGAAGTGGAAGGAGAAAGATTATCCCACCAAATGCACAGAAGATGAGATTAAAAATCTCTTCTGCCAAAATATGTTAACCATTTGCTATTTGAGGAGCATTCAAATCTGCCCAGGTCATTTGTAATTTTTTTGCATTTTAACTAATTTGTATTTCCATATTCTATGCAGTATCCGAGCATTGAAGCAAGAAAGGGAATTCCTTGCTAAGAGGATGAATTCGCGGTTGACTGCAGAGGAGAGACAGCTTTTATACATCAAATGGGACGTACCACTTGATGGGAAGCAGCGGAAGCTGCAGCTCGTAAGCAAGCTGTGGATGGACCCTCATGATGCTAAGCATATCCATGAAAGTGCAGAGATTGTGGCAAATCTTGTGGGATTTTGTGAGGGCGGGAATGTCAGCAAGGAAATGTTTGAGCTAAACTTTGTGATTCCGGAAAATAAGAAACCATGGCTGCTAGGGTGGAATCCAATATCTAATCTCTTACACTTGTAACTGTAAGAAAGCATTCTGTGACTGTAGCTCGGTGTTTAGAAAAATTCATCTGAACACACAATTACGCATTTTTGTACATCTGTGAATTTTGAGGCTACCTTTGGATGTCTCCTGGTTCTGATTTAGACAATGGCACATTTCGTTGTAGTGGAGATTCCTTCTCCTATGTTATAATTGTTTGTAATTCTCATTCTTTAATAATTCATTTTTAAAGTCGAGATTTCCCCCATCTTGTGCTGGCTTTTCATTCTTCAATGTATGTTTATTGATAATGGATTTAGAAGCATGATTCTTTCTGAGTGTTATTTTCCTCCTGCTTGAAGTTATGATAAGCATCTGTCAATGTTTTCGTGTATTTTAGATGTGCAATTTCATTTTTCATTGTTGATGGTAGACATCCCATTTTATTATCCTGAATTTGTAATTCTCATTGTTCATTGATACGAAATGCAGTGAGATATTGAATAATGCAAGCAAGAATTATATACAAAACGAGAATTTTTGTTTATAGCATAGAATTCAAAGGAGCTACCTTATACCTGCTTCAGTTGTAGAAAAATGTGCTAGTTTTTGAAACATTCAATGTATGGTTAGTAATTTTAGCTGTCACTGTGTTAGGAAGTGGAAATACCAGCTGTAAGAACAACATTTTTTGTGAAGGTTCGGCAGTTCTTCTAGGACATGGGACCATATCTTGAAATAAACATAATGATGTACATATTACTGAACCTAGTGTCAGGGACATAAATTTAGAATATATAATCAGTATAATTACAGTATAAGAAGCTTTGTGTACAAAATGAGAATTTTGTTTCCTCAAACTAATAGGAATGGCTAATGTATGACCAAGTTTTCGGAAAATGGGGTACCTTTATCACATAGTATTCAGATACATTTTGTACCAAAGTGAAGTTTTCTCCCTTTCCAGCTCCCTGCGACGAAATGTTCTAGTTTTTGGAACCTTTCGTAAGAGGGTGAAAGGACCGACAGGATGCAGCATTTCAACTCAAGTCTCCCTATTAGCCCATCATTTTGTTTTTCCTTCTTTCCTTTTCTTCTTCTTACTTCTTCTTTTTTTTTTAAATGATCATTGACTTGTTGATACTGTGTGATGGGTATAATATCATTCCCATCCCGCCCACATCCTTGAATGAATTTAGTGAAATAAGAACCATCACAGCATTGAGAGAACATGAAAACACATTATACTAAAGTGAAATTATCACCCTGCTTTGGCCATGACGAAATGTTATAGTTTTTATTGGGAGAACGTGAAAACACATTATACTAAAGTGAAATAATCACCCTGCTTTGGCCATGACATGAGAACCATGTCATCCCTTGATGAATTTATTAAAGAAATAAGAACCATGGGATGAAAAAACATCAAAATCTCTCTCTCTCTCTCTCTCTCTCTCTCTCTCTCTCTCTCTCTCTCTCTCTCTCTCGTTGATGTAACCTTCTTAATGAAATAAGAACAATGGGATGAGAAAACATGAAAACCTGAAAACTGAATTGCAAACTGACTTGTTCTCTCTCTCTCTCTCTCTCGTTGATGTAACCTTCTTAATGAAATAAGAACTATGGGATGAGAAAACATGAAAACCTGAAAACTGAATTGCAAACTGACTGGTTGATGTAACCATTCTGAATAGGAATGCTTACGTCTTACTGAATTCTTCTCCTCTCTTTTTTCGGTTTCTTCTATTGTTTCCCTTTCATCTGATTTCAATTCATTGGTCAACATTAAAGATCAAACTAAACTCTTATTTCTATTCGAAGGCAAGGAAAATTGATGTGATAATCACAACAGAATGAAACAAGACATTCTTCTTTTTTTTTTCCTTGGTTTCTAATTCTAAATATTTATGAACTGGTATGAATTATGTTTGGACCAGTTAGAAGTCGTAATATGGTGTAATCCAACAGTTTCCTCGGACATGAAGGGCTTTTCAAAATAAAGAATCTAATCGCTGGCATTAACCATTTGGCTTTTACAACCATGTATGATTTATAAGAAAAACTTGTTAACAATGACCAGTAGGTCCTATCTTGGCTGAGCCTGCATTGTTATGGTGGATTTTCCAATTTAGCCTTACATGCACAAATGTAGTCTAAGAGAGGTTCCCAAAATATAATTGAATTATAACAGTGGAAGAACCCCTGCATTTACATTTTTTGATTCCATTCTGAATAGCAATCAGCTAATCAGAAACAAATACAACCCATTCAACTTACTTTTGATTACACCTCAAGATAAACTCTCTCCCAACAGAAATCTGACTTCATTTTACAATGCCAGGAGCTTTTTTTCCAACACATCAGAGCAGATTTGCCCCATCATGCGGTAGAAAGAAAGGAGATCAGATAACTGTTCTATTGACATCTTCCCCATCACATTCTTTGCAAGCATCTCTCTTTCCTCATTCATCTTTAATCTCTGCAGATAAGAAGATGCATTCCTCACTGTTGCACCCATCTGCTTCAACCTTTTCTCCTGCTGCAAACTCAATGCTGTATTCGACTGCAAATCAGAGAATAACAAAGGGAAAAAAATCAATTCAAATTAAATCAAGTAGTAGAAAGAATTTATCATAACCATGGATCCATGGAAAATTCTGCTATGAATCACTCATTTGCAGCACATTAGACAAAATGTTGATCATAAAAGAAGAATGGCACTTCCCATCCCCATCCAAGATATAATAGATTGCAAGTACCGTGCTACATTTTAGTAGTAATACCTCCAAGAATTCAGCTCCCGCTTCAAGATCAGATTCCTTAGGAGGGGCCATTCCATTCCCTGCAGTGTACATGTCCCGCGCAAGTGAGAAACTCCGAAGAATGATCTTCCTCTTCTTCTCCATCTCTTGATTTAGCTTTAGTTCTTTCTCTTCTGAAGTTGAGCTATTGACCTTCTTCTGGTAAGCTACCACTGCCTTGACAAATTCCTACACCATGAAAAATTCAAGTCAAACTCATAAACAAGAAAAATTCAAGTCTTTTGACATTGCTTCTCTCAGTTTGGTAATAGATATTGTCAGATTACCTGATATGCAGATGGGCATCCAGGATAATCAAAATCCTCGGAATCAGATTGCATACGCTCAGGATGAAATTGCAAGCCCATGATAAACTTTCCCTCTTCAGGATTATATGCATCCGGATCATAAAATCCTTCAATAAGACCATCAGGCGCAAAAGCCATTGGCACAAACCTTTCTGCCAATCTCTTAACCCCTTGATGATGATAACTGTTGACCCTGATCTCCATCTTTCCTTCCTCCAAAGAATCCTTGAACCATAAATGCAATGGTGTGTTCTCTACCACCTTGACTGGATGCCTGTGGCCATCATAATTATCATAATCAATGTGAATTACACTCTCTCCACTGCATTTCTTTGACAGCTCTTTCTCAACATCTTGATGAAGGGTGCCACCACAAGCGACATTGAGAACTTGGGATCCCCTGCAAATGCCCATGAAGGGTATGTTCCTCTCTAGGCAGAGTTTTGCAAGCCTCAGTTCAATTGAATCTTTCTCCCGATCAATAGCAGTGTCACTCACGTGCAACCGTCTGATCTCTTCTAACTCCTCTGGTGAAAGGCCAGAGATATCCGTCTCATAAAGAGACGGGTCGATGTCTTCACCTTCACAGAGGAGAACACCATGGATGGGCTCGAAGCTGTCTAATAGCATGTGCACACCAGAGACTCTGGGGACTATCACCGGCACCGCTCCATAATTTACTATGAGATCAAGATGATATTCACCTGAAGAAGAAACCAAATAGAACAGTTATCTTTACTTTCCTACTCTGCTCTTGTAAGAACTTAAACTTCAAAATATGATAAGATCTATATGAAATTGCAAACTCAACAGTTAAGTTGGTAAGATGGATATATCCTGAATGTATGACCAAATAAGCAATCACATTCTCAGAAACCTTCAACAATGAAGATTCTCTAGTTGGAAGGTAACATTCTGCACCATCCAACATGTGAGTTATTTTGTGGATAAATAGGTCAATTATAAAATAATCAAGGTCCAAATTCACAGTAGAATGCACAAGCAAAATAGAAAGAAGCCCCAGTGAAGGGCACAGAACTGCTTTAACAGCAATTATTTTTAATGTACTAAGCGTTAACCTGTATCGATTTACAGTGGAGAGGAATCATATCAAAGTTGACCTCGTAAGCCTAGATCAATGGTGTGATTCCATTTTGTTTATTTGATGATCCCTACTATGAACAGACCATTACCCATATTGTGATGCGGGATGAATGTGGAAGGGACATGACAGGGACACGGATTTTACAAATAAAAAAAAAAAAGAAGTTTTTGGATATGATACAGCATGATACTTTTGCCTATTTTGAAGTACTGAAGTATCATAGTTACCCACCCTTAAATATCCCTGGTTGATCAACAAAAACAAATGCAGCCAAATTTCCATATCCAATGTCATGGAAAGCCAAATGATAGATGGCAAAGATCATGAATTATGGCATGTGTTCAAACAATATCCGCCCACAGTAACATTATGTCCTTCGAATTTAAGACCAACAAAACCATACTCAAGGATTATTATGAATACTGAAGGCTTCTTTGTTTGCATTATAATACATAGAAATTGAATACATAAATTTCACTAAGTGATTAAAAATGAAGATAAAATGTGAATTTTTAAAAATGAGTATCAAATAACCTTTCCTATTAGAGAAATACAATTATAAGAAGATGAGAAATGAATTAACCAGCCATCGCCGTAGTAGTTCATCTCGTATCTTCTTTTGATTTTATTTCCCTAAAAGAAAATATTATTTGATGCCCATTTCTGAAACTTAACCTTTAATCTTCATTTTTAACTACTAATGGTATGAATCTTATGAATTCAATTCATATGCATTTTAATGCAAACAAACAGGCCCTAAGCATATTCTTTGGTAGAGAGTTAGATCTACATTGATGAAGAAAGTTTTTCCATGAATAAAACACATTTTCCTCCTACTGGTACAAACCTTGTGTGACCCGTGGTGGAGTGATACTCGAATGCCTTCCTAACACAACCAACACGGAGTTCGGGTCTCCTCTCAGGCGGTACCAATGAAGGGGGATTATTAGGTCCTGGCCGTTTCCCGTGATTGATTTTGAGATGGGTCTGAGATCCTACAAAACCTTTGGTTTCATTTCCTTCCCCATGATTGACATGCCATGCATAAAAAATGGGGTCTGTTTAGTACGTAGAGGAAGGAAACGTTGCGTTGAAAAGACTACCATTTAACGTAGAGAATGAGATAAAACAGATCTTCTTGGTAGGGTCTACTGAAGTGACCAACAACAACATGAAGATGATAGATACATACGTAACTGTTTGTATATGGGGAAAAAACGACAAAACCAAAACCAAAAGAAAGAAAAGAAGAGAAAGAAATACAATACCTACGAAATCCACGAACTTGTTCTTGCGTACACACCTTCGTGACACGATTAAGACTCTTGGGAGGATCGCAGACAGATCTGTAGAAACCATGTCTTCTGTTTTTCTTCTTCTTCTTCTTCTTCTTCTTCTCTTTCTCTATGCAAGATCTATTTTTGTGTTTTCTGTTTTTCTCTCTCTCTATCTGTATCCACATAAATGTAGAGACAGCTATTTTTATAGAAAGGCACATAACAAATGGATAGAAGGTGGTGTGTGTATTCGGGTTAGAGTTTGACCATGGATTAAGTTGGCTTTTTGTTGTTTTGAAGAGCCACTTAGGATATGTATGTATGCTCCGGAAAAGGCACGTGGCCGGTTGCTATGTTGAGAACTTGAGATCTAAGTAGCTCTCGCCAGCTCGGATCAGGTCAGCACTGGAGAGTCCTGTCCTTCTCTCTCTCTCTCTCTCTCTCTCTCTCTCTCTCTCTGTGGACACTGACGTGGAACAGACACTCTAAACTAAGCTTCAATTCAAAGATGAAACGTTTTTGGATTTTCTTCTTTAGGAAAAGAGAATTTATATTCTATAAAATATTATTTTCTTTATTTAGGAATCGTTTTTACGGTGGGTCAGCCCATAAATAAAAAATGAAATTCAGCTGGCATGTGAAAAATCAGCTCTAGTTTTTAGCGTGCTGATCGGGATGTCGGTGTGCATATGTTTGATGAGGAGAAGATTTTATTAAAATTCAAATAGCTCAACATGACCAATCAAATTGACCAGCATTTGTGTTATACTCTAATGGGTTAATTGTTTTTTTCTTTTTTATCTTTAGAGCTTGTTTGGTTGAGAGCATTTCTTATGGTCTTATTAAAAGTTTCTGATGGAATGCAGGGCTATCTTTGGGGATTCTAAATTTCTTGTTTGATACAATTTTAATAGTGAGATTTGCTTAGGTAGCATGTAAAACATCACTTTTGTCCATAGGAAATCCTCAAGATGTTGGAGTTCAGAATGCTACTAGCCCCTTTAAGCATTTGGAATTCTACTACTGAGGACAGACAACATTGGATTCTCCAAATCCACAAGAGATATGATATCTCCAAATGCTTGAAACCAAATATGTCCCGGCCCACTATTGAATTTATAATGTTGGGATCAAAAGATCTCATCTTGCATCAAAGATACAAAGAATCGGCAACTCTCACATTTTATGATTGTCTAATTCATAAAATTGATGTGAAAATTGTTAAAAATATGAGATGCTATTTTCAGTAAGTTCAATCAGGGCAAGCTGAGAATTGTTCTCCTAGCACAACAATACATGCAGTACCAATTTCTTAAGGCTCACTTGGGCCCACCTTTGATCAATGTAGACCCTTTCACACTCTCGTCTACCCATGATCTGGCATAGGCCAATTTTACTCTCGCCAAATGTTTTTCCGCCGTTAGATTGAATTTCAAAAAAATATATGGACGACTAAACTTTAAGGTTATTAAATCAAGGGCTAGACTGCTTTTTGTCTACCCAAACTTTACTGATAAGCCAGCATATAAGTGGGAGGGACTATGAACTGGACCCCTTTGGAGCAATATCCAGCCTACTTTCATCTACCCATGATCTGGCGTGAGGCCAATTTTACTCTCGTCAAATGTTTATCCACCGTTGGATTGAATTTCATAAAATTCTATGTTGAAAGACAACTAAACTTTGAGGTTGTTAAATAAACAGCTAGGCTGCTTTCCATCTATCCAAATAATGGCCCGTTTGGTAATTTTACCTTAAAGTAAAAGTTAAGTAAAGCCTACATATTCCAACCAAGAGGTCATATCAAAAACACTTTAACTCAAATTTTCCTCCACCTTTTTCAAAAAAAGTCCAAAAACATCTACCTTTATCCACTAAAAGACAAAAAAACTCCACTTTCCGATGCGAAAAGTTAAAATAATTTCATACCAAACAATAAAAAATAAAATAATTATACTTTATTTCCTCTTTTTACTTCACTTTATTTCATTTTATTTTAAAAGTAAAATTACGGCACTGATAAGCCAGCATAAAAGTGGGCCCTATGAACTGTACCCCTTTGGAGCAATGTTCATCCTTTTCAATGTTTGCTTTATTGAGATAGATAATGGAAAATGCTCTAGTGAGAGACACTCTCATCAAGTTTGTGAGAGCTGGGTGGGGGCCCTCATATTTAAGTTGATGGGTCCTTACATTTAAGTCGGTGAGAGTGGATATGGAAGTGAAGACCCCAATCCATCTCTAATATAATTGGTGGGAGTGTCTAATAGATAATAAATGAAAGGGATCTAAATACGTAAGCACCGACGTAACTGTCAACTGCATGCACGGAGAAGGTGCTACGTGGTGAAGGTGACAAAATCTGAAAAATCATAGTAGTTGTTGAGGTTGTTATTGCATTGATGACATTCTCGGGCCTCACCTGATTTGATATGACTCCAAGTCTACATCTGAGGGAGGTTTCACTTCACCTGGTTCTTGCTCAAATCTCAGTATCAGTGCAAAGTAGAGGTGCCACTTGAGACTCCAAAATAGAAAAAATACTTTTATCCTTCTTTTTGTTCTTATTTCTAATCTTTTAATCCATTATCTCCAACTATGGGTTGCCTTGCCATGGACTCATTGTCAAAAGAGAGCGACTAATGCTTCTGCCCAAGTTTCTCTGAGCATAATTCTTCTCTCTATACACCCTAATTAAATGAGAAAATATTCAAATTATCTCTCTATATATCCCATTATTTTCAAAATACCCAAACCCCTCTAGAGATATCAATCATGCACGGCAGAGCAAACTTCCGGTCCGGTCGTGCCACGTATCACAATTGATTATATTTGTTTTTTGCATAATAGAACTGGAAAATCCAATTCTGATTGAATTTATCTTGATTTTAGAGACGATCATCATATAAAAAATAACAATAATCGACATTGACTTGTGGGACCAGCACTGTTTCACCTTAAGATAAGGTAAACTTCAGCTTAGGAGAGCCTTGCTCATATATATATATATATATATATATATGAGCAAGGCTCTCCTAAACTCAAGCTTAAAAGAAAATTTCGTAAGCTCATACTTGTGGAGCCCACCTTTGGTCCATTCAAATGGACCAAACACATGAACCCTTTAAAGTGCACATGTCCACCAACTTTCAGTTAAATCCAAATTTACTGGACCATTGAATTGACTATGTATCTATCAGAATGGACTATGGACCATTAAACTTTTGGGCCCATATGGAGATGATAGAAATCACGGTTGTGGCTGATTTTTTGCAGAGAGGAAGATCTTAGGGAGTCCTTGAAATCCCCCCCCCCCCCCCCCCATCCCCATGTGGGTCACTAGGTTGGCTTCACCATACACTTGAGCTTACCTTATGCTAAGTTTGAGCTTATGATAAAATTTCGTAAGCTCATGCTTACGGGGCCCACCTTTAGTCCATCCAAATGGACCAAACACATGACCCTTCTAATTATACATGTCCACCAACTTTCGGTCAGATCTGACTTTACTAGATCGTTGGATCGACTATATATGTATCGATTCGAATAGACTGTTGACTACTAAACTTTTGGGCCCATATAGAGATAATAGAAATCACGGTTATGGCTGATTTTTTGCGCGGATGAGGATCCCTGTGAGTCCTTGAAATCCCCCGATCTCCATCTCCATGTGGGTCGCCAGATAGGCCCCACCACACACTTGAGCTTACTTTATCTTAAGCTTGAGCTTAAGAGAGCTGACCACACACACACACACACACACACACACACACATATATAGGTGTCACTCGAACAACACTCATTAGTAGGGAATAATTTTCTTTGTCCCTTCTCTTCTCGTTTGATGTATTGGGCTATTGATCGGTGGTGATACTTTCGACTTTAAAGACTCAGGAATCAAGATCCATTCCAGGGCTATGTGTGTGACACCAAGTATCAACACCATTCAACCATGAGCATGTTGGCAGAGTATAGTCTCTTTTTTTTTTTTTTTTTTTTTCTAATATTTTAACCTATCTCGAGCCAAGGATTATGTCAATGGATTCATTGTGAAGGGGTTCTTCATTTGGACTCATTTACGTAAATGGTAGCAAATACACGATGGTTATGCATCATCGTATTTGTTTGTATTTGTACAAATGTTATGCACTAATAAAAGTTTGTTAATAATGTATAAATGAGGGCATTTTCACACCAAAATAGGTACACATCTCCCAGCAGCAAAAAGGTGCCAATATAAGGTTTCAATGGTAATTATTACCTTTGGTCATGGGATGGAATCACATCAATCACTTTGTTTTTTTTTTTTTTTTTTTCATTTTTCATTCATGTGGGTTTTATATTTGTAATCCTAATCATTCAATTTTCTCATTAAACTAATAAATCTTAAGATCTTTAAATTTACTGTCTTTAATCTTCATGGAGTTTGAGAGTTTTGTGAAAAATGACCAAAATATCTAAATGCATTTAATATCATTGGATGTACTTATTTACTCATGTAAAAAATATGATTTTGACAAACAAGGTATCGTGTTTCATCACATCCCTAACATTGGTATACATAGCATTTACATATGAAAATACACTTTCATATCACATTCGTAAAAGGCACCCTTGAGCCTATAATTTTGGATTTGAACGATTAGACGGATTGGGACTGAACCTTTCTTTAACAATCAAGCTTCGAATACCTGAGCAGGTTCAGGCCTTTTCAAGCCAGACGACTCTAATTATACAAGAGTTGTGACATAATAGAAGGTAATATTGAGACTGTGGATGTGAGTTATATTAACAATCAATACATGATATGTTTATATGTATACAAATATATGAAGTACTTTTGTAGCTAACATCTTGTAACCTGGGTCACCATGACCCAATATTAGAACTTCAATCCTTATTGAACTGAGACTCATACGGTCATACCTAAATTTAGGACATTTCGTTTCACGTAATTGAATTCCTAGAATTGTATTTCTATAAGTAGTTAAAAATAAAAAAACCCAAAGGTGAAAATTCAAAAGGCACCATCAAATAACCTTCCTTTTAATGAAAATTGAATCAAGCGAAGATGGTAAAAATGAATATTCATCCATCACCTTCGTAATTCAATACTATATCCCTGTTATATCCTTCACCCCTCACCACCTCTTCAATAAGCAATTGCCGGAGCTCATTTCACCGCAAATTCACATGTATTCAATTCCGAAGTATGTTACACAAGCAAAACATGCACCAAGTAGTCTTATTATGTTATCCAAAGAGAATAAAGGCACGGCCAGGAAGATCCAAAGATGAAATCACTTTCGGTGTCCATAGAAATGATGTAAGAGCCTATATGTTTGGGGGAATTTTAATAACGAAGTTTTCAGATATGTTGTCCCTCAGTAAATTCTCCAAAAACAAAAGTGACATTTTTCCGAAGGCTGGATTTCTGAAATTCTACTTACAGATAAAACTACGTGATAGAATTAATTTTGATAGATAGCCCCTCCACAACCTCTCCAGCGGGCACACCCAACATGCCTTTATGTGCATGACAACTCCATTTCCAAGTTAAAGACTAGATGGGTCCTTAAAAATGGTAACAACTTCAAGTATCAACCAAAAAAAAAAAGTAAGTTCATATGTTTTAAAATAGCATTAACCTAACCCCAAGAATAGTGATAACAATATTTTAAGAGTGATTGTGACCCTAAAGACAGGATTAGCATCTGACCTGCCCAGTGATGTAAGAGTCTTCCCCAAGGAAGAAAACTAGAATCGGAGTAGAAAATGGAACTAGACAGTTTGTGAGGCATTTTCATAAAGATTAATAGATTGTCATCCCAAAGTGATAACGTTTCCAGCAATGGTGTTTTTTTCTAAGGAATGATATAAGACTCCCTTCTCTCATGCTTCTCCTCTGTCATTATTATACAATTTGATTGACTTAGTACCATATTGAATGTTCCTATTTTCATAGTCACATCTCAAATGCACCACAGCTGTGCTTTTTTATTTTGGGGATGAGTGTTAATTAGATTCGTCTTCAGCCATTATCCACTTTAAGTAAAAAGTTGACCTACCCACCAAGGGTGCATGGAGCCAGGAATTTCTCCTTGATTCGTTTGCTGGGGAGCCCACCTTATCAAATGGCTCAAAGAGGTTTTAGGAATCAGACTCAGGGGTCGACTCAGTCTCGCTCGAGTCAAGTCAACTCAGCCAAATAACATGGGACACAACAGTAAGACTTGTTGTGTTTCATTTATTAATAAATTTAAGTTGGGATGGATTCGTACATTTATATTTCATTGAGTCAGATGAATAGAACTATTGACCTTCAAATGCTTGGATCTTAAAAAAATAAGAAAATAAAAACAAATTTTGGTCTTTTAGAACAAGTACAAAAGGCCCCTAAAAAAATTAGGAAATAAGAGTGTTTAGAGCCCAAAGTGATCAGAATCAGGGGTGACTTCACTCGACACTTGCTGAGTTCGAGTCGATTCAAACTCAGCTGATTTTTAAAACCATGCTAAGAAGACAAGTGGGTTTTCAAAATTGAGGGGCTGGCCACCCAAATTATCTAATAATGGACCTGTGATGCGTATCTGAGTTTTCAAATTGCATTTTGCTACCTGATCAATTTTTAATCCCCCTTATTATATAATCTCATGCTCCTATTTTATTGTTCAAAGCCACCAGCCTCCTGTTTGGTGTACATGGTTATCTCTTCAAAGGTTTGAGATTTGTGGCCATCACAAAAATGTTCATATAAATTTCATATTTTATTGAGATGCCAATCAAAGATGGTGCCAAACACAGAGTTAGGGCCTGTTTGGAATCATTTTAGGAATATTTCATTCTAATAATAACGGAGAAAAAATTATTTGGTATGCATTTTGTGAAAGAGGGAATCTAGAGAAAGAAGGGAGTGGGAGAGATTTATAAATGTGTAGAAAGAGAGAGAATGTCAATTAAACAAGTTTTTCTTCATTCGTTCTCAGAACGAAACATTACTGAGATTTATTGAAGGACCATCTCAGAGATTAAGTAATAAGATTTTCTAGGAAATTATTTTCCACACTTTCCAATAAACAAATCCAACATAGAAGGAAATGTTGAAAGATTGGAGAACCATCATCCGAGAACAAGATAAAGAAATCTTGTTTCTCGTGTCCTGTTTTCATGCATTTGATGTTTGATTAAAAAGGGGGAAATCAAAAGAAATTCTCCCATCAAAGAAGAAAATTAACTTTTGAGACACTATAGACAAACTGCATTTTCCAGCTAAGAAGAAAATGATAGAAGTCATAAAGTTTACCCCAAGAGAGAGATCTTTTCTCCTATAAAATTCCAAATAGAGTAGTAGCTTTTATTCTCCACAGTTTTCTGTAGCTGATTCAAATGAGAATGATGGCACCAAATTCTCAAATTGCAACTGCAAGGCATTGATCCCCTACATGATTTAGAATGCGAAGGGCAGCCAGACGGCTCTAAGTAATGAGAGAGATTTGCTCATAATGCAAATAGCTGCAGTTTGCCTACACATTTCTTTCTGAAAAATGATTCTCTCCGAAGGAAACATTTCTCGCCATTTCGCCATTTACTTGAGAGGGTTATTCTTTGTGAAAAAGCCTGTTTGAATGGACCAACACTAAAGTCTGGGGCCAACACAGTATGCCAATTCTGAGAAAAGATCCTAACCTGTGTTAGCAAGTCAAAATTCACTACCCTATTGACGAGGGAGTGGTGCCTTTGCTTGACCCAACCCCATCATATCACAAATCTCCCCCATCACATGTATAAGAGCGAGCTTAGCCTGGATTCCAGTCCAACTAGAGTAACATGTACTGTTGGAAGAACATGCATAATACACGAGTATCTAATGGTAGACATCACTAAAATCAGAGTGGAATCTGGCCAGTGCCTGAACATAGGGAGGCATGTAAAACAAATGGGTTAGATCAAGAAATGGTAGCCCCACATAGATTAAATGAAGTTAGCTATAGCAGCATAGGATCATCTCTCCTATATATTTTAACGACATTGACGTATGTCCCACAGAAACCCATACCAGAAAAAAAGCACAAGAAGATATAACTGACTGATTAATCCATAGAGAACTGCTAAATATTACCAATCACATTCTAGATACACCCTCCCTACTTCATTGACTGATCACTACATTTCCAGATATATCCTCCTCAATTCAAAGAGATGAGATCATGAGATGACAAAAGGCTCTAGCACCAAGCAAAAAAATAAAATTTAAAGGAAATGCAGTCAAGTTCCCAAACAATAGATACAAAACAATTATAAGTTACTGAAGATATAAGACTCCAAAACGTAGAAGAGAACACAGAAAACACCTTTCACTTACAGCTTTCCCATGTCTTCGGCTGTGTGCGGATAAGGGTTCATGTTGAGCCCCTCGTTTTCGTGCTTTTGCCATCCGCTGGTGTTGGCCTTTGAATGGCACCAGTAAAACAGGAGTGACCATACCAGTGATAGCAGCACCATCGCTGCAGCAGCAGCAAATACCCCCTTTCGGAGCGCAGCACAGGACAGGTCATTCTTGCCGAAATAGCCCCTGTACTTAGTGTGGTATGCATTTTTAGCCGATCCTGCCAAGAGGCATGCCTCTGCCACAACAAAACTCAACCTACAATGATAAATAACATGCGTAATAAGAACCATGCTAAAAAAACCCAAATGAATTTGGTGTCCAATCTGACTCTTGTTAAAGGGACAACCAGGTTTGCATCTGCCAAATTAAAAGTTAGCTGACATATGAAGATCAGCCACATTGAGAATTAGGATTGGGCCAGAAATCAGCATGGTTGAATGATTTATTATGCAAATTGATTTCATGGCCCAAAAGATTAAAAGATGAGATAAAATCAGTATGATTTGATCTAATGGCGAGTATCACTCGGGGTGGTGGTGGGGTGGGCTGGGGTGGGAATTAAGAGATGAAATATAACCCGATGTTTAGCATTTATTAGAGGTAAGCCCTGACACCCAATCATCTCAAATGAGGCATTTATGTAGGACTCACCTCGGACAGCCATTATTCAGGGGGAAAGGGAATGAGATTGTCCCAAAAAGGATGATCATGGTCACTTTAAATGTCTGAGAATTTTTAATGATTTTAATTTGGAATGATTTAGTCCAATGGTGAATATTACTTCAATTCAAAATCAAATTTGGGCACAGACACACATGAAACCATATACTCTGTTGCATGTATGACAATAACAAAAGTTTTAACTGCATACATCCTTCTTTTTTTTAATTAAAAAAAAGTACATCCTATAAATTTTGTAATTATATAACCAAAGCATCTGAAAGCCGCCAAATTAAAATTAGTGCAAAGAACTTCAGATCTAGGACAATTTAGCCCCACAAGGAAGAAAAGTTAAAATAAATTATTCAGTTAAGTTTTAAGCCAACACCTCGAGATTACTGCGCAGAACCTCGGATCTAGGTCATTTAACCCCCAACCAAAGAAAAGTTAAAAATTATTTAACCCTTTATCCCTCAACTAAATTTTTTTTTTCAAAAAACAATAAAATTAAAAATGACTGGTTCACTATGGTTACAAACTCTAATATGTCAAACAAACTCACATCTCTCCATCTGCCTCCCTCTCCCCTGCTAGCTATATAATTTGATCCTCTTACTATCTCAGAACACACTCATGTTTTGCAAAAGCAATCTACTTTTGGATTAACTTTGTGAGTTTTGCTCTTCCACTTGAATCTATTTAACTCCATGTCTCAGTTATTACACATGAT
Organism: Camphora micrantha; assembly: GCA_003546025.1. Lineage (NCBI taxonomy): Eukaryota > Viridiplantae > Streptophyta > Magnoliopsida > Laurales > Lauraceae > Camphora > Camphora micrantha. Next base: position 7,334,240 of record QPKB01000001.1, on the reverse strand, counting down.
GCATGATGAGCTTCACCCAATGTCACTGTTGGCAGATAAAGTTGAAGGAGCCACTAAGAAAATCCTAAAGCAGGTTGGCAGGCAATCAGCGAAGGCTTGTGATACCAAAGATTAGTCACCAAATCAAGGCCTCGACAACCATAGCCACAGGGCGTACCAAGGCTTGGGTGCCAATATGATAGTCAAGTCGCACAACCAAGGCATCAGCAACCAAATGCAAGTCGCACAACCAAGGCATTAGCAACCAAATGCAAGTTCAAGCAACCATAGTCAAATCGCCTGTGCAAGGTCTAGTGACCAGAAGGTAAATTGCTTGGCCAACTTACCATGAATATCGCAGATCATCGGGCCAATACCTTCTATAACGCCAACAGCATAGCACACATATCACCACGACCGACATTCTCAAGCCAAGACACATGTTTTTGGACCATGCCGCCCACAAACAGAAGCCAGACGCTCAAGTCACCAAAAGAAAGAAAGCACAGATTCCTCTGATTCATGTTCCCAAATCCCACTTCATGAGTCTCAAATTTACATGTCTCACTTCTAGTCACGCAGGTCATCCAAGTGGTTGCTAGAAGCAAGCTCAAGTCGCTACCACCAAAGGCCAGGTCACCAGGAAAAGGTCATGCTCCAAACTCCTAAGGACAACTCCTCCCACAATCTACAACAATTGCGAGGTATAGGGACAATAAATACCCATCATAAGGGACAAGAAAGTTGGGGAAAGAAGAAGAAGAATAATAAGAATACACTCCTTAAGCACATGCTCTGCTGCATCACTTTCAAGACCAAGACTTCTGTTCAAGCAATTTGCTACTTAGGTAAGGGTTCAGTTATACCTTTACCTTCACCAGAGTTTCAAAAAAAAAAAAAGAAAAAAATGGAAAGAAAGCCAAGGAGATTTAAGGATGGAATCCTCCTTTGCACTTGGTAACCCATAGCAAGGCACCTGCATCTCATTGTATCTTTTCTCTTTATTTCTTCTGTTGAGAAAGTGTCTTATTTCTACAAGCGATGATCATGATATAACTTCTCTTTCAAGGAATAACCAACTTCTTTCTCATTTATTTCTTTCCTCTCTCAACATCTTTTGCTTCACCCACATAGACATACAGTCTTAGATAGACTCCCTTTCTTCAACACCTTGATTTGTCTCACACTACCCATATTTGGCTTTCTAGAAACATGCTCAAAACCATCTCAATAACATTCTTTTTTTTCTTTTATACAATATTAGCCATCTATAGTATAAAATCTTCTAATGTACTATTTAACAAATCATCACATCTTTCTAAGCATATGCTTTATCTCAGACTCTCAGTCACATAAACTTTAGCTTCTTCCATTTCTTCACAGGCATAAATTCAACTCCATACAACACTATTACTCTTAATTATCCCCTTACAAAAATATACCCTTTAAATCTATTCAACACTAACACTCCTACTACTAGACAAATCTAACTCAAACCCTCTGTTTTGTTCTCTATATACTCACAAGTAACTAACTACATCCACCACAATACAATACCATGTTATTTTCAAATTTTGACCATTCAAATCTCCAATCTACTACACTCACCCATCATTTCTTTTTTTAATTTCTAAATTAGATTACAGAAAAAAATTACAAAAAAATCAAAAAATTTCCAAAAAATAAAGATTTAGCAGACAAAAAAATCTTCAAAAAAAAATCCAATAAAAAAATCAAAAAATAATAATTTTCCAGAAAGGATTTCTAAAGAAAATCCAAAAAAAACATTTTTTTTTTTTTTTTACCATGAAAGGACGAAGAAGAAAACGGCGCAAGTTCTGGAGGCGCCGGGAGTGAGTCCCCTTCCGCAACAGAGGCATCTGGCGACGCCGGTAACCACCGCCTGGCTCAGAAGCACCAGAGCAAACGCCGATAGTCCGTACACCGTAGATGCGTCCGTATCGTATACGCAGTAGGTACGATCATCGTACTCGTCTGGCACCACCTTCCCCTGCATACAAGAAAGCCAATAAGATGAAAAAAAAAAAAAACTAAAAGAGATTGAAAAAAAGAAAACAAGAAGAAGAAAGGTTAGGGTTTTATGTGGTGGTGGGATCAGATCGTACGGTGCTTCTTCTCATCTCGGCGCCAATGGCGAAGACGAAGGCGAAGATATGGAGAAAGGAGACGATGGCAACGACCAATATCGAGATCGCCATTTCTTTTTTTTCCTCACACTCACTCTTTCTCTCAGTGGTTTAGAAGATGGAAAAGGAGCACTGAGAGAGATTTGTCTTTTCTCTGCTTTTGTTTGCTGCTACTTTTTTTTTTATCTTTGTTGCTTTTCCTTTTTTAACATTTTCAAACGAGGAAAGGCTATTGAGTGCTGATTCTGTTTGGCAAGGAAAGACATTTCATGCGTTTTTCTGATTTTATTCATGCCTAACGAGGACGGAGATTTTCTCTTGTGTGGGGCCTACTTAGGACCACCTTCTCTATCATTGCAGTATTGCAGACACTGACAGCGCCTTTTTTTTTATGAAATGCTCAAACTTATTATTATTCATCAGAGGTAAGGATCTCTCAAGATTCAAATGTGACGGGGATAAAATACTACTCTTGTAACCTAATCTAATCTGCCATATTATTTGAGGGCCTGTTTTTCTATGGAAATTTATGACAATAATTGGGGAGGTTGGGTTTTTTTTCGACTTGATGTGATATCTTGCTTCCTTATATTTAAATTTCAAACACTTAGTGGGTTTTTGGGTCCGTTTGGCACTTTATTAATATAATTAAAGTCAAATAAAGTCTTCATTTTTCAGATAAGATGTTAAATCAATTATACTTTATTCAAAACTCCCCTCCATCTTTTTCATACAAAAAGTTAAAAGGCAACTACCTTTATCCACTAAAATACAAAAAAAAAAAAAAAAACTTCATATTTCCATACAAAAGTCAAAAAGATTTCATAACAAATAACTAAAAATAAAATATCATCATAACCAACTTTATTTTATTCTTTCTTCAAAATCAACTTACTTGGCTTGACTATATTAGTAGAGTTACCAAACTGGCCCTTTGGGATTTTTGGAATTCCACTCTCTATACCATTTGTTGGAATTTCAAATCCTTCATAAAAAAAGAGGGATTTGGAATTCCACCTAAAAAGACAGCTTTTTGAGAATTTGAAATTCTCCCAAATAGGAATTGTTGGAATTCTGAGAGAGAAACGGGCACTGAGCGTTCATCACATACTACGCTTACAGCAAACTACGTACTAACATTGTATTATGAAACTATGCCAATTTGGCAATATTATTTAAGTATAGTAAACGACTTTACTACGAATGAATTGTATTGAACTTGTTTGACAGTAATAGAAAGTTTTATTCTAAAGAACGAAAGCAAGAGAATTATAAGATTTACCATTTTAATGTTTGTATAACACTATTATTGTCGTACATGTGACCCACCTTTAGAAATTAGAATATAAGTTCACAAGATTGACAATGTTGGTTCACTTTTGTGATTGTGACCATGTGACCTGGCTTCATGGATGATAAAGTGAAGCCACCATTTTGTGTTTGTTGACACGGAACACACATTTATAAATTATAATGCAATGCCCACCCTTAAAAACTAACACATGAGGCTTGTAATCGTAGAATTTTCCATATAGGCCCATATTTATAAGATTTATAATGTGAGTGCATCTTTTGTGATTGTGATCCTATGACCCACGTTTAAAATGTGGAAGTATATTTTTTTATAATGGTGGACACGGAACCTATATTTATAAATTACAATGTGGTGTCCATTTTTAGAAAATAAAACATGGCCCCTGGCCCACTTTCATGAGATTTACATGAGAAAACAAAGAGGGGAGTCAACTCAAATTGATGTCCAGCGATTCTGGAAACTCTCATGATATTTATGGTGTAACAAATATCTCTATGCGTCTCTTATATTAATTTGTAGTCATAGGAGGGTCATGGCCCCCCTTAAGTTTTCAAATTTTTATTTTTTACCACTAAATTTTTAATAATTTTTTATTTTGACCCATAAATTGTTAATTTTTTTTAATATTTTTCATTTGCGCCACCCCCCCACCCCGAGTGGAGACCACATAGGAAATTGGAGGTGTCTGGCGGTTGAGTTGTCGTGGTCACTTGTTCGACTACACTACGCCACTATGGTTAATTACAGCCGACGTATCAGGCTAGCCGCTAGCGACGCTATCCTTTTGAATCCGGATCCCCCGAGTGTCTCCCACGCGGTTCCATTTAGAGGCAGCTTTTTTTTTTTTTTTTAATGGAGTTGAGTAGAGTAAAAATTATTTAAAAATAATAATAAAATATAAATGGATTGTGATTGTATTTTATTTGTAGTTGTTTATTATGGAATTATTTTTACTTTTTATATTCATTATAGAGTTTTTTTATCTTTTAGTAGAGAAATGAGATAACATTTTGAACTTTTTTTTAAAAATACGGTGGAAAGTTTAAATTAAAGTGTTTTTGATATGACTTAAAAAAAAAAAAAAAAAAAAAAAAAAAAAAAAAAAAAAGGAGTTTACCTTACGTAAAGTTGCCAAACAGGCCCAAGGTCCACTCAAAATGAACGGGGTCACCAAAGGTCCGCTCAAAAAAAGGTGCGGGAGTGGGATTTGTTATAGATTTGTTATATATGTGGTCTCCATTTGGATGAGTCATAAGATGGGGCCCACTCAACATTCCATATTATAAGACGGTAAGAGCCGTTGTCACGTGAGCATAACTCTAAAATGAACGTACATGCATTCTCAAATCTACCTTGGACAAAAAGTTGCGTCTATATAGTAAGATTGAATACAAGAGTCTCTAATCATACGTGGAATCTAACTCTTATTGTAATAAAATTTAAATTTTCTTTCATTAAAGGGATAATATATATATATTTTTTTTTTATTTTTACAGAGGGTGTCCAAGCCCTTTGGACCAGAATAATTTCTATGGGCCCAAGGAGAGCCGAGTAAATCCCCTATAGCCCCAGTGTGGTATTCCAGTTTTGAACTCTCAACCTCCAAATGCAAACGTAGGTTTTGAATAATCCAGATTATCAAAAGGTAAGCACCACATGAGAGATTTATATATCCTGCTCCTGGAAAGCCTGTGGGATGTCTTCAAGGGACCCAATCCGAACTCGGACCTTTTAATTGCAGCCCAGGCCAGACTAGAAAACTTTAGAAGGGCACAGGTAAACACCTCTTTTAGCTTTAGCTAACATACACAATGCAGGTTGATTCTCAAAGAAACTGAGTAATGAATTAATGATGCATTTAAATTAAATAGTAATAATAATAAATACATGAATTGATTGGATGATGATAAGCCTATTTGTGCAATCATCAAAATATAAACTCATATTATAGTAAAACTAATTAAAGAAATTTATATAAAACGCTTTAACAATAAGTGAGTAAATATGTATAAATTAATTTTCTCTCGTCTTAAACTACTTGTATATTTAGTTGAATATTTATGTAATTCCAAGCTTTTATAATCATATTTAGTCAATGTTCACTTGCAAACTATATTATTTGATAACCACAAGGGGTTGGCCGAGTGGTCAGGACCACAGTTCCTCCCTCTTCCGGAGCTAGAGGTCTTGGTATCGATTTCCGATTCCCCCTTCTTCAGGAATCAAAGGTTGAGTCCACTAGTACTGCCACCTTAGGGCCACAGGGGTGTTTATCCGGCTTTCCTCTTGGTCGGAGGGATTAGTCCAACCCAAATGGTTGGGAATCCTCCGATAGCAAAAAAAAGGAAAAAACACACTATGTCATTTGATTGATAATCAAATCAATTCTTAAGGTGGCCGACCTAAATATCATAATCATTGTAAGATTTGTATAAGTAGTGTAATGGTAGTAGACCCATATAATGATACCCTTTTGACCTAGCTAATCAATCCACCTATATAATATATTGGTAAAATATGTGGGTTGGATGTGTATCATGTACATGAAGACAAAATATGGGTTGGGTAAGTGGGATGTTTATCATAAATCCTATTTAGGTTAAAAAAAAGATACAAACGATATTTATTTAGTGGTCCTAGATTTATTTATTTTTTTGGGAGGTCTTAGAAATTTAAGTTGAGGTTGTGAATGGCAACTCTTTAAGGTGATGCCGCTTAAGGAAAAGAGATAGCTGGCCTTGTTTCCTAAGATTTCGAATAATGATTCTTTATAAGTATCTACAATATTTCACTCATTTATTTTAAGAAAATTTTCAAAAATGTCCTACTTTTGGGTGATTTTTAAAAAAGGTTTAAAAGAATTCAATATTTAAAAAACGTATAAAAGTTCGCAAGACTTCTTTCACTCAAGTCCAATCTAGCAATCCATACCCAGTGCCGGTAATTTTTTATAAACAAAAACTCAAAAGGACAAAAGTGCCCTTAATGAGTAGTTAGGAGGTAAAACAGAAATTTTCAAAATAGTCATAAATTTTTTGGGGTGGATACTCTAATTATTAACCTAGTCAATAGTTAATTTCATTTTTCACATCATGATCAATCCAATATTTGGGCACTCTAATTATTAGCATAAATTTTACTGCAATCAATGCATTGTGTTATATAAGTGACTTGGAACAACCAAAAGTGATCTTACAGTTGGTTTGACATTTTGGAGAAGAAATGAATTTAAATGGATTTTTTTTCATTTTGAATTAAAAAAAAAAAAAAACTGCCAAGAATTCTGAGTAATTTAAACTTTTAATAAACATACTATACCATGTAGCCTCACAACTTTCTTTTCTTGGGTAGGAAAAAAAATAAGGTAAGGGAGGCTGCTTTACTTCCAGGAGACGTTTGCAAACCCTAATCTAATTAACAATGGCTAATTAGATTAGGGTAAGAAATAAAAGCTCAGAATTTTATACCTCAATTTACAATTAGTTTGTTTGATAAAATTATAATAAAAAAACCCTCTTATTTCATGAGGCAATTGAGGCCCGCCTTCAGAAATTGTGATAATTGGGGCACATCTAAAAATCACAATGGAGAACCCACTATTTGAGTGATTTTGAATTTTTTATAAAATCATTTTCATCAAAAACACTTATAAATTTTGCATCATATACCTCCATCTACTTCGGCTAAAAAAGCATACTCTAACAGGGAGCTCTTATCCCACATGTCTTTTATATAAGCATGATCAACGAACATGCATATATTGGTTTAATCACATTTTTAATCAAACGAGAAATCTTACGGTGAGATCAACAAGATTTGAAACATGTTATATACCAAGAGTTCATTTATTTCGAGCAGCTTTGATTTTCACTAGGTATGCTCCACTTTACACTATGTTTGGAAAGGGGGTAAAATGAGGGGGAGGAAAAATAAGAGGGGAAAATGGAAGGAAAGTGAAAAGGAAGGGTGTTTGGGAAGGAGGGAGGAAAAGTAAGGGAGGGGAATTTATGGGTAAAATTTTCAAAATCTTACCCCCAAATTTTCCCTTCAAAACTAGGGGGAAAGAGGGGGAAAGAGGGAGGCAAGAGGGAATTTTCCTTCCCCCTAAAACTTTAACAAACAAGAGGAGGGAAAATTAATTTTCCCTCCCTTCCCCTCCCCTTCATTTTCCTTCCCCTCAAATTTTCCCTCCCCTCCCCTCCTCCCTTCCCAAACACAGGGTTAAGGTGTCGTTTGGGAAGGAGGTAAAATGAGGGAAAGGAAAAAAAAGAGGGGACAATGGAAGAAATGTTGAAATTGAAGGTGTTTGGGAAGGGGGGAGGAAAAGTGGGGGAGAGGAATTTGGGGGTAAAATTTTTGAAATTTGCCTTCAAAATTTTTTCCTTCCAAACTGGAAGAAAAATATGAGGAAAAGAGGGGAATTCATGGTCAAATTACTGAACTGCCCTTTTGTTTGTGAAATATAATTTTGAAGCTTTTGTAAAAATAAAGATAAAATGGTAATTGTCTCTCTACCTTACAAACAAACAAAATTATACTTTTTCACTTTTCTTTTTTCTACTTTTTGACTATCCAAACAAGAGGAGATAAAATTAAATTTTCATTTCCTCCCATTTACTTTTTTTCCCCTCAAATTTTCCCTCCGCGCTCCTCCCTCCTTCCCAAATATAGTGTAAAAAGATCTTTTCCTTCCAACCAAATATTCCTTCTTAAGTCAAAAGTCTCACGGACGTTTCCAACACTCCAATGCTTAGAAAATTAGAAAGGAGAATGAAGTGCTCCTCCTTCCACAATACTCCAAGAAACTTGATGGCAGAAAAAACCTGTTAGAAGAGAGAGAGAGAGAGAGAGAGAGAGAGAGAGAGAGATGATGGACGGCTGGATTCGAGCCCTGGTAGAGGCCATTCATTCGAGCCCCACCCAAGCCGTTATCTACCTCTCCGGAGGAGCTTCTCAGGTATACTAACTACATTACAATCACAAATTACAACATACATACATATACATACATGCCCATGCCCTTGTATTTCATTTCTTTCTCAATCCCCCAAGGCCCAATCTCACCAATCTCAAATAGAAATCTCATATGGAAAGATTTTTTTGGTGTTGCAAAACAGGCCCTTGGATGGCTCATGTCGGTTCCTGGAGCTTCTAATACAATCCTTGAAGCAGTTGTTCCATACTCCAGAATCTCCATGTCCCAATTACTGGGCAAGGTACCCACCAACTTCTATGACTTCTCTTCCCCTTATTTCTTCTTGTTTCTATGTTTTTCCCCTTCTTAGAATGAGTTATGGGTGCATTTGTAATTTTGTAATATGGTTGTCTGTGATGCAGATTCCTACACAATTTACTAGTCAACAAACAGTTGAGGAGATGGCTTTATCAGCATATAATCGGGCTTTGAAGCTTTCCAGACCAGGTCTTGTTGCATATACATTACTGTAATTTTTGCAATTGTAGTTTTACATTGTGAATGTATCTTGGTAAATTTATTTATTTATTTATGGGGGCCTTTTTGTTTGGTTGGTATTGGATTCCTAGTAATTTTAGGGAATGGGTTACTGTTGAAAGGGGATTAAATTAAAGAAGGAAAGATCAACAAATGCCTGTCAAATAGTCTTCCCTTTGCTAGAATTACCTGGTTATCACCCTGTTTATTCAAATCTGTGAAGGGAGGATTCCATCTACATCTCCACCTTGTATCCTTTTACTCCTCACCCTCACCTCTTTTATATCCTCTGTCAGTATGCAGTACCCACTTCACTATGAATTCCAACAAATTTAATACAAAGAAGGCACTTACAAACAACAATTTCATGCGCTTCAGGTGCTAAAATATATCTTCGTTGTATTGCGTTGATTGATTACCCTACGTGATTGTGGCTCGGACTTGAGGTAAACTCATTAGGCTTTTCGGTGGCTCCCACTTGTCAAAAATCTAAATCTCACAATACAGAAGTCTCCCTTTTGTATGGGCCCTTGCCAAATTTTCACTCTGGTAGGCTTTGAGCCTAACATTAGATTGATCACATATAGAACATGCTGATTTTATGGATGTGTTTTATTTATGACCGATGTGACAGTGGGCCCAACTCCTATTGGATTGAAATTTGGCTTGGTCCATTGCATGGGTGGACATTTGCTTTGTGTGTTTCACATTTTTGATTGATGAGTCCACCAAGGAGCCTCATGAATTTCTCATAAGTCCGAACCTCATAGGATCCAAACTTGCATGATCTGTAGCACTATGGCAACTGGCAAGGCTGTTGGATCAAGTTTACCCTGAATGACCCGTAAGAATATGGTTCATACTTTTGTCTTAATCAATGCCTGTTAAGTAAAAGCACTTTTTTTTTTGTTTTTCTTCTTCAGGCTCTCATGTTAATAGTGGAGTCTTAGAATCCTTATCATGTCACGTGTGTGTTTATTCAGGTCCCTGTGATTTATTCTGTTTATTAAGTTTAAATTTGGTTCAAAGTGTTGCACTCCTGGCCCAACAGACAGGCATGATTGTCCTCATGAAGTAATTCTAACACACATATAATGAAATTATTGACTCTGCTGCTGATTATTCATAAGCATGTGTGGTTTCTTTTGCTTGTTTGCTTGGACATGACTTGTCTGCTGTTCTTTTGAAATAGGTTTGCCAGTTGTAGGTGTTGGGTTTACAGGAACTCTGGCTAGTTTACATCCGAAACGTGGAGATCACAGGTGTGGTTCTTTCTTTTTTTTCCTTTTCTTTTCCCCCTGTTTGTAGTCCTTAATTCTTTGGTTTCTTCTGTTTTAATAAAAAAAAGGAGTCATAAATGATTCTTCATCCAATTATACTGTGCTATATCTCTAGAAGCTATTGAAGACTCCAGAAAAATAATCTGAATATTGTATAACTTGTAGATTTTTGGTGCCTAATCTGCAACTGTGTTAGAGAGAGATTATGATCTGAATCTTATTATTAATTGATTAGGGTTGCTTCAATTAGATGACTTATTCTTGTGGTTTATGTCTGCATCTTTATTTATTTATCATTTCCTTTTTTTTTCTCTTTTAAGTTTGTAGTCTATAAATTTGCACATGGCTGTCTCTGTATGACAATTTACTGATTGTCACTCTGGTTAAGTATAGGTTTTATGTGTCAACAAGAACATCAGATCGGCTTTGGATATCTAATGTTACCCTGTCAAAGGTATTTACTATGTCAGTTTAGCTAACTAATTTTCATTTGGTTATGTTGAAATACTTAAATATGCTGAAAGTGGATTGTAGGGCTTACGAACTCGTGAACAAGAAGATACTGTTTCGAGCCATCATTTACTCAAGGTACATGGCACACACTGAGACTAGAAACATGCTTATTTGCTTCATTGATGTGAACTTTTGATGAGAGGGTTTTATTTGTCACTTGATATTGTGCTCAACAATTCTGTATTTTACCTTGCGAATGTTTGCTAAAGAGGCTCTATTGTCCATTGCAATTTATTCATTTGATGTGAGTGATGTTGTGTCAGTGGCCTTTCTGTCTCTTTTAATATGCATGTTAGCATTGTACTTTGCTAATCCTAGAATAATAAATTATGTATGTCAGCCTAATGGGTGACTAAAGCACTACTTTCACATCTTTCATCACTTTCTAGTTTCTACTCCCTTTCCTACTTTTTTCTTCTTATTGTTTCATCTTTTCACTTGATCAAGATTAAAATCTCAGCTTGGCATTAGAGCTTGCAGATTCATCCAAGGTATTTTGGAAGTTCACTTTCTTTTTTCTGGTTGGTGACTTGGTGTGGACCTTGTGGCTGAAGTCAGCAGCTGGGGTTAGACATGAGAGATTACAGAGGTGCTCACACCTTTTGAAAATATGATTTAAGGAACCGTTTAAGATCATTTTGGACAAATATGAGGCGCTTTTCTTCAGAATCAAATGGAGATGACTGGAAATTCAGATTTTTCTTTACTGCGTTTGGGTTCCTCTTATATTTCATGAAAAATCTCCTGTGTCTTGTAACAAGTGTTTTTTATGCAAGGTTGCCCCTTTTAGTCATAACAGCAGGATTCCTCTGCTTTATAGACCTAGAGTAAGCATCAAGGCCCTTGGAGTCATCACCAAGAGGTTTGCATAGAGTCATTGCCTCATTTTGGTGGGGGGGGGGGGGGGGGGCGGTCCTAATACATCTGAGAGACTTAAATGCACCAAAGACGAAATATAACAGTTTGTTTCATATTCTGCATGACTAAACAAAATGATAGTTTATTACTATTGCCACAATGGACATTTTGATTTGTTTGCCTGCTATAGATTCAAGCCTTTAAGCTTATTTGGAATGCATCAGTTTTGGGTGGTGATCCATGAAAATTTGAGTGTGCGGGGTTGTTTTTACCATCTCTGCTTTGCTGCCCTTTTTTTTTACTCATCTTCTGAAGTTTTCAGCGCTGTGGTGCTCTGAGATGTTTGTCATGCCCTATAGGATTGTTTTGGTTTTAATAATGATTTGTATGGGTACTACTGGAAGTGATTGTTTAGCATAAGGAATTGTAGGGATCCTTGAGTTCTGCCTTTCTTTTTTCCTGTTTTCCCTTAACCTGGGATCTCTGTTGTGATGCTTTTTGGGTGACTCTAAGGGCCTTTTTGTTTGCAAGAACGCTGAGAATTATTGTTTGTGAGAATTTGCAATTCTCCAAATATTGCCGTCCAAGTGGAATTCTAAATACTCAAGTGCTGTCCAGCATTCAGAGAGTTGGAATTCTGAGAATTTTGCAGGCCAAAAGTGACATTTCATGGGGTCAGCCTTTTGAGTTCTCGCCTTTTTAACGGGGAATTCAGATTTCTGAGGGGACGGAACTGCATTGCTGTCGGGAATTCCTAACAAAGGGAATTCCCATCAGAAATACCCCTAAACAAAACCGAATCCTAGGCTCTTCGGCATTAATCTGGCTCAAGTAGTTTGACTCAGGATGCTTTAAATTTGACCCTTAAGCCATGAAAGGATATTTGGGAAGGAATCAAACTGATCAATCTGGAATCTGGATAAAGATTTGCTATGTATTTAATGTGCTAGGGTGACTGAATGAAAGACATGCTTAGAATACAGGGTTTGTCTTCATCGGATACCTTGTAACAGTCAAGTGATCCAAGCGCAATGGTATTTTCTTTGGTACTACCATTTATTTAGTATACTTATTAAAGAAGGTCATTACCCAGTGTGGGTCCCACCAAAGCAGGGCCCTGGAAAAATTATGTTGTCAACTGTCTACCACTGAATTGTCTATTGCAGAGATATTTTGAAGGAAAATTTATGAGCTTGAATTACTTTAAAGAGTATAGCATAATAAAACTTATGTTTGCTTTTCAATTTCAACCTTTATGTTACCAACATTGTGGCTTTAGGCATGCTTTAGTATTTAACTTATAATTTGAGATATGGCATAAATATTGCGCACTTCCTATTTACAAAATTTCCAAGTTACTGTTTGATCAGAAGAAATAAATTATATTTAGAAACAATGTCTCTGTGCAATTGGATTATTGCTCTGTAGTGGTTAGTATACAATCCATCAATAATCTCCAGAGTTACAAGTGCTTTGATAGAAATAAATAACAAACGCACACAGAATGAGACTTTGTTGTTTTTCTTAATCTCATTTACCTTATCTCATTCTTATCAGTTTTTATTACATTTTACTGATGACTTATCATTTGGCTTTTGGTAAAGGCATTGGCAGATGCCTGTAATATTTCAGGTAATTTTGTTTCACAACTGACAGAATCTGAAGTACCTGAGGATTCTGAAGTGTTGTTCAATGAGGATCAAGAGTTACAGCAACTCATTGATGGGAAGATATGCATGAAAGTTTATCCTTTTTCACGAGGTATAACATAGCTATGATTTGTTCTTAATCCAAAATCATAGTAGGCATTTCCTCTCAATTGTGCTCTCTTACTATTGTTGGGTATCTGAATTGCAGAAACACATTCTTCAAATTCCGAAAGAAAGATTATATTGTCTGGTTCATTTAATCCATTGCATGATGGTCACCTCAAGCTTTTGGAAGTTGCATCAAGGTAAAAGGTCTTGATGCATTGTTTCTATTATCTGGTTTATGAATGCCAGCTTTATCTTCTGATGATCAGTTCTGTCCACGTTAGGCATATAACGTTCTGTAGAACCATGGGATTTAATGATGTTTTAAACAAGAGTTGTGTCTGATGACATTGCCTCATTGGCTCCAACTGCTAAACATGTAGGTCATGTAGTAAATGGTATGGCTGACATGTGCATGTGGGAATTAGTATAGATGTGCTTCTCATCCTTTTTTTTTTTTTTTAATACCCTTTTATAGTCGGAAGTCATAGCTTTATGTCCTTGATGCACTATGTTAATTAAAAAAAGATTCCTAGCTACAGATCATCATCATTGAAATCTTACCCTATCTATATGGAGGAAGCTTTGTGCTTTTCAACTTAACCCCATTTAAAGCCTTGTTCTCTATAACTCTACAATATATTATGTCCTGTCACATCCTCATTTAAGGTCTTTAACAGTCTTCCCCTTCTTCTAGTTCCTTGAACTTGTGACCCTTCAACACATTGTATAGGGACTACTTATCTTGTATGAACTAGTCGAACCATCTCATAATATTCTTTGATTTTCTTTTCCATTGGAGGTATCCCTAAGTTTCCTCTTATGCACTCATTCCTAATTTTATCATTTCTTGCAACTCAATGCATCCATCACTAAATGCACATCTAGTCACATGCTTCGTGGTTGCTTCTATTTATTTATTTATTAACATTTTATTATCAATAGTTGCTTCTTCTTTGTTGCAAAACATTTATGTTTCCATGCTATAGATCAAGATTAAAGAAACATAGAAAGGTAAAGCTTAGTGATATTTACAACTTTTTTTTTTTTTTTTGGTATAAATGTGATATTTACAACTTAAAAATTGAAATCATCTTCAGAAATAGATGTTTTAGTTTCAAACTTAAAGATGAGAACAAACAAGCTTTTAGTTCATTAATTTATTAGAGGAAGGAAAAAGATTAAGGGTAATAGAGTAAAAAAAAAGCGTAAAACATCAGGACATTAAATCTGTTCCATAAATGGAGAAAGAAGATGGTGACATGATAAAAAAGCTAAGGTCGAATAAACTAAATAAGTTCATTAATATGTTGTTGTTGCCCCTGTAGAATTTAAAAGGAAATAGCAAATATTAATTTAATGCAACAAAGAGAAGTCTTCAATACTCTAATTGACTCCAACTGATATATTTAGATGTTTGCCTAGATTCTAGATAATTTGGTTGTTATTCGACCAATGGATGATATGCTTTTCTAGATATTAGATGACACTTGAGGAGTGAAATTTTAAGAAAAAAATGTCTTTTACTCTCTCTTGGCCTTAATTACTTCAGTGTGAATTGCATATCTAATCCATTCGTGCCAATTCTTCTTCCCATGTAGAATTTGTGGTGATGGGTATCCATGCTTTGAGATTTCAGCAATCAATGCAGACAAACCTCCATTAACAATATCTCAAATCAAAGATCGGGTCAAGCAATTTGAAAAAGTTGGTAAGGTTAATTATTCATGTGACCTTAATGCATTTTGTACCCTCGGCTCTAATACCATGCTAATTCATAGTATAAATAATATGATGAAAATAGATAAGTGCCTCATTTGGATTTTAATGAGTTTTGAGCCAATATTTACATCATAATTAAAGTAGGCTCCTTGGATTATACGAGTTTTAAGCCGATAGTTGTTGTGGATATAGAAACTGACATTTCCTATGCTATATTCACTTCAGAAAGAGGGAAGTTTCTTGCCTAGTGTCTGATCATTTCAAAACCGTGTTGTATTGAAGAGCATGCATTTGAAATCTAAACATTCAACATTAAAATTTTCTGAGAAATTACATGGGTCCTGCAATGTAGCAACTATACATTTTACTTTGCCTGATTTGGTGATCTAACAGCTATACTAGTGGGTCTTAGTGTGGATGACATTCCGAAAGTTTCTTAGATAGAAGATCCTGACCATCTATCTTCTGATCTTTTTCCTGGACTTCTGTGTATTATTGGAAGGCCACTGAAGTAGTTGCGATCGTATCTAGGCTTTCTTTGGGACATCTTCAATCAATAGTGGAGTGTCATCTTACCATCAATCAGGATCACCAAACCATGATATCCACCTGTATGGACCTGGGAGGAAAACAAAAAAGCATTCATTAGCTACTGTACAGGACCTTTTAGTCTTAAATTTGATTCTTAACTCTAGCTGAATTCTGGTTGATTCCACCAATGTTTTTGAAGGATGTACTGTCGCCCTGTTGATAGCTTATGCACATCCACTATTCATACAGAATGAATATTTTTAGATGTAGTTTTCACATCTTCTCCTCTTTCTTTTTTTCTTTTTTCTTTTTAATTACAGGGAAGACAGTGATCATTTCCAATCAGCCATATTTTTATAAGAAAGCTGAACTTTTTCCTGACAGTGCATTCGTAATTGGAGCAGACACTGTAGCGAGGCTGATCAATGTAAGGATTTTTTTTTTCTTTAATAGACTTTGGAATGCAGATATTATGTGGTATATTTATTTGAAAATAAGTTTGAATATTATTGACAATCATTATCGGGAATAGCCAGGCCGTTCTTGAGCTTGGAACAACCTTGTGGGGCTCACTATAAGCATACAAATTATTGGGGCACAGGAAGCTGGGGTTTGAAAGTCTCTCCAAGACCTACCTGTATGTAGAAATGGGAACCATCTCATAATTGGAGGAGCCATTTTGAGGGACTAGAAGTTGACCCAATTCTGGCCTTTACATACAGTCGGATGGGGTGTCAAGGCTCCACAAAGTTTGGATGTGTCATCTTTGGGCTTGTGGTAATTTGCAGAGGTTGGGTGGGCTGTGGTGTCCGTGTGTGTTGGGGAATACGCATGCAGGGTGGTGGTAAGGAGAGGTGCCTTAAGATCATAAGGGGATCAGGTGGATGCCACATGCATAATTTCTCGTATGACATATTCTTGATAAAAAAGAGAACAAAAGGCAGCCAGTTTTACCTGCTTTTCTCTCCTTAGATTATCATTCATCAATTATAATCCCTTCTCCCACTTCATATTCCTTGTGTCTACTTTTCACTTCCTCGTTCATTGATGGATTTTATTCATTTATCTTCAGGGAATAGTTACTATGCAGGTCCCTTCCCCTGCCTACCATTTGTTGTAACAGTTCTCAAATGTTTGTCAGGACTTAATAGAAATTGTAATGTAATGTTAGGTGTTTGAATTCTTGTGATCCAAAATATAATGTCTTACTTTACATAAAAATAACTTGAGAATATACTTGCCCTTCATTTTATTAGTGATATGATTTCACCTTGTAGTGTCAAAAAGTTCTTGATTAAAGATTCATCACCTCTGCTACCCCAACCCAAAAAAAATAAAATAAATAAAATAATATATCACTTTTGTTTCATCGTTCTACTATCTTTTCCGTCCTTATGCATGCTTCTTTCTTTCCAACCTCTTGCCAACCTTGTAGTGTCAAATAGTTGTTCTTCAGCAAAAAAAGAAAGGAGTTATTCCTAGGATTGTTGCGTTGGTCTGTCATGTTATATTAGAAAAAATTAACAGGATAGAAACATGGTATGTTAATCCAGCTATAACAGTTTTTTTTTTTTTTTTTTCCAATCTTACAGCCAAAATACTACCGGGGAGATTATGGTAAAATGCTGGAGATATTACTTGGATGCAAAAGATTAGGTTGTACTTTTCTTGTTGGTGGCCGAAATGTCGATGGGGTTTTCAAGGTGTGCCACTGTTCTAAGACTGCACTTGTTATCAAATATCCCAACTTTCATTCATGTTTAACATCCAATCATGCTTGTCGACATTTTCCAGGTTCTTGAAGATTTTGACATCCCAGAAGAGATAAAGGACATGTTTATCTCTATACCGGAGGAAAACTTCCGCATGGATATATCATCAACAGAAATAAGGAGAAGTGGAGGAATATAAGTTGAAAATGTCCTACAGAAAGATGATTCTACTTCGATTATCATGATTACAGAAACGGCATCTTAGCATTATCTTAGCATTCAAATTATGGATTGTCTGTAAACAGGCAGGCACTAAGAAATACTGCATTGTGTAAAAAAATGTGAAGCATGGATTGCTTGCTAGGATCTTTACTCTCTGGGTAGTTTGGAGCATGGCATGTTTAGGTGGTGCCCATGAGATCACATTCATTGTGTGAGTGAACAAAAAATCCTGTGAAGGATTCTGGGATCTCTCAATATGGGTAGTTATGGAGCATGTCATGTCCAAGGCAGTCCCAGCAGTCTTAGTGGTAATGCGCTTTTGGGGCTTTAGATATATTATCTTGAGTGGTGTGTTATGAATATGATTGAGCCATTGAATTAGAGGGCCTGTGAAATACATTAGCTGGTTCTCATATTAATGTCGGTGGGAGATGATATTAGGTTAATTTCAAATTTTGAGTTTCATGAGTATCGTTGAAAGTAAAGTAAAGTAAATCTAAAGAACTTTACTCAATTTTAGTAAAGTCATTGCAAATTTATCATCTTGTCAAGATAATGTCGTTTCCACAAAGTACTATATGTCAAATTTTTTTGGTAGAAACATCTGGTTGATGTTACTATATGTCAAATTAAGGCTTTGTTTGGTATCTCTACTATTTTTTGGAAAGACCCATAAAAATAGAGCCATTAAAAAACAGTTATTAAAAAAAAAAAAAAGGCTAGAATCAAAAGAAGTGTTTGATAATGCAAGGATCTAAGTTAAATAGGCTTTTTTATATTAATGGTTGAAAGCTTTTTTTATAAATTTCCCGAGATCCAAATGGTATCAAACCTTGAAAATTGACCCTATGGCTGTGTTTAGCCTTCTAAAGATATCTAAGGGTTTCAATTTTGTGTTTGGGGCCCACATAACAATGACTTTTTTCTCATATATTTTAAGATTGGTGATGATCCAATGGGTAGAATTCGGTCTCATGGCTATTTTTGATCTTTTGAAGATTTTCAACTGTTTAGATCTTGATTTACACTCTCAGAAATTAAGGGAAAAAAAAATAGAAAAATATTATTGTTCGTGGACAAATCTAATATTGAACATAATACATCAATGATTGATATTGTTTTACAAATATCTTGAGATCCACAATGTGCCAATCATTGAAATTTGACCACATTGCCAGTTTTAACTTTAAAGAGAGATCTAATGGCTTGGATTTTGTGTTTGGAGTCCACGTATTCCAAAAAGTTGTATCCAATGGCTTTTTTTTTTTTTTTTTCTTCTTTTTTCACATGTCTTTAGATTGGTGATGATCCAACAACGAAAATTTGGTGGGCTGTGAGAAATAGTGGCATCACCTCTACTTCTTTACACCATTTAGAGGTTGTCAAATGTTTGCCAAACACCTCTATTCTTAAAATCTACATTCGATTTAGAGATTTTGACAAACAGGAAAAAAAAAACAGTGATGCGAAACAAGAGGCTAAGTCTTAAAATAGAACTTAAATCGATACTCTAGTGCTGTATTTGGAACGAGCTAATCAGTAGTCCATTGATTTAATTTAAAGTAAAGATATGTTGGGTCCACCAACTAGTCTCATGTCGGTCCGGGTGGGCCCTTTGTCGTCCACTTTATTCTAATTGATTTCAAGCCCAATGTCCGTTTGAAAATCAAAGTGTCAAAGAGATGCTGATACGACTCTGCTTTTCCATGAGTGAGTGGTGAGGTGGAGATCACATCCCATCTCAGGTGCCTACATTCCATCCCTATCTCCACAAAATTTTCTTTCCAATGGGAATCGCCGACTGCCATGATCCAAACGCAACCTAAACCATCTTTTGGAAATTATACTCTTTTAAAGTGAACTATCATTTTTTTGTTAGAATCTAATGATTACAAGTTTTCTACTCCATTATTGATATTCTTTCTCTTTAAAGCTATATCGCGGTTGGAAAAAAAAAAAAAAAACTCAATTCTGGCCTTAGGAGAAGCCATATTAGCTTCTTGGGGCCCATTTGTGAATGAATGTCGGACCGGATTTCCATAACAGTCCGGTGTCCAGCTTCTTTCAACACACATCTTAAGATAAAAAAATGTGAATTCATTTAAAGACTTGAACATTGATGACTTACCATTTAAAGTTTAGTGAATGTGTAAAAATTTTTTTAAAAAAATATTATAATCCGGTCCCGTCCGGTCCGGATCGGTTCTTAAAATGTCTGGACCGGACCGGACCGGATATAACCGGTTTTTCAAATCCGGTCCGGACCGGACCGGATTTGTATGGTTAAGACCACAAATCCGGTCCGGTCCGGTCCGGTTCTCCGGTCCGGTCCGGTCTGCGGTCTGGTTTTGTTCAGCCCTACTTCTTGGAGCCCATTTGTGAATGTGTCTTTTCAAAAATATATATGTGCATTTTCAATAAAAAATTTTCTTGGGCCTATTTGTGTGGATGTGACCCAATCATTCAAAGGGATGCCTTCCAACTCTATAAATTAAGATTATTTTCAAAGTTTTTATATAGTATTCAAAATGAGCAGAAATGCATACGAATCATTTATTTTTAAGATGAAACGTATATGCTGACATGGATTAAAGGAAGAAAAGTTTGATTTTCATAATTTTTTTTGTTGATTTAATTTTTATAAATTATTTTGTCATATATAGATTTATATGAAAGGGATATTAATTTTGATATATTATTCAAGTCGCACGAGACTCAACCTTTGCATTGCATTGGGGCTTCGTGCTAGTGTTTTTTTTTGAGAAAAATTCCTTCATCAGTTTGATTGAGGCTTTCCACCACTCCCACCCACAAAGGTTTTCATGGCCTGGACCGAAAAGATTGTTGAGGCATTTTAGCTCTGAGATTCCCCAGATCCAGCCCATATGCTTGAACTTCGGCCCATGTGCAGCCCATTTGCAAAGTGCATATAAATGTTTGTGCTATAAGTGTTGGGTTGGGCTGGTTCTTAAGCTTTGAAAGGTCCAGGCTGGCCAATTTAACTATCAGGGCAGAGAATAGGCATATAAACACATCTGAAGTACTGCTGATTGTGGGCCGCGCTTGGGTTAATCCCAGGTTGGCCTGGCCCATGAGCAGCACTTATGCCCACCTATTAGTAGATCACAAATATGTAAACCACTTATCCTAAGCTCTCAATTAAGCCCACACTTTCCCTATGAGATTTTACTCTGAGCACCCCTCCCCATAATGTTATAAAATTATGGGCCTGTTTGGCTTGATGGAAATGGAACGAAATTACTCCCAATATATGCTTACTTTCTAATAAAAAGTAAAGAAGTTACTCAGAAAGGGAGAAAGGCACATCTCCTAATATTAAAAATTACAGATAAAAAAGTCAAAAGAAGAAATGAAATTGAAAGTAACTTTTCTTAACGAGGGAGATTTTTCACATGTACCAACCTACACCTTTACCATGGAAAAATTAGGGCTACATGTGGTCAACAATGTGGGACCCAGTGCAAAGTTTTTTTTAAGCTCTGCCATCTATTTACCTCACCAAATATATAGTCCTGGATGCCAGTAAAAAGGTCTTGAAATCTAGGCACAGCCCACCCCAATTGAAAACGTTTCTTGTTCTGTTAAATATGTTAGGCATGACAGGGTTATATATATATAGTAATGTCTCTTGTGCGTTCATACTACATGGACCCATTCCCAGGCTGTTTATGCAAAATCAACTTAGCCATAAAATAGTCTGAGGTGTAGCCATCAGCCTAAAAACAAGGCCCATGGAAATATGACCAGCCTATAGTCTGCTTGTATGGAAGTTTCCTATTTATCATCAATTTTGACCAATTATGGACATTAAATGAAAATCGTTTACAGGCCTTGCCGAGTCAAGACAAAAATGGAAAATGAATTTTGCATTGGTAGGATGAACTTTACTTTTCCCTTCTTTGACTAACAATGAGACCAAGTTATAGTTCTTAATTGCCCTAATGTTGAATCCTATCAAAGGAAAGCTGAATTGAGTTCAATGAATACTATTATTATTAGAAAGAGATCACTTTGTAGTACTCTCTTTCTAGGGGAGACTATTGTAATAAATCTAGAGAGAGAGAGAGAGTGTTTTGGAAAAGCTTATATTTGGAGTTGCACAACATTACTTGTTTGTATGTTCTAAGATTAATCCATTTAAATATAATATCATGAGAAAGCTACATGAAGTGAAGACCATACAAACCATTTTTATTTTTGAAAGGTAAAGACATGCAAACCATCTGATCACAAGGTGCTCATGCTCTGGTTTAGAACTTGGTACACAAGGGTTTTAGCTTGCATGAATGAACCAAGAACCCATCAATGATGCAACCTAGTGCCTTCTCACTGACCACTTCTTCTTCGGATAATTTTCATGCACCACAAGCAGCACCGCAATCGGCGCCACATCCGCCACCGTAGGCAGCGTCAGATGCGGAGG
Organism: Camphora micrantha; assembly: GCA_003546025.1. NCBI lineage: Eukaryota > Viridiplantae > Streptophyta > Magnoliopsida > Laurales > Lauraceae > Camphora > Camphora micrantha. The sequence goes on along the minus strand of QPKB01000001.1, from coordinate 7,312,311 downwards.
TTCTGTCTTTGGAGGCACCTCCTGCACAAGAGAATAGTACAGCAAGTATGAGGGAGAGTGTGACGACGACACCCCACAGGAGAAAACCACCACCACTTCCATGTCCTGGCACCACTTCCTTCCATTCCCTAACCATCTCTCTCTCTCTCTCTGCTCTGTGTCTCTCTCTCTCTCTCTCTGTGCTTAGATTTCAATGGGAAAGCACAAATGGTCAAGTCAAGCACTATCAAGGTGGTCGGGTGCGTAGATCCACTTTTGTCGAAAAGCTACTTTTATCATTGCCGAAAGCCGGCCGTTACATGGTAATTGACTTCACAACTTAATGCAGGCAGTTTTTGGTCCTCTTTGGTCCCCAAGGGCCGGTTTTATTAACAGTAGGTTGCTACTAGGGTGCAACCATGAGCCAGGCAATTGCCAAAAGGCAAGCATACGAGATGATCAGTATATGATCTGAACCATAGTTAGGTAGTTTGCATGTCGACTAATTTGGGTTGGAGTTCGCAATTTGTAATTCGAACCTGAGCTCAGAAAATTAATTCAGTTGAGTGGGATCGTTTAATTTGCTTCTCAATTTGTTTGATTAAGAGTTCGAGTTTGTAAATCAATGAAATACTCCTATGTGCTCATGCTATAAATCCATCATTAGTGCTCACATCTAAAATCTGAATCACTCAAAAGTAACTATTTTTTACAATTAATTTAGGAGAAATTCTACTTCAATTAGAGTTGGGCCTGTACTCGGATCAATTACGTGTAAAAAAATATGGTTAAATAAAAACCAATGTAAAACTTCATCTTTTACTAGTGATCAATCTTATCTTAATTAAGGTAGGGCCAACTCTGATTAGAGTTAGATATGGATTAGCGCTAAAACTAGGAGTGCAGTGATTTTGAGTGGCTTAGATTTTTAAGTACGCACCACTAATACATGTGATCAGTTTGCTAATAGCTTGCAAATCAAAGTGAGGATTATTTGATATTGAATTATTCGCAGTTAGAAAGGCTTTCAGAGCAAACTAGGTAACTATGATCTGGACCATCCTGTGGGCCTCAGAGATCATGGTTCCGAAACACAGACTTTCAGAGTCCAGCTTTGACCGTTATAATCAGTGTTATTTTTTGTAAGTGCTGAAAGTGTCCGTATTCCATAACAGCTCAAAGCCAATGGATATCCATTCTTGAATGTCAAGGCTTGCTTAATATTTTCAGCTGTATCATAGAGAGTCTTGGAATGTGAGTTTTTTTTACTTGAGATTCAGCAAAGCTTATGTATGGACCATCTTTTGAAACCATGTCTAAGATGTCCCAGAGAGATTTTCAAGATAAGGAAGATATCTAAGAGCCCCCCATTGAAAATATATTTGCACAAAGTTTCTTTGAGAGTGTTGATAATTAAGAAACTCACAAAGTGCTTTGTTAGAACTCAATCCACAAGTTACTGTGGAGGATGAGTTAATGTGTTTTTGTTGAAACTTCTCCCTCATGCAAGGTTGCTTTGTTTATTGCTGATGAGTGAGTCAACAAATTTGAACAGAGTAATTGCAAATCATCCTGAATTTTACCAGAAAGATGTCCATCCACGATATCTGATAATTTGCTGATGTAAATTCAAATAAATAAGCCTACAGTGATTATAAAAAAAAAATTTGCACAGCCAGGTCATCTTATTTACACTGGTTCTGGAAGAACAAATCCGACCTAGCAATTCTATCGATCAACGTGTTTAGTCTACGAGCTCCTGGGCCTGGCTTGAGGTTGGTATTGTCGCCAACATCTGAACATAGTGGCTTTCCAGAGCACCACCCACCAGGGGTGAAGCTCCCATTCTTTCGCTTGAGGAGGCTAGCATCAATCTTGTCCAAGACAGGGTCATTGCGTTTGAATTTGCGGCCGAAAGGAGCATTGCTCCCTACCATCTTGCTGAAGTCACTGAGGTTGAGGTTGTGGGGGTGCTGCTTTGGTGGGAAATCCCATGAAATATAGTGCAAGTCGTGGTTTGCAGCAGTGCTTGCGAACTCAGGAACATTGCAGATGACAGTTTGGAAGTAGCCTTCAGGAGATGAGACGAAGTTGCTGTAGTACATGAGGAGTGTTCTTGGGAGGTTGTCCCAACCCCACACACAGTACTCAACAAATTCACGCGATAGAACCATCCATGCAGAACCTGCACGTGATAAAAACTCCATGTTATGACAGAACAATGGCAAAAAAAAAAAAGGGATACATATAGGATCCCAAATTGTAAATGAGAGACAAAAAATGCTCTCCCACATGCATGACATAGTTCTTAAACTCAAATCTGACAAGAAACCTTACGAGGCACTGAAGAAGATTGCAAAGTTTTACCCTGGTCACATGGGTTCCTCTCCTGATTAGGATTTAAGCGTGGACATGTTTAGATTTAGGGGTTTCTGGAATCATGACTTACCTCATTCAAGGGAAAGGCCTAGGATTTCATTGACTCCTGATTATGTACTTTCTATTTGGGTATTCCTTAGAAATCAGTCTGGGAGGCAAAGGTTTCCTGGAATTGAAGACATCTTTCATTTGGATATTTGACAGGATCCTAGGGGAAAGATGTGTCACATTCACATAGCCATGACCATGGTTAAACACATAATTTACATAAATCTTGTGGGCCTACTCTGTTCTCATGGATCTTCATCCTCAATTAGTAGCATCATCATATTATTGGAAATCTCTCATTCCCTTAACAACGAATCAGAGAAATATTTATGTTTATTGATCAGAGAAATCCCAAATTGACAACACTACTGATTCCAGGATTTTTAAAGAAATCCAGATGCCATGCAAATGAAGGATATCTCTTCGAATCAGAGAAATCACCATTCAAACAAATAAAATATCCTGGAATCAGAGAAGTCCTGAATTTCTATTATCGAGGAGAAAAATCCATATATCCAAACCCTTACAACAATATTTGGATTCACACACAGCTTTATTCATTTTCACATGTATATACCATTATCCAGTATAAAACCTTACTGGGTTATCACACACCACAACTCCAGAGAAATTTGAGCAATCAGATTGGGTCCCACATCTCATCTTAATCTACACTGCTGCCTTCTTTTTGTTCAGCTAGAATATTGATTTTTTGTTCAACTTGCTCTGCACAGTTCACAATTTGCAGTATGCTCATAGATGTAGTGCATGCACACATGTTGTCAGGCAGTAGTAGAGAGAGGAAAGGTGGAAGGGAAGAGGGGTGTTCAAAATTCAGTAACTAAGCTGAACTCTCAACCTCATCAAAAAGAGCATGGTCGACTTAGGCACCTTCCTGCATTTCCGACATGATTTCCACAGAAAGGGGAGGGCTGAGGCATCATTGATGAGAAATAATAGAAAAAAGTCATGGTTAGTAATCCTCCAATTTCTCCATGACTATGCCTCTTGGATCCTATTGCCCTAAAGTGGTCTCCTATGTTGGCCACTTAAGGTCAAATTTGACACTACTGCATTGGTTAGTTCAAGCTCAGTGGTGGCAGGTGGCTGGATTGACTATTCAAATTGGGTGGTAGTGTGAAGTTTCTTGGGTCTGGTTGATCACCAGGTCATCAATGTAAGTGGAGCTCTTCGCAATAGGGTTCAGAGGCTATTAGAGCGATTTTGAATTTTGAAGCAGCTTAAAATCCAAGGTGATTACCATGGTTGGTTGGTTGGGCAGCAAGCAGGACAGGAGTGATGCCCCTGGGGTTGGCAAGTATTATTTATGAGTAAGGAAGTTGTCAAGGCTTTGCAACCATCTTTCGCACAGCTCCTAAGAAAATTAAATGGCCAGCTTTTCTATCTTTTTTTTTAAATTCTTTTTTTCTTGAAAGTTTTTAATCTAAAGGTTGATTGGCCAGCTTTGACTGTTGGGAATTTAGTCCATATGCCTGTTTAGCTGGTTTGTTGGCACCTGGGCTCACTTGATTTGTCATTGTGGTGTTTCAAAGTGGTGCTTTTCTTGCATTACATTGTTGATTTCTTTACTAAAGTTCACTTGTCTTATATTGTCTTTCAAAAAAAAAAAAAAAAATGTATCTTATCACTCCCATGAAAATGAAATACAGAACATGTAGATCTTCATCATTGACCTTTGTTGACTGAGAGGCTCTAAGTTAAGAAAAAGATTCTAAAGTTTCACATGAGAATACTGCCACCAATGTGTCATGTGTGTTATCTGGTAATCAAGGGAATCAAATGAAAATGAAGTTCGCAGAAGATTCTTTTTGAAAGTTAGTAGAATATGTAGAATAATAAACTCATTAACCTCAGAAATGTCAAAATTCCTAGGCATGAAAATTGCTAGGTCAACAAGGAAATATGGTGGTACAACTGTACAAGCATTTTCCCCATAGATCATTAGCCTTTTGAACTTAACTGATGGAAAAATAATAATAATAAAAAAAAAAACTGGCTAAGAAAATTTTTTTACTTAATGCCTTAAATAATCTAAGTCAACGAATACAAACAATAGATGTCTTGAGGTTAAAACCCTATAGACTTCCAGGCTTCAATCAAGTTGTCAGGGTCAAGTGTTGGTGGGGAGGGAGAGAATGGCGAAAAGTTAAATAAAACAGGGGAATTAGGACGAGGTATGGTTACATTTGCACCTAAATTTAATTTCTGATTTGATGACTCAGATATGAGTCTGAATGATAGGGTACATGCAAAGACTGAGTCTGCCCATTTAAGAGAGGATGAGTTTTTAATCAAATTCAGACAAGTCCGGATCCAGACGAGTCTGGAATTGTATGAGTCTGTGTTTGTCTTCAAAATGGGAAGCCTTCTTGATATCTTATTCTTGTATTGTGATATATATATATATATATGGAGAATATTCATGTGCATCCATCCCTCACCATAGGGTGAGGGACACTTCCATAATTGGAAATTTTCATGTGCAAAGGAGGAAAAGTCATATATGGTTATATGCATAAAAGGAATATTCATGTGGAAAAGGGGAAAGTTCCCTCACCCTATGGTGAGGGATGGATGCACATGAATGTCTCACATATAGGAGAACATTCATGTGCATCTATCCCTCACCATAGGGTGAGGGGCACTTTCCCTTTTGGCACATGAAGACAAGGAAGTGTACCTCACCTTATGTACTTGAAAATTCACTTTTGTACTTGAAAATCCCCATTTATGGAAGTGTCCCTCACCCTATGGTGAGGGATAGATGCACATGAATGTTCCCTATTTATATATATATATATATATATATATAGACACACACACACACACACATACATACATATATATACATATTTATAAAAGAAACTCGGCCAGATTTTTTATTGCCGGTCCCAAGCCCGGGTAAAGCAAGAGGGTTGCGTTAGGTAGGTTGACAGCCAGCGTAAAATCTTGTTACAACCCAAACATGAATTCATGTGTAGCCGACCCCAACATATTTGGGACAAGGATTTGATGATAATGATGCTGATGATGATATTGTTGAAAATGAAAAAGCTTAAAATAAGAAAGGCACATAGGAGTCTAACGGGACATAGTCCATGGATCCCTGATGCAGCCATTTTAGCAGTCAGACCATGTTACCCCATAGCCAGTCCATTGGCCAGTAAACAAGTCCAAATCTATCTCATGGCTAGAGAACCCAGATTAATCCAGGTCATATTCAGGTCTTTTGACAACCTCAAGAAAGGGAGAGGAACAAAAATGTATCTTTTTTTAGCAAGTTATTAACATATCTATTTTGGATTCATTGATTTGCAAAATCCTATTTCTGCTATTCCAGTATTATACACTGCACTCTTCCATAATACTTTCCATATCTATCTTTAAACATATCATTGCAATTATCAACCTTCTTTAATTCCAACGGACTTACCAGTAAATAATTTAAAAGCAGTTGGTAATTCTCTCTTTTCTGTTGCCCAGAAAACTTCCTTTTTTCTTGACAAATAAAGTCCTGGATCTATCATCAACGGTTTTGCCCTTTGTCCCCTGCATATGCGAAGTCAGCATCTTAAAATGATTAGCCGGATGTATTAAAATGATTCTGGATCATTAAGATCAAAACAAATGAGACTCACTCCTTCCACCCTAAACGACTGGTATGCTCTATAAAATTCAGATTTCTTGGTAGGTCTGTGAACGTGTAGAGAATATCTGCAGAAAAATTGAGTCAGCACATACAAGATCATAAGAAAAAATAGATAACCAATTGGTGAAAGAATTGAACTAGCCCATAAATATCTATATATGATTCATGTTGGTTACAGATCTGGACTCTGCAAAAAGGGACACCATTTAGTGATCCAAACTGTACTGATGGGCCTTGCCGCAGCAGGGGATGCCCAAAAGTCTCACAGATTGACCATATACCATTGATCATTGGTCTTTTTCAACTAAATATGAACCCGTGTCGCTTCATTTGCAAACCAACACCAACAATGAAAGAATATAGATTTCCCAATCTGGGAGACTTGGCCTATTAAAAAAAGCAGTCTAGGTCACTGAAACATAGACCCCACACATCCACGGAATTCTGTACAATAGAAAGCTATAGTATACATAGGCTTAAACTCAGGACCCAATAGTTCCTCAAATATGTTTCTTGATATACTAAAAACTCACCATCCTGTGTTACAAGAGGATAATCTGAAGCGCTGAGATTTATAAACCAGTCCCACTCCTTGTTTTTCTTGAGTAGAATAGCACAGGCATGAAGGGTGTTTGCAACCATGGTCGGCCCTCTATAAGTAACCATATTAGCTTTGACAATCATGTCTACATTTCCAACCTTCGAAAACAATGGATCCTTCTCTATGCGAGCTGCAAGTTCCATTCTTTCAGCAGCAGGTGATTCTAAGTCTAAGTGAACAATATAGTGGTTTCTAGGGTGATATAGCGCGTGTAAAGTCCTCCACAGGCGATCTAAATCACCTTTAGAACCAGAGACAAGATATGCAAACCGAGGAGTCGTAGGACCAGCAGGGGGCGGTGGAATTGATGAAACCTTTGATTCTACAAAAACAAGGTCTGTCTGATTTCCAGTCAACCGTGTTGGGATTATTGAGAATATCGAATTGATCGTGTGCAATGAAGAAATTAGACCCATGTTGAAGGACGTGACAAGTAGGAAAGCACATACAAGGGTACTTATAATGAGAGGAAAAACCCATCTCTTTTCCATGTTATGGGCTCCAATAATGTAACCTTTCATGATTTCATTCCATTTAACACTCACATTTTTATCTCTTTAACTTGCAAATCATATAATTCCTGTGCCCGCCAGCGATATAACAAAAACATTCCGACAGTAAAAGGAAAGGACAGCTCATATGCAAAACCTCCAATACTCCAGAAAATCTCAACCAGAAGTTGCTGCAAGATGATTTTGTACAAGGTGAAGTTTGGGTTTTTTACAGACCTGCCAACCAAAACAGAAAATTTGAATTTAAGTCTTATAAAGGATAGAACAACCTTCCTTCATAAAGAATAAGAATTAAATTATCTAGAAACTGATCGATGGAGGCATAACGCATTAAAAACATTAAAAAGATAAATTTGCCAATTTAAAACTCCCGAAAGACGGAAAAAAAACATATGTGAAGAGATTAAAACATCTTTTCAAGGAGATAAGAGGAAAAAAAAAAAAAAAAAGATAACTTTTCCAGCTGAAAGACAGAGTAAAAGTTATCATTTTGTCCAATAGTAACCAAATTCCACAAATATGATTCTGAACTCATAGAAGTTAAAACCAAACTATACCAAAAAAAATTCAGATTCATCCAAGTAATAAATCCAACTCACAGCGAAAACAAAACTGAGAAAACCAAATTTATACAATTGATGAGAGAAATCAGACCATAATTCAAAGAGAAAACTTCAAAATCAAAGATACAAAATTTTCAAATAATTCAATGCGAAAAGAAAGATTCAAACATATTATTCCAATAAAAACAGCAAAACTCACAAACTCTTCTCCACAAAGCAGCATCAACACAGAATTCCAAGCAAAACATACGAAAATCCCAAATTCAAACACCACATCTCATCATTCCAAAAAAAGGCGAGCGTCAAAGGCTAGAGCGATGAACTAGTACAAACAATCAGTCCACACAGGCACCATCCTAAAGCTACAAACTTCTATCAGAAATTTCAAAGATGAAAAAAATCTTATTAACAACCAGCAAACATCAAATCAAAGCGGAAAATCTACGTGAAACACACGAATTCCAGCACAAATCTCACAACTCCCAAACAATCACACAAACTCCACGCAAAAAACAGCACAAATTTCTGAGAAAAAAAGGCAAGAAAATCAAACGTGGATTTCAAAGATCACTAGATCAGATCATCAAATCAACAACAAAAAAGAAGAAGAAGAAGAAGAAGAAGATGATCACCAAATCGCCGACGATCTTGCATAGCATCATCACCACAACAACAACAACATCATCATCATCATCATCAATTCATATAACGAGAGAAAGAGGAGAAAAAACGAAACCCTAGTGAAAGAAAGCGAGGAGGAGGAGCATAAGACCTGAGAATTGAAGAGAAGAGAAGCTTGTTTGTTTGGTTACACGTCGAGTGGAGAAGACAAGGCAAAGTAGAGATAGATGAGAAAATGGAGGAGGAATGGTAATAACAGCCCATTTATATAGGGCGTGCAGGAATTCCGGAAATGCGGTTTTATGGTCTTTTCTGCGATCGGGTCGATCTCGGTTTTCTTCTTACCGCCCAAGACGGCAACAGCATCACCCCCAACTTTCCCTCTCTCCAATTTCCATGGTCTTGAAATCCACGCTTTTCATCTGATTTTCCAACGATTTTCCCTTTTCCACATACGTGTGTATTCTTCTTTTCCACAATATACTCTTTTCTTTTCTTTTTTAAATATTTCTCTCTTGTTCTCTTTTTATATTATTTTAGATTACCTACCAATACGTACCATTGTGTGGTTGTGTTCTTTATTTTGATGATGGAGCATTGAATGGAGATATGGATCTTGCATTTAATATTAGTTCTTAGAAGGAACTCCCCTAACTTTGATACTTTGATAGTGACTTTCAACCATGTGCTATCTGAGAGAGATAATTTATAGTCACTAAGTTATTGTAATTTAAACACATGGAAGGTCCTATTTTGACGACATTCTTGGTCTGTGTATTTGGGGCCCACTTCGGTATGATTAAACCAGTGAAAATTGCATTGACAGACAAAGATTAAAAAAAAAAAAAAAAATCTTTTGGGGATACGAATAAGGCAATTTAAAATTTGAAGTGCAGGAGATATGAGAATGTGGGGCCAGATGTACGGTAAAAATGAAAAAAATAAGATTAGAAATGAGTGCATTCGGTAGAATTTGGAGCTACATCAATGGGGGTGATGAAATAAGAAATACTCATTTGACTTGGTTTGTACATGTCCAATACGAACCAACAATGACATAGATAAATAAGGACTTCTCTATGACTTAATATAATTGAAATAAGATTTTGATGACAATGATGATATAAGGCAAAATTTTGCTCTATATAATGTATAAATTCCACTTCATCAGCTTTTTCATGTGCAAAATATATGATTCTATGTTTTTAGTTACTCTAACGTTTGAATTAAAAAATTGAAAACTCACCTGGGGAACAAGGACCATGGAGGGTCTAATGTGGATAATCCAGATCCATATTGTGAGGTATGTCACCATGCAGGGCCAAGCTAGGTTGACCATCTGCTTTTTTTTTAGGCTGACCATTAGAAAACCAATTGGGAAGCACATTGCAATATGTTGGGTGACCACCAACCTGATAGTCAACTCCAATTACAAGTGGACTCACATAAAACCTTGCAATCCAATAAACTGATAGATTCATGATGTCCCATTATCACAAATGGAATTCCTTCTTAATTGAGAAATCTAAGTTTTCTGGAAATGTCTTGCTTAAATAAAGTAAAATAAAACTGGAAAAAAGTCATTATGTCAACAATCCAAAATATATTTAGAAGTAAACTAGTACAACTCTTAGATAAATGTCAAAGAAGTATGACAATAACTTTAAGAGCGTTTTGTATGTACTTCTTAAGGTTTGTAGGATTTGTAAATAGGCCCATGAGGTTTTAGTATTTACAAATAGGCTCCTGTATTTTCATTTTAATACCTTCTTTGTCCTCAAAATCAAGTCTTCCAACCACCACAGGATTTTAGAGTGAAATGACACTTTTATCCATCTCTTTTATCGTTATATGCATAATTTCAAAAGTTTTGACTTAATTTTTTTTATAAAGCATGTAACATTAACAATTGCAGTTAGTGGGATAGAACAACCCTACATAAATTCATTTTTTCTTATCAATACAAGGCTCATTTCATTAAATCTAAATTGATCATAACGACAATCAACACCAGTACTTATAACCGATTTTGATTAATCCAATCACACATGACCCACTGTTGGATTGATGAAAGTTTCAAAATACATGATTATGCTTCATGTGTAGGGGGTGTAAAAGAAAAATTGAGGGAACGAGTGAATTTAAAAAATAGACATTAACTTTTAGAATTTGTGCGTGAGGAGGGATTTAAACTTTTCTCATATATGGATAGGGGCTCCAATCCTTGGTCCACACCTAATCATGCGTATGAGAGAGTTATTGGGATAAACCATTCAGACTTGAGATAAAATAATGGTATTTTTTAAATAATAATATACTCATTTTTGTTTAATGAATGTAAGGGCAAATTGTCAATTATATAAAACCCAATACAAATATCATGGTGGCTATCCATTCTTGTTAGGATTATTGATTTTGGGGACATGAAAGGTATTAAAAAGAAAACGCAAGGGCCTAATTACAAATACCTAAACCTCAGGGGGCTTATATACAAATCATATAAAACTTAGGGGGCTATAACCAAAAAGCTCTAACTTTAAACTTGATGATGTTTTGAAGATATTGTGATAATGTCATGATCATATATTGTTCTTGCATGAACATGGAAAAAAAAATTCGTCAATATTAGTGACTCTAGTATGCATTAAATCAGTCCACCTTGTATCACATCAAATACAGGTTTTCAAAACACAATGACATCTCATGCTTCTTTTTTTGACCGATGAGGTCTCTATATATTTTCTACTCTCATGTCATATTGAGAGATTTTACATAATTCTATTGCACCTTATTATATTGTTACAAGGAAAGGTCAACTTTTATAAAAATCTTATAAGCAGTTTTTAAGAATTTCAGGAAAAAAAACACAAACCAAAAAAGTGTAAGGAGACTATTAGTTTGGACACATTACAAAACGGCTTTGACACTAACTATTACAAGCCTTGAATGGTACTTTAAAAAGCATTCAACTAATGTAGTTTGTTCACCTACTGGCTACTGGTCTCCCAAATGGGGGTGTTAATGACATAACTGTTTATCTTTATAAATAGTAAATGCACAAAGTACAAACTCCCTTACATGTTTTGGATCTCATAATTCTCATAACAAATGGTCTTTATGCTAGCTAAAAAACAGATGAAGCATCTTAGCCGTCAGTTCTTTTTGAACCCTTTTTTGAAGAGGTAGTGTCTCCCTATCTAAAAAAAAAGGAGTTGGGATCCCCTGTCGCAGCTCTTAAGGGCTATCCCTGTCACACATTTCTAGAACTCCATTGTGGGGCCACATTATAATCATCTCAAATCCCATCTTTTCAGTGACATATTCTCAGATCTCACTTCAATAGGAGTTTGTCCGACCATTAAATTGTACATGTGACTGATAATGAAATTAGAAGTGTGATTAATAATAAATAATATTATGTTAATCACGTTATCATTCATATGTTCAATTTAACAGCGAGACAAACTCCAATTGAAGTAAAATTTGAAGATATGACAATGGAGATATGAGATTCGATATGAACGGTCAAATTATCGTTATATATATGCTTCTGTTACAGGAAAAGCCCACAGGAGGGAAGAAGGGATCCAGACTCATGAAATAATCATCAAACTCATGCATGTAAGAGGGGCCCACCACATCATAAGGTGGACCATTTATTGAAGGGCCCAGATTGACTTGTGACAATTAACATTTGTGGTGTGCTTGGGCCTGTGTATCATTTTCATGGGAATGGAATTTCCGAGCAGTGAGCGACTTTGAAAGTGGAACGGACAATGGTTGGAACTTTGGAAGACTTCCACTTTGATACATGGTTCTTAACTCTAATCATTACTACTCTTTTGACGCTACATACAATACCATACAAATATTCTGTATATTAACCGTAGGGACCAATTACTCTGTATTTTAGTTCCTCGCACGTCCTTGTACGCAGCTTTCAACGTGAATCTCGGGGAATGTTATGCGATGCTATGCTAGTCTTCAACACGGCAAACCAATACGCGTGCCGAGAAATCAATGCATGACAAGCCAAACCATGCTCGCTAACTAAAATTCCGGATTTTAATGCGGATGGGCTGAAGTGATGGGGTACTCATCAACTGGTCACTATCAAATGAACGGTCAAAAGTTGTATATTCAAAACTTCAGATGGAACAGCTAAAATCCGATGGTTAGCATTGGTTTCATCAACGGAAAGCCATGGGATCCAACAGATCCCATGGGGAGTCGGGCCATGTCCCGGGACAAAACACGAGACAAGTAGTCCGACTCTTTCATCAAAACTATGGAGGGATCACTTCTTTTTAGGTGTCCCCATAAATGAGAAATGTCACAATGGGCCCAACTTGGACGACCAAGCAGGGACTTTCCCATATTGTTTGCATACATCTGTTTGAGAGTCTCTGTTTTTGTAATGGAAAGTCTGAAAGCATTTTATTAAAAGATAGAAGTTAAGTCCACATTAAGTTCATCCATAATGAAGTCGGGAGGATATTTAATCCAATATAGTGGACTATCTCCTTGAGCCGCACTTCTAGCAAGTAAATGAGTGTTTATGTTCCCATCTATCTTTACATGTGAGATCTTTGCACTTTAAAAAGATCGGACTCGGTCCTTTACATCTTCAATCAGATACCAATTTGGAGATAGATCTTGCGATATCATCTGCAATGCTTAAATCGCCCTCAAGCAATCACCTTCCAAAATTATATGTTGTATTTTTAGGAGTGTACATGGATCGGATTGGTACGGATTTGGTGAAATTCGTCACCAATCCGTTACCTACAGATTGACGAATTTGAAATTCGTCACCAGTCAATGGCTAAAATCTGATTCGATCCGTGGAGGACTGGATCCGATCGGATTAATCCGTTGAATCTAATATTAAAAAAATTACTAACGTGTTGTAAAAAAATTACATTTTGACCCCTTAAAAATTTTTTTATTTTAAATTTAAACATCTTAAGCTATATTTAGGCCTCTTATATTTTTTTATATTTAATGTCAACGGATCGGATCGAATTGAATCCGTGGATTGAGGGTGAAATCAGCTACCGATCCTTTGCTATCGGATTTTCAAAATTTTCAATCCGTCATCAATCCGTTTACCTTCGGATCGGACAAAAATTCACAGATCGGATTGGATTTACGGATCAATAAATTTTTTATGCACTCCTCTGTTGTAGCCCTAACTCTTTAGCAAAACTCGACCTCATAAAATTCACTCACCAAGTGTTCTCTATATTTTCTTATTAGTATAAAAAAATTTCTATCGTCTCTAACGACCACTCATGTGAATAGTGTGTTTTAGTTTTCAAAAAGTGCCCTATCAAAGTTAATTTTGTAAAAGTTCTGCTCTCGAGCCTTCCACTTAGTTTGTTGTCTTTGATATTAAGAAAAGTGTTCGTTTATGATTAATTTTAGCTAAACACCATCCTAAAATCTTCGTGATGGGAAAGAGAGGTGTTTTTTTTCTTTTTTCTTTTTTCTTTTTTTTATAACTAAAAGCTGTTTAGAGAAGTTTTCCATATAGGATAAGAGGTTGCGGCTCCTCTCTTCGCCCATAGGATAGTTGAGAAGCTGAAGATCAAAAAGATCCACACAACCTAGGGATAGTCTTCATGGAGTTAAGTATGCATTTTTACTTTTTAACTTATGCTTATATTATTCAAGTCTATCCTAATCATTGCATCCCAACTCATTAGGGATGTAAATAGGTATCTAATTTTCCGATTACCTAAAGTTTCCGATCCGTTAAAAACCGGGTCTGGGTCCTTATTTAGGCCCCTATAAGTAAATGGGTCTGGGTCCGATTCCACCTTAATTCGGACCCGTGGACCTGAGACCCGATGTATTACCTCAATTTTCAAAAACCTCTCCTAAAAATCATGTTTTTTTATTATCATTCTCTACCTAAATTCGGACTTGGATCTAGACTCATCCCATATATGGTTCTGGTTCCGGTTCCGAAAACAAGAAACCGGTTCCGAAAAGGTTCTGGAACCGGATCCGGTTCCACCTTCTCCTTAATGGTTCTAGTTTTGGGTCCATGATGGACCCGGACCGGAACCGACCCGTTTATAATCCTACAACTCATGTTTGTTGATCCATTATATTAATAAGCAATTCATGGACCCACCCTTTATACTCAATCCATAGAAGCTGCTTATTGTTTTTCCCGTGTGGAGTACCAACTTGTGAAACACAGATAACTCTTAATAAGGGGCAGTGGATCAGGACCATTCATTCACCTTATAAATGGATGATTATCGGTCCAATTCCGTGTAATTGTGATATTGTAATGACCCAAAGTAAGCTTTAAAAATTTGGAGAAAGTCATAGGTCCAATTGAATTTCTGACCTTACTAATGGTTTTGAAGCAAGTCTGATGGTTTTTATTGGATTTTAAGTTTCCACATGGTCTGAACTCGGCCTACATTCTTTTTAACAGTCCATTGTTTCAATTGACTAAACTGCATTCAGTTCATAGGTATGGATGATATATTCACATTACCATGATATCATCATAAGATTTTCTCAATGGTGACATCGGTCTACATGGGACTCGGGGAAAAAAAGAATCAAACGTGAAATAATATCTGTCTTAAATTGATCACATGCCTCTATAAATGAATTGGTCTATTTGCCTCTTCTCTTTGATGATCCATTGTAAGTGCTGATGAAGGGTCTATATCATCTAAATCGTACAACCTGCAAGTTGAGTACTGTAGATATATTTGTTCGTTTCTTGAGGAATTTTTCTAGCAACCAACGTAAGTCCACCGGGCCCACTTAAATGCATGTCAATTATATACAGAAAAAAGGAGTAAAAATATCAATATATGACCTAGGGTGTGCAAAACATGGGACCATTCGGTATCTTAACCTTTTAACTTAAGACCCTTAAAATGCAACAATTTTTAACTAGTAGAGTGTGTTTGTTAGCATTAAAATTAGAATGATTCAATTAGCTAGGGACCAATAGGGTTGTAAATGGGTATCCGATTTTCCGATTTTACGAAAGTTCCAACCCATTAAAAACCGGGTCTGGGTCCTTATTTAAGTCCCGATAAGTAAATGGTTTTGGATCCGGTTCCACCTTGGTTCGGACCCGTGGATCCGAGACCCGACATATTACCTCGATTTTCGAAAATATCTCCTAAAAGCCATATTTTTTTTAATATGATTCTCTATTTAGATCCGGACCCAAATCCAGACATGTCTCATATATGGTTCTGGTTCTAGTTTCAGAGCCAAGAAACCGATTCCGAAACGGTTCCGAATCCGAATCTGGTTCTACATTCTTCTTAACAGTTCTGGTTTAGAGTCCACTATGGACCTGGACCGGAACCGACCCGTTTACAACCCTAAGGATAAAGTGTAAACAATATGAAGTGATAAGTACAGGATATAAGGTAAGAACATAGATGGAAGCTTGACTTCTCTTAGATTTGAATTATTATGATGATGCAGGTTATTTATTTTTCATCTTTTCTTATTCACTTTCCATTAGAGGAGATGTTATTTGATGATCATTTTTGTAGATTCACCTTAAATCTTCACTTTTAACCACTTATGACTTGAATTCATATCTATTTCAATTTTTATATATTCTATACAAACAAAGAGGCCCTAGTGCTATTTTTTTGTGCTTTCTACATGATCAATTGATAGATGGATATATAAACCAAGTAAGGGTATGTGTGTCAATTCATGGGGTAAATGGATCATATAATCACGAGTAAACTCAATATAGTACGGACTTGGTTACTTATTTTCAATTCTGTTACTCTAATATGTTGAGGCTGACGACATGATGCACCTTTGTTTGCTGGAAAAAAAAAAAAGAAAAAAAAAAAAGAGCACCCTTCTAAGCGGGCCAATCTTGATGTTTGATAACCACAAGAGTAGGTTGAAGGAGATCAATTTGGATGTGAACAAAAGTTGGCCCAACATCTATCCAACTAAATAATTCGAACCTTACCTTAAGGGAGAATGTTCTACGAGCAGATTGCATATTGCATTTATATAGTCCAATTCATGGAGCCCACTTAGATGAATGTCTATCTATAGGAGAGGGCAGATAGAAAGGTCTTCTTATGGACAAGGGAAAGTGAGAAAGATCAACCCGACTGGATTACCCCAACCCTTGACTTAATAGTGTCAAAATTTAATGCCATCTTAACTGTAAATATTTTTTAGATTCAATCCAACAGTGAGTGAAGGGTCAACCAAGTATAAAATTAGGCCTAATGCCGGATCATGGAATGATAAAAGTATGAAAGGGGCATGATTGATCAAAGTTGGGCCAAGTGAGCACTATAGAGCAGAACTGTAGATGCAATTGCAGCTAGTAGGAGAACATTTTCCTAATTTAAGAGCCTCAACTTTGACAGCTTAATATATTGTTTTTTTTTTTAAATTAAATCCAACACTGAAGAATGATAAAGCTAATGTCTAATTGAGATAGATGCTAATTTACCTACATAGATATATGAAGGGACAAGATTTATCATAGTCAAACTCTCTCCTTAAATAAAACAAAAGGGACCTTAAATAAGGTGGGCATATAACATATTGGACAACTTGTCCATGAATTATCATAATGCATGGTCTCCAAATTAAGCTTCTTAAGAGTCATTTTTTCCTTCAATTCGAGTCTTTCTCATTCAAAGCTCGAGTCTCTTTGACGCCGAGTATCCCAACTCCCAAATCGATTCTGTCATTGGCTGAAACTTGGCTGCATGTAATGACTTGTTTTGCACTTCTTATTTAAAAATGTTGGAAACACCTTCCACAACTTGGGTAGATTCCACTTCAGTCCCAAACTTCATTTTCTTTAGAAATTTAGAACCCCAAAACTTGGTTGATTGAATTTGTTCATACATACATCCCCTTATTGTGACAAAAAAAAAAAAAAAATTTCTTCTGTGCAGTGGTCTCTGCGTTTGAGTAAGAGTGGAGATCAGAAAACTATGTTGCTCCTTCCGTAATAAGCTAAAATCTTAAATACATGCCATGTGCATTCTCTGTAATATGTATTTTACACAACTCTTCCAATATGCTCAAAGTTCTCAAGCCCCTTAGTTTGATGGGCTGTGATCTTGCGGAAGAAGACTGTGAGAGACAGCTTATAGGGACCTACATTGCCAATCACGGAGAAATGTGAGATGGAAAGATATCAACAAGAACTAGCCAGTGGTGCTTAAAATATCAACACCAATAAATCATTCTAACCCTCACAGGGTTAGTACATGTGAGAGAATTGGATTGATCATGAATGGCCCTTCGACATGGGATCCGCAAAGCTGCCTGTCTGTCTGCTTTGAGAATTGTCGCCAATGTTGATAATCTAGCCCATTTTTCCAAAAAACAAAAAAAAAAAAAAAATTGGACCTGCATTGGATCAAGACTCAAATGAGAGTAAATTCGGCGACTCGGCTTGAAATGGTAAAATTTGAAAAAGTATAACCACCAAAAAAAGGGACTCACTTTCAAATAAAGAAAATTGTTTTCAAGGATAAAAATATATAAAAAAAAATTAAGGCTTCTAAAAGAAATTATTAAACTAATGAACATAATAAAAACTGTTCTTACCTTAAAAACAAAAGACTAAAATACAAAAAGGTCAAACAATTGAATGAAAATTTGATTACAATATCAAATGATGATCATCATTAAACAAGAAACCAAAATAGAAAGAGATCAGTTATTTGATATTAAATAAAGAAGCCAACTTATTTAATTAGTTAAGATTGTTTAATTAGGTTGATTTCGAGTTGTTCAACAATCCTAGAATCAGCCATATGGTTTGAAGTTTGAATGATACCATACTGGTTTTCATGTGGATGTCTCTCACCCTCCCTCCTTCCTCGGAAAGTACATTATCCCGGGAAAGTGACAGCAACCAAACTTTTCAGTTGAGGTCCTGAAGGAAGACCAAAGGCAATTAAATACAACTAGAAACCCACTTGATGTGTACCCTGTCTATCTATTTCAACTGTGAGGGGGGCGGATTTGGACAATGCATTGGACTGTAGCACTACAATCACTTAAAAAACGTCTTCCTACGTACAAGCGGATTTTGTTGTGCCTATAGTCAACCTCGTGAGCTTACCTCTGATAAGTATACCCTTTCACACTAATTATTCCCCAGTTATCTGGAATAAGGTCCAAGTTCAAGAATTTTAAAAGAATTAATAGTTAAAAAGACCATTAAACTTTAAAGATAATTAGCGAAAGGTCCCTAGAATTAAATCTATCCAGCCTCCAGTCCAGGGAAATTCTTTTCAATGGCTCTAGTCCAAGCAGCTAGACTATTTACAGCCAGAGGTCCGTATAGCCACATGGTTTCATTTTTCATGACTAATTTGCCCTTTTAACCGTTTTAGGCATAAATTTTGAAACTTAAAATTTCAAATCTTCCCTCCTTCATCCTTCCTAAATCCTCTCAAACGACTCCACAAATCGTCCTTGATCCGGATTTCTGCACTCATCGCCTGAGAAGAACTTGCAGAGGAGTCTCGATTCCATCCAGAGTTGTCAAAACGCAAGAGTTTGTTGCAGTCGACAGATCTACGTGCCGCGATGTTCGACTGCTGTAGAAAAATGGTACTCGGGGTGTAAATCGGAAAGCCACCATCTTCTCTCCCACTGATCTCTTTACGTCTTCCCAAATCTCAATCAAATCTCACCCATCGACCCACAAATCCAAAGTTTGCCTGATCATGATCTCGTTCGTTCCAATATCCTTACAAGGTTGGGTGACCGTGATGGTAGAGACTGATCTGAACCTCGATCAGTGGGGCCCATGATTTCCTGCAGCATTCATATCCCAGGCGAGAACGTGTTCTCTGTTAGGGGGAATTATGTTGCAGAACGTGTTGTAGTGATAAAGATGAAAGGGGTAGGTTTAGGTAGTCTGTGAGTGCATGAGTAAATATGGCCCTCACCTTATTACAAAAGTATAAGAGTGGTGCTGGACACGTCATGGGTGAAGGTTATTTCTTTAACCTGGGCACCTGTTTTTCAATGGGTGAAGTGTTTCTCTGTGTTTTATTTCCCTTAGGTATTCATGTTTGATTTTTGGAAACCCATTTGGTCTTTGAATCTTGGATATGTGATTTTGTGAGTATTTTCTGATTTTTTGTACTAAGTATGGACTTTTAAAATGACGACAAATGGATTTCTGTAATTCTGTATTGATTTCTAGTTCTGGAAGGGAAATACTGAGATTGTGGACTGTGTGATGCATCACAAGTTTTCAAGAAAGGTACAGCTAGTAGCAGGAGTCCTGTCATCATTATCAACAACAACATTATAAAACTGCACATTTTTTTAATCTAAAATTGTGTTTGAGATTGTTATGATTCTCCTCCCCCATTCTTCTCTTCCAAATCTGCACCCTCAGTTCAAACCCAGACTTACTATCAAATTTATCTAAGCTTTCTGTCAAATTTATCCGAGTTTTTGTAAAATTAATCTGTCTCTTGTCATATTTCTCTGCATTTTTGGCAAATTTATCTGAGTTTTGTCAAATTTATCTGAGCTTTTGTCAAATTTATCTGACTTTTTGTGAAATTTATCTGTCTTCTGTCAAGTTTATCTGAGTACTGCGTAAATTTATCTGAGGTCTAAAACAAATTTCTCTGAGTTAGGGACAAATCTATTTGAGTTTTTGGCTAATTTATCTGATTTTTGGAACAAATTTATCTGAATTATGAAATTTGAAAAATTGGTTTATCTTAGTTTTGGCAAATGTATTTGCATTTTTTTAAATTTATTTGCATTTTTTAATTTTATTTACGTTTTTTGAAATCTATTTGCTTTTTTTAATTTTATTTGTGTCTTTTGAAATTTATTTATGTTTTTTGAAATAAATTTAACTTAGTTTTGGCTTTGGCAAATTTTTCAGAAATTTGAAAAATGATTTATCATAGTTTTGGCAAATGTGACTGCGTTTTTGAATTTTATTTGCGTCTTTTAAAATTTATTTGCATCTTTTGAAATTTACTTGCATTTCTTGAATTTTCTTTGGATCTTTTGAGATTTATTTAAGCCTTCTGAAATTTATTTACATTTTCTGAAATTTATTTCAATCTTTTTAAACTTATTTGCAGCTTTTTAAATTTATCTGCATTTTTTTTGATATTTAATGCTTTTTAAAAAAAGTTATTGCTTTTTTTAAATTATTGCGTTTTTTAAATTTTATTTGTGTTATTTTGAAATGTACTTGTGTTTCTCTAGAATTTATTTGAAAATATCATTAATGAGATTTCTTTTATCATGGGCAATTAAATGACAGGATATGATTCCTTTAATCTAGGGCAATTAATGGGATTTACCACTAATCATGGGATATGATTCAAAAAAAGGGCAAATTAGACATTTTAGGTATGCGAATGTGTGTGAGGGACCTTTGGCTTCATGACTTTTTTTTATCAACTGTTTGCATTAAAGTCAAACTTTGAGGGATCTCTTGCCGAATCCCCATAAACTTTAAAGCTGTTAAATAAATGGTTCAGATATTTTAATCGTTTTTTTTTTTTTTTTTTTTTTTTTTTTTTTTTTTTTTTGCAGGAGACACTCTATCACAAAATGCATCTAGATAGGTAGGCTCTATTGTTGGAAAATTGTGTGGCCCGACTGTCATGAGACTTACGCTAGATCAAGCCCTGCGGTGTGCCACAGATGAACTCCCGACAAGTCTTTATTTGCTAGAGTCAGATATGGATCAAACTCTTTGTGGTAGAATTGGATCAGGTTTAGACTCCTGGTTTGGTGGAATTCCAACGCTAGTAAGAAGATGTGAGATTCAAGGAGGGATAGTATTCATAGTAGTCGTGGCTCCAAGAGATTTCTCTATATAAGGGAGATGAGAACATTAAATAATCATTCAATAGATCTGAAAGCATTCGCAGCGAATTCGCAGGATGTATCTCACATCGAAACACACAAAGGCTATCGGCGAGTTTGGTTCCGACAACCCATCAAAGGCTATTGGCGAGTTTGGTTCCGACAACCCATCTAGTACTAGCATTTCTTTCATCTATGAGTTGGACCACATACACACAGTATCTTGGGAGAGAATCTCTACTATTGTGGAAGTTTCAGCACAATGGTTCATGCACCATGAATGTGGCAAAAACACACGTCGATGTGAAAGGCCACAATCAAGGGTTCGTTTTATGATTAAACATGGCTAGGATTTTGCTAGCAATTTCTACACAAACTCAAACCAATAACACATCTCTCTCTCTTTCTCTCTCTCATAAAGGTGTTCAAGACATGGCCGTGGTTTAGCCGGGCCTCAGGCAGATTCAAATCGGGCCTGAACTTTAGAAACATAGGCCCATATTCTGCTCAAGCATGACAAGGGCAGAAAGTGTCTGGCCCAAGTCCCACCCACATAAAACATTACAAGCTTGAGCCCGCCCATTTAGTCAAACGTTTCATGTTAGTTTTTCTATTACTGTTCTGGTTTATGTATCAGAAAATCAGGCGAATCGGTCACTAAATTGCAAAGCATTACTTGTTCCGGCCGAGCTTCAGGCTTTCTATCACTTAACCCAAGTCCAGCCCAAAAGATAAACAAGCCCAAATTTTAAATCTAGGCATTTCCATAATACTAAAATCGAAGGTCCAAATCTGCCCAAAGAGAACTGGGCCTACATGAAAGTGAGATGCCCAATTGAGATCACAAGTTAAAGATAGGCCAGCTTGAATAAGAAGGGCATTGATCGTGTAGAATAAACCACCTCAAATTGACCACGTTATCTTATAGATTTGGGAAGACTTGGTTGACTCGGCGGGCCCTTACCTGAGGTAGACTTGGCTGACTCAGGATGAATATGGATAAATTTCTAATTAGACTAATCCCTCCGGACCGAGAGGGAAGCTGGATAAACTCCCTTGTAGCCCCAGTGTGGTAATGCAGTTTCAAACCTACAACCTTCATGTGCAAACCATAAATGCTTTTCAGTGCTATAGTAATCTATATTTGGTATAGCCGTTTTTCTGCGGAGCAAAATATAAAAATAATTTAAAATTTTCACTATTATATGGAAAAGCTTTTCCCTCGGTGGATTCAGGAAAAAAAAAATCTGCAGAAGAGGAAAAATAGACAAGCGTTCAACAGACTGAACAATCACCTGGTTCCTTCAGATTCCTCTTAAGAACAGTGTGTTCTTGGGAAAATACTTTCTCCACAAACAACCAATCAAACATCCAGCCGACTTGAGTTGGAAGACTTGCAAGTAAACGCATTGAACATTCTTAACATGAGTCCAAATCCTCCACCTATCATGGACCGTAATCCGTATAGAGCCTAAGCTTTATCTTTGATTTAAATAACGATCACCATCATCAATCCCAAGAAGTTGGCCGAGTGGTCAAGACCACAGAAACTCCCTCTGCCGGAGCTAGAGGTCTTGGTATTGACGCCTGATTCTCCCCTCTTCAGAAACCGAAGGTTGACTCGACTTGTGCTACCACCTAAGGGCCACAGGGTTCCGTTAGACAAAAAAAAAAATAAATAAATAAATAAATAAATAAATAAATAAATAAATAAATAATAAAAAAAAAAAAAACACGATCACCACCATCAAATGAAAAGGCTTGTAAAGTGGATGGTTAGACCAATTGCTCTTAACTGTTAAGTAATTATCTCTCTCCCTCTCTCTCTCTCTCAGCCTTGTATCATCAAATTTGGATGACATCTTGAACTAAATACAATTCATATGGACCATTTCTGATCTGATCACCAATATATGGTGGGGCTGAAATGGCCCCAGTATAGGACTGCATATGGGTCGGGTCTAGAACGGAACCATGTTGTATCCATTCCACCTTTGGTTTGGAATACAGTTTGATAATTGGAGCTTATAACAAATTCTTCAGTAATAGGTCTGGACCCAATCGTCGAGTCGAAATTTGTATGGATCTAAAACTAGACCCAATTTCTTACCTGATCCTATAATATGTTCCAAATTCGGATCCGAGCTTTTATAGGAACCAAAATTAGGTAGGTTCCTAACCTGTTTTTTACAATTCAAAACCTTAAGCAAACATGTAATCGGATATCCATTTAGAACCCTACCTCACAAGTTTGACATCTTAAAGCTATCATATTTATATTAACTTAAGTTTAAGAAAAAAACTCCAAATTGGACCCCAAAGGTCATTAAGTTGAGTAACTCGAGAACGGCTCCTTACCCAAGTGGTAATGAGTGGCAATTCTCACCTGGCTGTCCAAAGTTTGAACCCTCTTCCTATGTGTAGGCTTTCTTCTCACTTATGTGGACTTCCTTTCTACGTGCGCGTGCTCTCTCTTGGGTCCAGCCCTCTTGGGTGGAGTTTAAAAAACAAAGTTGAGTAACTCAGAAGGGGCTCACTAAATAAATACCCTCTCGGGCAGGTCAAAGTATGTTATAAAACAGTCCTTTAAGAAGGTACTTGGTAATTGTTATACAATGTTTCCCTAGTATGTAAGCTAATCATTTCTTTGTAAAGTCCAGGAATTTTTAGGGAAGTTGCAAAAGCTTTTGGAAAGTTTTTTTTTTTTTTTTGACTAAACTAATATGAGTTTTAAGCACTCATCGTGTACAAAACGGAAGATGTTTCCTTTGCTTGGAAAGGAACATTTTAGGACTTGAAAGAGAATCATATCCAATCCAATCCAAGCAATGGAGTCATGGAGCTTATACTTTGACTCATATATGTCAAAGATTACTGGATTGGAAAATAAGACTAGTTACTTATGAAAGAAAGATTTGTGTGATTAGTCTTCAGAATACAAAACATTGTGGTGACTCATTCACATTATATGTGGGATGAGTATTACCCAAAAGTGTCAGATTTTACTCTTTATTTTACGCAAAATTTGACTGCCTTTCTGGTAGCTCCAATAAAACAGAAAAATCAAATGTTATTTGAGATGGTTTAGGCATGCATATATAGAACTACTAATATAGAGCTTAAATGAAGTAGCAAGGATAGAAAAGATGGGATTGTGGAGTTGATGGAAATATAGTCGTAAATAGGGTTGAGTGGGAAAGTAGAACTCACGAAGCCCAACCCCAATTGGGATAAAGTTTGATGATGACAGTATGAATTATTTTGGGTGAAAAAAAATGAACTTACATCATTTGAAAATCCAAGTTTTATGATGTACTAGATGTATACAGTGCCTAAATTTGTACAAGTGCTCCTATGGCCATATGCCCTGTTCTTACAAGATGGGAAATGAATTTATCATCCCAACAAACATGAGAAAATAAGAAATGCATGGACAAGACTCAATTAGTTCATCCCCACAATAACTAGGTTTGTTTGCATTGTGGACTAGTTTGTTAGAATGTTTAAATAGAGGTTGATAAAAGTTTTCTCAACAACCCTTAATCTGTGACTTTTCACCATAGCTTCTCATTTATTTACCATCACTGTAATTCTAGAAAATTAATGCTTAACCTTAGAATCTTTAATTGTAAGGTCTCAAGTTCACTACTCAATGATGAAAGCCCTCACCGATCCTTGGAAAATTTGTCTCACATGAGTCTGCTTGATGAATAGATCCTTGCATCCTTTTCACTTATTCTCTATTATTTTTGCTTCTGTAGAAATAGATTGAGCAGTAGAACTGACTGGCACAATATAGCCATCTTCAACACCCAATACATCATGGAATTGAACGCCTCCTCATCTTGATGCTCTAGTATTCATAATTCTCCCTTCTCTGAAGAAAATAATTGTCAGTTTAGTAGACAGATGCTTGTTATGGTTTATTTTAGTCAGCAGGATATTAGATCACCTCTAATGGTCCAGACCACCCTACTGCCTGATTAATATCGCGCTTAGATGGATATCGAACAAAGTTAGTTTCCTTATCACTTAATAGGTGCAGCAGAAGTATAGTAAAATACTGAGTCTCTCACCTGGAGAGTATCTCAGTTTTAAAAGGCCACAGAAGAAGAGATATGGGGCTAAAGAATTATAATGGTAATGTTAAGCACAAAAGAAAACATTGAAGAAATATGTAAAGCACATTGGAGCAGGATGTTTGGTGTGGAGACCACATAGGGTCCTGTCAAGTACATTATTATTCAACAACCTTAACCTTTCATTAAAAAAAAAAAAGGTTTAAATTCATCAGGTAAGCGAAAAGGGCAAATCTTAACTTTCTTGCTCATGGTTTTGCCTTTCTTAGCTGTCATTATGCTGCCTACATTTCTTGTGTTTATTGTATTGCTTGGTTGTACAATGCAGTAGAATTATATTGTTTAGATTATCATAAGCACTAATTTAGTGATTGTTGAGACAAGATGGTTGAAATTTCAATCTAAACAGATACGAGTTAGTGGGAGTGTTACATGATTGCTCAGCGCCATTTTTGTTGAAGGTATATTTCCATAAGACGGAAAATGGGAATATTTACAAGCTTGTTGCTTGCCAATCGAATGTTAAATTCTATTGCCTTCACAGAGACCCTATATAGATGGGATAAGGCTTCAATGACAACAATGATGATGATGATGACAAAAATTTATATAGTTACTGAATTTGAATAATTTTTACCTTCCGGTAAAATATGATTAGTGAAATTGAACAATTATTACAACCATTTTCTCATTTTATAACGTTTAACCGAACATAGAACCATTCCAGGTCACTAGCTCACCTGGAAAGGGACATTAATGTCCTCTAGGGTGAGGCAGGGTAGCTAGATTCAAGCCCCAGTTGGAACAGGGAGGTATCATCTAATTGGTGCCTATGAAAAGACAGGCTGATACAGTATCACCAGAGGAAAATTTAGGTTACCCCAAAAAACACTTAACCTCATGCTTAGTAAACACGGAAAAATACCTTAAATACCTTTTTTACCACATAATAATCCATAAATTGACACTTTCCTCAAATAGTAATGGAAGAGAGTATCTGTTTGTTTAGTGATTCATGTGGGTTCTAGTAGTCCATTTATGAAATTGAAAGATTTAGGACACTTTCATCAATGACAATTATCACTGAAATGCACATGCATGCATAATATAAGAAAAAAAAAATAGTTCCATACATCCATTAAAAGAGAGAAAATTTTGTAATTATGATGGAAGTTTTGACAGTTATCCATATTTTCTAAATAGAGCAAGTTGTTATCTAAAGTAAGATGTACTTTTTAAAAGTTTTAACTTTTCGCCTTTTTTTTTCATAGAAACAGTTATGAGAAGACAATCAGCTAATGTTTCATTCAAGAAAGAACATCTAGCACCCATTTCCAATAAACCTGATAGTTCAATACTTCAATATTTAGATGGAAACTAATAAAGCAAGAATTTTCAATAGGACCAATTTGTAGATCTATTTCCTCTGGACAACATTTATTGTTTCACTCTTCAATTACAGCCATTCAGCTCTACAAAGGAAAAAAACGAAAATAAAGAACAAGAAACATAACCAAAAGACACATAGCTGAAAAGTGGAGTTCATCTTCAAATTATTGCCAGATCATCAGCCATCTGAAACAGCAAAAAAAAAAAAAGAAGAAGAAATCTTAAAATTAGAAGTTTAATTCTTGTTTCTGGTACTTTCTCTCCAAAAAATATATGGTCTAATGAAAGCCAACAAAAATATAACTAAAATACATGAACCTATTAATCATAATGCTTTCGTGGAAGCCTAAAGGTTGAAAATAAGAATTGTTATATATAATATAATAATGACCGACATTCTTGAGGCAAAAGACCTAAATGGTTTGCATAATCTGATCGATGACCTTTCCTCAAATAAAAGTTTTTCCAGTAGAAACAAGCTTTATAAATAGTACAAAGCTTTATCTGCCATGGAACTCATAGGGATTCAAATAGATAAACAATCTGAATTCAGATCCTTCACAGCCTACTTTAAAGATCTTAAATAAATGAGCTTTATCTGCCATGTGAGACACACTGTTATATGTAATACCTGCACCTATGATATAAAGACTATTTGACTTGCTACAAATATACACTATCTAATGATTAGTCGATGAATAAGAACAATGTAGTATATCATTCACACCCTATTTCAGGGCAAGCTTGCATAAAATTAGATGATTTTGTAGAATGACACCATTGAACATTGTGAACTGATAGACAATAATGATTGCATCATTGGATGTTTGCATTTGAACAGAGAGCAATGTGGTTTTTTATTTTTGGTAGAAGAGAACAACATTAATTGATGCCAATTCACGAGGTTTAATGCCTGGTGCATTTCTATTTGGCCCACCAATATCAAAATGTAACAGTTTAGGTCATTTTGATGGAGGTTTTCTCAACTTTAATCAAGGGTTATTAGAAATTGAGTTAAAGTGAAAGGTGGCATAAGTGTGATAATTGAAAAAAGAAAGTGTCTTTCTTGAATTATCCTAGTCTTTACCAAAATTGCGTAACAGGTTAAAGCAAGCATATTGGAAACAGGTTTCTTTAAGCTATTAAATATCAGTGGAATACTTTGGAACATGACAATTAAAGCTGAGGGCCAGGAGATACAGGCATTGAACCCAAGCAGGGGAATGGGGTACATGCATATATATGAGTATGGTAGAAACAACACAAAACAGAGCGGAGATTTAAAGGGATGACAACTGACCTTTATCAAGTTCTAATAGTCTTGACACACTTCAAAAGCAATCCGACCACATCAGGAGACACACTATTACTTGCGCTTTTCAAGTTGTTAATCTTCTTTTCAGTTTCCTCCTCGAGCCGTTTTAAGTTCGAACCGGAAAAACCACTACTCTGCAATGACAACATTAAACTCAAAGCCCAAACTAATATATGAAATCTTATATGTCTACATAAAATTACAACAAAGAAGACATAAAATGAATAAGGTCTTTTGTTGGTGAGGATACAAATGGCAAAAGAACAATTGAATAAACCCACATCTGAAACTTTTCTTTGATATTCCATCTCCAAAGACGAACGATAATTGGCAGCTTCCTTCTCGGCTTCATCTTTTGCCTGCTTCAGTCTCTTCATTTTCACTACAGAAAAGAAACCAAAAGTGACCTGAAGGTACTCACAGAAGAAAAGATTGTACCATCTACAGAAATAGATGGAGGATATCATACAGTAGTCAATAAGAACTTGGGTGCTAATATGCTACAATAGCATATGAAATTGAAGATAGTTAATAGCCACGTTACATTCAAACTTCAAACTACTCAATCCACAATTTTAATTATCTTGCAATAAAACAAGGAAATGATTAATGTCGGTGTTATTTTCTTAGATCCATTATGCATAGAATCACAATGCTACATAAAAAGGATTTGGGCCTTAGAGAAGAGTAAAGAGATTTTACTGTTCCTTGCACTTGATACTATCTGCTGGGCCTCTTGTTCTGCTGTCAGCAGCATCTGAATTCCTCCTTGCCCCTTACTTGAGTCCATGGCAATAACACAAGCTGAACAATGGAATAACCAAATTAGCTTCCTCAAGCCATTGCTAAATACTCGCAATAAGGATCTACAAGAATCATCATTAAAAAAGTGCAGAGGAGAAAAAAAAAATCAAGCCATCATAGAGAACTTTGAAGTTATAAGTAGAAACATGATTTTGCATGTTGATCATCATGTTGTGTAGTCATTCAGATGACAATCGATTATGAGTTTATAACAGCACAAGTTCAATTGCCGCATGTTATAGTTTCTCCTTTATTTCAAATGAAAAATCAGTGTCAATTTGTGATATTTTTAATTTTTAAGTTGGATTTAAAGCATAAGCCATAACTGGTTACAAAAACATTAGGAAACTCAAAACATTTATTACAGAAGAAAATACAGTAACTTCCTCTTGGTTGCGACATGAGTATTGCAATTAGAGTTGATCTTAAAGACATCATTTTATTTCGAAGCAGCAAGGCTTGCATTCAATTGAAGATAACCCCCTCTTTACGCAAAAAAAAATTAACTAAAAAATTGAAGATAACCCTATAAAAATAAATTAGAAAATAGAATAGCATTGACGGTTCCTTTTTGCAACTCAAACCACGGCTTAAAATAACCATTAATGAATATATGGAGGGTCATCATTGAGTAGCTTCTGAAATAGTCTTAGAAATTATTAAAAAACCAAACAAATAAGTAAATAAAAGTTTTCCCCAACTCACAAGTGGCTTAAAATAATTTAAGTATTATGGTTGTAAAAACATAAGGAAACAACAAGCATTTATGATAGAGAAAAATATAGTAACTTCCTCTTGGTTGCAAAATAAGTATTGCAATTAGAGACAATCTCAAGACGTCCTTTTATTTCGAAGCAGCAAGGCTTGCGTTCAAGTCAAGATAACCCCATAAAATTTAAATAAGAAAATAGAATACCATTGATGGTTTCTTTCTGAATCTCAAACAGTCAGTTATATAGATGAATGAATCTATGGAGGGTCATCATTGACTAGCTTATGAAATAGTTTTAGAAATTATAAAAATAAAAAAAAATAAACATAAAAGTTTTTCCCAACTCACAAGTGGCTTAAAATAATTTAAGTAACTGTATATTTTTTAAAAGTGTACAAGATTTAGAGGAGTAATATGATGCTTCCGATGGATCATCTGATATAGCAGTCTCACAGATTTCTATCGAACAGCTCAGAATTTGAATCTAGTAAACACTGTAAAGTAAACCCATGGTTCAGTAAGTGATAAGGAATTATAGATCATTCATATGATAGTTCCCACCAGGGGTAGGGAATGCTTATAATATTCCCATTTTGGGAGATAACCCTTCAACTGGTAGCCTACAAATAGAGGCTACCAATTGCAACAATACTGCAATCCCCATTTCCACAGGAAAAGAAAAAAAAAATGAAGACTTGGGATCTTCTAGTTTGGGATTTTTTGAGCATTTTCCCTCCATGGTAGAGTCTGTCAGATCAATAGTCTGGATTAACCAATGATGGGCCTCAGATTTATTTATGAAATGAAATGGTCAAAATATTCACTTGATTAGATTACCATAACCATCTAACAGCTATGAGTTTGTGTCTACTGGAGTTTTGAACATGGAGCATTGCATTTTCTTTTCTTTTTTCAGTCTTTTTCTCAATTCTTCCTTCATCCTCTCAAGTGAGAAAGATAATTTGATTGGACGAGATTCTCCTATGAGTTTTTTTTGCGAGCACCTTTAGTTTTGGGGGATCCCGCTTTTGTGGACGGACATGATTGAAAATCCCACGCCATGCACTTGCATGATGTTGTGAGTATTTTCCTAATTTAAGTTGAATCCAAATAAAGTACACCCACATGATGACCCACTAAATTTATAGTCAAATCAACATTCTAAAATGCCATCTTTTTGGTGCATTCTCCACAGAGCCATGAATTGCACGTGGATCCCACCAAATACAAGAGGAGCATCTGGCTTGGCAATAAAAAAACTAGCCATCTAATAGTAGAAGATAGATTGCTTTTTTTTCTTTTAACAGAATTAACAGAACCTATAGTGGTCATCGTTTGATTTCTTTTATTTCTTAGCTTCTATAATCATCCCGATGACAGGCTTTCATTTTCTGTATTTTTCTTTGAGAAATTGAAGAACAGATCAAAATCAATGAAAAGGACAGGTAAACAAAGGTACAGCCAAGGAATAAACTAGTGAAAGAATGGCAATCATCACCTTTGATCAGGCAACTAATGAAATCCAATGAGACTGATTTTTTTTTTTTTTTTTATAAGATTACTAATCCAAAAACCCACTCAATTGTTTAGTGGGACCAATGAATCACATCAAAATGTGGGGCTGATCATGTGCAAGAAAGCCATTCATTTCCCTTAATCATTTCCACAATTTCCATTTCCCTACATGCATATTTCACTTCATCAAGATTCTATTATTATTAGGAGGGCTTGATTATTTTCAACAAAAAAAAAAAAAATAACGAGAACAATAAAAAATTCCTAATAATAAAGAAATATATGTTCATAAAACCAAGATCCAAAAACAAATCCTCCTTCATTTCTCTCTATCTAGATACATCTGATTTCTTTTGTAAAGAAATCCCTGAATCTAATAAACAACAAATTAAAGAGATTTGAATCTTCATCACTTAATGGCAAGAAATCTTGAGATTTAGCAGAGATATCAAAAGCAGATAGAGATATCAAAAGCAGATATGATTTAAGAAGAAAGAAGGGACCTTTTTCTACCTCCTGCAAATTGCAAACGATGGGACTGTGGGAGATGAGATTCTGTTGAGAGATAAGAGGTGGAAGAGAGCAAAAGGTTGGGGATCATTATATAGGTTTTATATGACGTCACTGCCCTTCATGGATGAAATGCATGTGTTACATGTAGACCCACCTGATCTATGGCTTGGATCTGGTAAACATGTCCCACGTTCAAAATAAAAATGGGCTAGGTGGGTCCCATTGTGGGTTGTGCCCACTTAATTGTATCTAATGGACGGTTGTGGACACCTTGATTTCATTTGTTTTGTTTGAGTGGAGCCACCGTAATTACATCTTTCTTTTTTAGTGTCCCAATTCCAATACTCCACCATTTGATGGGTGATTAGATCACATCGGAAGGTGGGGCCCACTGTGATTACTTTATTGCCATGATATCATGGGATTTCGACGGCATGACTGCCCTTAGATCTTTGCATTTGCCACAAAACAATTAAAATTTAAAAATTTTCTGCATAATTGTTCCTATAATAGTGATGCGATATCAGACAGCTTTAGGATATCATAAATGCATGTGTTATAGTACGAACAATTCTATAGGAAATACTTAAACTTCAATTGTAATGTTACGAGGAATATCCCTACCATCATTATTACATGTGTCGCGCCTTCAATGGTTACATCAATTTTTTTTCTGGTGACCCACCCATCTAATGATGCAATCAATAGAAATAACTTGGATGTTGATTCTGAATCAAAACATGTTGATTATTTTTTTTTGTTACAGATAATTTATCTGAAAATCAACTGAACTTAATTCCTGTTCCGCTGAAAATGTTAAGTTTTAAGAGGTTAGTAAGAATAAACACATCCTAATACTGATGCGATCCCAATGGAAAGGGTTCAAAACTTCAAATAATTTGACAGCTGCTCTGATATGTGCCATGGTATCCCAAAAAATCCCTGAATTGTCTGTGGCATTCTAACCCATCGGAGAAGGTGGCCCCCAAGGATAATTTTTAAAGATTGTGAATCCCACAAGGAAATCTCGGCTCCGGCTCTGTTTGGCCAGGAGCCGCTGACCACCTCAATTTAGACTTGGGTCGGCAAGTCATAGTGCAATTAGCTGAGTCGGTGGGTAATGGGTTATAGCCAGCAAGAATGGACTTAGCATGAATCAGCCCATTTCTTCGGGTAGGATTTAAGCCAAACCCAACCTCTTTTTTCTAAGAAAAGGTGTCATCCAGAACCCTGAATTACTAGGTCAGGTTCAGGTTCAGGTTCAGGTTGGGTTCACAAGCAAGGCAGGTCAGAATTTTACCACCCCTAATTTTGAATGCACAATGTTCTGCCTAAGGGTGTGCAGAATCCTGATAAATCTATCAGCTCATTAATTTCACCTGTAGACTTGCTACCTGTGATAAAATACCAAATTCTCTGCTAGCTTGTTCAGTTGCAGAGGCAAAACTGAATTAGAGCCATTTCTTGTTTCTGATTCCCACATGTCACGAATATATTTTTCCTGCATATTGTTTGAGGTTGTGGGCAAGCTTAAATTCATGTTTGGGTTGACCAATGCCAAGCCAAGCTCATTTCAAATTTTTTTACCAGCTACTCTGATGAGCTATTATTTAATCATATGTTCCTGACTATATTCATTAGCAAGCATGAGAACATAGGGATCAGGGACAATCTCTATGCAACTAGAAGGTCACCATCATTGGAGAGAGTCAACGACCCAGGACAGATCATATGACCCTTCAAGTTTGAACCTTCAGTTGCACATATGGAGCTCTCAGGACAAGTAAAGATGATTGATCTGAGGCCCTACACAGTGGATGGTCAAAACCCAAAAATATCCTGTCCCTTTCATTGGCCAGGTGTGTGGCTGATGAATGCCCATTGTCCTGTTGGCCCACTTTTCATCAAGATAAAATCTTGCCTCCCTGTGATTAATAAAGGCCTAATGGGAGTATCAGCTCTACATTGAATCATGTGATGTGAGTTAATGTCATCTACATTGATTCAATCTGACAGTGATCATTGCATTGATCAGATTGATACTCAGACCCATCAGTGATAGGGAAAAGGGTTTTATCCATGATTTACATTGATGAGAAGTGCACCCAAAGGTGCATATGCACTTCAATTTAAGTATTGAATCCTTTCCTAAATAAAAATTACTGCAAGATCAACTGATGTTTACACTAAACATTGCAGTATCTGAAATACTCATATCTGGCAGAGTATTCTGCCCTTTGCCCAAACATAGCTAGCCTACATCATCTTCTGTCGTGATTTGTGAATCATGACGTCCTTTTGTCCACACCTAGCAGTTCCAATGGTAATTGGCAAAACAATCCTACTAAAAGCTCAAAAAAGACCACCTTTATTGAAGACAGGACCACCCCACAAGAAAGCCTACAAATACCAAATGAGTCACCAGCATTTTAGTTGTATTCCATCTATATATCTGAGATGGGGTTGAAATGTTTCTACCATGTAACAAAACAAAAACTATGTTTACCAAGCAATAAATATAACAGCAGCAAGCAATTTTAATAAATGTTGCATATTTCCTGAAGTTCACCAAGAAACCAAACAGAATGGATGAGATCATTCCAAAATGACTGCATGGGTCATTATCTTCCCCACAACTTTAGGTTGAAATATAAATATTGTCTACATAGCTAAGCAACCAAAAGCAATAATACATTTACTACAATATACAACTTGCATTGAGGAAGAAAATATGCTCCATGAAAACAAAACAACTACATTGCAATTGAATCAAATAGCACTACAGAAATACAATATTTAGTTTGTGAATGCAACAAGAAGATGAGTATGCCATCAATACAATGGTATCCCACCCGGCCTTACGTGGAAGGAAAATGCAGATATATTGGATGCTCTTTCACTTTTGCAGGCTGGCATTAGGAACCCTTTTTTTTTTTCCTCATATATCAGCAT
This sequence comes from Camphora micrantha, assembly GCA_003546025.1. Classification (NCBI taxonomy): domain Eukaryota; kingdom Viridiplantae; phylum Streptophyta; class Magnoliopsida; order Laurales; family Lauraceae; genus Camphora; species Camphora micrantha. Next base: position 7,277,801 of record QPKB01000001.1, on the reverse strand, counting down.
TAGAAACTCTTCAGTATGTCAAACTGTCATTCTAGTTGAAATGAGATGCAATTTCGCCATAATTCTCCAATTTCAAGATCAGAAGATTTAGCTAATTCTCTTCAGGTAGTGGTGGCTAACCTGTCCAAAGCTTCCAACACATGCCGCATGGGAGGTCTTCTTTCTGCGTTGGTCTGAACACATGCTAAAGCAATTTTCAGCACAGCTATCATCTCTTCTTTCCTCTCAGGCTCTTGAGCTAAAAATGGGTCAAAAACATCTGAGAGTGGCTTCTTCTCCTCGATACTAAGCCGGACCCATCTAACCAAATCCATTTCTGATACACCCACTAGAACAATTGGTGATTTACCTGTTATCATTTCTAGTAAAATTACCCCGTATGAGTAAACATCCCATTTTTGTGACGGTTTTCGAAATTTTGGGGCTTCTGGAGCCTGATAAATAGATCCAGGATTTCCATTAAGAGTAGCTGAGACATCTGATGGTTGATCCGGTTGAATTTCGGCAGCCATCTGATTGGATTGGGAACTTGGTAAAACTCCAGTCATGTTTGTGAGGCGCCCGAGTCCAAAATCAGATATATACGGTTCCATGTCTAGTCCCAATAGTATATTATTGGGTTTTAAATTTCCATGGACATACTTTTTTGGGCTAAATTCATGTATGTAAACCAAGCCTCTTGCCATGCCCTTCATGATCTTCAGGCGGACAGGCCATGGCATGGGTGAAAATGATGTTGAAGTTCCAACATTCCCTGAAATCAGGTCGATCCATAACCAAACGGGGAAAAATTAGAATGTAAAAACAAAAATCAGTTGGAACAAGATCAGTGCATAATTAGAACAAACACCAATAAGGCAAAAGTTAAAAGCTTTACTAAATTGATTTGCAATGTTTACGTGCAATAATGAGGAAATGACAAGTGAAACAACATTGTTTAGTATTCATAATCATATAAAATGATCAGTTTGAGAAGAATCTATATACATATCCTACAGAGCATCAGAATTTAGTGTTGCATGCTCAATTCTAAACAGCAGAAAGGTGCAACTGGATGTACTTCTAATTGCAGCTGTTTTTAATCAAATTAGCAGAACGGTTGGTTATTGGTTATCCATCTTAACAAATTTGCTGTAGAATGGAAATAAGAAGCCATTTTAGGTGAGATAAAAAATTTCCCACCTTTCTGCTACATTTATGAGTAACACCAATGGCCTCGATATTATTGCTTAGAAAATGTTCAGAAAATAGTATCCCACTTGTGACTTCCATTTCATATGCTTCCAAAAGGAAAGCAGAACAGAACTCCTTTTTTTTACTGATACATAACAGATACATGTTTGTTCTGCTAAAATATCCAAGCTAATAAAATGAGGGGTACAGCCACATTCCACAGATGGCACCATTATCATGATTTACTAAACTACAAAACCTGGGATACCATAAACCTCGAACAAAGAATCAACCAAATCTCGAGAAAACTAGCATAAAAAGATTTCACAATGTATTATAATGGCAGGTATGAGTAATCGTTGACAACCACTTCCTCTAAAAACTTAAACTAATAGAGGACGGTGTAACAATATATAAACCAACCCCCCCCCCCCCCCCCCTAATCCCCGGGCGCGCACACATTACATCATGGTATTAGAGCAGGAGGTCAAGTGTTCAAGTTTTCAGGGCTGTTGTGCATTGCATTCTCCCACGGAGGGTGTGATTCCCATGAAGAGCCCTGCATTTTCCCACGGAATGTGTAGTCCCCGTGAAGGAGCCCGCACGTGCAAGGGGTATTGTAACCTTGCTATACATTGTTACATCGTTCTCTATCAGCTCAGCTCAAGCTTTTAGAGTAAGTTGTTGCTAACAGTAATGACATTCATTCAGATCATCAATTTCTATCGAAAAATTATAGTTTAGGGAGCATTTACCATGGATTGCAGCAAAAAGATCACCATTGGTAATGTAGTCATAGATCAGCAGCTTCTCAGCGAGAGACCAGTAATAAGCTCTTAGAGTAACAATATTCGGGTGCTTGAGCTTCCCAATCACCTCTATCTCTGTCTGGAACTCTTTGAACCTCTGTAAATCTCCATCACCTAATCTTCTCACAGCCAGGGTGACTCCGTCTTCAAGCACGACTTTGTACACAATCCCTATCCCACTCTTGCCCAAAACATAAGCAGATGACTTCAAAAGCTTGTCAATGTTGAAATCAACCTGCAAATCTAATGGCACAAATCCAAACCGCTCTCCAATTTCTGATGGAGCTTCAGATCCATCTTTCCTAAAACACAGGCATTCATCTCCTTTCAATGCTCTCTCCAGACTACCTCCTTCAGCTTCACTCTTACAAGAAACCACCTTGGAATAGTAGTAAAAAAGCACCAAACCTATAAGACTAATTCCAACAATGTCACCTACCACAATTGCAATCACTGTCGCTCTATTCAAGCTCTTTCTCTTGTTACTCCTAACCATGTTTTTACCATCCAATGTTGGAGGCGAGTAGGTTGCAGTTACAGGTAAATAAGGTAATGTGGCTGGAATGCTTGAATTAGAACATGCATTCCTCAATGGAGGACCACAGAGCCCAGGATTCCCTATAAACGCAGTTGGTCCTCTATTCACCAAAGCATCACTCTGCGGTATTGGCCCGCTGAGATTGTTGTAGGTAAGATCAATATATACCTTCTCTGGAAGGTTCCCAAGGCTTGGTGGGATTGGACCAGAGAAGTCATTATGCGAAAAATCCGCAGTTTCTTGAAGTCCGGAGAGATGGCCAACATCACTAGGAATAGAACCACTGAACTGATTATAAGAAAGGTTGAGCTTCTCTAACATTATCAAGCTACTCCCAAACCCAACAGGCAGAGAACCTGTGAAGTTGTTGTGGCCAAAATCAAGGATTTTTAGTCTGTTGCATTGCAGAATTGAAATAGGTATTGACCCATTGAACAAATTCTCCGATAGATCTAAAGTCTGGAGATCCTTAAGTTTCCCAACCTCAGATGGAACAGACCCAGACAAGGAATTCCCAAAAAGAACCAAGCTTTGGAGGCTTGAAGCATCAAAGAGCTCAACAGGCAAGGTTCCATGGAGCCTGTTATCTCTAAGATCAATGTCTTTAAGGGAAGAAAGGGACCCAAGAACTGAAGGAACAATACCCACAAGCCCACTTTCAGGAATGCTAACAGAAATTACTTTTGCAGACGAGCATGTAATCCCACTCCATGAGCATGGGTTTTCATCAGAGTAGTCCCAATTGCTTAGAGATCCATCTGGGTCTTGTTGGATGGACTGTTTGAATAATAGAAGTGCAATTCCTTCATCATTCAAAGAACCCACAAAGAAGTAGCAGTTGCAGAGAAGAAAAAGCACCCAACAGAGATATGTAACCATTGCCTAGGTTTTGAAAGCAAACCATCAGTAGGGAGAAAAAAAAGAGAGGAAAAAAGCAAATACAGCAAAAAAAAAAAAAAAAAAAGAAAAGAAGAGGTGTTTACAAGGGATTTCAACTTACCTCTCCTGGTGCAGTTCTTGTGTTGTCAGAGGTGCTTAAGACTTTTAGAAATGCACAAAGAAAAACAGAGTAGGTGAGAAGATGAGAACTTGAGATCCAAGACAAAGGGAAAGTCTTGGTTGAAGGAGGCAGAAGCACAAGATGATTATTGCCACTGACACAGTTCCACTTCTTTAGTATACAGTGGCTTTAGTAGCACCACCAATCACTGATGACTCCGGATCCTCTGCGGCTTTGACACAGAGAGAAAACCTTGACCCGAAGGAGTGGTCCTCCACAGTGGGGCCCTAATAATCCGAGCAACTTAAAATAAAATCCTCCCAATATTGTATTCGGATATCTCTAAATTTTACTTCAATAAAAAATAATTATAACATAAATTTAACCATTTTGTTAAAAAATATGATTAAGAAAATTTATGCATTGCTCCTTATCACATTTCAATTTATTTTTTTTCGCTATTAAAGGCATCTCAACTCTTTGTGCTGAATTAAAATCTCCGGGCCCTAAGGAAAAGCCGAGTAAATTCCCCTGTAACCACAGTGTAGTAATGCAGTTTTGAACCCACAATCTTTCGAAGTGTAAACCGTGATCCTAGGCCAACTAAACTACTCATTGGAATTACCACATTTCTTATTAAATAACTAATTTTGTCATGGAACCAACTCCTTCGGAGTTAAAATTTAGAGACATCCTATCTGCTGAAAGAAATTTTAATTTTAGCGAATATGGTTTTCAATAGGTGGACTCTAATATGGTGTTCCACTCCATGATCGTACAATTTCTCCAACCCCAGAGTATCTGTGTGATGGAGAATTTGGGCCCACTGCTGCACAAAATACGTGGTGTAGTTTTGGATGTATGGACCCATGAGCAGAAATTCCCACCTATTCATTGTTTGTTTCATTGGCAAGGGTCAAAAATAGAATCTTTATTTACTGGATGGACAGAAATGGAGGATAACTGATTTTTTGGCTGGTGATAGAAACGGAATGAAGCTCCTGCATCAGATATAAATGGAGGCCCACCAAATTGACTGCACCACTTTCCAATGTGGGTCAAGGGCCCAGGTCAGCCCATGCTCCTATCTAATCATATTTATGGCGGAGCCCGAAAGCTACCTGGATGAAGTCAATTTAGAGATTTAGTTGAAATTCACCGAGTTAAGAAGTTCAAAACTCATTTGAATGTAGTGAAAGATTCTAATAACTTATCTTGAATTTTGACTGACTTCAAAAGAACAAGCGATTTTTGCCGGAAAAACAAAGATCGATCACTATAAGATTGATCGTTTGTTAAAAGAAAAAAATGATTAATGAATACACATAAGATTATATTAATCACATGTTTTATAAAATGGTAAATTTCTGGATTGACCAAATCTTAATGGAGTAAAATTTTGGTAATGCCTCAAACCTAGAAGGAAATCTATTTTGAACAACTTGAATTTTGCAAGGGTGGGTTTCATAAGTCCCACTTGGAATGCCGAGGGACAGGAAACACCGCTTTTTTTTTTTTTTTTAAAACAGTTACGAGACTTCATTAAAAAGAGGAAACAGATACAAACTGAACAAGTAAAAGAGAGAAAAAGTTATAGAGAAGGTGCAAGAGTATTATATCCCCCAACCCAATTACATAATCACACCTACCCATAGAGACAACCTCTCAAACCTTTGCTTGGCTAGTGCACTCGCGATTGAGTTGGATGATCTAACCTCATGACGAAAAGAGACATTTAGAGTGGCTGATAGCTCCATAATTTCATTAAAATGGAATTAAAATTTTCAAGAAAAATCTTTCTTGTTAGATATCCAAGTGATCGCATTTGAAGAGTCACTTTCCACCACAAAGATCACCAATATATCTCCTTGCAAACAACTTAAGACCTTCCAAAATAGCTAACACATCCGCTTCGTTTGAATCACAAATGCCCACATTCTTAGTGAACATAAAGAGCACCTCACCCTTACAATTACGCAACACGCCTCCCATTCTCGCTAGCCATAGCTTACCTCTTGAAACTCCATTCACATTAAACTTTAAACCCCCAAAAGGAGAGGGAGACCAAGGGACGGATATTCTCTCCTTAAAAGGGAGACGCCTCCCATACAAGCTTCCAAATTATAAATAATATCATTTAAGTTTATATGATAAGTTTATATTTGCAAACTCCTTTCGAATTAAAGCCCATTTCACAATCTTAAAAGCAACCTTAGAAATCAAATCAACCAGCAAAGATGATGAGCCTCTAAATATCCTCTCATTTCTTTCCTTCCAAATAGACCAAAAAATAGCAAAAATGAATCATTCTCCATAAGAGACTCCCACAACCAATGAAACACCTACCACGCCAAGCATTTGCCCATTCCGTTATAGTCTTTGGATAACACCAGACAATACCATGTAATTGAAACACCTTCTAATATATCAAATGGGCTTTGCCATGTAATAGAATAAAACATAAAGTGAAATGAAATTAAACTGTTGCATTTTTATTTTTTTTTACTAAAAAATGTGTTTACAGAGATCTCAAGCGATAGGTGAGGATAGCTTACGGTAAGCACCCTGCGATACTACAAACAATCCTTATGAGGCCAATGAACTGAATGGTGATGATCAATTCATAAGCAATCCTTCTAATCCGTCAATCATTATCATAGATGACTTCATTGGCCCCCGCAAATTATCATAGATGAATCACGATCCTCTTAGTGGGTCCAGATGCATGGCAGGCTACCCGCAGTGACATGGTGGAACACGAATGGTCCACTCAAGATCATCGTGGGTTTTTACCTCACTAGATTAGGACTCCTCATGGATGACCTTACTAGGGCCCACAAAGAATGTTCAATTGATTGGTCAATCCATCCTCTTTTGTTGGATATCAAAGACTTCATCTCCAAGTTTGAAGAGATCTCTTTTGCCCATATTCCTAGAAATGCAAATGTATTTGCTCATGAACTTGTGAATATGTCTTATGAGTCTAGCTCTCATGTGAGGCTTGTGGAGGTTCTGCAGCCTAGATAGGATGGGGGTTTTGTTTTGTCTTATTTTTATGTTGGCTGCGCTTTCTCTTTTTGGTTCTAGTTGTTTTTCTCTTGAGCTTAGAGCATGTTTGGTCGTCGGCAATGAATCTATAGACCTGATGATTCTTTACTATCACTGGAAGAAGGATTCATTGCTGGGGATTTGTATAGTTGAAGATATTACATTCATATTGGTATGTATCGATGCATATAGTTGAGAAAAATAGAGTTAGGTTTTAAAAAGTGAGGATTTTCAAATTTTATGGGGGGTGGTCGGATCTGAAAATCCGAACAAATAAATATTTTTATTCGTCCAAATTCTTAGTAATTTATAATTGTTAAATATGAATTTGCCACAACTTTAGAAATTCTAAAAATTTGGTTCCCAAATGTAACCTTAATGATATCTAATTTCTTTAAAAAAAAAATTTAAAAGTTTATGCCACCTGTCATGGCGCACGTTACCAACTGTACACTGTGAAGCGCACGTTAGATGTGATCTCTTCAATACTAAAATTTTGGACTGAAATTCCTTGATTGCCCCTCCCTCTCTCTCTCCTTTTTTTTTTCTTCTCACTTTCAGATCTGGCTGGTCTCCCAGATCTGCAACAGAAGAATCCAAGCGAACTGAACTAGGGTTTTGAAGAATCTTTCATGCTTCCTTCCAATTTTCTTCTTTCTTAGATCGATCTGAGAGAGAAAGAGAGAGAGCGGAAGAGGCGATCGGGAATGGTGGATCGATCGATGGATGTGGAGAAATCGTCTCTCTGCAACTGCGTCGTGAATTTCCTTCTCCAGGAGAACTACTTGCTCACGGCCTTCGAACTCCTCCACGAGCTCCTCGAAGATGGACGCGACGTCCACGCCATTCGCCTCAAGGAGTTCTTCTCCGATCCCGCCCAATTCCCGCCCGATCAGATCGCCCGCTTCAACAACCTTCGATGTAATCAAATCACTCAATTCTCATCTGTTTGTGCGTAGTTTCTGATTTGATTGTGCGTAGTTTCTGATTTTTTTTTTAATCTTAGCTCTGTTAGGTATTGAATTTGCAGAATTGTATTTGTATTGGATCGTGTGATCTATAGAAATTGCATTAGTAGTGTCGGGAATTTTATAATGTAAGAAGAACGGATTCCTATTGGATTCCATTGTTGGGAACGATCTGTGTTGGCGGCCGCGGACAGATCGCACTCCATTGCGGTGTCCGTGTGGTGCATTTGTAAGCTGATAACATCGAGATTCATAGTTCCTGCAACTTCTTGGTCGCTGCCTCCATTTTGAAGTTTTATTGTATCTGTTCCATATTGGTTTGATGCAAAAACAAAGTCTTTGACATGGTTTAGAAAGTGAATCAATGAGACTGTTAATTTCATTAACATTGGCCTCCTAATCTCTGAAAGAGAGAAGTAATTGGAACTGATTGAAGTTCCCTTTGCATTTCTTTAAATCGATTGCATTTGAATAGCCATGACACTTTTTCTAATCATATCCAACACTCTTAGTATATGGACTTCCTGCTGATACTGCTTAACTAAGTAATGCAAATCGTATACAAACGATGAAAATTTCTGTGAAAATGCAGAATGTAGTCCAATCACCACTGGGTGCTGCCTTGTATGTTTATGATCTTCAATGCTATCAATTGGCCAAAACTCTTTGCAATAGTGTGATAAATGGATTTGATGCGACCGAGTGTTGGTATATTTGGAACTTGGTTGAGCACTTCATCAAGTAATTAAGGACTTTCACAGTTTTATTTGGTGTAATCACGGAAAATTTGGATAAAATGCAGTCTATCTCATGTTCTGTTCTTTACTTTTCTTTCTTGTGAAGAGATAAATTATAGCTACGTTGACACTTCTATGCCTTTAGATTTTTTTTTTTCTGGAATATGCTGGCATATACTTGAAATATTTCCATTTTTGTGACTTATAAAATTTTTGTATCAGTTGCTGATCCTCAGAGTTTAGTAGAAGAGAAAGAAACAGTGGAAGAAAAGTTGGCAATCAGCCAATATGAGCTCCGCTTAGCCCAAGAGGACATGTTGAGGCTGAAGGCAGAGCTACAAAAGCGAGTTGAATGCCCTCCTGAAGAATCAAGTGGTAGGTACTTACCTTTTTTTTATTATCAGAAATCACATACAAACATGTATCTTATTTTTAGTTTTATCTAAACATATGAAATAATTTCCTGTAGTTATGAAACTCTTTCATGTTATACATGGTAATTGCCATTCAAAAAAGAAAAGAAGACGGTCATGGTAATTAGTGAACTTTATTGAAGAAAAGGAGAGGACAGAATTGGCAACTTCATTACATGCGTAGACTATACTTTAATAGCATATGTTTCATCTGTTCATGCTCTGCCTTTATATGGGTGCATATGAAATTATGGTCTAATCTATATCAGTACATTTCTCTAATATTGGAATGTCTAGTTGTTGCTTGCCCCAATAAATCAAGATGCTTACTTTGTCTACCATGTTAAATACTGTATGTTTGAAGACTCTATGCTCTTATGTACACTTTGCGGGGTTACAGTCCTAATCAAATTTTTTTTAAATGGTGACATCACTCAAACCCACAGGCCACAACCCTGTTGCGACACCGATCTCTGTCCAATATGCCAAGGCTTATGTCAACAGTCCTAAACTAATTACAAAAAAGATCTTGGTCGGTGGCCATGTCTACACAGATTTTTTGTGTCCTCTACAACAGGGACCGCATGTCTATTTAATACACACTTTCGGGTCATAGTCCTAATTAGATTTTAAAGTTTAATCTGATCTTAATTTGGACAATTGCAATCGTAACAATGTTTTTAAGAGATTTGCAAGTCACACAGATAAGATATAACCTGCTATTCTGAGGTGTAGAATTTGATAATGCCTTCTAAACCTATTATGGTACTCTGAAGGAAGGACTGGTTTCAAATACCTTCCTTTTCACAATTTGATGTAGCAGATTAAGGAGTATCAATTTTCCCTTTCTCTTTATCCATTTCTTGTTATTATAACCATTGTTTTGAATTTTAAATTTTTGCAGCAACTTTTAATATCAATGATTTTGCCCCTTGGTCGATCAATGGGGGCTTCTGGTTAACCTAGTCACCGATGAGTCACGGCCTACATCTAAAGGATTCAAGCTAGATATTCATATTAAGGTGTTCATATTGTTTTGCTTCAGATAGTTTGATACTGTGTCCAAGTTACAGTCAAAACCATATTATTTATTTTTATGGAGGTATTGTAGCAAGTTTAACCGTTGAAAAAGGAAAATTAGCCGAACAATGTACTTCCATAATGCTTTGATGTTTCCAGGACAATGTTTACTTCCAGAAGGGCTTCAGAACTATTGTTTTTTAAAATTGATCTCTCTCTCTCTCTCTCTCTCTCTACAGGCTCTCAAGAAGCTGTTTCCATTAGTGAAGGTCCCAACCGTCAACAGAGGAAGAGGGAAGGTTTATTTTCTGATTTGGGCCCTTTAAAAGATTCAGAGCGTAGGGATCTAAACTGTGCTATAAAGGAATATTTGCTTTTTGCGGGATATCGGCTTACTGCTATGACATTTTATGAGGAGGTAAGTGGAATCTGTGAGTGTTCAGTTATGCATACCAGTGACCCCAAAAAATTGAGAAAAAAGTGTTCCATTATTCATGCCTGCACTAGATGCTGGATTTGGTTATATCACGTGGGATGTGGCCATGAAGAGTATGACAAAAGCCTTAAAGAGCTAAAAAATGACCAAGTATTGTCAGTATATCACCCTTAAGAGCAAAGAAACAGTGAGTAATATAACCTATATCACCAAGGTAATCGTTGCATTTTTATAAAGGCAAATTCTACTAGAAAAGTACTGCACATCAGACTATGCAAATTCCTTTCGTTTGTTTGCAGTCATTTACACATGTAAGTGATTCCTATGTGTAATGGATGCGCATCATCACGTTGCACTCATTTACACGTGATGCATAAATGAGGTGTGAAAATTGTACGTAAATGAGGCCATTTACACACCAAAATTTACTTACCTGGATAGGTGGTAAAGCGATTCACACCTCTTTGCATAAAAGCGCTAGTACAGTCTCCACACAGTATTTTTTTCACTTACCTCTGTTTTTTTTTTCTTTCTTTTTTTTTCAATAAATGAGGCTATTTACACACCAAAATTTACTTACCTGGATAAGTGGTAAAGCGATTCACACCTCTCTTCGCAAAAGGTGCTAGTACAATCTCCACATGGTGTTTTTACTTGTGGTGCCATCAAAGACCTTTACTTCTTCATTCCTGTGGACCGCATATTTGTGAAACCCCATGATCTTGAAGTTGATTATCTTTAAATCTTCATAGATTTTAAATAATTTGTAAAAAAGTCCCAACATGTAGATCTGATTTTCTGGACATATGTGGGCCCCAATTCATTATTTGAAATGTCCAATATTCTTCTATTAATGGAACACATCAAGATGTAAAGTTTCATATCTTAATTCTAAATGAATTTTGAGAAATTTGTGAAAAAGTTCCAAATAAATCCAAATAAATCTAAAACCATCGTATATGCTCGCTTACTTGTGAAAATGATGATTTTGACAAACATGGTAATGTGTTTCACATGTGTAGCACTATGTAACATTTGCATATGTAAAACCCATTTTCCTATCACATGCATAAAGGCAAAGGACCTCTAATTCTTTTCTATTCGCATGGGCATGAAGTTACTTATCTGGACTATCCAACAAATCCAGCCACCTTTCATAGGTCATTGTGAAAATCTGACCGACTAGATTACCCTAATCTCAGAACTATTGGCCTTTTCATCATACGTGAGATCCAAGAATACTCTCTTTTGTAATATCGTCTTCACACAATCCTTTGCTCCGGGCATTGAAATAATTCTGTTGAATCAGCTTCAATTGTGAAGGGACTGGCGAATGGCTTTGCTGACTTGCTGGCTAAGCTATGGGTGGATGGATCCTCCCCATTTGTTGTTCTTTCTTTGTAGTTAGGCTGTCTTTTCTGTGTTGTAGCTTTTCTCTTTGTTGATATATATATATATATTTATATATGTAGAGAGAGAGAGAAATTCTGCAAAATGCCGCATCCATCTGGTTTGTAATAAATGCAAGAAAGAAAGAGCCATTCAACCTTCATTTATGTACACTAATATTTTAGGGATTCTTTTAAAGTGGAAGGGAGATAAGATGGGAGAAGAGAAATCGTGCCCCGCTCCCACTTTCCATGGTGCATTTAGTAGAAAATAAATACTTAAAGACAAATTTGCACAAGAGTTAGATATGTGGCCCATCAATACTGTTCAATCTAATGGTGAGCCCAATTCATATTTGATTAAAATCGATTGATGACTAAAAAAATGAGGGGGCCATTTATTTTGATCGGTATGAATTTTTCATAAGCAGACCCCACCAATGATCTCCAGCAAATAGTCTATATGAATGTAAGCCTAAAAATAATCACAAATAAGAGACTCCCAAATTCAATCACAAATAAGAGGCTTGATTGACAAGGAGGAAAATAGGGTAGTGAATCTTGAATGATTTGTTAAAAAAGAGTGAAAAACTAGGAAAGGATTAGTTGCTTTTTCAAGAGAAAGTTGGGATTTAAATGCAGATTTGTAGCTAGTTTCAAGGAAGAGGTAATGGAAGTTATGAACGGGCATTTAAGCTTCACAAGTGGTATGATTATGTGGACTCTTCTCTTATACATTGCAAATAGTGGCGTTTCAACTTTTGAAAACACCCGGGCGTCATGTAGACCTCTCTCTCTCTCTCTCTCTCTCTCTCTCTCTCTCTCCAGCTTTATTTATGTCTTCCTCTCTAGTCTTCAAAGGTCTAAAAGACACTAAGGATGTAGACCTCATCTTTTCTTGGCATGCTTAATTATCTTGCTTCTGCATGGCCAAAGGCTAGTAGTTTACCACTTTACCTAAAGGCCTCAAGTGTAACTTGCAGCGATATGTAAATTACATCATGTCGCCACATTCACATAGACACCTGAGTTATGCTTTACCTTACCATAAGGTTGAGTCAGATTCGTAAGTATGGCCCTGACACATGAAGTTCCAAGCCATTCAAAAGTTGCCCCCCTTCCATATTTACCCACATGGGTCCAGTTTTCAGTGTAATCATCAATGTCGGATTAAACAGATCGTTAAAGATGTGATTTAATCCCATATACATAACAATCTTTTGATAAATCGAATTTTATATTCAATTGAACTACCTGATAGCCAAACCAACCATTCATTCAAATTGCTGTCCACAAGTTAGACGCCCAAATTTTTCTTTATTAAAAGAAATATTGATTGTTGAATACGCCTATTTAAAAATTGTTGGCAAATCATTTTTGAGCAATCCTTGGTGATATTTTCTCTGATCGAAGTGAAACTTGTGTTCAATAGTCAACTGCGGTTCGTTTCGGCCGAATAGCCAAAACTATTCAGTTCAGGTGATTGAACCAACCAATGGTATACAAAATTTTGGTCAGGATTTCGGACTATTTCGGCCTTGTTGAAGAGGTCAAAATGGCCAGGTTCCAGCTGAACAAGGAAAATAGTGAAAAAAGGCTTTTTAATTTTGATTGAGGTACTAATATGCTCCACTGTGATGTAACAATTATGTGAATGTGTTCTAATTTATGTTAGGTTAGTCTAATATCGATTATTAGAGACAAGAGTAGAGAATGGATGTCATAATTCCACAGTCACAGTCATGTCTGACAATCAATTATTTGACATGTAGGAGCAACATATTATATTGCTGATTTAGTAGAATGAATTAAAAATATATAACATGCATGTTAATTTCACTTCTTTTTTATTTACTGTAACGACCCTGGGCCTAGTAACTACATGATATTGTCCCCTTTGGCTCATGGGATTTCAACCTAATCTTACCGTACAGTTTTAAAAGGCCTCATGTGGAGTTAAGGTCAGGTCACACACATATGTACCCAAGATCAGGACTAGCATGTTTCCGATGTGGGATGTATGCACCATTACATGCCCAGTCCTTTAGAGTTTCTCCCGCCCTCTAGGCAAATGCTCGCCGGACCCAACACCCTGCTACAGGGGCTGCAGGCGTGACATATACTATTTTTCATTACATATATTTGGAAATTTTAATTTTTACTAAACAGAACTCCAAAATGAAATACCATAATGCTGAGTCGTCTGAAACATTTCAGTCTAGAAATAAACCGAAACAAGGTCTGGAATAAAATTGACAATTATGAACTTTAGTCATCAATGGAGGAGCATATTGTGCATCACACCAACAGTCCAGATCAATGGAAGGGGGCATCATTTTTGGAGAATATTGTGATTTGTTAATCAATTCTGTTTATTATGGTTTGATCACATTTCATTTTCAATCCGATGGTGTCGTTAAGATGAAAGCGGATTCGACCCCCTAAGGTTCAAAATGCACAAGCGCGTCAGGTGAACAGTTTGATTTTTTTAAATTTGGGCCTTGCATGTGTAAATCTGACTCTACGATATGAAACCCTATGGCAAGGTCAACCTCTGGAACCACCTTTACACACATAACATGCATATCATATCGCACACACTATACGTGTTATTGAGTGTAAATCATGATCAAGTACAAGGACACTATGAACTCCTTTGAACCACATAATGAAGCAATTTTGGTTATTGGAATGTTAAAATATATTTTCATTGTGACTATTGAATGTGTTTTGTACCTACATTTATCAATTTATTGATTGTTTGTGATTTTAATATTAAGGAAGCTTCCTGTCATGCAGGTTACAGACCAAGACCTTGATGTCTGGCAGAACACACCTGCTTGTGTGCCAGATGCTTTGCGTCACTATTATTATGAGTACCTTTCATCCACGGCTGAGGCTGCTCAGGTAGTCCTTGAACCTTTCCTGGAGTTGGTTTCTTGCAATGATGTAGATTTCTTAAGAGGGGAAAACTGAAAAGTACATTGTAGGAAGCTCCTTTAGAAATCAAAGTTTATTCCATTGATGACTAGTGCTAATTTTATTCATGGATAAAATTAAAAAAAGGGGTTTGCTTTTAAACCCTGTTTCTACTTCTTACAACGGGACTCACCTATGATCAATCGAAGTCCCCACACAAACACACGCCTATCTCTGTTGAATTGCTACTTGCCTCAATTCGATGTCGATCCAACCATCATCCACCTTTGAATTGAATCTCGATGAAAATGCATTATAAGGCTCTTAAATTCTGAGGCCCTAAAGTAAGGTGGGTCAGGATGACCTAATTAAAGTGATATTTGGCCAACCCTCTCATCTTCCTATCCTTATGATTGGCATGCATCCAGGTGGTTCCCACACAAACTTAAGCATACTTTAAAAAGCAAAGCTGGGTTTTCTAGCACCCCTCTTAATGCATGAGTGTGATTCATCTTTTAGGAGCTAATTTCCATAATGCAGGTTTGAAGTTTTAAGATGTTACTTTAGACTGAGTTGAATTTGTTTTGCATGATGCATCTTTTTTTCCCATGATATCCGTAATGAAGGTTTTAGCTAACTTCAAATGATGCATCCTTTTACCATGGTTGTCATACTCCAGGAGAAGATCGCCATTCTTCGAGAAAGAGAGTCATTACTGAAAGCAAATGAAATGCTTAATCATGAAAAAGAGTCATTGCTTAAAAGCACGGAGTTGGCTGAAGGTCAAATAATTGCATTAATGAAGTCCTTAGAAGCTGTCCAGAAGGACCTCAAAGACAGGGAGATTCTGGTACTTCTTGTTTATTGAATTGTTACATTTAACGAGTCATATTCTGATGATAAATGTGAAGCAGAATGCATTCTATCTTGTAGGTACAAGATTTAAAGCAATCACTGGAACTTCAGAGAAAAGACCTAAATGACTGTAGGGCAGAAATCACTTCACTGAAAATGCATATTGAAGGATCTCAAGCAAGTCGAGCTTGGGCTGGTGCAGATACTGAAAAGTTGCAAGCATCATGCATTGACAGCTACAAGGAAGAAATAAAATCTTTGCAAATGGAAATAGAACGTCTAAAACTCAATACTTCCACCATCACGAGTAGTGTAGAGCCTATCAGTCGTGAGAATGAGGTTACACAGATCGAAGAAGTTGTTGAGATACATGAAGATAAAGGCGTGGCATCTCACTCCAAAGACTTTGTATCTGGAACCCCAGATAATGAAGATGCTAATTGTCAGACCTTGGAGAATGACACAATTGTGCCCAAGGACAATGCACCTCAGCCTGTTGTAAGTTCTCTCAATGGCAATGCTGCTATTGAAAACAATGGAAGTGTCAACAAACATGACTCTGTACATACATTGGAACGTAAGGAGCAGGTTGACAGTCTGAAGGGAGTTTCTGTAAAGATGGTATGATTTAGTTCTTGTACTCAAAAGCAAGCTAAATTTCCTTACTATATCAATTAAAGAAAAGATTTATGTTTCAGGGTTTGGAAACTATTCAGATCCTTTCAGATGCTATGCCGAAGATTGTTCCATATGTTCTGATCAACCATCGTGAGGTTCACTTCTTATACCTCTCTCTGGTTTTATGAAATGAAGATTAATCTTTCATTGACATGATGCTAAATGCCCGCAGGAGCTTATTCCTCTAATAATGTGTGCCATTGAGCGTCATCCAGATAGCAATACACGGGATTCTTTAACACACACATTATTTAACTTAATCAAACGGCCAGATGAGAAGCAGAGACGGGTTATAATGGATGTAAGTTACCATCTACAGCACCCAAACACAGACATCATCCTATCTTTTATCTGAGCCATGTTATTCACTTCAGATATATTTATGGAAGAAATCTGATGCTAAACTCTATCCGTTCTCATTTCAGGCCTGTGTTAGTCTTGCTAAGAATATTGGGGAGATGAGAACTGAATCAGAATTGCTTCCGCAGTGTTGGGAACAGGTGATAAGCTATTGTCTTTCTTGAGGAAGATGCTTGTTTTATCCCAAAAAATGTTTACCTGGACAAGAATAGTTGCATAATAACAATTTATTGAACTGTAGATAAATCACCAAATTGAGGAGCGAAGGCTGCTTGTAGCTCAATCTTGTGGAGAGCTTGCAGAATTTGTTCGACCTGAGATCCGTGATTCTCTCATTTTATCCATTGTGCAACAACTGATAGAGGATTCGGCAACAGTTGTGCGAGAGGCTGCTGCTCATAACCTGGCGTTGCTGCTTCCTCTCTTCCCAAATATGGACAAATATTTCAAGGTCAGCCTCAGCCTCACTATATATGCTCAGAGGCACTCATGGAGCAGAAAACTGAATTGACAGAATTGGCTGCAATGTAAGCTCTAGAACAGGCAGAAGTGCATGGTTTTGGGAATAGCCAGGAGGCATTTCCCCTAATCATAACATTATGTCATTAGAAAAAAAAAAAGAGAGATTTTCTAAATACACCTTTCTCTTTGTTGAATAGGTCGAGGAGTTGATGTTCCAATTGGTGTGCGACCCCTCAGGAGCGGTTGTTGAAACTTCACTCAAAAAACTAGTCCCTGCTGTCTTAAGTTGGGGGAACAAATTGGACCACATCCTAAGAGTTGTACTTTCCCATATATTGGGCTCTGCTCAGGTATACGTGCTTCTAATGGGATGTTTTCTACTGTTGGATTTATTTGGAACTTACTCCTTGTTGCTGATGCTTTCATAATTTGTCAGCGCTGTCCCCCTCTTTCAGGAGTTGAAGATTCTGTAGATTCTCATCTTCGTGTTCTAGGTGAACGAGAACGCTGGAACATTGAGGTTCTGCTGCGGATGCTGACAGAATTGTTTCCTTTTGTACACCGGAAAGCAATTGAAACCTGTCCGTTTACTTCTGTTGCAACCTCAGAATCAGGGAAATTCATATTGTCTCTTTCTATGCTTGAAATGTATGCAGGGTATGCTCGATTTTCTAGAACACTTCTATTCTTTGTTGGAATGGGGATCTTCATAGTCACGGGACGATTGCTTGAAAACTCTTACAGTATTTTTATCTGTTGCTTGTACTTTTCTTCCCTCCTTTTGGTGCTTTGAATAGGGGACATTTCGAGTGGCCTGCATTTGAATGGATGCACATGGACTGTTTTCCCGATTTGATTCAACTTGCTTGTCTGTTGCCTCAAAAAGAAGATAATCTAAGAACTCAAACTACAAAGGTATGTTGAGTCATTTAATTTTTAATTTTGGGAATTCTTTGTAATATTCTTGCTGGTCTATTGATAAGAGTGCAATTCTTTCTGACAAGAAATTTGTAATTTGAATGTTGTTAATACAGTTTCTGCTGTCTGTTTCTGAACTATTTGGAGATGAGTACCTGACACACATAATGCTGCCCGTTTTCTTGGTAGCAGTAGGGGATGATGGTGATTTGTCACTTTTCCCTGCTGCCATGCAGTCAAGAATCAAAGGTAAAACATTTCAAACTTATAATATGTTTTTAATGCTACTCTATATCACTTAATACTACTGTATATCACAATTTCCTCTCTTTAAGTACAGGCTTGCGACCTAAAACTGTGTTGGCTGAGAAACTTGCTATTATGTGTGTCCTTCCTCTTCTATTGGCTGGCATTTTGGGTGTTCCAAGTAGGCATGAGAAGCTAGCAGATTACTTGAGAAAACTGTTGCTTCAAAATACATTGAGGGATGGTTCTTGGTCAACATATCGTACTGCTGAGATCATTGATGCAGTTCGCTTCCTTAGGTTGGTATCTTGTGCTGTGTAAAAACCTGGCATATTTCTTCGGTTCAAGAGCAATTTTCAGCAGTTTGGTGCTTGCAATATTCCTCAAAATTAAATTTGTTTGCTTGCATGAAAGTAACAGCTTAAGTCTCGCTTACTGCAGCACATTTGAGGAGCATCATGGGATCATTTTTAATATTTTGTGGGAGATGGTTGTCAGCTCCAATCTTAATATGAAGATCAGTGCTGCCAATATGTTGAAAGTCCTAGTACGCATTTCTACTTTCAAAAAATATCATTGTGAGCAATAACATTGATGTGTATACTGTAGCTTACTCTTGTACTTCCTGTTGTTAGGTTCCATACGTTGATGTGAAAGTTGCTTCGTCGCATGTGTTACCTGCCCTTGTCACTCTTGGTTCTGATCAAAACTTGAATGTAAAGTACGCAAGCATAGAAGCATTTGGAGCTGTTGCCCAGCATTTCAAAAATGATACGGTGACCAATGTTGACATTAAGTTTACGTGGAATTTTTTTATTAATGTCTTTTTTTTCATAGGCATGGCTAATAGAAATTTACTTATTTCAGATTGTTGAGAAGATACGTGTTCAAATGGATGCTTTCTTGGAAGATGGGTCCCATGAGGCCACCATTGCTGTTATTCGTGCATTAGTGGTGGCTGTTCCTCATACAACAGATAGATTGCGAGATTATATCCTCAACCTTATTAGAAGGCTCAAGAAGAATAGCTTGCATTTTTAAAAAATAGTTCTTAATAAATGACTGTCTTAACTCATTTTGGTCTCTTCTAGTAATGCTCCTGTTTCTTTGACTTCATGCACATCTTTTGTCGAAGATTTTCCAACTTACGAACATGCCTCCACATGGAAATGATGTGATGCGACGCCGTGATAGGGCCAATGCATTCTGTGAATCTATTCGTGCTTTGGATGCTACAGGTTTGGTTCTCATTTGGATCATCTTTGTGATTAATTATTCTTAATATTTTGTCACACTATCATTTTTTCTATTTTTTTTTTTTTTTTTTTAAAATTATGAAATCTTACTTGAAGAAGCGAGTTGGATGTGGTGACAGAAAGATAGGGAAAATCCCCATCAAAATACCATGCGGGGAAACATGGAGAAATATAGGAGAGGAAAGTAAAACTCACCTGGTTGGGCAGATTCTCATCTGTTTTCAACATTAAAAAGGGGAAAATATCACTACCTCTCTTGAAGAGTAGATGATTTTTTCTTATAAAAATCACACTTGGGTCGTTTCTAGGGAGGATACCCTGCAAATGGAGCCCGTGTTCCTCTGTATAGTGTAAAGTGCAACATTGATGGGTGAAACTTGATTGCCTCCTGAAAATCTGTTTTTTCATGGGGTTTTCGCGTCAATCAATTGTACAATAGTCCATGAGGGGTTAGAGGTGTTCATAATAACCCCTATTAGGTGGAAAAACCTACATTATATGCATGTGTATGTATGCACACAAATTTACATTTTTTTTGCATCAAAGGCACCGAAATGTCTCTTGGCTGCTGCAGATATTCCAGCAACTAGCGTGCGAGAGTTCCTCTTGCCAGCAATCCAGAATTTACTAAAAGACTTTGATTCCCTTGATCCAGCGCATAAAGAAGCTCTTGAGGTCATATTGAAAGAACGGTCGGGTGGAACATTCGAGACTATCAGTAAGGTGATGGGCGTTGGCATTGCATCATCAGTGAGCAGTTTCTTTGGTGAGAGTGGACTGCTGGGTAAGAAGGAAAGTACAGATTTCACAGAACCGGTCGTTACGTCGCAGCCCCCCACTCCTCAAGCTCCTTCAGAGGACACTCGGTTCAGGCGAATCATGAGGGGAAACTTTGGGGACGTGCTGCTGCGAGGTAAAGTCAAGGCACAAGATGAGAGCCCCCCTCCCAAATAGTTTTTTAGGAAAGGACATCTGATTTCCATGTTTTCTATTTTATATCTTTAATTATTATTATTTTTTAGGAAGGACATAGAGGAAGATGGTTTTTTTTGGCTCAGGTACCTCCCCCCCACCCATAGATTAGGACAGAAAATGTTGTTTGTTATTATTGTTTTTATTTTTCTCACATTCATTTGTCTTTTTAAAAGTATAGGCCATTCCCTTTGGAACCCAGGCTAATAATAATAATGAGTTTTCAGGGATGTATCAAAGAGGTCAGTCACGGCTCCCTCTCTCTCTCTCTCTCTCTCTCATGCAATATCAAATATTTGGATAATATCCAACGGGCAGGAGTAGTCGGGGATAGAAAGGTCTTATCATGAGATTATCCTTTTGTTCGATGAAATGATGGCTAGCCTTGGATGTCTTATTTAGGCCTATTTAATAGATGGGCTGTGCCTGTATTCAGTTGTAGAGAGCTCAAGCCCCGGCCTGCATCTCCCACGTGTGACTGCTGTCACCTCACCACTTGAGCTACAACTTGGAACTGTGCAAATAAGACCCTTTTTTTCTTTTATAATACGAACTCCTGGACTTCCTCATTTTCGAATGGGCCGGGCTTGGGCCGGGCACACTTGGGTTTGGATTGGACCTTTATTTTAGAATTCCAACCAAACCCTAAGCCCAGCCATGAGCAACCCTAGCGTAGAATGATGACTGACAATTGGCCCAAAAAACTGATGGCTTTTCATTGTTTATTTGGACCAATCAGCCACAATATCGGCAGCGGTGGCCCGGTGCCCATGGGCCTGCACAATCCGGTCCCAGACCAATTTGGCCCAGTTCGGAGATATAATTCGGCAACATTTAGTATTTGGGCCTGACTTTGATCTAGTGATTAAAAGCACAAAGTCTGGCCCAGCTGAATAAATAGTGCTGTATAATTAGTGATAGTTTGTCTAAACAGTCGTTACCCATACAACTTAACAAAAAAAAAAGGCCCATCCGGCCCAAACCTGGTTGACGAAAGGGCGGGCTTGAGTCTGACATCATGGCTCACGTTATATGTAGGCCAGATAGCGTTTCTAAAGTTGGGCCAGGCATGGATAAGCCGCAGGTCAGCCCACTAATGCTCCTAAATACAGGTGCCAATCGTTCAGGCTGCTTTGTACTGGGTTTTTGGCCTTTTTGCCACATAATCAAACCCCAGAATCCAGATATCAAACAAATCCAATCTATGGATCCAGCCTGGACTGAGTACTAAAACCAAGACAAAAGATTGATGGTAAGGGCCAACCAGGTACAAAGCTTGACCAAAAAACAAAAAGCCCGACTGTTTTTTTTTCAGATCCAACAGGACTATTTCCCAAGGTGGCACACACCGGGCAGATCTGGTGCAGGTTTCAAATATTTTGGGTTGGGGGGTTGGGGGGGGCGCCGGGTGCCGTTGGTTGGGGTTGTTGTGGGCACTCCTCCCAATTCCCAGGTAGGTAAATGACTGAAAAGTTGATGTTGATTCAATCCAATGGCAGTAATCACTTCGATTAGAATCGAATTTAGACCGGTAAAAAGATCATATGCAGCCAGCTATTACAGTATAATTTTCCTAAATTTGAAATGACAATTTTCATGAAAAATACATCACATGTTCTATAGTCAACATCATGCCACACTTTCTCTTCATTGCCAATATCACCAAAAAAAACATAACACTGGTAAAAATACACAGACGACAGCGTTAAATCTTTGAAAGAGATGAATTCTCACAGCAACCAAGCAGGGGATCAACTAATGCAATGTCTTACCATTAGGGAGATGGTGTAACTGTAGACTCCAATTGATAATCCTCTAAACTGGGATCCTGGCAATGTTTCAGTTACTGCAGACTGCAACTTGTAGTCTTCCAACATCCAACCCTTTCCCTCAAAAGAGACTTCTTACCATTGCAGGCAGATAATTTTCGAGTGTATTAACCCAGTAATACACTGTTAGACTTGAACCTCTACCTACCATTTGTGTGTGCCAAAAAAAAAAAAAAAAAAAGCCCTTCTCTGATGTGGATCCTTTTTTTTTGGACAGTTGTACTATACTACTTTAATAACCTACCCACCCAGGGATCGATTCTTGGGCAGACATGTGAGATGAGACACAGTGAGACATCTGTGTTTCTCCTTGTGCAAAAGATTTCATTGGTCATGCTGGCTGAGGAACTCAATTATAGGCGGATACACTTCTTCAATTGCCTAGACATACAAAAAGGGTAGGGTTACAATGCATTCCATTCACACGTCATATAGAATAAATTCAATGTCTATAATTAGAATGGATTAAAAGGAAAAACATACCAACCGCCCTCCGACTAAATCATAGTGACCATAATGTGGTCCGTTTGGTTGTCCCAAGAGTTTATATGTGACTAAATGTCGAGGGATGATTTTGACAGTTTCTGCCATCAACAAATTAAGATAAGTCAGTTCAGTATGGAGTTTTGTTCCGTAACCTCTATATGTGAATGTATAAGGATATTCAGTGACGGCCATAAAGTTGAGTCTTCAAATGCAGATGCCAACAGGAACATACATATAGAACTCATTTGAATCTTATTTCACAGAACTTAGAGAGAAATAACTAAAATATATCCAAACCAGAAAAAAGCGTGTAATTGGATGATGAAGTGCCCATCTGGATCCTTTGAATCTCCCTTTGGGAGAACTCCGACGGACATTAATTTCCCGGATCAAGATATCAGCAGTCATTTTTGTTAACTGCCCATTCTCAAGAGCAAGAAGAAAAGGGGATTAAGGGATCATCGGGGCATTTGAGGGCTCTCCAAAGATAATTCTCCAGACAAGCCAAACAGCAGAACATACGAGTATCCAGGTTCAAAGTTCCCCAGAGAGTTCAAAGGATCCCAATGTTCAAAGTCTTCAAACTGTATGAAACTTCCTCTTTCCTAATATATAAGTAGGCAGATCCCAACACCGAGAGAGTGATTTGGATGCTATGATGCTTCACTGAAAGAAACCGCCACTTTGTATGGCTCCACAATAGTAGAGGTGGGTAAAACTTCTGCCATGTGAAGCATTGAATTTAAGGGCCCCAGGATGGAAGATAACTCTTCTAAATATCCATCCTATCCATGATGCTAGTGATCTGATGAAAATGGACCACTATGAAAGTGCACCTAGACAGGAGAGAGTCTGCGCATCTCCCATCCTCCATGAGGCCCACAAGGTGAATGTTTAGGTGATCAACATGCCTGGACAATCTCAACAAAAAATATTTCCACTTTTAAGAAATGCACTGTCATCACTATATGGCATACCATAAACAGCTTCAGGCGGGCAGATCAAATCTTGGTCCCCAGCAACTGCCAAGATAGGAACATTACTTTTGTGCAAATGATCCTTGTAACAAAAAGTCCCACTCCTGTCACGTAGTCCATTTCGAAAAACTGTTGTAAGCTGCAAGAGAAGTTTAAAGGGTACAGTGCCTGCAAATTTTGAATGTACCAACCATGTTAAAATAGATAATGTCACCATAATATCCTATACAAACACTCATGAGCATGAACAAACCGAGCTACACAAAAGCAAATGTGTCCAAGAGAACCATATAGTAATATGCACAATGCAGTAACTGAGTCCCAAGAGGACTATAAATCATATTAATTTTCTATAAAAGCAAATGTGTCCTAGGCGGTGCACATTCATTGATTACTATTCATGTCTCCTTCCACATGTAATAAAAAGGCTCTCCTTAACTCCTTCTCACCAGAAGTCCCATAAGTTCCTTGTAATCACTCAAAAGTTTAGAGAACACCACTTTCCTTCCAGACACCCCACCCATTGCCAATAATTTCAATAACCTGTGACCCCTTGTTGGAAAAGGAGCTGCAAACCACCTTTCAATGAGAGCATGAAAGGAACATGGAAAAAAGGGAATGACCAAACAAAGAAAGGAAATAGCACCAGATAACATGAGCAGAACAACAATGAACAAAAAGATGATCTGAAACCATAAACAAAAAGCAAAAATTAGGAAGGGCAAATTGGTAGTGATCAAGATTATCTAAAGGTTAAGTGTTTGTTCGAACAAGCAGTCCAACAAAAAACCTTTACCATAGAAAAGGCCAAAGAATTCCAACAACTCTCGGAGGAAAATGCATAGAAGAAACCAAGGGACTCGCCAGGTCTTACTATGAACCCCACCCAATGAAGAAGATCATCTGAGTTTCAAAATCCAGAACATTTCCTAAAAAACAAGCATTCTGCACTTTCTGCTCTCCCAACTTCCCCTATATAATCTTTAGTTAACTCCCCTATGCATTTGATGACAATTTTTTCAAAATTTGAGAGCACCACATCATCCACACATGCATCTTTCAGAAAACATTCTGCTACCATCCCTGCCAAGGAGTATAGAATTCTGACAACGCAGTTGGGAGATGCTGATTGTCACGGCCCTGAGGTTGCAAGTATAAGCAATGTCCCAAGTAAAAAAAGAAGAAGAAGAAAAGATTCTTTGCCTATAGTCTCCCTACATTACAAATTACAAATTACAAGTTACAAGCACCACTCCTCCACTTCCATTATATTCCGCAACCCCACCCAAACCTAACCATCCCACCCACATCCCCACCTATCTTTTTTATCATATTTCAACACAATTACCTTTGACCAAAATGATTCCTTTTTCTTCCCAAATCTTCACACCCATTTTGTCTCCACAATACTTTGAAACCCAATCCACAATCAACTTTCATTGTCACTCTCACCAACTAATAAGAGGGATTCTTTCTAAGAACAAAAAAAAGAGGGATTTTTTACTACCAGCAACTTCTAACAGAAAATGGATTCATGATACAGAATTAATTAATTATGTGTAACATAACCAACACTTGGAACCAACACTTGGTAGATAGTAGCTAAGAGTATCGCCCCATATCTAAGATATGTTCATATAGGGGTCATGTGGGAGGACTTTGGAATCCCACTGCAGAGTGAGTTATGTGTTTCGCCTGAACAAAAGACTCCTCCTGTCGCTATTAGGTCTTATATGTGTTCCTTCACACACATAGGGAGACCATTCTCTCAGGTCCTAGAGTTACATAAATGGTTTTTTCAGCTTAAATGGAATTCATTTGCAGAGCTCTTTTAGCCGACCCCAAATTGATAAGGCTCAGCTAATGAAGACCTCCGAAAGGAAATCTTTTGAATTTTTTTTCTAGTTTAGTAGTCCCACATTTTGGAATCCGAAATAAGAGACAAATCATACACAAAACGTTTGCAAAATTAAACTTGAAAAGAGTGATCCTCCTCCAAAAGAAAACATTTCCGCAAGATGCTAATGCCTAAATCTTTTCTTCAACATTTAAATAATTTCCAAAGAGAAGATGACGTGGTGTTAGCCCCAAGAAAGAGACCAATGGGTAACATTCAATATACAATTAGAAGTCAATGGGTAATGGAAATCAGCTCTTACAGAAATTGTTCAAAACAAGCTTTTCAAACATCTCAGGATGCATCATGCCCTCAGCTGAAATCTGAGAATTAAGCCAAGCCAAAATATATGGAGGACGAGATGAAAGAGGATAAACAGCTGCCAGTAATGCCCCTAGTGGTACAACAGGAACATTAAGTGCCTGTGCTGGATCAGCCTACATAACAATTAACTATGATTAGCTTCTCAAAAACAAGATTGGCAAACAAGAGTTCATATGGTTTTTTTTTTTTTTTTTCCACTTACAATGGGTAACAGAAGTTTAAGCGAAGAGTTTGAAGATGTGTAGTCAAGAGATGATGCTAAAGTAACTACTCCCACCAATCCAGGTGTTTTCCCTTCAAAGCCTTTAAGAAACGAGTAAAAAAAAAAAAAAAGAAAAAGAGTGTCAGGAAACACAATTCTTAATTAAATTCATCACATGACTGAGAGAAGCCATACAATTGGCTTGGATCTAACCTCATTCATAAACTTTAAGGCTGTTGAGACTAGACAATGAAAAGTCATAAAAGTGGCTTGGATTAGTTGATTCACTGTCTGTGACCGTTTCAAAAAACTGGTCATGATACATTGACTGTTTTTGCATGATGATATGATCAATTATGCAATGTTGGATCTGGTTTGTTCAAAGGTTCATTCAAGTGCTAAGTTCAGGTTGGGCAGACCATAATTGCAATCAAGGCCTCACGTTGAACCCTTGCCCACATCACTAAAGGGTTCATGAGTAGAAGCTAATCTTTGGAGATTATTATCCAATTTTGTAGCAGTATCTAGTTTCTTCTACTCAGCTGCCACTCTTTTTTGGGCCCAGTTTGTAATGTTTGTACCGTACCTTTTATTAATTTAAAATCATCATTCGAAAAAGAGAAGGAAAAAGCATGTGCATGGACGAATATGAAAACACAGCATCTTACCATATCTTGACAGCATAGCATACAGCAAAATCCCACCCATGGAGTGACCAATTGCTAACAACTTGCCGTCCTTTGGCTTGCACTGAGTCCTTATATATTCCATCTACGTTAACACACTGAAGTTGTTATAACATGCAGATTTAATAGTTGCACTAACAGAGGCAGTTGTAATATAACAGAGTAACTAGAACAAAAAATACTTTGTTTTTTCCTATTGAATGGTAATGGTGGCTTATTATTGAAAAAACAACAAAACTAAAATACATCAAAAAGAGAATGGGATGTCTCTTCAAAGACATCCAATAAAAATTAAACTAAATATAATCAAACAGGGCAAAGCAACTAAACTGGAATTTGGAAGCGAACAGTGCTCCAGTGCATCTGTGTATTATGACTTGCATAATAACAAAATATTCACAGAGGAAAGAAACTTTATGAGCTACTACTGTCCCTCCTATTTTTTTTTGTTTTCCTTTATATTGTAAAAGGAACAGTTCTCTTTGTAATCCTAATTAGGAATTGCATCCCACCTATTTTTTGGTTTGAGAGAGAGAGAGTACAGTTCCTACGTTCACATTTATGATTTTGTTAGAGGATTTTCTCATTCTCCCATTGGCCTCATATGCTACAAAACTCTTGACAAGAATTCAGTATCATTTTAGAGTATTAGTCACTAAAGGGCCTAAAGTAGTTATATTTGGACACATGCAGAATCTCTGTCATTGGTGTGGGCCCTGCATTTGGTCCAACTCAAATTCAGAGGAAACCACATCAATCAGAGACTTCAACCACTTGACCATCCTGTTTATCAAGCCACAGAGGAAATAGCTATCATTATCTGTTAATTCTTTCAAGGCTACCCAAGGTTGAGTTTCAAGTAGTTAGCTAAGAATGATGATCAAACCTTTAAATAAACATAATCTGAAACATCAATTCTTTAGAACATTGATCATATGGGTGGGATCTTCTCAAAGAATGGTCTTAGCCAAATGGACAACCAGATAGATGATATGGGCCAGTATTAAGTTAGGAAAATTTTCTCCTGTGTGCAGCACTCTGTGGGAGCATTCATCTACCGATCCAAATGGAGTGCACAGTGCAGGAGTGCAGGAGAAAATCATCACATAAAATAAAGCAGCGCACATTACAAGTTATGGCGAACCAAATGAACTCAATTAAAGCAAGTATAGCGAATGAACAGAAATAGAAATGATCCCTTTTTTTGTATGAGGAAGTGTCACCTCACCGCAGCAGGCACATCCTCTTCCAGGTAGTTATCAAAGTCCCAGTCGTACTTCACAATCAGATCAAGTTGCTTCTGAAAATCCTCAATGGTTTTGTAAAGACGCTCTTGCGCGTCGAAGAACTGAGGTGAAACAGATCGCTGACCTTCCCCAACAATATTTACAAGCCTTTGACTCAGATCCCTGATTTGATTGGCAATGGCAGAGTTTTGCCTTGCTTCCAACAAACCTGAAAGTTTCCTCCTGATCTCATTAAAGCGCTCAGATAATTGGGTATCTTCAAAAAGTTTTGACATCTGATCAAAAAATCTAGCTGACATAATCCTTGATTGACCTTCACTGAGAAATCCCGACACTCTCTCTGCCAAACGCAACAGCGTTTCTGTCAGCTTTGTTGCTAATTGTGATTCGTCTTCAGGTGAAGCAATGGTTGACTTTCCTGTGGGAAAAAAGCCATTTGTGACACCCTTCTCAACTGATTTGATCAGCTCAGCTGCGACGATGCGATCATTAGCAGACTGATCAATCGCTTCAGACTCCCCCTTTCGCGTGCTCAATCCAGCACCCCGTACTTCAAGAATCCAGGTATCAAATCCTTGGCTAGACATGTAACGTGCAAACGAAGACTGCAAAATGGACCAAATATGTTACCAACAATGAATAACACTACGATTCATCGAAGAAAAAAGAACACAATATCTATTAAGAATCCCTGATTTTCTAATCCTGATCTTGAGGAAGTTACCTCGGGAGAGAGATCGTAGCCAATAGCGTTGGTTCCAACCCCGGACAGAAGCAGCAGAGGATGATTCCTCACTGGTGCCTGTAGTATTTTTACCAAAACACAAAACACAAAGCCCTAATCAGATTTTTCAAAGAATCAACCAAAGAAACATCTATAGAGAGAGAGAGAGAGAGATGAAAGCAAGGGAGAAAGAAACGGACGTTTGGAGGAGGGAGATAGCGCCAGAGAGCGAGCCTCCAGTCGGTGCCGGGGACGGGAACGTAGTGGAGTTCGTCCGCCGTGCAGATCGACGGATTCTTCTTCTTTGATGATGCCTTCTTCTCCACCGCCTCCACGTCCTCCTCCACACGTGTGGACGGAACAGGCCTCAAGGAAGAAGCGGTACGTGTGAAGAAAGGGGACATGGAGATGGAGATGGAGTTCTTCTTCGTCCTCGTCCTTTTCCAGATTGCAGTTGAAGAAGAAGAAGAAGCTCCTCCTCCTCCTCCTGGTGGTGGTGTTCGAAGGACCGGATTCAGATAGCAGACGGCCGCTGCAAAATGCAGGGCCGAACGAACATCTGCTTGAAGCATTTCTTTATTTCTCTACTTCAGATCTTCTTTCGTAATTGCAAGAGAAGCGAAATGGAGGATTAGATGAAATGTATTGGGAGAAATCCAATCGATTTCTGCTCTCTCTCTCTCTTTCTTTCTTGCTTGCCTTTCCTTTTCTTGAGGTCCAAGGCGGAGCTATTATTTTAATAATTGCCAGAAGATAGAGGTAGGTCCCATTTAGGTGAGCTTGGGGCCACCAATGGACTTTTCCCAATAAAAGGGATGGGGATATGTCACATTTTTTCTTGTTTGTTTGAGCAATTGAGCCAACTTTTGATGGTGGAATTGGATCCTGTAATGTAGGTTCACAAGTGTAGGGAATAGTCCAATTGGGGCGGTGTAGAGTCTGGATTCCATGTCATGTCTCCAGAGAGTGAGATGTTTGGAGAAACTTGAAGATGAAAGCATTTCCATCCTCAAATTTCAGTTCAATACGAATTCATCCCTCCCTCTAACCATAAGATTGAGCACATAAATAATTGGGTTAGCACAATTTCATGCAAAATTAATTATATGCATTAATTCCACTACCAATCGAATGCTCAATTTTATAGCAAGGCCGACTCATGTTGAAGTGAAAACGTTGTTAGAAGTAGTGATATTCATCTTGAACGGCTCACATTATAATTACATGGACGCCAACTTGGAGTTCCAAATATCCCACTCATGGAAAACGTGTAAGAGACATGACATGTGATAAGGCTTGAGCAGAGAAATGTGGACTAGGGTGGCTTGACATTACCTTTGGTTAGATGGCCTTAACAAACTCTACCTTAGGTGTTTGCTTATGAGGGTCTGGGTCCATCAGTTTGCAATAATATATATAGACAGACATTGATTCTCTTTCCAAGGTAGTAAGAAGTACCTTTCAATTCAATATTTTCTTTCAGGTGTCCCTTTCAACATTTCTGAACCATGCAAGAGCTTCAAAAAAGGATAACCTGTTATTTGGATGAGCCCTAGATGACCCTCCCAACCACCCCTAGCCCGTTTTTCATTCGGTTCAGTAATATTTTCACACTCCCAAGTCCCAACCTTTGAATTTTTCTATTAGTCAACTTTTTGTTCATCTGGCCTTTTGTTGCCCGTCACAGTCACGAGATAAAAGAGACGTGAAAAATGAGCACTACTACGGAT
Source organism: Camphora micrantha (assembly GCA_003546025.1). NCBI lineage: Eukaryota > Viridiplantae > Streptophyta > Magnoliopsida > Laurales > Lauraceae > Camphora > Camphora micrantha. The sequence continues at coordinate 7,247,503 of QPKB01000001.1, read as the reverse complement.
CAAGTAAGAAGTGGAGGATTGTGTTACTCCTCAGTCCTCCCAAAGGCCAAAGGGCCGGCACCAAATCAATCAGATTAAAAGAACAGATGATTGATCAAAGCAGCGTCATTCAATTTCAAATCGGAAGATTTTCTCCTAAAGAAGTCCGTATGAATGTCATTCACAAAAATAAATTCCAGCTTTTAACCTGCCTTTTAGATTGAGGGGTGGGATAGAGTCCCCAGCGGGAGAAAATTCTGCATGCTTATTGCACGGGTCCATAGAAAATTTGAACTAAAGATGCACGCCATTGATCACGAGACTATGGACCTAAATGCAGGCAATAATGAAATAATATTGTGTTTGATGAGTGACACCTAACATTTTATATTTTTATGAAGAAAAGAAGTTCTACTGATTAAAAGTTTGCTACTATGAACCAACCATAATTATCAAATGAAAGCACCATGAACTGCAGCTCACTCAAAACACATCAATCAATAGTGGTCCTCCATGATTGGGCATGCAGGTGGGTGCCATAAAAATAGTTCTCCCATACATATGATATCATGATACTTGAATTATGAATATAATACACAAGGTCCTCACCTCATTCTACCAATATGAGAAGAGTCCGCCCATACACATGATATCATGATATCAAATCATGCCAAACGGTATAAAATATTTTATTTTCATTTTTCATTCCATGGAGGGTGGATTAGTTGGCATGACATTTTATACAGTTGACATGATTTGATAGGAAGAAACAGTATCTCCCTGTTTTAGCAAAGCAAGGGATCCGGACTCATGATAAACATGTAGGGGCCCACCAGTATATGCATGAATTATGCATGTGCCCCAAAAATCAACATGATCAAATCATTTAAAGATAAAGATTTCAATGATCCAACGACCATCGGTAAAAACATCTGTAAAAGAAAAATGAGCATTTCGATCCGACAATGAGTAAGAATTTGATCAGTGTCGGACTGGGATGAGCTTCCATATGAGTGAGATAGATTGATCATAGGTTGATCCATAGGAGCCCCAAAAACTAGTTCTCATAAAACTTATGTGACACACTTCTCAAATAAAATCTTCCATATCAAAATTGCCCATTTGGTGTATACAACATTACATGGGTCATACTTCAAACCATAGTGCAGACAGGAAAATCAAATCACATTAAATAGTACCCACTAAAATTCACAGTGCAGGCAAGCTAACCAAATCACATCCAACAGTACTCATTCAAATTCCTGAACTCTTTGCAAGCAGATTTTGGGTTTTACACTGACGAACATCAACTGTATGACTGAAATTCGCTATGAAAGTCTGACCCCTTTCACCATCATAGAGACAAACCCCACCAAGATACAAAACTGAATAGACTGACACCAACTGACCTTACAGAAATCACTTAAAAGTAGCACTACAACAATGGAATTGTTCCCAGAAGTACACACCCATCTCAGTTAGATGTGTACTGCTGAGTAATTTAGCTGGAGCAAATAAATGCCAAAGTTGGTGCCCACTCAACTGCACTGATGAAAAAGCACAAATCACAATCACAGGATGATTCTTGCTGTGTTACGGATTCTAGTTCAAGAGGAATCTCTTCAGAACCAAGATAATTTTGTGCTGATTCATTGCAAATTGTTCGTAAAAATAGTTAAAACAAGGTACAGCATGATTTTAATGACTCCAGTGATCTGCAGCTTAAATCAAAACCGCCCCACCATATATGACGAAAGTCACGTTTGATCACATTACCTTCCAGCTTTTTTCACTTTGTTGTTTGTGCTGGTAACTTGGCTAGGGAAAGAATGTGCTGGGCAATTTGTGCAGATGCATCAGGCCGTGCAGCCTTCATTGCCTTCTCAGACATCAATGCCATCTCACTCTCATCCCCTGAAAAGAAATGAGGAAGGTCACCAACAAATTTTAATATTGCACTGGCTGCTTAGCCACATCATATTTCATGAATCAGAAATAAAAACCACAAAACTAGCTTCTGTCAACAAGAACATTTTCTGATTGTTCAAAAAGTATTCTTTCAACAAGAATATGCATCTGCATTGAAGCAAGGGAGGAACAAAAATGGAGTTGCACATGCACATATTTGGAAAGTTCAACTGCATGGATTAGAGATGAGTGAAATAAACAGGATTATTCTGGTCATGTGATTAGGAGCCTTGGAAACAGATTGGTCCAAGTATTCATTTTGTAAGTCCTTGAAACTTGAACACATAGCTACAATCATCCAATTGGGAGCTAAAGAAAAGAAAAGAGAACAGTTTAATGACAGCATTAGTCATGTTAGTCCTCATTTTAAGGAGTAATTCGTATTTCACGGTTCTAGTGATGGTTTTTAGAGATGTTAGTCATTGTTATAAGCTCAATCCTTGTCTTAGACATAATTCCAAGTCTTAGAAGTAAAAGCAGAAGAGCTGTTTCACTTAAGAAGGTATTTTACAAGGAGTTCGTCAAATTTTTCTTTCAACTAGGATTCCTGATCCTAGTCTTGCGGACAGCCAGGCCGGTCTTTAGATCTATACCAAGTGACAGTCCCAGTTGCAATGAAAAGTTTTGAACAAGAGTTCTATTTTCTCTCTTTCGTATTGTTGACTCCATGCCTGAAGGTGATAACTACTACTGTTTGCAGTGATGAGTGAGTCCCAATCAACTCCAAATGATGACTCTTAGGTTTATTCTACTTCAATTTCTATAATTAGGCACTTTTCCCATTACACAAACAGTTCAGGCAAGACCAAAACCAGCACAATGCTCTGGGACCCGATCACAGAACCAGCTGTCCTGATGGGAGATGTCTTATTTCTAAGCAGAAGTATACAACAGCTATTAGAGCCTGTTTTTATGTACCCCCTATTTACAAATTGATTTGTAATATAACTCGCATTTGGAGGGCGAGGATGTTTGTTGCATCTGCAAAATGCAGACATTGGCACCATTAAAATATGGCATGGTACGTACAGCCCCAATATGTAATCTAATGAAAAGAATTTGCTGCATTATTTGTTGGCTGCTAGATCATCTCAAGTCTCAACCGGTCTCGATTCTCAACTTGATGATCTAAAAAATAGAAGTATAAGAATGTTGACCTAAAAAATCTCAAAAATGTTCTAGTTGTTGCAAACGCAAGAAATTTAATACCTAAGATCCCATCAATCACACTTCCAAGAGTAGTTGAGTCAAGTTCTTCTTCTAATATGATCCTTGATCCTGCTATGTTTTCCATGATATATGCATTCCTTATCTGATGACCCTCTGCAACATTTGGTGATGGTATCTACAATCAGTAAAAGCAGTTCATTAAAATAAGAAAAATCAAGCTATAGAAATAAAGGACGCGTCAACAGTATTAGCGCCGTAAGAATCTTTTCATCAGTAAAAAATAATTAGAACAGGAAATTCATCATACAATCATGAATGAATTCCAATACAAAGAAAAGATATTGTACAAGGAGGCTTCTCTTTTCAGTATGACTTCATTAAAACAACAGTAAAAAAAGTTACATTATACAACCAGAAACAAAAGTTCCAATATGAACACAAGATCTACAAATGCTCACATCACAAAACCAGAATTAAATTTCCAATGCCAAGACAAGATCAACAAATGCTCATCTTTTTTTGCAACCGCATAAGCAACCTCATTCCCCTATTTGCATACAAGCAAACAAAAAAAGGATAGGGACTAAAACATCATATAGTTGCTTAATTGCATTCCTTGAGTCTAGTGGCGGACCCAGGAATTTCATTTGAGGGTTGTAGACCCTAATAGGTAGTTTGGTTTTGGGGGCAAATCAAGGATTTCATGTGGATTTTGAGGGTGGACCCAAAATTTTTATTAGATTTTTGGAACTGGACCCAGAGTTTTCATATAGGTTTTTGAAGTGCACTGCAATTTGACGGGAGGAACCTCACCCACATGCCTGTACTTGGGCCCGCCCCACTTGAGTCCCCTCTGACAAATTCCAGAGTAGACCGACAGTCCGACACAACCAAATTATCTTCAAGGTTTGGTTATGCTTCATGGGGGAATGTTCTACGAGCAGACTGTATACTTGTATACAGTCTGCTCGTGGGTGCCACTAAGATGCCTAATTATTACTTATTAGTGTGGGTGTGGTGCATGGAAAGGTCTCCTTATGGATAAGGGTCAACAAAAAAAAAAAAAAACAGCCCTATCAAATCCCTAGCCCTTGGTTTAATAGCCATAAAGGTTAGTGGTCTTTTAACCATAGATTTCTTTGAGATTCAATCCAACAGTGGATAAAGGTTTGATAAGAGTGAAATCGGGCTCGGGCCTGGTGCCAGATCATGAGGGGATGAGATTGTGATTGATCCATATTGGGTCGGCCATTAAGCCAAGACCGTAGATGACAGATCCAATGGGCCTAACCCATGGACACTCAACCCAATAGCCCAACTATGCTTCGTTTCTTAGTATGTAGCTTTCCAATAAAGTTTCCTAAATCTAAGATTCTTAATGTAGAAAATACTATCTTAAATCTAACAAGATCTTGATTGACATGTAATCAATAAAAGATAATCAATTGACATGTCATCAATGAAAGAAAGGAAAGAAGATCCTATTAAGAAAAAGAGATTAAGATGTTATCAATTTCATGGAAGGGAAAGAAAATCCTAAGTTCCTAGTAAGTAGTATATTGATCTCTCTTCCTGTATGAATACCTTGTAATCTCTCATTTGTAATTCAATGAAAGTTATCTTTTCCTCTCACTATTGTGAAGCAAGTGTTCTCCCTTGTGTGAAGACTCCTTGGGTTCCCAATGGTGATGACTCTAATCGACATGCATCCATGGTGAGGTGTGAAGACTCCGTTTATCATTAGGTCCAATCAAATATAATATATTAAAGAGAAGGGTTCTGGATTCGATTTGGACCGACTATTTTAATTTTGACCGGAAGTTACATAACTTTTTTTCAAAATCTTTCATGTTCTCTTCCCACTCCTATCTCATGCAACTACCTACTTTATTGCTTTATTAAAATCAGTTATTTATTCTACATTTTTCTTCTTTTGCAAAGGCTCTGTTTTCATCCAAATTATACCATTTCCTTTTTACTCCAATTCTCATTCCCTTTCTACTCTAATTTTCCTACTTCGTTTCTACGCCACTGGCATTTTGATTACATAAACAGGTACTCATAACCTCTTTTTTTTCTTTTGTTTTCTTTCTAAAAATTATGAATTTTTTTATAATGCATGAATATTTAGATTGCAATGCTCGTTATATCCGTGCAAAGCACGGGTTGGTATGCTAGTGTGGTTATTAAGGAAGACTCTTCTAACACAATAAATTGTCTTGAAGAAAGGATTAGCTTCATGGAGATTAGAGATTACTGTGAAAGAGATTAGGAACCCAAGTGATTCTATTATTAGTATCATTTGGGCAACTTCTTAGAAGAATTATTATAACTGCAGACAAATTGGCAAAACAAGGCGTAGAGAGATAAGTTTTAATTGTAGAATAACATTTCATTTTTTTAGGCTAGGTACACTTTATATTTTGTGATAGTTGCTTTTTCTTTACAAATCTGTTATGTGTCATATAGACTTTCCTCTGCATAGCTTTTTTAATGGTTCCATTGGATATTTTCATATAACCAAATCACATGACCAATAAAAATTAGTCCATTCCTTTTGCCATTCTTTGGTCTATTTGGAAGGAACACGAGGATCTTTCATGGATCCATTTCCTCTTTAAACAACATTTTGGATTTCATAGTTCTAAAATTGCCAAATGTGATGACTTGTAAAATCAAGAATGTAGTAAGAGAAAAGAGCTTCTCAATACAAATACAAAAAAGAATGAAAAAAAATACAACTTCTTCACTTATAAAGCATTTTGCTGGAAACTAGTTCAAAGTAAGTCACATTAGAGTTACAAATGAAACGAGAACAATAAATAAATAAATAAATCATATATGAAGAAGTTGGCTGTTGTTCCATGAGCCTTCTAAAAAGATATGGATAGCAATTATATACTAAGGGGGAATTGAACTCCCAAATGGGGGTCCCAGTTATTATAACATAGACACTCTTTCAATACATTATTATGGGCGGGATTCAAATCTGAGTATCATGTAAGGTTGCTTTTGCAGTGAATGTATTAAGTGATCAATGACTTTTAATTTTAAGGCAAGTGGCAAGGGAGCTTAATGATGAATAGGATGAACTCGGCTAAATGGGAGTGACAAAAGATTCTGTGTAGCCTTTCCGTATTGGCCCTATTGGGTCAATAATCTCTATGAACTTTGAAATTGCTGACCTCATTTTTGTTTTGTTCTCTGCCTTCTGTTTACTTAATATTTTTATTTATTTCTCAAAAAAACTGAAACTTTTTAAATATCCTGTTTATGCTAGTATCTTCTCTATATAAACAAAAAAATAAAAAGCTTCTCTACTATTTACCTATGTTTGAAATGAATGGTCATTGGGTATTACAATGAAATAATATCCAAGTTCAGAGATCAAAAGGAGCAGTCATTCCTCAAATGAACACATCTGGTCCACAAAATATCAACTAAAGAATTAATTCGCAACTTGAATTTTCATAACCTTGAAAGAATCTCCAGAAACATTATGAGTAAGTTACTGAAAAGAAAATTATAATCATTATCATTAAAACAGAGAAAGGGAATAAATTCCTGTGAAGGGAATGATTTAACTACCAGAATCGATGGCTTTCCAGTGGCCAAGATCTCTGAGCAAGTCATTGCACCAGCTCTAGAAACAACAAGATCCGCACCCGCATATGCCAAATCCATTGTATGCAAGAACCTTAACAATTTCCCATAAAAAAAATTAAAAAAAAAAAAAGATTAAGAAATTCTTCAAAAGGAAAGGAATAGAAACTACCAAAAGATTTAAGTTTTGGTCATATACAAGTTTAGAGTTTTAAGAGTAGAACTCTCTAAGCTGACCACAGATTTCATGAGATAACTTGATGCTGATAGTCTCTAAGTTACTAGTGAGACCATATTTCATTGATCCAATTCAATGGCAATTGCTCAATGACCAAGATTGTTCATCCCCACGAGTGGGGCACACCACATTAGCAGTCTGGATTCTGTTCTTTGAAACTTCCAGTGTAGCATGCACATTACACACATTAGCATTGGGTTACACACATTAGCATTGGGAAAGTGAAAAAAAAAAAAAAAGGAGGCCTTACGGTGTCAAAAGCAATCGAGGATGATTGCGAACAAGACTCTCCATCTCATCAAACCCAGCCACCCCAGTCTGCCATATGACAAACCTGTTCTTATGTTCCATCAGCATCTGATAATACATATTCAGCACCGCTATATTAATCGAATTCGCACCCAAAGATCCCCCCAAAACCAGCAACACCTGCGCCCCAGACACAGCCTCTCTCGGAAAGAAATGCATCCTCGCCACAGCCTTGGACGTGTACCGCCTCAACGAAGCCCGCACCGGGTTCCCACTCACCTCACACTTCTCTGTGGGGAAATACGTCGAAGAGCTCTCGAACGACACAAAAACCTTATCCGCAAACAACCCCAGAAGCCGGTTCGCCAACCCAGGCACTGAATTCTGCTCCTGGATCACAACCTTCACACCACTCAGAGCAGCAGCAAGGCATACCGGCGCCGCCACGTACCCGCCGGTCCCGACAACGACCCGAGGGCGGATATCGCGCAATTTCCTGTAGCTGGCGAGGACGCATTTGAGGAGGCGGAAGGGGAAGACGAGATTGAGAGGAGAGAGGAGAGGGCGGGCGAGAGCGACAGCCGGGACGGCGGCGAAGTCGAACCCGGCGGAGGGGGCGGAGATAGATTCCATGCCGGAACCGGTGCCGAGGAAGAGAATCTTGGCAGCGGGGTGGAGGAGCTTGAAGTCGTCGGCAATGGCGATGGCCGGGTAGATGTGGCCGCCGGTGCCTCCGGCGGCAAATACAATGCGGAGATCGTCATCGTCAGGATGAAGAGAAGGAGTGGAGAGATTATCGTCCGTCGGATCTACGGCCAAGCAAGATGAGATCCTGAGGCGCCTGCATAGAAGATGAGAGAATTAAGAGAAGATAGGAAACAATGGAGTGAAGGAGAGGTGTTTGATGAAATGAAAAAAGAGAAAGAGAGGAGAGGGAAATGGATTGAAGGAGAGGTGTTTGATGAAATGAAAAGGAGAAAAAAAAATAGAATACCTGCCTTGTGGGAGGAGAGATGATGGGGTATTTAAGTGATTTGGGGAAGCGGTGTGGAGTAGAAGGGAGGGAGAAAGGAGAGAAGATGGTGGTGGTAGTAGTAGAAGAAGAAGAAGCCATGGAGAGTAGTAGTAGTTGTAGTAGTAATAGCAGAAGAGTTGGGAAATGGCATTTGTTTGTTGGTGGGACTCGGGAAGAAGACTCGGGCGGAGGAGAAGGAAGGGAGTGCTTGGAATACGAAGACTTGTGCAGGGATGCGACAAGAGTGACAAAGAGTATTCTACATTTTTATTTATGAATGGGGAATGGATACTCTCGCGCTTAGAAGTCTGGGGCTTATTATAAGTTAAATCAGTGTGATCACGTGTGTTTTATTATGGTAGATCAGCAGTTTAAAAGCCCAAAGATGAAGAACCTCACTTGTGAGAGTTATTGTCACTGGATTGTTAGCGTGTCGGTTTCGGTCCGAGTCTAAAGTGGATCCGAAACTCAAATTGGATCCAGACACAAAATCGTTTTAAAGCTAATTTTTTGACTCCAAAATCAAAACTAGAACTATATATATATATATATATATAGGAAGAGATCAAATCTGGATCCACATCTAAGTAGAGAATACTAGTAAAAAAAAATATGATTTTAAAAATAAAAATAAATATTAAGATAATATATTGGATCTAAAATTCATGGACTCGAACAAAAGTGAAACTAAACTCGGACTAATTTACTTTGCGGGTCCCAATGGGGTAATAAAAAAATGGGCACCATTTATATCCCTATCATGGCATTATACATGTAAATTAGTACAAACAATCGTGACAACAAAGATGACATTCATAATTATACATATAAAATCATTTACATATATGTACGTGAGCCCGCCCTAGTCAACTCAAAACGCGTAGCTCCCACCGCCATCACCACATCAAACTGTCCTATATAATTAAATAATTCAATCCAAACAACTTCCGAATATATATATATATATATTTTTGGGAGTAAGTGCCATAAGTCCACTGGGTCACTCCTGACAGTCTTTCTGGATCTACCTGATAGTCTTTCAGAATCTCCACTTTGACGGTCTGTTTTTTAAGAGCTTACAGGCTGTGAACCGTATCGTGTTAACGAATTCGAATTACGGATTAATGAATTTGATTTAAAATCACTTTAATCCGTACCCAATCCGATAACTTAACGGATCAAAAAATTTAACCCGAATACGACCCTTTAATTTAACGGATTATCTGACCCAACCAGTTAACCCGTTTAGTAATTAAGTCATTTCGAAATTTAAAAAAAATTATACAAAAATAGAAAAAGAAAAATACATAAGTTAAATGAAACTATAAATGAGGATTTCAAGTGGATCCCACCTAAAAACCCACTATAAAAAAATTAATTTTAATTTATTTTTTTATGAATATAAATTAATTTTTTTACATTTAGGGAGTAAAAAAAATTTTAACGGATCAAGCGGGTTGTTAACGGATTACTTGTTTAATTCATACCCGACCCGTTAACTTAACGTATTAACGGATTTGACCTATTAACGACCCGAACCCATTAAGAGCCAACCCAAACCCGTTAATATCGTGTGAGTTCGTATCGTGTTAACGGGTCGTGTGACATTTTGACAGCCCTACCGGCTGCAATGCCTAGTTATTTTTTTTTAAGGGCAAAAAACACCATGCTATTGAAAAAAAGAGGAGGGGAAAAAAAAAAAAAAACCACCATGCCATTGGAAAAAAAAAAAAGGAGTGCAACATTTGATCTAAACAAAATTTATAATTTATATCAACGAGTTACTAGAGGACAGTTTACACACATCCCCCCACTAGACACATCAAAATGATAGTGTTGTGTGCATATATGCGGAAGCACGAAACCTACGATTAATCAACATGCCACACAAAAGAGACTAGAGGATTTTATGTGGTTCCACCTACGCCAACGGCAAGAGAGCAGCCGATTCACATTTTGATTTTCTTCAAAGTCTAGGGTTACAGATTACATTATATATATATATATATCTATATATATATATATATATCTATATATATAATCTTCTCTTTCTTAGCTCTTAATAAAACCCCATTATAATAACCAAAATACTCTTGAGTGACCCTAAACCCGGTCTAATGAACCACTCCGGTAAACCCAGAATACAAGACACAAACCCAACAAATACATTAAGTCAACGGCCGAAAGTTAAAAAGTATGCTATAAGAAATAACAATAAAAGATTTTATCTTCTTTTTTTTTCTGAAAAATAGAAGCAATGGTAAAAGAATAAAGAAAAACTTTACTCTCCTAACATTGACATATCTTTGACAGTTCTTTTCAAGGCACTGTATCTCCACGAGGAAGAAAAACACTAATATAATGATACAGAATAATGACCTTTTACCTCAGTCGTAAGAGGCATTAGCTCTCACCTAGCTGCCTAGGCTTCCTTCCCTCACCCAAGGGCTCTCTCACCTCACCCGAGGGCTCCATCTCCTCACTTGAGGTCTACTACCCTCACATGAGGGCAGGGAACCAGCCCCCTACAGCTGGGTACCAAAAAAAATTAAAGCAGAAGAACTAAAATTTATTTCAAGAACAAGAGAAGAACCAGCTATAAAGCAATAGGATATCTAATGTTGTATAAATCATATTGACTGATAAAATTTTGAGAAAACTTTCAGAGTCTTCCACTTAAGCAATTATATACATCAATCAAAATCATATAAAGGAAAATTGCAGCCACTTGGTGCTTTATACAAGATCAAACTATGGAACTCTTGAAGCAGTTGATATTTCTAGCGGTTCGCCAGGTATAGGCATCAATACCTTTGCATCTGGTACCTCTCGAGACAAAAGTTCCTGTTCAACAGTTTTGCATTTGTCACTTACATACCATTTAAAACATCATAATTGTCAAACACCAATAGGTAAGTTCATATCAATAGAGAAGCAGAGACTGAGGATGTGTAGTACTACAAATCACAAGAAGTTTGGATATTTTGTTGGGCACCAAGGATTCAGGCCTGGACATGGACTCAGAAAGCTGGCCTGATCGGTTCAAATCCAGGACCGACAAACCAATTCTGACAGCCCTAATATGTTGGCAGGATGGACAATCATCAGTTCTTCCCAACATTTTAGGGCAGCAAAGAAATCAGAAACGGCATTTCATGAGAGTGCTTTCTTTCTTATCCACCTTTAGATCATTACAAGTGCAGAACACCAACACTGATGAAGGTGCAACAGTGAAGCAAAAAAATTATCTTTCTAATTTGATTTACAGCTATTCTAGACAATGGAACGGTATTCAAATCAATAGCTTTTGCAAGGTACATCCAACGCACCCTAAATCAACAACATTGAACTGAATTTTTCATAAACATTGAGATAAGTAGAAGTACTATCTATAGAAGCATAGGATAAGTCAGGTATATGGAGGTATGTTGAGATTGATTGTCACTTCATTTTCCAACATCTCACAACGGGTTCCGAATCTCTTCCACATGATGCCTCCCAATTTCAGTTGGCTGAACGCGATGACAAAAGTACACCATGATTTTCTCAGCAGCACATTGTTGCTTCATAAAAGGAAACAACAAGCTATTCCTATACTAACTAAAGTATTACAATTGAAAAGGATTGCAACAAATAACCCTGCTCATCTAAAGGACACAGTAAAGCAAAAGCAATTTGGGCCTCGGGCCAGGGGGCTTAGGATGAGCTGTTAATATCTCTATATTGACTACCACAGACTCCCGTATCTGTTCTCCCCTCTTTTTTCTTTTTCTCTGACATCATTTTACTTGCCGTTGACCAAATCAAGAATTTTAGTTAACTAAATAGATTTTTGATGTTCAGAATGTATTTATTCACATCTTTTATCATAATGCATTTAAATGAACCTGTACCGGATAACCTTTATTGTTCATTTTTCCAAAACTAACATAGAAAAAATAATCTAACCTTGAATGATTCTATTGTTCCCTCAGAATAAAGTATACTTGAAAGAAACCCTTTGCTGTCAAGATCTCCATTGTTCATTGGCACTACATACCTGTATAATAACAAAAGAGAAACAAGGAGATACATCAATGAAGTGTAATTCTGAAGAGACAATAACAATAAAGGTAAAAGAAGTATACTTGGCTTGTAGCAGAGATGCAAGTTTAATTGCATCTTCTTGTCCAGAAACCAAAGTAAAAGAAGGCAGTAATTGCTTTATAACTGGTGTGATGACTATGTCTGCCTGCTCCTTTTGTAGAAAAGCTTGGTTGTATACACAATGTGGTTCAAAGTAAATAGTTAATTGGCTCTGTGGTGATATGATGAGGTACCTGAAAACATTTAACAAAGATAAATGTGATACTAAAAGGAAAGCAACACATTAATATTAAAGAAAAAGAATTTCATAAAAGTCCCTGGTTTGGTAGTCCACTGTTCAGTAATCCAAACCATTGATCTCAATAAGCATTTTAAAAGGGAAGGCTTATGCGCAGATCATATATTCTCTCTATCATAATTCCTTTGTTGGCCATTAATTACTAGAATTTAATTCCATGCAAATGAATGGGTCCTAAATAACATTGAGGAGAAGACAGTAGAAAAGGCATAACTAGTTAACTCAAAAAAATATATAGATTTTCTAAAATCAAGTTTCTTCAGCAAGGATTTCTTCTCTACAAAGATTCCTCTCGGCAACAAAAAAATAAATAAATGAATGAACTATGAAGATGAATGAGGAATAGAATTCATCAATTAATTAGAACAATAGAACATGATTTTCTTTAAATGAAAAGAACCATACTAAAGAATGCAAGGTTTAGGGAAAAATGACATCAGGAGAAACATATCCTCTGCCAATGTGAGATGTAGGAAGGAAATGGTTGTTTCCTATAATATCACTTGAAGAACCTTTGCATGGAATCATTAAGACAGAGTATCTCTGTTGTTTGAAACACAATGGTAGCAGTATTAATAATCTAAACCCTCTGAAGGAGTGTTTAGAGACATGACATGGCATGAGATAAAGCAGTGTTTTTCTACATATAAAGAATAAAAACTTCTGTGGGAGATAGAGAACCATCAATGAATAATTTCCATTGGCCCCAAACGGACATGTACATTTGATGAGGCTTATGATGATATACAAATATATTTAAGAAACAATGAGCAAATAAACCCTGAAATGTATAATCAAAGAATAGAGAAGCATAAGCCCAGAGAAGTTAAACTCTTTACCCATTCTCTGGACGCTGCCAAGGAGGGCCAAGAACAGGACCTGCAGTAGCACGTACACCCACCTTTGAACCATTTTTCCCTTCAATTTCGGAGCTTTGACCGGGTTCCAAATATGTGACCTGAGAATTGTTTACTTTGTTTAGAATATTTATTAGTGAAGTAACCAATTTATCTATTAGATGGATAGAAACCATTCCAGTTTATTTTAACTGCCTATCCCAAGCCAGGACAGAGGAGGTTGTGTTGGGTAGGTTTTACAGCCACTATAAAACTGTTCTCACAACTGCAATATGAAATTTAAGACACTGACATTCTATGATCATGCTGGAGCCTTCCCGACTATAATCTATGCACTGCAGCGATGCCCAGTTGCAGTGGAAAGTAAGGATTTGGCCCATAATAGAGTAGATGGCGAAACATAAATTATGTAATTGACCCTAACATAGTTGGGACAAGGCTTTGATGATGACAATGGTGATGATGATGATGATCAATTAGAAAGATAGTCATAGAAATGTAAAATGAGAGAGAGAGAGAGAGAGAGAGAGAGAGAGAGAGATAACACACCCAAAAGAATGCAGTTTCATTTTGTTTACCCCCACTAAGTGCTACCCAAAAGAAAATGTTAAAGATCCTCACTAACAAGACACATGACAAGAAATAAGTTAACCTTCCAAATAATTTGAATCACTCACCAAATCTAGACAAATCCGATATAGGAGCATACATGTAGAGATGCAGCCCCACTTAATCAGACAATCAGACATCCCAGTAAAGAACTCTTGGACATCTATTTAGAGAATTGAAATGCAATAGTATTCCTGTTATTTAAATAAGATGCAATATTATTCTCTTATGTTTTATCATCTCTTGAAGTATCCTCCAACCATGTGAATTACTCCAGACACTCTTAACTGCATCTTTGGCTACTTGTTTAATGCAACCTGCCATTTGAACCTATGGTATTGGCATATGTGTTTCATGACAAATAAAGAGGCACACTTCTCTTGTATTTGGTTTTCTCTCTTAAAGCAAAGAGTGGTTTTAACAGCAGTCCCACATTGGAAAGGAGATATACTTAGAAGGAGTTTGTATAGATTCTTTGCTCTTATTCAATTTGAAATATGCTAGGACTATCGTGCTCATGCTACATGTGCACGAGTCAGGTTAAGAGGTTGCATGTTTGCAATGCTCATCATTCCTGATTATTGTGCAAAAGAGGGTGAAAAGGGTTATCCATTTTTTCTTCCCTCAGGGCTAAAAATTGGAGATTCTTTTCTTGATCAGTGCTAGAAATTGGAAATTACATCACATTAGGACAACACTTTCCGATATTTTAGGCCTAAGCCAATATAAAGGAATCAAAACAGATAATGGTTTGGTGCAGGAAATGCAGAAAACTCAATCCCATCTGATGTGGTTTTAGACCCTTTTGTTTCCTGAAACAAATGTAAGGACAGCTATACATAAAGAAACAGTTTATTAACTTACACTGCCAAAAAGTGGATTTAAAATTGACTCTGCATTGGGAGTTGATATAACCCGCAAATCCGGGAACATCTTAGATAGTGGCTTCAGGGTCTTCTGATGACAGTGATCATCAAGGCTTTGTGTAATTAGTAAACAATCGAGCTCAGGAAGATCTTTAAGCTGCATAACCAATGGGGCAAATAAAAAGATCAATTATGATGATGATGATCACCTGAAACTGATAATAGAATCACAAATAGAATCCAGCAGATTGAGAATACCTGAAAACTCTTCAAGATCTTTTTGGCAGCATCATAAAGCCATGGAACTCCAAAATCTAGATTACCAACCAAGATTGGATCCACCAAAATCCTCACTCCACCCACTTCCCACAACCAGCTATTCCCCTAAGACATTAACAACTACATAATAAATAATTAAACATTGAACAATGATCATAATTGAGAAATAAGAGCATACTTGAGCAAGATCATCAAGCCATAGCGCAAAGTTTTCAAGTAATTGGATGATCATAACTGTCCCCTTAATTAATATTTTTTTTTTCTTTTTTGCTGATGTGGGTCTTTGTAACCGTTCATTTACAGTCGATTGATCAGACTCTTATGATTATTGCACTTGGGAAATAGTCTGTCCATAGTGGGGCAGGCAATTTGGAAGGTTTAAATCGACATGGATGTGTCTTTGCCTGACAGTGCTATCTATAACTGTTATAAACCAGATATGTTTTTCAGGACTCTAGAGAGCCATAACCCAACATCCCCACCCCCCAAAAAAAAAAAGCAAGAAGGAGAAAAACCCACCTCAAGATAAGTGAGTTTGATCGAGTTGTTCCCAGAAAAACTGGACCCAACAGCGTTCTTTTCAGAAACAACAGCCGAAATATGGCGGGCTAACCTGTGAATTGATGATGCAAAAGCGTCACAAACATAAAGAGATTAGAGACAGAAAGATAAATAGAGAGAGTAAAAGATACCTGATATTTTGCAGTTTGGTTCTGTTAGGAAAAGTGATTGGAAGGTCAGAGGAAGAAGATGGGTGCAGAGATGGAGATTGGGTGGAGAAGAGTTTAGTTCTGTTTAAATTGGAACAGGAAGAGAGGAAGAAAGAATTGCAGTGCATAGCCATTGCACAAAATAAGCAAAGATTACAAAGATTGGTTTTTTATTCTCTTCTCTGCTGACTGAGTGTGTTGGAGAAGAGAAAGACTCTGCTTTTTGTCACATTGGATTGCTGAGCTACCAAACATGTGTGTGGCTCTGAGCCTCTGCTTCTTAAATGTTAGCAAAAAGGGTCATTCAGGCCTGGATTTGAAAGTGGTCCAGCCCATTAAAGTCCGAAAGAGCAAAAAAAACCTGTCAAATTGGGCTTGGTGGGCTTGGATTTTTAACTAAGCGCCGGCCTTTAGAACTTTCATGTGAGTCCAACAAATAGTTAAAAAAATCTCATTGTCCCCATTTAGAAGGTCATATAGCCAAATTTAACAGGGGAGTGTGGCTCTTTCGACTTGCCGACCTGGTGACATTTCTGAGCCTAGTTGATTTAGGTGAGTCAAAAATGGTTTTCTAAGCTGTTATGTCTAAGGTACAACTCTCGTGTGCACCCATAGTGGAGGGATGTTTGAATGTCTTCCTAACACAATCAATAGACTATAAAACCATTATGGTACCATTTTCTATCACCAATTAATTTTGAGATAAGTGGTAGCTCAATGGGCTATGAGATCATACAAGTGGTGTCAGAGCCTGTTAAGGTTGGGGGTTCAAGCCTCCCCTCGGGTGGTACCAGTGAGGTGGGATTGTTAGGTCCCTAGTACAACCCTCATGTACACATGTGGTAAAACCATTGTACCATTTCTCATCACCAATTGATTTTGGGATAAGTGGTGGCTCAATGGGGTTTGAGATCATATAATGACCGTTATAATTAGGCATGTCAACCGTCAGCTAAGTGGAGTCGAGCTTGGCCCAACGTGAGTTGGTAAGAGCTGAACCTAGAGTCCTACATCCAACTTATTTATTGATCAGATTTAAAATGTGAGCCCATGCTTAGAATTATGTTGGGTTTGAGTCAGGATGGCATGTTGAGCAGCAAGGATGAACTAAACCCAGAACCCAATCATATCGTTGAACATGTCAAACTAGACTAGATTTATGGAGTTGGGCTCAGGTCAGGTTGGCAGTTCAAGCAAGGAATTGGCTAATTGCACCATCTAACCATCAAAACTGAACCAAAGTTGCATGCCTGAAGAGGAGTGACAATTCTCGACAAGCATATTATGATCAACAACAATTGATGGGTCCAGCTACATGCAAATTTAGATCATCTTCATTTCGTTTTGGTGGTCCAATCATAGGGATCAATCTAGAGCTTTCAACAGATGAACATCAATTTAAGTTGCCAGAAGATCTTTTATGTCTCCTTACCAGCATCTTCGTTGAAAGCCATTACTTGGAAATCCAAAGAATTCAATCTGTGAAACATATGCCCCCCAAATGCATGTTTGGTAAAGAAACATGGAACTGCTAAAAACCTATGACTTCCAGATGACTCAAAAGAGAGGCAAATTGGGAACTACAATTGCAAGTCTGTGACCTATACATAGTTAGTTGTGTTGGGAAGTACTACATCCCACGTCGTCTAAGTAACGGGTTTGATATTGCTTCGTATATGCTTAAGCTTTTGGATTGATATATAGTATCTTATGTTACGTGTGGTCCACTTGACCGCACGCCCATATGTGAGTCCCACCTCAGGAAGTCCAACGCAATTAAAAGACTTCTCTAATAAACTAAGTAGCGTTTGGTTCGCTGGAATGGTTTTAAGCAGGAATGGAATGGAGAGTGGAATGAGTCTGGAATGGAATGAGGCAGTCATTTATATTCCAATGTTTGGTTAGACTGAAGAATCAATCCAATAATGGAATGGCCATTCATGTTCTTGCGTTTGGTACGTAGGAATGATGTCCAGAATGGAAAAAATATTTACATAAGAAGGACCAAAATACCCTCCCCCCCCCTCGCCAACCCAGTCGTCGGCTGGGAAGAAGATGCCGGCCTCCCTTTGCCCCCCCTCTCTTCCTCCCTCCGCCCCCACCCTGCGCAGACCACCATCTTTCTCTCCTAGGCGCAGAGCACCCATCTCTCTCCAGATCTCATCTCCCTCCTCATCATCTCCGTCTCACAGCCCCCTGCGTAGATCCATCACCAAGGCGACCTCCATTCTCTCTGCTCTCACTCAAGCGTTTCACCAACCTCTCTCTCTCGCTCGCTCTCATTCTCTCCTGCGCATTGCCAGACCCGTCTCCTGCGCATCGCCAGACCCATCTCAGCCCTTTCACCCCCTTCACCCACCTCTCAGCATCTCTCGTCTGCAAGCCGCTCCGCGATCGATGGAGTGGATCTCATAGGGTGGAGATCTCCGCTTCATCAGAGAAACAAAGGAGGAGATTCGGGTTTCTTGATCTTGGAGGGCCACACGGATTAGACCTCTACAAAGAAATCCAAAGCAGAGAGAGGAGATTGGGATTTTGATCTCGACTGGGCCACGATTAGTTTCTTGGAGAAGGAGCCCGAAGTTGGAGGCAGAAAGATACAGAGGATCCAGACAATCTCATCTTCATCGAAAATGACGACTGGAGAGAAGGAAAAAGGGCGACTGTCCTTTGACAGTTCTGCTTGCAGGTTCCGATTCTGTTGTTTCAGCAGAGAGGGTCGATTCGTTTTCATCGGAGGAGTAGCCGCTTCCGCCGCCACCCATCGCCGGAAGAGAGGGATCCTCCCGGGTTCTCACTGCTGCGAGAGGATCCGGGATGTTTCGTCTTCATCGGAGAAGAAAGGAGGGTCTAGACTTTTGTTCTCGGGATCGCCGAGAATGCTGCCAACATCCAATCATCGTCGGAGTCGGACGTTTTGCTTCCCAACGTCTGTTGCCTCCTCCTTCGCCTGGGAAGAAAAGAGAAAAAGGAAGGTGGAGGAGGGAGGAAGAGGAGGGGCGGGGGGAGGCCGGCTGGGGCCTTCTGGTTGTCGCCTTCCCAACCAGCAACTGGGAGGAGGATGAGGGTGGAGGGTATTTTGGTCTTGTGAAAAATTTGTGAGGGAATGGAATGACCATTCCTCTACCTCCCCAGATGAATGACCATTTCTCTACATAAAGGAATGGTGATTTCGGAGGTAAAGGTCATTCCATCACTTTTTTGTGAAACAAATGCGGAAATGATCATTCCGCTGGAATGATCATTCCATTCCAACGTTCATTACAGCGAACCAAACGCTACCTAAAAATTCTATTACTTTGCCATCCTGTTTGCAATTCATTCCAACTGTTAGATTTAACTTAATCAAAGATCATCTTTAACGGATTAGATCTGAATAATACAATATGTAAATCCTACGAGGAGTCTTTTAATTACGTTGGACTTCCAAAGGTGGGACCCACATATGGGCGTACGGTTAAGTGGACCACACGTCACATATGGTAACCTTTTGTAATGGTCTATTTCCCATGCCCTAGGTATTAATTTGACAGAAAGAACTCGAGGAACTCTTGTATGAAGAACTTTAAATACCCTCATATTGTTGTGAAAAATTGTTGCAGTAGACTTAGTCTTTGAATTACTTAGTCTTTGAATTCTGTTAATAAATCCCTATTGTTTAGGGGGTTGACCTGTTCTTTAGCTTAATCCCACAATCACAGTGGAGTGCCTTTTATTTCTAGTTTCTGTTACTGTAAGGCTTTATAAATAGCCCCATGCGTATGCAATAAGATGTGTGAGTTTTCTCCCATTTTGACAACTTCCATATACCAACATTAACATTTGGTATCAGAGCAGATTATAGCCGCAGCTCAATCATGTCTTCAGAGAATAACTTTGTGCAACCATCCATTCCCCGGCTCGATGGGCATTATGAGCATTGGAGCATGCTTATGGAAAATTTCCTTCGCTCAAAGGAATATTGGTCCATAGTTGAAAATGGAGTTCCCGAAGAGGATGCAGCCCTCACTAATATGGAACGGAAGGTGCTGGCTGACCAGAAATTGAAGGATTTACGAGCTAAGAACTACCTATTCCAGGCCATTGATCGCACCGTTTTGGAAACCATTTTAACCAAAGACACGGCCAAGGGTATTTGGGATTCCTTGAAGCAAAAGTATCAAGGGAATGCCTGAGTCAAGCGTGCACAACTTCAAGCTCTTCGTAAAGATTTTGAGATTTTGCACATGAAGGAAGGTGAATCTATTAATGACTTTTTTGCTCGTTCTCTTACAATTACTAATAAAATGCGCAGCCTTGGTGAAAAGATGAGCGACGTTACTGTGATAGAAAAGATTTTGCGCTCTATGTCATCCAAATTTGACTATGTGGTCTGCTCCATTGAGGAATCCAAGGATTTGGATCATATGAGTATTGATGAATTGCAAAGTAGTCTCCAGGTACATGAACAGCGTATGTCTAGTCATGTCATTGAAGAACAAGCACTAAAGATTGTACATGACGATCACTTTGGTCATCCTGGTCGTGGCCGTGGCGCCTAACGTGGAAGGAGAAGAGGACGTGGTAGACAAGGTATGAACAAAGCTCTTGTTGAATGCTATTATTGTCATGATCTTGGTCACTTTCAGAATGAGTGTCCCAAAAAACATAAGGAGCCCAGATACGAGGAGGACTCCAAAGCTAACTTTGGAGTGATGGAAGAGCTTCTTCTCATGGCCTGCGTTAATGATGATAGATCTCATGAAGAAATTGTTTGGTTCCTGGACTCTGGTTGCAGTAACCACATGTGTGGAAGGAAAGAATTCTTCTCGTACCTTGATGAGACCTTCCGTAAATCTGTTAAACTTGGCAATAATTCGAGTCTTCAAGTCATGGGGAAAGGACGAATTCATATGCAAATCAACAACCTTGCACACGTTATCACAGAGGTATTTTACATACCTGATTTGAGAAATAATCTTTTAAGTATCGGTCAAATGCAGGAGAAAGGATTAACTATCCTAATTCGACACAACCAGTGCAAAGTACTTCACCCAGAGAAAGGACTCATCATTGCAACCACTATGTCACACAATCGCATGTTTGCTCTTCGAGCAACTATCACACCACCAGATCAGGATCAATCATGTTTTCATATGTTTTCTCAAAATCCAGATCACCTGTGGCATTGTCGTTATGGACATCTGAGTCTTGGTGGCCTCAAAACACTCTATACCAAACAGATGGTCAAGGGTTTGCCGCAATTGAAGAGTTCCAGCCTTTTTTGTGAAAATTGCTTAGTGGGTGAACAGCACAGACACTCTTTTCCACAAGAAAGCACTGGGAGAGCTTCGCAAATTCTCCAACTTGTTCATGCTGATATCTGTGGGCCTATTTCTCCAATCTCCAACAGCAACAAAAGGTATCTCTTGACTTTTACTAATAATTTTAGCCGCAAAACCTGGGTGTTTTTCTTGATAGAAAAATCAGAGGCTTTTGAAGTATTCAAGCTTTTCAAAGCAAAGGTTGAAACAGCTATGAACACAACCATCCGAGGTCTATGTACAGATAGGGGTGGAGAATTCAATTCCAATGAATTCACTGATTTTTGCAAGTCCAACGGCATTCAACGTCAACTGACTGCAGCCTAGACTCCTCAACAAAATGGAGAGGCGGAGCGTAAGAACCGCACTATCATGGAGATGGTTCGCAGTATGCTTTCATGCAAACAAGTGCCTAAGACCTTCTGGCCCGAGGCCGTCAATTGGACAGTACATGTCCTAAATCGCAGTCCCACACTTGCCGTGCGAAATCAAACACCAGAGGAAGCGTGGAGTGGCACTAAACCTGCAGTTAATCACTTCCGAATATTTGGATGTCTGGCTTATGTTCATGTTCCAGATGTCAAACGCAAAAAATTGGATGACATGAGTTTGAAGTGTGTTCTCCTAGGTGTCAGCGAGGAATCCAAGGTGTATAGTTTGTATGATCCTTTATAAAAAAAAAATTTGATCAGCCCCGATGTTGTTTTCAATGAAGATGCACACTGGCCTTGGACAGATACACACGGTGCTACTGTTCATGCTTCACTTGAAGTGGGGGAGGAATATTCAGATGATTCATTTGATCAAAATGTTGCTGGAAATCTAGGTACTGAAGCCGCACCTGCAGTTGAAGATCATGCAGACCAAGATACTCCTCCACCTCCTGTCAATTCACCTGATCATGTAGCAGCAAGACGACCTCGTCATCCACCACCTTGGATGAGTGATTATGATAGTGGCGCTGGTCTTTCAGAGGAAAAACAAGATGGTAATTTTGCTATGTTTATTGATGAAGATCCTCTAACCTTTGATGATGCAGTTCATAGCAAAAAGTGGCAACTTGCCATGGATGTTTGAGATTGCTGCCATTCAAAGGAACAATACTTGGGAGTTGACAGATCTGCCTGAAGGAAGAAAAATAATTGGAGTTAAGTGGGTGTATAAGACAAAGCTGAATGAGCATGGCGAAATAGACAAATACAAGGCACGCCTCGTCGCCAAAGGCTACACTCAACAATACGGCATTGATTATTCCGAAGTTTTTGCTCCAGTAGCTCGTATGGACACTATCCGGCTTATCCTTGCCATTGCCGCTCAAGAAACATGGCCGCTTTATCAATTAGACGTGAAATCTGCTTTTCTTCATGGAGAGCTTGATGAAGAGGTGTACGTTGACCAGCCACCTGGATATGAAGTTAGAGGTGCCGAACACAAAGTATGTTGACCAGCCACCTGGATATGAAGTTAGAGGTGCCGAACACAAAGTATATCGACTTCACAAGGCGCTATATGGTTTGAAGCAAGCGCCCCGGGCATGATACAGCAAAATCGAAGCCTATTTTGTGAATGAAGGCTTTAAAAAATGTCCATATGAACACACCTTGTTTATGAAGCACACCTCTACTGGTAAGATCTTACTTGTGTGTTTATATGTCGATGATCTCATTTTCACTGGCAATGATGACTCTCTGTTCAATTCCTTTAAATGTTCCATGATGCAAGAGTTTGACATGACTAATTTGGGCAAAATGAGATATTTCCTTGGTTTGGAAGTAGTGCAACAGGACAATTGGATTTTCTTATGTCAACAAAAGTATGCCCGTGAAATTCTAGAGAGATTTCATATGATTGATTGCAACTCAGTCCACAATCCCATTGTCCCAAGATCGAAACTGATGAAGGATCCCATGGGAGAACATGTGGACAGCACCCTTTATAAGCAACTAGTAGGGAGCTTGATGTATCTCACCTCCACCAGGCCTGATCTTATGTTCGTTGTTAGTCTCCTTAGTCGCTACATGGAACACCCTACCATACTACATCTCCAAGCTGCTAAACGTGTATTACGGTATATCAAAGGAACTCTTGAGTTTGGCGTGTTTTATCG